>JAWDJD010000003.1:177799245-178399245 GCA_035047305.1 Bradypodion pumilum
ACTACATAAATCTTACTTTTATTTAACCAGTATCATTTGTTAACCCCTCGCCAATCCAGAAGCTGCAGTTCAATGTTTTTTACTCTTCTTATAAAAAAGAAGAAAGCCGTAAAAGACTTGCTTGCATATATAGAACTCAATTTGTAGATTACCTATTAATAATGATTAACTAGACTTACAAGAGACTATAAATTACTTAAGCAGCCTTTTTACCTCAGGATTTTAGGCATGCAAATAATATGCTCTATCACTGAGCCACAGCCCCTCCCTATCCATAAGTATACTTTATTTATTTGTCTGTCCGTCCGTCCGTCCGTCCGTCCGTCCGTCCGTCCATCCGTCCGTCCGTCCGTCCGTCCGTCCGTCCGTCCGTCCGTCCGTCCGTCCGTCCGTCCGTCCGTCCGTCCGTCCGTCCGTCCGTCCGTCCGTCCGTCCGTCCGTCCGTCCGTCCGTCCGTCCGTCCGTTCGTTCGTTCGTTCGTTCGTTCGTTCGTTCGTTCGTTCGTTCGTTCGTTCGTTCGTTCGTTCGTTCGTTCGTTTAGACTTGTTTAGCCACCCCCACGCCAAGGTGACTCCGGGCGGCTTACAACACAAGAAACACCCCCAACATAACACACTCCAACAACCCATACATATAGATAAAACATCACAAAAACTCTAAAATCTCTTAAATCTAAAAATCTTAAAATCACAAAATCTTGAATCTAAAAATCTAAAATCCCCATAACAAAATTATCAGATGGTCATATAAGCCAGCAGGGTGGAATAGATCCAACAGCACTACTCCACACCCGCTGGGCCAGCCATGTCTTTAAATCTTTCCTAAAGGCCAACAGTTGTGGTTGAAGGCAGAGGTCCATCAGCAGGAGTGGGATGGGCAGATGTTCTCAGGGCAACACGGTCCCTTAAGTAACCCTGTCCACTACCATGTAGGGCTTTAAAAGTCATAACCAGCACCTTGAATTACACCCGGAGGCACACTGTTAACCAATGCAGCTCCCACAGCAAAGGTGTGGCATGGTCATAATAGCCACACACCCATCATTGTGTGAGCCACTGCATTCTGCACCAGCTGCAACCTCCGAGTGGTCATCAAGTGCAGCCCCATGTAGTGTGCATTACAATAATCTAACTGGGAGGTAACCAGTGTGTGAGTGACCATGAGCAAGGAGTCCCAGTCCTTGAATGGGCATAACTGGTGAATCACTTGGACTTGAGCAAAAGCCCTCCTGGCCACAACTGCCACCTGCTCCTCAAGCAGGAGTCGTGAGTCCAAGAGGACCCCCAAATTACGTACCAGGTCTGTCTGAGGCAAAATAGCCCCATCCAGTTCCAAAGGTGGTGATTCCTTTGACAAAACAGTACCCCTTATCCACAGCTATGTGATGCATGTACATCGGATTATTATTTTTCCCTCCTTGATAACATCTGGCTCTGATATATGTGAAAGCTGTTCTTGCTGTGTCCCCTAGCAATAAGCTTTCTTCCCAAATTTTCATTTTATTTTTAAAAAGTGTTATATTTTAAATTTTTGTTTTTAGATTAAATTAGATTAAATGTGGGCATTTAACATGGCTAGGCCTACCATTATGTAGAGTGAGAAAGTTGCCTGAGGCATTGAATGCTGGGTGATGTGATGCGGTACTTACTGGCTATTGTAATGTTTGGTGATGATTTTATTGTGAATTTTATTGTGTGTAATTTTTAATAATTCTTTATTGTTGTATGATTGGTTTTATGATGTTAGCTGCCCTGAATAGAGATGATTTTCCCCTAGAGGGGTGGGATATATGTGTAAATAATAAATAAATAAATGAAGTAGTTGCAGCTGCCTGACCATTGTTTTCTGTTGCAGGGCTGTGCTGTTATATGCCAGGCAGCCTCCTGTTTGAGCTCTTCTGCTGCCCAGAGAAAGCTATCCTATTGAAGTAGGATGCAGCTACTGGTTTAGTCAGCATTTGAAGGTAGAATAGGTGGGACCATCTTTACCTCAGAGCAGTGGCACCTGATGACTTTAATTTCAGGGTGCTATATATCCAGACTAGGTTTTAGTCAGCACTTTACAAGAGTTATCCAAGGTGCTGAACCTATTTTGGAGCTGGGGGTTAGTACCAAGGGAAGTTTTGTAAAGTACACACTAAAACCTAGGGTGAAATCACAGCATCCATGAATCTGGAATTGTCAGGTGCCATTTCCCGGAATGTAGCATTTCTTAGGTCAGTTACATTATAGTCCTCACAGAGCCTCTAATGTAAAGCAGGAAAGAAATCATATGCGAAGTGTCACACGCATATACAGTACTGTATATGAGTGCCGATGTCTCCTTAAGAGCAAGCAACCTTCCAACAAGCATCCCTAGCAGTTTTGTCTATTGATTTTTATTTGATAAGAAAGGTGTGTTTACTGTGCTACTCATAAATGTACTTTTATTTTAGCTAAAATATATCAAATTTTCCTTCAACAGCAGCCTCCCATATCTCACTGAGTATGCACTAATAATTGGTAAGATCTAGGAAGATCATAATCTTTTTTTGTGGCTGTGCAGATCAGAACAATCCAATTGTGCTCTAAAGATAAGCTTTGAACGTAAAATCTGCCTTTGGGCTTCAAATACAGATGCTGAATTATTTTTTTAAAAGTAAATTAGGTATTAAAGGAAGATTCAATTAATAAACTGTATGCTACCTTTAAACTATTTGTTGTTGTTCAGTCGCACAGTCGATTCCGACCCTTTGCGACCCTATGGACCATCGTTCTCCAGGCGCCTCTGTCCTCCACCATCCCCCTCAGTCCTCCCAGTTTTGTGCCCATTGTGTCTACAATACCATCTATCCATCTCATCCTTGGCCTCCCCCTTCTTCTTTTGCCCTCCACCTTTCCCAACATCACGGCCTTCTCAAGTGAATCCTCCCTTCTCATTTGATGCCCAAAGTACTTTAGCCTCATCTTTACTATTTGACCTTCCAATGAGCAGTCAGTGTTGATTTCTTCTAAGATTGACCTATTTGTTCTCCTCGCTGTCCAAGGTACCCTCAAAACTCTCCTCCAACACCACATTTCAAAGGCATCTATTCTTCTGCGTTCAGCTTTCCTAATTGTCCAGCTCTCACATCCGTACATTACCACTGGGAATACCATTGCTTTGACTATTCTAATTTTTGTTTTCAAGGTGATGTCTCTGCTTTTCACTATGTTCCCCAGGTTTCTCATGGCTTGTCTCCCTAGAATCAGCCGCCTCTTTATTTCATGGCTGCAATCTCCATCTGCAGTGATCTTAGATCCTAAGAAAGTAAAATCTGTCACTGCTTCTACTTCTTCCCCGTCTATTTTCCAGGAACTGATCGGGCCTGTTGCCATTATCTTGGTTTTCTTGATATTGAGTCTCAAGCCAGCTTTTGCACTCTCTTCCTTCAAACCGATCAAGAGATTCTTTAGGTCTTCCTCACTTTCTGCCATTAGGGTGGTGTCGTCTGCATATCTCAGATTGTTGATGTTTCTCCCAGCAATTTTGATCCCATATTGTGATTCCTCCATCCCTGCATTGCGCATTATGTGCTCTGTGTATAAGTTGAATAAGCAGGGTGACAAAATGCAGCCTTGTCTTACTCCTTTTCCTATTCCAAACCACTCGGTCATTCCGTGTTCTGTCCTAACTGTTGCTTCTTGGTTCATGTACAGATTTCTCAGGAGGCATATGAGGTGTTCTGGTATTCCCATCTCTTTAATCACTTGCCACATCTTGTTGTGATCCACACAATCAAATGCCTTAGTGTAGTCAATAAAGCAAAAATAAACTTGTTTCTGGTATTCCTTTGTTTTCTCCATGATCCAACGTATGTTGGCAATGTGGTCTCTATAAACCAATAGAAAGGGGATTAAACAGACATCTTGTCATTGAGAAGTTCACAGTACTGTGTCCTAGGGAGGATTAATAATGTAAAATCTACACTAGAAAGTGGAGGTGTTTTGGAACCTATTAGAGAACGAACAACAACCTATCAGTGCTTTTACATTTCATCATATTTAGGAAACTTTTACCACAACTGTGTTAGTGAATGTCTTTCATGTGAAACTTTTGGATGAAAAGTTTTCCCCAGTTCAGATTAGCACTTTTTAGTGACTAAGATGCTGACTGGAAGGCGGGAGGTCAGCAGTTCAATACTGGAATATTGCATGACGGAGTGAGCTCCCGGCTCTGTCCCAGCTCCTGCCAACCTAGCAGTTCTAAAGCAAGAAATTGCAAGTAGATAAATAGAGACCACGTTGGTAGGAAGGTAAACAGTGTTCCATGCGCTTCGGTGTCTAGTCATGCCTGCCACATGACCACGGAAATGCCTGCAGAAGCAGACAATGCTGGCTCTTTTGGCCAGAGATGAGCACTGAACCCTAGAATTGGATATGACTGGCTTTCGAGCAAGGGTGACCCCTAAAAAATAGGCTAATAAAATATTAAAACTGTAATACTAATAGATACATATTCAACAGTAGGCCCCATTGAACTACAGTCTTTTCAGTGAATTTGTTGGGAAAAGGACACTAAGATTGTCCCATGCATGTTATTATGGGGCTGGGTAGGTGGAAGCAACCCCCAAAGATTTGATGTCTGCACATGCCACATATGCTTGCGTCCCCTAAAGTATTTATATTTTAAAAAAAACTTCTTTATTTGAAAAGTCCTTCATCATCTAGTGGCCATTTTTAATGACTTTTTGTGTATGGAGTTTAGTAGGGAAGCTGGAGGACTGAAGACATGGGGGAATTGCCACTCCCCATGCTTCTAGATGGAACCATGTGAAATTGGAGGGTGGAGGGACTCAGGGGACGGGAAGCATATTTATTTACTATGTATTATGTCTCTTTGGACCTAAATGTAAAGAATGAAAATGCAGTTCACTATTATATGTAGAAAAATGAGAAACTAGGAACTAGCTAATGGTTATTATGCAAAAATTATTTTAATGCATTATATAGTCAATAGATATATATCTATACGGGCGGATCCTGCATGTCACGCTTCATGTGTGCCGTGGGTGGTGGCTCCGAGATTATAGTGTGTGGGTCACTTCATGGCAAGATGGGATCCACCTTAAACAAATTTACACCAGTGACATTTTTCTTGTTTCAGGGGGAAAATACATTCTCAGATATAAGTTGCCGTCGACGAGATATGATGAATACCAGGGAAGAAAGCCAAGGAGCCCAATATGTCTAATTGCTGTACTTTACTGGCACTTTGCTGCTGGGCATTTTCCCTGGAAATATAGGGTAAATGAAAGAACTTTATATCTGATAAGTCTGTAGCCCCAAATATGTGGATTTCTCCTCTCCAGAACAAAGAATTTAGTGACACAAAATTAAAACAAACACTTTTTTTTGCTTATCTATATGCAGCATTGGCTTCATGGTTAAGATGCTGAATTTTGATATGTCCTGCGGCTACACTGTTTTGTGATGTTTATTGATATGTTTTTTGGTTATGTCCTTTTAATATATTGATTGTTGATGTTTTGACTTGTTGTACTGATATATTGTATTATTGTAGAATTTATTGTAATTGTATTGTAAGTGTATTGATTATTTATTTTTGCATTAATACACTGTTATATTTTACTCATATTAACTTGTTGTTAGCCGCTCTGAGTCAGCCTGTGCCGAGTAGAGCGGGATACAAATCCAATTAATAATAATAATAATAATAATAATAATAATAATAATAATAATAATAATAATAATAATAATAATAATAATAATAATAATAATAATAATAATAATAATAATAATAATAATAATAATATAGCAATTCCTAACAAGAATGGGAATGCCCATGTTGTTGCTGCCCAATCAGGAAGCCCGACTCAGGGCGGCTCATACAATAAATGCCATCTGAGAAGCTGCTTTTGCAATTCTGAGCCTGAACCTTTATTTATGATGTTGCTAGACTGTGGTGGTTTAGTGGTTAAGACGCTGAACTCATCAGGTCAGCAGTTCAAGACCAGAGTGCTGCACAATGTAGTGAGCTCCCGTCATCTATCCCTGCTCCTCCCAACCTTAGCAGTGTGAAAGCAAGAAATTACAAACAGATAAAGAATGCTTTGGCAGAAAAAGTAACAGTGTGCCCATGCACTCTGGTGTCTATTCGTGCCTGCCACATAACCATGGAAACCTCTGCAGACACAGATAGCACTCTTGGGCTGTAAACAGAGATTGGCGTTGCGCCCTAGAGTAGGACATGACTGGCGTTTGACCTTTGCCTATAAAAGATGTAAGTGAAAGAACAAGCCCCAGCAACATAGAATTAGGATTCAGAGACCTATGTGTGTGAACATAAAGCCCTTCCATGTATAGCAAGGACAGAATGAGAAACTCCTGCTGGAAGTCATAGCCCCATTTGCCATGAAGTGATTTAAGTGCTATGGTCCAAGTCCCTTTGAAACAAGAATAAAATTAGTCTACTCATAACTCTCTTAGCAATCTGGAAGGCCCGAAGCCTGAAATGAGACCAGGCTTGCCATGGTAGTATCCCACTCCCTAAGATTTGAGAAATAACCCTAAGATCTGGAAACTAAATCCTGAAATCTGAGTTTTAAAACCAAAGCTGAGATTTGGCACATGTGCTTATGAATGGTTCTTTTGGTATAAACATAAAGAAACAATGCACAATAAACATGAACTTTTTTAAAAAATAGCAATGCTTAATTATGAAGTTATTTTTAATGAAATGAGACACTTTTCATGTTTAAATATAGCTAGTACCACCCTTTCATTAACATCTGTGAAAAGCAAACTGAAATTTAACTCCAGATATTTAAAAGAACCAAGGTATTGCGCAGCATAAATCCATGCTTCCATTCAGAACAAATAAAAAGAAGAAAAAGTTTCCCATACATTTCTGCTGACACAATATTTCTTGCAATTACAAACATAAGCCCATTTTCTAGAAACTTAATAACAATTTGTAGGAATCGGGGCCACTGGGGTGGCCTTAATGTCCCGGAGGAGACTGATCAAGTGACGACACGAGGCAAAAGGAGCGAGATCAGATCAGTACTTTATTGGAAAAAGGCAACATCGTTTATAGGGGGAAAAGCGCAACGGTGGCGAAACTGTCATCGGACAGGAAAATTACCTCACCCACGTACCCGGGTTAATAGGAAACCTCTCAAAGGGAAGTTAATTAACTTGGACAAACATGGGGCAAGGAAGACCATTGTGTAGGGCTTAAGCAAGGGTAAATATGGCTGATATTTACACCGGGGATTACCTTGGCCAGAGGATGAGTGATTACTCTAATGGGTAACTGGGGTCTGCGAGATGCTTGCTCGGCAGAATCGTTGGTCAGGCTACAAGTGGCCGAATTAATCCCTATCATTAATTCACCCCCCTTATGCCCTGACAAGGGCCAGAGGCCAGGAGTTTGCTCACTGGTTTAACCTCTGCCAGAAGCCACTGATGCCCAACCGGGCACGGGGAATCTTCATCTCCCCTTACTTTTTAATATTAAGAGCCTGACTGGCGACTCTGCGCAGAAGCAGCATCAGCTGTTGATCGGGAATGACGTCACGGGGTTTCTTCTCGGAGCGGCACTTCGAGATCAGTGAGGGAATACATTGCGCAAAGCAGCATAACGCTATGCCTAGTATAGTCACCCCCACTACCACCTTGAGTACCGTCTGAAGCCACCCCCAGGGGATCCATGACCACATCCAGCTCCACAATGAACTCCACCAAGCCCCCCATGCGGAACCCTCAGTGATGCCCTGGACTATGGTGTGGAGATCAGTGAGCTGACTTTGGATTTTCCGGGAGTTGTCAGTAAGGTTGAAACAGCACATACCGTGAAGGGATTCGCAACCCAGATGGTGCAACAATCAGAGGTAGTCGATAGCCGCTCGATTATCGAGGATGGCATGGCGAAGTTCCGCCTGCTCCTGATTGAGGAGCGCTATCGCTGTGGAGGTATGGTTGATGGCTTTTGCCAAACCGCAAGCCAAGCGACCAATTCTCCGTGCGTTGCCGACAGCTAAGCCTGGCACGCCAACTATACTGACTGATAGTGAGACGTATTCGGCTGGGCTTAGGACTCTAAAGCTGCTGTCACATCAGCTGTCTAGTTGGGTGGTGCGAGTGCGCCTGATGGGTGCAGAGACATTTGAAACATTTGAAACATGGGGAACATTAGAAACGTTTGTGCTTGGGGCAACCATATCCCTAGTGGGGAGCAACAGTGTCAACCGGCTAAGGCAACATGTGGACTCTGATACATTTGCGGGAATATAGTTGAAGGTATACTGGTTGCATGTGAAGAACCACCCTGAGGGTAGGGTGATATGGGCAGGTAACGAACCAATTGTCTCTGGGTTTGCACAAGTCCAGTTGCTGCTGCCGGTATCGAGGCAGCTGCGCTGGGTCCGGCTGCCTGTGGCGCAGCCGATTATTTGCGCGCAAGTAGAGTTCGGGCTGGCCGCCACTCGCGGGGTGTGAAGAGTGGCTGCATCAGCCGGCAAAGTCATGGTGAGCCGCAATCCCCCCCAGCGAGCGTAGGCTGCAAAAGTCGCAGGGAGGTGCGGTCCAAAAACCTTCTTTAGCAGCCAGTCCCCATCCCTGGCGCGTGCGTCGAGAGTGTGGCACACTGGGATGAGACAGGTGCTGAGGATTGAGGCAGAACCAATGTCCTGCTTCAGGCAAAAATCGTACTGGTTGACAAGACCCGCCAACCATGCCCACAAGTTGTAGTGCATCCGTGCTGAAAGGTCTTCACCGGGCGGCAGGCCGTTGGCCTGAAGTGAAGCGGCCTGAACGCCTCCCCCCAAAAGCAGGGCGAGGGCCAGGATGAGGGTGAAGATCACGGAGTTGGCATTAATCTGGGCAAAGACTGCTGCAACGAAGTGCTCCGGTGTCGGCTCCATCTCCTCGCATTGGAGGGCGTCCTCGGCCTCTCTGCAAAGGGTCTTGACCATCCCCCAGGTGATCCTCGGCGCTTGGGTCCGCAGCCGCCGCTTCTCCTGGTGGGTCTCCTCGGTCAGAGTGAGGTCCTCCATCTCCAGGATCGGACTCGGGTCGGTCTGGGTCCACGCCATGAGGTTCCAAATGGGGCTTGACACACCGGGCCGGAATCCACACGACACCTGTTGGAGACATAATTGCAGCATACCCTCTCCCCCAGGTTATGAGCGGCACTGGGCCCCTCCAAGATGGGTCCGGTGGCACTCGGTACCGGACCATAGGTCGCGGGAGAGCTTCCGAACGGCGGAAGTGCTTCTCCTGCGGCGTACAGTCCGAAAAAACATTGAGGTGATTGTATGTGAACAACACCTTATTCAGACAAAACTGTGCTTGTCCCTGTAAATTGGGGAGGGCTGGTGGCTCCCCCCTTTCTGTTTGTTTGTCAATATAGGACTTTAGCGTCCGATTGACCCGTTCTACAATCGCCTGCCCTTGCGGAT
Organism: Bradypodion pumilum; assembly: GCA_035047305.1. Taxonomy (NCBI): domain Eukaryota; kingdom Metazoa; phylum Chordata; class Lepidosauria; order Squamata; family Chamaeleonidae; genus Bradypodion; species Bradypodion pumilum. The sequence goes on from JAWDJD010000003.1 coordinate 177,808,688, forward strand.
TGTAGGGAATGCCAAATGTATGCTTGATGTCCCAGGTGGCCATGAAGGTGGCCAACTGCCTAGAGCAGTAGGACGGGGCGTTGTCCGTTTTCACGTGCCGCGGCTTGCCCATTGCCGCAATGCAGGACAGGAGATGCTGCTCCACATGGGAGGCAGTCTCCCCCTTCTGCGCCGTCGCCCAAACGAACTGGGAAAAAGTGTCTATGCAGACGTGCATGTACTGCCATCTGCCAAACTGCGGCACATGCGTGACGTCCATTTGCCACACCTGATTGGCCTCTGTCCCCCGCGGGTTAACCCCCCACGAGGGCCCCCCCGGTGCCCCTGCACAATGCTGGCAAGAGCGCACTATACCCTGGGCTTGAGAAAGTGGCAAATTGAAGTGTCTGGCGAGTGCCTTGGCGTTTTGGTGAAAAAAGGCATGACTTTGAATTGGAGTAGTGAAAACTCCCAAAACTGAACGTTGCTGAATTCCCTTTGCCGCCGCGTCCGCTCGGCTATTGCCCGCGGAGATCGGACCCGGTAGGTCTTGATGACTGCGGATGTGGGCAATATAGAGCGGCTCCGTGCGGTTTCGCAAGTGAAATTGAGCAGTGAGGAACAGGCTAAGCAGATTCTTGTCTATCGCGGGAGTGATGTAAGCTCCCGGTAGACTGTGAAGCAAATTCCTAACATACAGGCTGTCGGTTATGATATTTAAACGTTCCTTGGTGAAGGTGCGCAAGGCAAGGTTCACGGCTGCCAACTCTGCCCGCTGTGCGGACTTCTGTGGAAGAGTTAGCAGCGTGTGCCAAGCTTCGCCCTCCTGCCAGGTCAGGACACCATAAGTGCGTCCGCCATCAGAAAAAACCGTCCTGGCCCCCTGAAGCGGGACCAGCGAGAGCAATTCGAACAAGCTGACTGTTCCTGTTTGAAGCGAGACGAGTCTGGGGTCCTTAGGCAAATGGTATGCCAAGCTTCCCGTGAATCCCTCCAAAGCTATCGGAAGCGAGTCACCTAGCTGCATCAACTGCTGAATTTGTTCCTTGGTGAACGGGACTACGATCTTGGCTAAGTCGTGCCCAGAAATGTCCCTTGCTTTCAGCCTGCCGCGGTAGATCACCGCGGAGACCAGTTCTTGGGGCGGAACAATGTTCCGAGATGAGGTGTTAGGCAAGTATACCCACTCCACAATTTTCGCTCCCTTCTCTGAGTCTACTCCTAGCGCCCCAGTGAACATGGATCCCGATCGCACGATGTACAGATTCAGGATTGGGGCATAGGGCCCCTGGGCGATCCTATCTACCCATCTTTGGCTGAGAGCTTGGTTAACTTTCTCGAGCGCCAAGCGCGCGTCTCGAGAGATCTTTATCCGGTCTGCTGGCTGCTTACCGAGTGTTAGCAGCGAGAAGAGCGGTTTCAGAAGATCCGTATCCAATCGAAAACACGGTCTGGCCCAATTAATGTTTCCTAAGACCTGCTGTAATTCTACCAAGGTGACGGAGTCCTGTAGATTGATCTGAGGCAAAACTGGTGCTGCGAAAGAGCGGAGAAGCCGATGGCCCAAGTATGAGAAGGGCTCGGTTCTCTGCACTTTCTCCGGGGCAATGAGTAACCCTTTGTCCCCCAAGCTGGCCTGGAGGTCTGCAAACACTTCGCTGCCAAGTTTCGGCAACGCTACCAAAATATCATCCATAAAGTGACAAACTAAGGCTTGTGGGTGGAGGTTTCGAAACTTTGCCAGTGCGTCGTGGACGTAAATTTGGCACAAAGTGGGCGAATTGAGCATGCCCTGTGGCAAAAATTTCCACGCGTAACGCTGCATGGGCTCACTGTGGTTCACGACCGGCACGGTAAAGGCAAACCTCTCCCGGTCCCTGGGGTCTAAGGGGATTGTATAAAAGCAATCCTTGAGATCTACGACTAGGATCTCCCACCCCTCGGGAATCATGTTCGGATTCGGGATGCCACATTGAAGCGGACCCATTGGCTGTATGCATTTATTGATCTCTCTGAGATCGTGGAGGAGTCGCCACTTCCCCGACTTCTTCTTAATAACAAAAATTGGTGAATTCCAAGGACTTGTGGACTGTTCTATGTGTCCTGCGTCTAGCTGTTCCTTAACTAGCTGCTTGAGGGCAACCAATTTCTCCCCTACTACCGGCCATTGTTCTACCCAGACCGGAGTATCGGTGAGCCATTTAAGTGGCAACGCCATTACCCAAAGGTAAGGGTGGCACCGTACTGCTGCAGAATGTCTCGCCCCCAAAGGTTGATGTGCACGTCAAGAATGTGCGGTCGGATCACCGTCGTGCCCTCAGCCCTTGGGATTGTGACTTCTACCCACTCTCGGCTCCTAAACGCTTCCTGGACGCCGCCTACCCCCCACACATCGGAGACCGGCACAATGGCCCACTCCCTTGGCCACTGGCTTCTGCTTATCATGCTGACATCTGCTCCGGTATCTAATAGGCCTGAGAATGATCGATTATTCAGAAATACCTCAATAACCGGGCGCTGTTTCCACTCAATGTTGGTCTCCACTGTCGCTAAGACCTGGTATCCTTGCGCTGCCTCACTGGCGCTCGAGCGGTCCTCTGACCGGGACTCGAAGCTGTCACTGAGCCCTCCCTGGCTCTCTGCTGGCGAGCGACAAGGAACCATGATCAGTTGTGCTAAGGTGTCTCCTTTAGGGATGGTTTGGGGCAGGTGTGTCCAAAGCTGGACTTGGAGAACGCCCGAAAAATTGGAGTCAACGACTCCTGGAATTATAAAAATTCTGTGTGCACCAGCTACACTACGGGGCAAAACTAAACCTATAAAGCCTCTGGGCAGGGGTCCCATGTACTGGGAATCGACCAGATAGACTGTGCCTGGCAGGTCGCATGTGACGTCCGCCTGGCAAGTCAATGCTAGTCCCGCGCTGCCCCTGGGGCTGGCCTGTGCCCTCGCAAAGTCTGGGATGGGGTTGGACTCTACTCTGGCTCTGGGGAGTTCTGGGTGAAGGACGCCTCTGTTTGGACTGGGGCCAGAGACATGCCCGTGTTCCGGTTTCCCGAATTCTGGCAATACCTGGCCCAATGATAGCCTTTCTTGCACTTCGGACAGAGGCTGTTCGGAGCCTTGGGACGGCCGGACTTTTGCCCGCCTCCCTTGGATCGGCACTCCCTAGCGAAGTGACCGATCTTGCCGCAATTGTGGCATGCTCCTTTGCTCTTACCATTAGGTCTTTTCCCTCCTTGCACCGCTGCCGCTAGCAGACCCATCTTATAGGATTCTGTGCCAACGTCGGCGCAAGCTCTAATCATGTCCGATAGGGTCAAGTCAGGACGATTGCCTAGGGACTGCAAGATTCTACGGCAGTCCAGGTTGGCATTGTCCTTGGCTAACTTAATCATGAGCTCTTCCTGGGCTTGCTCATTATCAATCTGCCTGCTAATGGCTTCTTCCAGGCGATTGATGAAGTCCATGTAGGGTTCCTGGGCTCCCTGCTTGATGGAGGTGTAATTTTTAGCCGCTTTGCCAGTGGCTGGGATCTTAAAGTAAGCCCTAAAGGCTGCCTCGGCTGACATCTCGAGAGTGGCGAGAGGCAGGTTGATCTGAGCATTGATTGACTCGAAATTACCCGAGCCATACAGCTGCTCAGGAAGCACCGCGCCTCCCATCCTGGCAGCCCGAGTTTGCGCCTCTAGGCGGAACTCGCTGTCCCAGATCATGTACTGGCTAGGGGTCAGCATCATCCTCATGACGGCTTTCCAATCATGGGTGATCCACATGGTGGTCTTGCACACCTGCTGAAGCGTGCCCCTAGTAAAACGACTTTGGAGCCCTGTTTCTGCAATTGCCTTCCGCATAGCCATGAGCAGCTTATACGGGACTGGGGAATGAACAATCTGCTGTGCGCCCGTGAGCGCGTCCATTTCCATGCGGATTGGACATATCTGTCTGAGCTCAGCTAGTTCTTCTGCCAGCAATTCCCCCTTCCTAATCTCCTCTTCAATTGTGCGCTGAAGGGGACTCTTGGTAACTCAGGAACCCGAAGCTGTCAGAGGAGCGCCTGCGCTTCTCATGCCCTGCATTCCCTCGGTGACGTCTGCAGCTGTCACCGCGGGAAGGCTCCCTGCGCTACTCTGCTGGTACTTGAATGTCGGATAGAGTGCGGTGGGCGCAGTCGGCTCGACTGGCTGGACTGATGACTTCTCTAACGGGGGTTCTTCTGCTTCTATCCGGACTGGTTCGATCTCAGCTAGGAGTCTCCTACACTTCCTCCATGTGCTAACTATCCCTCCTGGGGCCTTCGGGGGTTGTTGAATGCAGTCTCCTATCCGATCCCAGAGCTGTAGGGTTAATGTACCTACTTCTGGGTAAACATAAGAACATAAGAACATAAGAACAGCCTTGCTGGAACAGGCCACAGCCCATCCAGTCCAGCATTCTGTCTCACACAGTGGCTCACCATTTCCTTCAGGGTATTCCCAAGGAGATGCCTTCACCTGCTTAGGATTCCCTGGAAATGGCATTGAGAGATATCCTGCCTATCTCTCCAACCCGGAGGTTGTCCTTAGGTAGCCATAATTATAGCCATTGATAGCCTTGTCCTCCATGAACTTGTCTAATCCTTTCTTAAAGCTGTCAAGACTGACAGCTGTCACCACTTCTTCTGGCAACTGCAGCTAAAGGTAAGTGGAAATTCCCACCATGGAAGAGATGCCACGTGTGACTGGCACGTAAACACAAACTTCATCTTAATACCAATCTTTGAGTGCCCCTTATATTTCCCACCAGCTTTCAATTCTGCTTAACAGAAAATAATGCAATTTGTGGAGAAAATGCATAATTAGGGAAAGCAGGCAGTGTTCCCTAAGGTACGCCAAAAGTCTCGCTAGCTCCCTGCTGTGAAAGCGTAACTTAAATACCCTGGCCAGGATTCTAAACTCTTCCTCACGAGTTTTTTGGCTAGCGGACGGACTCTGTCCCTGAGAACAAGTCCCCATATTACCTGCGAGTTGTCCTCTGAAGTTTCCTCCTGGGACGGGTTGACGCGTCTGGGGGCAAGGTAACTGGTTCTGGCGACGATCGTCTGGGTGGAGCTCGGAGCGTGGCCTCCTGCCATGGGCCCTCGGCGGCCTCTGCACTGTCAGGGGCTCACAGCTGCCCTGAGCGGAATGCGTTTTTCCCTTTGGCGCAAGTCTCCCCGAAAGCCAGGAGCAAGGTGCAGGAATGCCTCTCTTGGAATGCCTCGCCGCTGGCCGTCCTTCTGACCGACTGGCTGCCGGCCAGAGCGCCGCGCTGTCCTCCGGGCGGACGGGTCGCGGTTCAAGCGTAGAACCGGACCGCGTGGTTCGCTACTCGTGAGTAGACCTCTCCTGGGCCGCTTTACTCACGAGTAAATCATGCCGGGGTCACCAGATGTAGGAATCGGGGCCACTGGGGTGCCCCTTAATGTCCCGGAGGAGACTGATCAAGTGACGACACGAGGCAAAAGGAGCGAGATCAGATCAGTACTTTATTGGAAAAAGGCAACATCGTTTATAGGGGAAAAAGCGCAACGGTGGCGAAACTGTCATCGGACAGGAAAATTACCTCACCCACGTACCCGGGTTAATAGGAAACCTCTCAAAGGGAAGTTAATTAACTTGGACAAACATGGGGCAAGGAAGACCATTGTGTAGGGCTTAAGCAAGGGTAAATATGGCTGATATTTACACCGGGGATTACCTTGGCCAGAGGATGAGTGATTACTCTAATGGGTAACTGGGGTCTGCGAGATGCTTGCTCGGCAGAATCGTCGGTCAGGCTACAAGTGGCCGAATTAATCCCTATCATTAATTCACCCCCCTTATGCCCTGACATGGGCCAGAGGCCAGGAGTTTGCTCACTGGTTTAACCTCTGCCAGAAGCCACTGATGCCCAACCGGGCACGGGGAATCTTCAACAATTATTATTTTTTAACCTCTACTGAAGACAAATTTTAAAATATTGAATGTAGCCCGCATATATACTGCCTCTTTCCTTGTTCCCAGTTTGATGCCCTAATTTTTACAAATTTCCAGTGCACCGTTACAAAGATGCTTTTAAGGTCTCCCCATGAACCTTCTTGACAAAGACTTGCTGCCATCTGATCTGGAAATGAAAGGGACGTACTGGGTGTTTTAATCAGCATTGTGTCCTCTGAAACATTCCAAATAGAGTCTGCACAGCCATCTAGCATTCCCGTAAATGCTTGCACAGCAGAGCGAAACAATAAAATAGTTCAGACATCAATCACGTTCCCTAATTATGCATTTTCTCCACAAATTGCATTATTTTCTGTTAAGCAGAATTGAAAGCTGGTGGGAAATATAAGGGGCACTCAAAGATTGGTATTAAGATGAAGTTTGTGTTTACGTGCCAGTCACACGTGGCATCTCTTCCATGGTGGGAATTTCCACTTACCTTTAGCTGCAGTTGCACATTTCTAAAAAGGGTCTTAATTCATGTCTGTCATGCAATCAGGTTTGTTGCCGAAGTATATAAATTATACACATAAATATCATCAGATAGATGCAGTGGAAAATCACTGTGGTAATTAAACCCTCTTTTTCTCTCTCGTGGTTGAAGTAACAATACTCATTTCAGGATACCATTAGAGTAAGAAGAACCTATCTATATCTGTAAATGAATGATATCATTATTTTGGGAAATGAAAGTTTAAGCTCTGTGAAACATACAATCCCATGGAGATCTCAGCAGAGCAACTTGTACGTCCAGGTGTTTAATGTGATAAGGTACGTTACCATTTATCTGTGTACTTGCAGACAAATATTAACATAGTCATGAATTAAGCTTTTAATCCTTTTTATTATAAATTGAATATCTTTATTTTAACAAACATCAACAATGCACATTATTGTGCTCCAAACTATTCATTACTATTCCCTACAGTATACCCTTACATGATACACCATAATACATGTGTTAATATAATGGCAAGCATCTGCTTGAGGTATTCTATAGCATATTTCATTCTCTCTCTTTTGTTTAAACAAAAAAGACCAGCTCACAAAAGGCATTTTCTCTTCTATATAGGCAGCCATACAGTAGTTTGATTTTTATTCTGGAGAAGGAATGTTGCTCACAACATTTTAATTTTACTACCAGACAAAGTAGAGCTTGTTCTGAACCTGTGATTAAAAGAAACTGGATTATAAGGAAGACAGAAGGGAAGAAGGGGAAAAGAAGGGAAGAAACATAGGGTGCAGAGAAGTACGTCTAGGGATGAGAAGAATTTGTGTGATTGTTATTTGGGTGATGTTTGCTGTAATACTATAATACCAAGCCTGATATTAAAGGTAAATGTTTGAGCCCTTCAGTTATATTTTTATTTACTAACAGGATTAGATTATTTGATTTGTCTGGAGATTCCTGGCCCATGAACTTCAACATAACTCAATACATGTAATGGTACGCTGGACAGAGAAACCTCGTGATTAGTAGAGAGGGATACCGTCCCCTCAAAAACTAGAGTGCATTTAGCTGGAAGAGGAATCTTGCAAGCTAAAAGACTGCTTCATGTTCTGTACCGAGTCCTGTCCAACCTGTGAAGTGGCACCTAGGCATGTAACCCTCCATCATTGCATTCTGTTTCCCTTCTCTTACCACTAACAGCTGCTTGTCTGATTTTAGTGCTCTGTCTGACTTTGGAGACATAAATAGTACAGACTGGGGCATTGGTCTTTAGAGGGGCTGCTGAGATTACAGAATGGATCTCATCTCATCTCAGAGATGATAGACACAACTCTTTGCCTATTTAATTATACCAGGAGGCAGCACCGTTTATAGTGTGGAGTAGGAAAGATTTAATTTTGTCTGAGGGGAAAATATAAAATGGTGGGGCCTTGCATACTTTGTCATAGTACAGTAGTTAATTTGGTTAAATGGTGAATATATAAATAACAAGAACAACACAACAATTATTTTAATTTTAAAAACTGCATACACACCTCCTGTTAGACTACCAGAAATATTAATGACATTAGCATTTATGACCTGAAGCATCTTAACCATCTCTATTTCAAAATTTCTGTAAGGCCACAATGCTAAGGAGCAGAGAGGGCGAAGGACCAGGTAGCACAAAAACAGTGCATGAGGTTTGCAAAGTTTGGTGCAGTTTTATTTTGTAAAGCTTCTTAAGTTGCTCCCAACCAGGAGAACATTCACCGTACTTGGAGGTGTAAAAAGGAAAAGTGCCACCTCTAGGGAAGACATTTCTCCTCATATACAGACAGGAATGTCTCCCTGGTCACTTTGTCATTATCCACACATGGAAAGTGATGAGGAAGAGGGGCTAACCACTTCTCTCTAAGCATGATGAGCTTAACTGAGTAAGTAATGATAAGTTTCCCTTATCCAGTTCTTACTTTAAGTCATCTACTAATGTAGGGGTCAACAACCTATGGCCCGTGGGCCAAATCTGGCCCATGGTGCCAAATCATCCAGCCCACACCCTCACTCCAAACGCTGCTGCCACTGCTGCCAGAAGCAGATGTGGACATGTTTACGGCAGCCGTGGACACATTTACAGCGGACGCAGATGCATTTACGGCAGCCACATACGCATTTACGGCAGCCATGGACGTGTTTATGGCAACGTTTACAGTGGGGGACCACCAGTCTGGCTCCCTCAATTGTCTGAAGGACAGGTTGTTGACCCCTGTTCTAAGGCAACCAAAGAAGTCTCTAAGAGCCAGCTGTTGTGGGCTCAGATACTCAGTATCATCCAAGAGTCTCTTATATGTACCAGTGAAGCATAGGAAGATCCTTCTGATACAGATTAAATTTCCCTTAGTGAAGAAGTCTTGCATGCCTTGCCTGTGTGTGTGTGTGTGTGTGTGTGTGTGTGCCCGCACCATCTTTGGGCCCCTTCTCTGGCCCGACCGGTCAGGGGAGGGAAGAGGAGCCCAGCTGAGCCTCGTCTCTGCAGCGAGGCTTGAAAAAGCTGCCGCCAGCGCACCAGAGATGCCCGCACCATCTTCGGCCCCCTCCTCTGGCCCAGCTGGTCAGGGGAGGGAAGAGGAGCCCAGCTGAGCCTATCCCCTTGGCCCGCCCAGGCTGGGAGTATAAAGGACGCTGGAGATGCTGCCCCACCACCGCAGCAGCAGAATGGGAGTTAGGTGCTGTTGGTTTGATGGTAGACCTGCGGCTGGACTATAGAGGGGGGGTTGATGTTGTTCTCTTATCTCTCCTGTGTTTTTGATATAGATCATCTGTATTGATGTATTTTTTACTGTATTTATTGTATATTTAAGAAAGCTGATATGTATTATTGATTTTTTATGATTTATCTACCTGTATTATTGTATTGTTCTGTATTGCTTTGCCACTGTTGTTTTTGCCGCTTCGAGTCACCCTTGGGTTGAGGAAAGCGGGGTACAAATAAAACTATGATGATGACTATGATGATGCCTTGATGAGCTAGTTTACTTTATTCAGGAAAGATTTTTTAAATATTTTATTTTATCTTTAATGTGGAGGGACATTTGAAAAGGCTTCTAAGATGTACTATGATAGCATATAGTAAAAAGGACTCCAATCCAGAACATAGAGCATGCCGTCTTTTTTGGCATACTGGGCAAAACAGCTGAGGCCATTAGTAGTGCTGGGTATTTTAAAAACCCTCTCCATTTCAACCATGAAAAGAAGAACAGACAGTAAATACATAGAACTCCTCCTTGCTGCAAAGAGTATGCCCAGTTTAACAGCTGTCTTTGACTTCTGCCAAGGCAAACATCTGGAAAGCTTGTTAGTTAATAGGGACCAACAGCTGCTTGCCAACTTATCCACTGGTGTATTGAAAGACAGGCCCTTATTCCCCAGCTGCACTCCATAGGCTACTTCAGCAATAGTCACTGAGCAAAAAAGAATAGCCTTTATGTATGGAGAATAGTGAGAGAACATGGAGACACAAAACTTGTTTATTTTAAAGGAACATTTCGGCGTTAGAACTCCCATCCAAAACAATGAAGCAAAGAGACAAGGGTCTTGACTAACACATTTTGAGGCATGTGCACACACAATTATTTATTTGTAAAACAATTTTAATATATAGGATATTAAAACAATTTAAAATCAAATAGCCAAACACTGAAATACAGTATTAAAAATATTCTTCTTTTGTGTCCAGATCAAACTTTGAATTGCCAAAATGAAGCCACTTTCTTGGCTTTGTCACTGGCCAAAATTAAATCTTCATCTGTAGTGATTGGTAGACCAGTAAATGAGCCAGATGCAACACTACATTAAAATTAGCTACTGAAGTTAGCTACTTGGTCGCTTGCAAATTGTAAAGTGTGATGTCATCTATTTAGTCATGAGAAGAGTGAAATTTGTTTTGGTGGAGGGATAAGAAATTGTTCCACATCACTTCAAGGCATGAGATTCTGCACAGGTCTAAATTCCTGTGTTATTTTCTGAACATAATTTGTAGAAATTGCCAGAGATCTGGAGAGAGAGTGGCACAATCCACATGACAGATGTACAGAACTATAATGGGGATGAGAAATACATGGCCTTCTATATACAGTACTGATGAGCTGCAACTCCTATCATATTGCCTATTCTGGATAGAGGTTCTGGATAGAGGTTCTGGATAGAGGTTCTGGATAAAAATGTAACAGGAGTTACATTTCACCAGCCAGCTTTCCTTTCCCCTCACATACTGGTCAAACAAGATAAGATAAGAATTCTGCATTTAGAAACGGATGACATATTGTTGGGTTCTTTATTTCTTTATTTCTTACTTTATTTCTTTCTTCTTAGTAAAGGCTATTTCTTCGCAATCATCTATCTAAGACAGCAGTTCTCAACATTTTCCCACCAGGGGCCAGACAGGCTCCACTGCTTCCTTGGGCAGCAGGAGCTTTTTAGAGCATGATCACTCCAGTTTGGTATTTTTCCACCCCTTCCCTGCTGTGCTTCGCCAGATAGAAAGCAACCATGGCCAACTTCTTGGTCCCGACTGGGATCCCAGGCGCTGTTGTAAGCTCCAACCAGCCCTGGAATTTGCCCATGGTTATGCTCCAGCTGGCGAAGCACAGTGGGGAAGGGGCAAAAAAAATCCCAAACCAAAGCAATCATGCTCCAAAAAGGCTCCCGCCACCCTTTGGAAGTGGCGGAGCTTGTCCAAAAACCCACAAAAAGTCACGATTCCAGCCACCACCACTGTGGTAAGTGATGTATCATGGCTTCCAGGGGGGCAGGTCTAGAGATCCCTGGGTGGCCACTGTGGACCGGATTGATGATATGCACAGGCAGGATTAGGCCCACAGGCCTGGAGTCGGCAGTTGGACTTGCAAACTAACTCCAAACTAACCCCTTGCTCAAAAGCCAGTCATATCCGACTCTAGGGTTTAGTGCTCATCTCTGCCCATGTTTAACTTCTAATGAAGAATCACAACAAATCAAATTAATCTGCAATATACGAGGGGTGAGACAAGCTTATGCTATTAAAAATTGATTGTCTAAGGGAGTTCTGCTTCAAAATGCAAAACTGCTGTCTTGTTTGGTTGGCCCGCAGTAAGAGAAATATGAATGTCACTATAGCTTGCAAGAGAGTTGTATAACTATGAGCTTTTAGAGACATGTGACTACAGTCTTGTCAAGAATGGGCAAAATTTTCATTTCCTTGTTTCTCTTAATTAGTCACAGGGTTTCCCACAATTAATGACCTTTAAAAGCCAACTTTCCTTTTCAAAATATAAACAAAGGACTACCAAAGGTTCTACAGCCAAAACTGTTGTTAAAATCCTGTTGTACTCAAATGGTATAACATTTAGGTGGGAATTGCCACGAGTTAAGAAATCTCTGTAGACATTGTGTGTTGCCTACTGAGTTGCATATCTTGACATATAACAGATAAAGTCTATGGAGATTTCTTATGATAATTCACATTTAAAAGTTACGCTGTTTGAGGAACAACACAACAGGATTTCAGGCAATGACATTATGCATCAAGGACTTCCTACTGCTGTTTTCATTATTGCTCATCTCCCTGCTGTTGTTGTTGCTGGTGATGGTGGTATGTGCTCAGTGATGCACGGCAAAATTTTTTACTACCTACTCTGTGGGCTGGCCAAATCTGTGGGCGGAGCCAAATCTGTGGCTGTGGCCAAACATCATGCATTATGGGCTGTGAAGGTGGGTGTGGCCAACCAAGTGGGCATGGCCTGAGGGAATTTCTGCTACCGGGTCTGCAGAACCTGACAGAACCTGCTGCAGTGCATCACTGTATGTGCTGTCAAATCACTTCTGATTTAGAAGTTCCTATGTACCCCCAAATGTACCTCCTTGGTGGACCTCCATTCATCTGGTGCTTTCACAAGTTCCTACTTAGTCTGGACATCTCTTGAAAAAGGACATTAGCAAGTTAGCATTTCCCAATAGGAATTCCTTCAGATGTTTTGGATTGCATTTCCAAGTAGCCCTGATCAGCACAATGGTCAGAGATTATAGGAGCCATAGGCCAAAACATCTGGAGCAAATTATGTTAGAAATGACTGCCCTAAAAAAACATCACCCATCTCTTCCATCTCTGTGTATTCCAGCTATTCCTGCTGTTCAGTCCTTGTTTTTGGTAACAGATGTACAGAAGGCCAGCTTGGTCTCCCTTAGGGCCATGCAAAAGGAGTACAAGGGTATATTTATGCCTCATAGCTTTGCATTGTCCAGAGATATCAACATTTTAATTAGTGGATATTAAAAAGAAATTTAAGTTCCGCACAGTTATTTCTATCATAAGGCAACAGTAGCTAAAACTTAACCATAGTTTTGATGAGAAGAGAAAATGCTGATTAAATCAAAGTGTGCTAAAAATAAAAGCAGCTCAGGTTTTCAATAAAATGTTTGGAATTTTTTAATAGTCCGGATGACATCCAGTGATAGGACTGGCAACTTCTCCAGGAGATCCTTTGGAGAGTGACTGGTTTGGATTCCAGATTTATTGCATGGAGGTGTAGATGCCAAGAAGGAGAAATGCTTGCTAGAGCAGAACAGGAATTTTTACCATCCACTATGTTTGTGATGTAAATTTTAATACATTGATAAGAGTAAAACAGAAGAAAGAAATGGTAGACACTGATATGGTAGAATGGACTGTACCAAGTACCCAATTTATATGTGAGGTAATTAAGTCATGACTTAGAATCTAAGATCAGACAGGACTTCTAAATTCTGGATAAATACCCATGTAAACTCATGAAATAATACACATTTGAGGGATAATGCTATGGAGCCTGCTAAACTTGACAGGGATTGGGACCTCAGCATATCTTAATCCAGCATCTTTACCATATTCTGTACCACTTTGAACTATACTTACAAAGTGTAAGAGTTTTAAAATGAAGTTAATGATGAAGACACATAACTGCCAGTGAATTTCTTGTATGAGGAAACAGACTTCAAAGAAATCCTGGGTTTAAACCCTGAAGTCCAATCATAAAACAAAGCATGCTAATCTGCAGACTGCAGGAGATGAGAGAAGCTGTTGTAACTTTCATACCTAATTAACCCTTAAGAATGTTCTTGCTATACTGATAGACAGTTTATAATATCTTACTGTGGTAGTTTTCAAATTGTAGAGCTGCGTCATCCACTTACACAGAGAAATGGAATAGCCAACTCCATTTCCTTAAAGCTCAGACATTTCCCTCTGCTGCTAGAATAGCCTCAGTGCAATTTTTAATAATGTATTAACATTTTTATGTTCTGACCTGTCAGACAGGGTGGGGTACAGACAATGAACCAACATAAATCATTAGAAAACAATTCAACAAGATGAAACAATATAGAGAAATCCACACCCCAGTATATCTCACTCAAGTCAGGCTCACGGAAAAACTTTGCTTGGCGAGCCAAGGTTTAATTGATTCCAAAATTATGTCAGTATCATTGAACTTGGTACTAAGATGAGAAAGGTTTAAGGACTGTCATTAGGGTGACCATGTGTCATACTTTACAGAGCACACTCCTCTATTTGAAGAGCTATAGAAACCAAGTCTAATTTAAAGAATGCAAGCGCGGCGCCAAAATGGCAGCCGCGCTCTTTGCAGGCCCCCCCCATCGGACGAAGGCATCCGGGTAGTTAGGGGGCGTGGCCAGCTCCCTTATAAAAGGGGTGGCCACGAGGCAGCCGAGCTGCCATTTTGCGAAGCGACGGAGCGGAGAAGTTTTTCCCTCTTACCTCCGTCGCTTTTGACTTTTACCGGGAAGCCTTTTTGGCTGCTGAATTCTCTCGTTTCGGCTTCCCATCGATTGGCTGGAGGCCCGCGAAGAAGAAGAAGGCTGCCGGCGCGGCTCGTGCGGTTCGGAGGCGCAATCTGGGTCGGAAGACCCGGCTGCGCCTCCCCAGCAGCCGCATTTGCTTGCACCCACCGGGACCGGTGGAATGGGGTCTATTCCCCCTGGCTGGAGGATGGTGGCCCACGCACAGGGCCAGTAAGGGCTGCGGCCCTCGGCCCGCAAGCGGTGGACGCCTCTCCTGGTGTTGTCCATTCCGCTGGGCCTCCCTTTATAGGAGCGTAGCTCGCTCCGAGGCCTTCCAGCTTTGGGGGGTGGTCCGTCCCCTTCCCAGGTTGCTACATCGGCCCTAACGGGCCCGGGTGTGGGGTTGTTGCCCTGTTCGGGCCCCGGGGTACAGGGACCTGTACCCATGCCTGTAGTCGGCGGGCCAGCTGGTCCTTTGCCCCATGTCCGCATGGAAGCCTTATTGGCCCGCGTTGCGGCCCTTGAGACATCCCTGGCCCGGGCTAGCCACTCTTGGTCTCCCTTTGGGGTTCGTTTCGACGCGTCGTCTGCTGGGCAGTGGCAGGCGACGGGACGGGTCGAGCTGCTTGAGGCGCGTGGCACGACCTGGGCCACTGCCTCGCAGCTCCCCATTCAACAGACCGGTGCGGGTCAGGCCCCATCGACGAGCTCGACGGCGGTTGTGAGCTCCGACGCCCCCAGTGGGCCGGAACCCCCGGTGGGGGCGGCCTACGGGGGTGCAGCACGTGAGTATGCGGTCCAAGCTAGTGCACCTACACACATGGCCACGTTGGGGGGGTTTCCAATGGCCTGGCCTCGCGCGGGTCCAGCTGCTGACGCCCCACCTGGCGACGACAACTACCACTCAGGGCCCCGTGGTGGGGGTGTTTTCTACCCTGTGGGGGAATGTTTTGGGGGTGGCTGGGTTAGTACAGGCCCCCTTTCAGATGCCAGCAGTTCCTGTCGTGCCCGTGTCGGCCTTGCTGACGGCGGGGTATTCCTTACCGCTGGGTGTCCATTTGGCACAGACCACCAAAGAGAAGATCTGGCGGGGGGATTACGTGGATATCTTCTCACTCCTCAACAGAGGGCCCACCAAGGAGTAGGGGGGGCAGGATGAGAAGGATAAGGAGCAGGCACGTCGTAGCAAGCCACCACGTACGTGGGCTGACTGGTTGCTGGCCTACCTCATATACATGGCGGTGTACCTTAGGGCCCGGCCGGATTTGGCAATTCCGATGGTCCAGTATTTGGACAACATCTACCGGGTGATAGTTGACTTTCCGGGCCCATCGTGGTTGGCTTATGACGTGTAATTCCATATGCGGATTCCCCGGCACCCCGACATTAGGTGGGTCGATCCATGCCAGAGGCTGTGGCTTTTGTACATGACGCCCACGCGCCCCGCACCCGGGGAGAGATACCATTGTGGACATGCGGTACAGCGGGCGGCCCCAGCACAGGTCCACTGCCAGGGGGCGGGGCAGGGGGTTTCCAGCCCGCCTGCGGTGCTGGACTTTCTCGTCCAATGGTTCCTGCAATAGGAAGAATGGCAAATACAGACATTAGTGTCCCCCCTGTGCTGGCCCCCATGCGGCCTCTGCCTGTCCCAGGCCTGGAGGGATGCGGGGCAGAGGGAGGGGTGGACAGGGGGCTGGCAAGACTGCCGCAGATGGATCTAGTTCACCAAAGGGCTCCCTCCCCAATTAATGTGGACATGTTGGAGCGCTGGCTCACATTGTACCCAAAGGGAGAGGATGCGGATATCTCCTTCAGGGCTTTGGGCAGGGGTTACGTATCCCTTTCATGGGTGATAGGTCCCCTCAGGATGCCCCCAATCTTTATCCCTTAGGGGGAGGGAGGAGGTGGCTCCTGCCAGCAATATAAGGAGGTCTATGCGGGCAGGGTCGTTGGACCTGTCCCTGCGCCCCCGTTCCGGGGAGCATATTATTGCAATGATGCCATGCCTTTTGGCTGTTCCAATTCGGGCTCGGCATTCGAGCGTTCCTCCATCTTCCTAGAGTGGGCTTTTGTTCGCAGATCAGGGTCCCGGTCTGTAGCCCATTCCCTGGATGATTTTATTCGGGGCTGAACGGGGCTGGGACACGTCCACACGTCTCCCCAACACATTTCAGATGCTAATGGAGGAACTTGGTGTCCCTTTAGCGCCCGAAAAGACCGAGGGCCCACCTACACAGCTAGTATTCCTGGGGGTTGAGATTGACACAGTAGCGCAGGCTTCTAGGTTGCAGCGGGATAAGGTGTCAAAGCTAGTGGCCCTTATCTCGGACTTGCTGGCCAAGCGCATGGCATCACCGAGGGACCTGCTGGTGCTACGTGGTCACCTCAATTTCGCTGGCAGGGTCATCGCACCGGGCAGGGCATTTGCTCGGCGCTTGCGCGACGTCATGGCAGGATTATCCAGGCCCCACCATAGGGTTAGACCCATCGGACGAAGGCATCCGGGTAGTTAGGGGGCGTGGCCAGCTCCCTTATAAAAGGGGTGGCCACGAGGCAGCCGAGCTGCCATTTTGCGAAGCGACGGAGCGGAGAAGTTTTTCCCCTCCACCCCCTCCCTAGTTAACAGTGTGATATTTTGGTCGCTTCGGGGCCGGGTGGGAATTTTTGGCTGGGACCCACATTGGCTCTTGGGTCCTGGTTTTTTCGCCCATCCCACACTGTTGCTATGGTTTGATATAGGGGTTTTCTGTTGCTGCTGTTGACTTTGGTCACATGGGCGGGTATCACTGGTAAGGTAAACATTTATGACCCACAGGTATCCGGCAGGTTCGCAATTGACTGGACAACACTAGACAGGCATAAGTTGGTTAAACGTTGTCCGGTCAACGACGAACCAGGCGACGGGGTGATGGCTACAGCTAGACAGCATGCATCACCCCGTGATTTCACGGATACGCGTCAGAGGGTGGGGTCATTAGTTAGATATTGACTACGGTCAACAATTTGTTTGTTGTCAACAAACAAATTGATACAAATAGATACATTGTAACAATTGCCGTTGGCAATTTTGGGTGGTACCTTACCAGTGTTACTTCGGCCTGCTTGCCTTAAAGAATTATGATTGGTCAATTACCAATATAAATTTATAATTCGGACTAGGGCATGAATCAATAAATGTGGCCCAATGCCGTTATCCACTTTTACCAGAGTCTGAGTCCTTTATTGGGGGGTGCGCCTGCAAAGTTGCCAATTATCAGCAGCTGGACAGCAACCCTGGGAAGTACAGAAATCATCCCTACCCATGCTACAATACTGAGATCTGTTATACTTTTATTTAAAATTGTACATGTTCTATATTTTATCCTTTTTTCTGCATTTCTGCTTATGTAGCTATAAATTAGGAGATGTAAAATTTATGCAAATCTCTATAAATTAGTATATGCAATTTCGGTTATGACTTTCCTCTCTTTTGACCAGGCATTAAGTGGCCACTGTAGATGTTAATCATCAATGTAAATTTTAATATTCAAATTTGCAAGCTGCAGAAAATCTATTTCAGATTTTTGTAAATGTATTTCAATTCTTCACTATTTCTCCCACTTCATTCTATTCCACAGCTATACCCCACTCAGCATCATGAGATCTTTCAGATCATCCTTACTCTTACTAATTAGACAAGCATGGCATTATGCTAGGAAGAGGAGCTGCTGACCCCTTCCAGTGAATCCCCCCTTCTCTCCTTTATCTCCATAATTCATTAACATAAAAGTCTGAAGTATAGTGATTTAATTTCTTATTAAAGGAGATTTAGTTAGTCCAAGTAAAACTGGCATCAGTGAAAAAACAATTCATTACTAACGTAAGTCACACTGACTTCAACACCAATGCTCTAAACATGATGACCAAATCTGAATTTAAACTATATCCTGTATAGCCAACAAAACATTAAAAAGTTTCTTTTAGTACAGTTCCCAGAAATGTCTAACCATTCTGGCCAATATCCAAAGTGGCAGAGGGATTATGGGAGATTTAATCCAGAAATTAATTTTTCCTATCTCTGATATAAATTAAGAAACAGACATTAGAAATAATGTGTGATTGGAGGAGGGAAGCCCCCGACTAATATGAGCTGAATGTTTACAGCATGAGTTTCTCTCACTTCTGGGGTTATTCAAATTAGCTTCCTTTGGCTTGCTCAGCCATTTGAAGCCTACTTTCACAAGCATGGGGTGTGTGCTTGCCTCTGTCACCTATCTGCAATATTAAGTGCTTTCTGTTATCTCTAACGTGGTTCTGAGCTGGTACACTACATTTCGTTTCTACAACTAGCACCATAAAGCCTAATACTGACAAGCATTTTTGCAGGAATATGCCTAAAATGAACTGCATTTTATTAGAAAGCAAAACACATAGAACTAGATATAAAATTCAGATTTTTAAATAAGAATAATCTCAAGATATTAAATTTGCAGGACAAATGCAAATAATATTTTTAGGCATTTACTTAACAATTTGGCTTCTAAAACTTAAGGGGCTACTTGAATGGAATATATCATATATCATATAATAATATATCATATTTTCAGGATCACATTGTAAAATTATGGAATAAATGTAATATTTCAAATGCATCATCTAATTTTTTAGAACTAGTTTCACAAAACACACCTAAAGCATCACCTACAGGGTCTATCACCAAGGGGGAGAAATTTTAATTTAGAATTAAGAAGTCAACTCAAATCAGTTTGTTGACTAATTTGATAAGGCTCCAATCTTATATATTCTCAACTGAGAATAATCCAATGGTACAGTACATACTTCTGAGTGGACTTCTATAGGATTAGACAGTACTATAATTGATTGAACATGTTTCTGTCCTTCCACAGAAATTCAGGAAACTAGGTTGGAAGTATGAAAAAATAGTAACAACAATACAGTGGTTTTTAACACATGTTTTTACCAGAGAAAGAGAGAGAATTAAATCACGAAAACAAATTTGGAAGTATAATAAAGCAAGACCATCGTTCTTTAAAAGCCTGAGTAAATAAAACCTTTTTAAACTAGGGGGGCACATATTAAAAAAATTATCCAACAAAATGATGAACACTCATACTTGCACAATAGGAAAGATCATGAGTTTGAAGTACATTATCAAAAAAAAACTAACTATAAGGAGAATATACAGTACAGTATATGAATTATTCCTCAAAGAGAAAAAAAATCTTGCATTTAATGCAAAATGTTGACATTAAAACTGTAGAAATTCAGAGTACAACTCAACCCTCCCAACCTCACCAAAACAATGGCACAGTGATGTATTTTCTTAACTTCACAGCTAAGCAAACAATAAAGTTGAAGAATAGGAAAATTCAGTTTATTTACATCATGTTTTGAGTGACAAAGAAATCTCTGGACTGAATTGAAGTCCCCGTTGGGGAATTTCAATTCCCAGAAGCCTAAGTCAGTACATTGGCTGATCAGTACTTGGGGAATTGTCTTAGGCTTCTGGGAATTGAAGTCCAAAAACCAAAGGCTTGGAAACACTGTCCTAAACCATAGTTTATTGTTCTGTCTCCTATACTATACAGACTGTTGATCCCTGGGATAACGTAGTTGAGATCCATGACCTTTCTGTTCATGCCTTTGAAACACAAAACTGCATCAAAGAAAGTCTTTAAAGAAAATCTATATTTGCTGAAGAATTCAAGATTAAATTAAGGAAACCATTCAACAAAACAAATACTGAACAAGTCAGACTTTTTTAAAAAAGCCATCATAACAATAAATAAACTGGACAGTAAACAACTTGGAATCACATTTCAGAGCAGACTGACAATTACCAACCAAGAAGGTGTACCACAATCTTATAGGAAATCACATCAACTCACAAAAGAGAAGGAGTTGCCATTTAAGTATGTCTTAAAAAGATGAGTGGTACTGTTATTCACATATTTATGCCCCCCCCAAGTGTGGTATCACTACGCTACTCAAAGTTTTCCCCTGGGAAACAAATTCCAGAAACATACACATTTTACAGAACACTAGTTCTATTAAGTTTCCAAGACTCACCCACACTGGCCGGGGGTGAACAGGGGGCTTTGGCTATAACTGTTCACACCCAGGCAAATCTCAGCAGGCGGGTCCTCATTCGGGGGGGGGAGGGCACCGTCATTATGGTGGTGGCTAAGTTCTGCTGGGGACCAATTATGGGCGGTATAACACTAACAGCTGTGGATCCTTAGGAAACAATAGTCTTTGCCGGACCCACTCCCCAATGATGACATGGACACTTCATTTGGATGAAAAATTGGGCCACTTTATTAACTTTATTTTAACTTTGCTTGGCTACTGCCAAGAACCAAACGGGCCGTAATAGCACTGGTAAGGAGTAATCTAATTATGAACCCAACTTAAATGCACATCACAATTTGCTACCACTGCAACAAACTGTGTGACCCTGTCCACAACCTGTTTCTACTGAAACACGTTGTGGACTCTATTC
The DNA here is from genome assembly GCA_035047305.1 of Bradypodion pumilum. Taxonomy (NCBI): domain Eukaryota; kingdom Metazoa; phylum Chordata; class Lepidosauria; order Squamata; family Chamaeleonidae; genus Bradypodion; species Bradypodion pumilum. Next base: position 177,829,407 of record JAWDJD010000003.1, read on the forward strand.
AGGCTGCTACTATTTAGCACCTGATATTGAAATGCCTCCTGTAAATATTGGAGGAGTTGCCTGCTGGTTAAGCATAGCAACAGTTTTAGTTAGAAGCTGGTTGGCCATTCACACATCTTGTTTGTACCATGTCCTCCCTATGGCCAATCAACTATGTATACCAAATTAAATGGGTCATGCATTTTTTCCTTACCAGTGCTATCCGCCAAAGTGACCAGCAACAAACGTAACTGAACCCCAAATCTCAACCATCAGCAACAGTGTGGGATGGGCGAAAATGCCAGGAACCAAAGTGCCAATGCAGGTTCAAGCAAAAATTCCTATCTGGCCCTGTAGCGACCAAAACAATCACACTGTTACCAAGGGAGGGGGTGGTGGGCAAACGCACCCTGGCCCAGCCAGATCTTGAGGAACTGCCGGGGAGCACAGCCGTTGACACCCCTTATATAGGGGTTGGTTAGCCATGCCCCCGGCTTCCTCGAGGCCATGTCCGTGCCTCAGTGCGGGGCTGGCAAAGCGCGCAGCAATTAAACGGCTGCCGCACGTGCCTTGTCTCAGGGAGTAAGGAACACAAAGACCAGTGCACCTGAAGCAGTGGGAACACCTACATGGAGGCGCTAAGAAGGCAAGCCTCTTCACCGGGCTAGGGTTCTGAGGACCAATCACCCACACACTGAAATTTAATTGATTAAAAGAATGCACAAAGAAGAACCGGAATGAAAGATCTCAATGGAGATCCTTGTGAAATCATCTATACCGTAAGGTGCAGCTCCCCTGGTGGCTCAGTGTGTAAAGCACTGAGTTGGAAGACCGGAAGGATGGGGTTTGACTACCCAAGTGCTGCATGATGGGAGGCATGAAAGGAATGTCATTCTGGCATCCCCTGCAAAAATCCTTTCAACCCAGAGTAATCTCTGACACGAAAATACACACACACTGTAAGGTAGAAGAGGAGGTAATTAAGTAAGTAAGCAAGTAGTTCTATTTAGGGATGAATATTCAACAACTTGTCCACTTGGGAAAACAGAGATATCAGACTTTCAGAAAGTGGCACGATTGAGGGGCAAAAGTACAGCATTAGTGAATAATAGGTGTAATTTTTAAAAGTTGCAAAAAACAAACAAACAGGGAAAGCACAGTCTCAACCATTTTTTTGTACAGGGTAGAAAACAAGGAGCTCTTTCATCAGCAGTAGATGAGCCACCACATAATATCATTCTCCTTCTCCCCTTTAAGGGGTTGTTGTTCCTGCTGTGGAAAATATTTATTTATTTATTTACTTATTTACTGTATTTATATTGCCACCTCCTTCGCCAAAGCGACTCTGAGCAACTCACAGATGACATCAAAAATTCAATATAAAACATCCTCATCATACAAAAAGTTAAAGGAACTCTTAAAACTTTAAAGACTATTGAAATAATTTAAAATACCCTCCCTAGAAAATTAAAATTAAAACACGGATGGCCAGCCCCGGGGGGGGGGGGAGGCTAAATCTTTTTTCCCTAATCGGAACAAAAGCCCATAAAATAAATTGACTCAACACAGATAAAAAAATACAGGAGAACATAGTGCTTAAAATGATGTGTGCATGTGTATTCCACATAAATATACAGTGGAACCTCATACAACAATTGCCCGTATAACAACGAAATTGCATAACAATTAGGCTTTGGGGAGAAATGGCATCCTGCATAACAATTTTCCCTATGGAAAAAAACGTACAACAATTTTTCAATGGGAAAAACCACTTAGCAAAAAAATCGTTGTACGATGCATCCCATAGGGGAAATCACTATACGATGCATGCATCATATAGCAATTGTTTCGTACAACAATGGACCCCATGGAAGGGATTAAAATTGTTGTAAGAGGTACCATGGTAATTGTTTAAACATAATTTTAAACAATTCAGTGTAATCTTCTGCTGTTCCATGACACATTTTGATTGTTTTATTACTCTAGAACAGGGGTGCCCAAACTTTTTAGGCTGTGGGCTGGTCACATGGTTGTGTGGGCCGGTCATGTGGTTCCTCCCACTGAAAATGGAAGTAAAATGCACCCACACATGCTAAAAACCATGCCGTAAATGCACCCATGGCTGTTGTCAATGCACTTACAACAGCTGTGGGTGCTTTACAGCAGCATTTTGCACATGTGCGGCCACATTTAACTTCCACTTTCAGGAGTGGCGCAGGCTGGATTATTAGGCACCATGGGCCAGATCCGGCCCATAGGCCATAGTTTGGGCACCCCTGCTCTAGAAGCTGCATAGTTAAGTTTATTTTCACTCCTGTTTTCACTTATATCATCTCTCTTTTTAATTATGGAAAGTGTTGTGAAATCTCAAAACACAGTCCTCAAGGCACTGTAATTTACAGAAAAGCTAATGTTGTCATAATAATGTCTCTTATCTTGCAATGCATTAGAGCAGAAATATTACAAAACCTGTAAGAAATCCCATTAAACAAGCAAAACCGCTGTAATAAAAAAGACCATAATACCCTATGCCATCTTCCTCTTTGGAAGAAAATCTTACAAAATAAATGATACCAACTGGTGTTGAGAAAAGAGAGCAGCTCATCTCTCAGATCAGCTCTTGTACTATCAATTTATAGTGGAGACTTTGCCAGTTTGGAATATTTTTCTAGCTTCAAGTGGAGGGAGATATTTATGGAAAAGTCTGCCTTATACATCATTTTTTTCTATTATTAATTTCAACTGAAGTTACCCCCTCCAAAACACACCCACACACTTTTCCCTTTTGAGCAAAAAAAAATCCTTAGGGATTTATGTATCTCAAATGCCTATTCAAAGTCATTCCTGTGCATGTGTCTTTTGCTGGAAGTTGCATGTGCAGACAGATATTGCTTTTCTACAAGGATTCAAAGTGCTACATATTGATACAACTCCAACAATAATGAAAACTTCCTGATCTAGAGTGAATGTAATGTGGTTCACTGAAAATATGACACATTTTGTTTTTGCTGCCAGACTTTGGAGAATAAAGCTATAAATAGCTGAGTGATATAATATTTGACCTAAGTTAGAGATTTCATTAAATTTGGAGGCAAGTTTAAGCATTTAAAAAATAAGAGACAAAATAAGAAGAAAGTACCCTCATAGGCTGACAATGTGTTCATTTACTCAGACAAGCCCCAAGGAGTCTAAAATACCTCCTAACTAAATATGGATTAGATTATTTTTCGAGATAGTCTAAATCAGTGGCCCCCAACCTTCTGGGACATGGGAGCCACATTAGAGTGTCTCATGCCTACAGAGGACCATATCTTAAATCCAAATGGAACAAAATTATTGATCTACAGATTTAGATCAGGAGTAAACATTCAGAGGTAAACAAACAGGTTGGAGGGCTGTACACAAATTGCTTAGGGCTACAGGTTGGGCACCCTTGGTTAAGATGTTTCTGGAGTTAATAGGCTGTACCAGACAGCACACTTATATTGTTCTTTGTTCTGACTTTTGTGCTGTTCTTACTGGAATTTTTTTATAACATCCAAATGAAGTTCTCCTTATCTTGCTTCATACTGTATTTGTTGGGTGTGTGCGCATATATTTTGTTTTGTTTCTTATAGTTAGAAGATTGTCCCCTTCTATAGATCCAAATGCACCATCAGGAAAAGTCCAATGTTTCAACATAAGTTTCAAAAGGGGCTTCTTCTGGTGTCACTTCATCAGTTCCTATATAATGCTCAGCTTCTTTAAGTTTAGCAAAAGTGATAGGAACATTGTCACTCACTGTGACTATTTGTACTTCCTCTGCCGCACTGTTTCCATCCAAATACAGTAATTGGGTTGCTTAGTAAGCTTCAGCAACAATAGTCAACACTAAATATTCTTTGGAGAAGACCAAGGGATGGAGTAGCATGGTAGTGTTCAGTTGTACAAATGTCCATATAGTGAGGAGTAGGAAAATTGTGGCCCTCCAGACATTAAAATACTGTGGTTCCCATCAGCTGGCTGGCATAAACTGAGGGGAACCCTAGCTCTCACTGCACATCATCTTCAGTTAAAAATGAGCCAAATTTTAACTTCTAACCTCAATCAATAGTTTTAGCTAAATGTTTACTTTTCACTCAGCAGTTGGTTCAACATGCCTATGCTACATCAATGGGTCTACACTAGCACTTGGTTTTCTATGTGTGACAGAGTCTGTACCATGAATTCTATTGATATCTGACTTGAAGAGATGTCCCAGTTTTCTTTCAGACATTCAAACATATCTGAGGGAAGGAAGCCACCTGGTTGGATACAAACATGTTGTTGGCTTACAACTGCCAAAATCTCTGCTTATTGGCTACTAGTATTTTTTTGCCCGGCCCTGCAGGGCAGTTATTATGTGTGAGTGGGTGGATGGGGTGGTTTTGGGGTGTGGTGTGTGCACACACACACACACAAAAAACCACCTCAACCACCAACACACAGGTAATATTTGCCCGGCAAGGCAGGGGTGTCGTGTGTGTGTGTGTGTGTGTGAGAGAGAGAGAGAGACAGAGAGAGAGAGAGGGAGAGGGAGAGAGAGAGGGAGAGAGAGGGAGGGAGAGGGAGAGAGAGAGAAGCAGTCCAGCAGGAGTGTGTGTGTGAGAGAGGGGAGGTCAGAGAGAAGGGGAGAGAGAGAAAAAAGGGGAAAGAGAGTGAGGGGAAGAGAAAGAGAGGGGGGAGAGAGAAAGGGTGGGGAAGAAAGAGGTGGGGAGAAAGAGAGAGGTGGGGAGAGAGAAAGGGGGAGAATGAGAGTGGGGGAAGAGAGAGAGAGATTAGGGGGAAGGCAATTCCTTCTCTCTGGGAGGCGAAGGCATAGCCTTCATCTCCTGGAGAGAGGGGATTCGCTTCTCTCTTGGTTGTATGGGAATGAAAGCTTCGTCCCCAGCCAACCAAGAGAGAAGCTAAACCCCTCCATGGAAAGGGTTTCCTTCTCTCCAGGAGGCGAAGGCATGGCCTTTGTCTCCTGGAGAGAGCACGTCGTTTCTCCATGGCCCCGGAGGCGGGTGCTGGCCTTGCCGTAGCTTCAGGGGCGAGGAGGGGCAGCCCCTTCTCTCCCCGCACTGCTTCAGTGAGGAAGCGGGGAAAGGCCATGTCAGCCGCTTTTTTAGCATGCGGCGCTTTCCCGGCCTCCTCCATGCTCATGCCCTTCAGCCTCATTGGCTGAGGGGTGGCGTGGCACGTTGGACGCTGGGCCTTGTAGTTTTTTTTCTTGCTGCGTTCATGTCCTATATTGTGTTGAATGGTAAGCCAGTGAGTAACCCTTTTGGACAGCTTTTTAAAATTATGCTTTTCCAAGTTAGTGCTGTGTCAAATAAACACTGTAGTTTCACAAACAGTTGTATAAATTAGTGCTATGTCACTTGCTAAAATTTGTTCTAAAAAGATGCCCCACTGTCAGCCTGATGGCAGGACTTGTCTGCCACTGTGCCTTTTGGATTGATTCAGGCAATCACACAAGGCAGAAACTGGGGACTCTTGACTTCCTGGGGGCGACACTTCATCGTAGGGAGGCAGGGCCTATTAAATTGGTCCGCCCTCGGCAACTAATGGATCCAGATGGATTCCAGAGGGAACTGGGGGATGTTCCTCTGGATCGGCTACACGATTCACCTGAGGCACTTGTCGACCTGTGGAATAGGACGACAATAGCTGCCTTGGATGAAATCGCGCCACTGCGGCCTCTCCGCGCCCGTGGAACTAGGTCATCTCCGTGGTTCACAGAGGAACTGCGTGAACTCAAACGGGCAAAGAGACGCCTAGAGCGCCGCTGGGGGAAGACCCAGGATGACTCCGATTGGACACTAGCTAGAGCCGCTATTAGGGCCTACCTAGTGGCGATGGGGGTGGTGAGGCGGCAATACTTCACCGCCCTTATTGCCTCCGCTGATAATCGCCCAGCCGCCCTGTTCCGGGTAACCAGGTCCCTTCTCGGTAGAGGGAGATCGGTGCCCGGTTGGCAGGGTTCGGCTGAGGACTTCGCTGACCATCTGGTGGAGAAAATCGATCGGATTCATTCAGGATTGAATCCTGGCGTGGATGGGGAGGGTCGGGGGGTGCCGGGGCGCAGTCTTGCTGTACGATCTGGGATCAGTTTGATCCTGTTGTCCCTGATGAAGTGGACAGGCTCCTTGCAGATGTTCGTGCCACTACATGTCCTCTGGACCCCTGTCCCACCTGGTTGGTGAAAGCCTCCAAGGAGGTAACAGGGGGCTGGGTTGGGGGGATAATAAATGCTTCATTACGGGAGGGGGTATTTCCTGCACAGCTAAAACATGCTTTGGTGCGCCCCCTCCTGAAGAAAACGTCCCTCGACCCAGCTGTCCTTAACAACTACAGGCCGGTTTCCAACCTGCCCTTTCTGGGTAAGGTTTTGGAGAAGGCGGTGGCGCGCCAGCTGCAGAGTGTCCTGGATGAAGCGGATTATCTAGACCCCTTTCAATCGGGATTCAGGCCCGGATATGGAACGGAGACGGCATTGGTCGCACTGTTGGATGATCTCTGGTGGGAGCGGGACGGGGGTTGTCCATCCGTCCTTGCTCTTCTTGATCTCTCAGTGGCCTTCGATACCGTCGACCACGGTATCCTGCTGGAACGGCTCGAAGGATTGGGGATCCAGGGCTCTGTGTTGTCCTGGTTTTCCTCTTTTCTGGAGGGCCGTACCCAGTCGGTGTGGTTAGAGAGTGAGAGGTCCAGCCCTAGGCCCCTCAAGTATGGGGTGCCTCAGGGCTCTGTGCTCTCTCCTCTCTTATTTAACATCTACATGAAGCCACTGGGTGAGATCATTCGTTCCCACGGGGTGCGGTACCATCAGTACGCGGATGACACCCAGCTGTACATCTCGGCCCGTGGGAACCCCAGTGATGCTGTTGAAATCCTATCCGGATGCCTGGAGGCCATTGGGGTCTGGATGGGGGCCAATGGGCTTCAACTGAATCCCAGCAAGACAGAGTGGCTGTGGATAAGGGGCCCCAGGTTATCCAAGGAGTTACCATCTTTGGTACTGGATGGGGCTGTTTTGCCCCAGACAGACCCAGTGCGCAACTTGGGGGTCCTTCTGGACTCACGGCTGCTGCTGGAAGAACAAGTGGCGGCTGTGGCCAGGAGGGCTTTTGCCCAACTTCGGGTGATTTGCCAATTGCGCACGCTCCTGGACCGGGGCTCCTTACTTATGGTCACTCATGCTCTGGTTACTTCCCGACTAGATTATTGTAATGCGCTCTACATGGGGCTGCCCTTGACGACCATTCGGAGGCTGCAGCTGGTCCAGAATGCGGCGGCCCGGGTGGTGATGGGGTGTGGGCGATATGCCCATGCCTCCCCGCTGCTTCAGGAGCTGCACTGGTTACCAGTTTGTCTCCGGGTGCAATTTAAGGTGCTGGTTTTGACCTTTAAAGCCCTATATGGCAGGGGGCCAGGATACCTTAGAGACCGCATCGTCCCAAGAGTGACTGCCCGTCCAACCAGAGCGGACCGGAGGGGCTCTCTAATGGTGCCGTCAACGAGGGGTGCACATTTGTCTAGCACCCGAAGGAGGGCCTTCTCCGTGTCCGCACCAACCCTCTGGAACCTCCTACCAACAGATCTAAGACTTCAAAGTGAACTGCTGCCCTTCAGGAAAGGAGTAAAGACCTGGCTGGCAGGGCAGGTGTGGGGCCCGAACGGGACTATGGTTCCCGCCGGCTGGCTTTTATAAGAACTCTCTCTTCTTGTATGGTGGGTGGGATGGGTGGGTGGGATATGGGTTTTTAAATGGGGGGGAAGTGGGTTTTTACAGGTTTTTATAATGTTTTATGTATTTTTAGAAGTGTTGTGATGCCGTCCTGAGTCGGGTTCTGCCTGTGTGGGCGGCATATACAAATGTGACTTATAAATAAATAAATAAATAAATAAATAAATAAATAAATAAATAAATGCCAGTGGAATTGCTGCAAAATAACATCCACCCCTGCTGACAGAACAGAAAACAAAGAATGGCCATATAAAAAGACTACAAGTAGCTGGACATTGTGCAGTAGACCACACCAATGCTGGCACAAACTGTGGGGTAAATTGGCATGTAGTAGCATCCTAACCATGTTGAAATTGCAGTATAGCCCCATCCTAACAGCCCACATGTATTCCTTTATCTAGTGGTGGGCATCAGCAGGTTCGCACCAGTTCGCCAGAACCGGTAGCAAAAATTCTGGCTGGCCCCACCCATCCAAGTTTTGAAATAAAGTAGTCTTAATTCGGGTGCAATGCAGGGCTTTCCCACTGACCATGTCCACCATACCTTGCCCACAGTGTGGTAGTAATTTTTTTAGAGCCCACCACTGCTATCTGTTTCTTTATTTTATTGCATTTATATACCGCCCAATAGCAAACTACATCCATAGGCATCATCTTTCAATCTTTAAATTTAGTATCTTCTAGCAGTACACATTTTTGCACAAGAATATAAGACACCTTAAAAACAACAACAGAAGTCTTTGGACTGACCATACATTCTTGTGAAACAAAAGAAGAAAACCACATAGCGTTTGTACAAAATTCAAAACCAAGAGTGGCATTTAGATCACTAATATCTCAAAAATAGACAGGTATGTGAATTCTGCAATATAGTAGGCCTGATATATCCACAGAAACAGTATCTGTGGTTTTAGTTAGATAGATAGATAGATAAATCTTTATTGTCATTGTCCCCTTGTGGGAACAACAACATTTCTTGCTTGCTATATATCAACTCGAATAAGGCATGCCCCTTAATTTAAAACAGCTACAGAAACACCAATTAAGATAGTACCATACAGTACAATTTCAAAATTTCAAAATTTTAAAATCTAAAAAATAAAAAATAAGATAAAATGACTTCAGAGTCCAGAATTTCCATTTAAGGCCAAAATTGCTCTGGAGAAGAAACTGTTCTTGAGACGGCTCATTTTTACCTTCATTGTTCTATATCTCCATCCCGATGGCAGAAGCTCAAAGAAGAAGTGGCCAGGATGCGATGGGTCTCCTACTATATCTAATGCTTTTCTGTGGCACCTGATGGTGTAAATTTGTTCTAAAGTGGAGAGTGGACAGCCGATGATACTCTCCGCTGTTTTAATAATTCTGTGCAACATTATCCTATCCCAATGAGTACTACTCCCATACCACACACATAAGCCATAAGTGAGCACGCTCTCAATAGCGCAGTGATAGAAGGCAAGCAGCAGCTTTTGCGGAAGATAGTTTTTCCTTAGAGTACTCAAAAAATACAGTCTCTACTGTGCCTTCTTTGCAAGCCCCCTTGTGTTGGCACTGCAGGACAGATCCTCCTGTATCTCAATGCCCAGAAATCTGAACATTGCTATCCTCTCCACACAGGTGCAATCAATCAAAAGTGGCCATACATCGGTTCTCTGCCTCCTAAAATCCACCACAAGCTCCTTTGTTTTCTTTATGTTGAGGAGCAGATTATTGACTCTACACCACTTTATCAACCGCTCCACCTCACCTCATCATTTGTTAACTGCACATTGAAAATAGTGCCTGAAAAAAAAATAAAGAATATTTTCAAGGTGTAATTACAAGAAATTGCCACTATATGCAATGAAGTAAATGGGGTATATAGGGTTCACTACTTTCCACAGTTTCAGGCACTCATGGTAGTCCTTAGAATGCATCCCCCATGGATAGAGCAGGTCTACTGTATTCTTCATTAGGCTAGGCGTTGTAAACTTTTGGGGTGAATGGAAAAACAGACAAGTCCAAAAATCATCCTGGCTTCTGTGTCCGTTGTGTTGTTATGTGTCATCAAGTCACTTCTAAATTATGATGGCCCTTATAGTTTCCAACAGTAAAAAAAACCTGCATATATGTTTACTTGGAGTAAAAAAAAACCTACCAACAACAAAGTTAAAGACTTCTGTCCACACTTCTTTTGAGCCCACAACCATGCCAGTAACAAATGAGAATCAATTGAAATCAATTTAGCTCAGATAAAAAGTCTCCATCCCCCCTGCTGTAGCTCATCTAGCACACTAACAGCTCCCACTGATGAAACAGGTGCTTGTAAATTAATTAGCCTACTGAAACACACCTTAAAATGAATTTCTAAGAACATCCTGGCAGCGAGCCATCCTGGTCCCTGGAGCTGATCATCATTCTGTAAATATTGAGATTTGATAAAGTAAATGCAGTGCTGGCAGCAGATGGTTTGGAATGCTCTGTTGACACTGCCTGCGATTACTTGGATATGAAGACTTTACTTCTCATAGCCCTCCTTTGGGAGCCACAGGAGGACTTGATCCCCTCTCCAGCTATTTTCCTCCTAATTGAAAAATCCTTATTCCCAGATGGAGCATAATGCCACTGCTTCAGGCGCCTCGCTCTGCACTGCTTGACTGTTGATACATGGGTAATTGCTTTCAGTAATGCAGGTTAAATGTGACATTTAGTGCTTAATAAAAATTATCAAGGCCAAAGCCGTTTATCATTCTTTCACTTTGGGCTGACAGTTTCAAAGGAATTCTCTGTTCATCTGAATCTTGTTTGTTTGTTTGTTTGTTTGTTTGTTTGTTTGTTTGTTTGTTTGTTTGTTTGTTTGTTTGTTTGTTTGTTTGTTTGTTTGTTTGTTTGTTTGTTTGTTTGTTTGTTTGTTTGTTTGTTTGTTTGTTTGTTTGTTTGTTTGTTTGTTTGTTTGTTTGTTTGTTTGTTTGTTTGTTTGTTTGTTTGTTTGTTTGTTTGTTTGTTTGTTTGTTTGTTTGTTTGTTTGTTTGTTTGTTTGTTTGTTTGTTTGTTTGTTTGTTTGTTTGTTTGTTTCCAGGCTATGCCAGCCCCAAACCAGAGAACTACATATATACATACACACATATATACCTTTGCTTTTGATGACCTGTTTGCTCTATTAAACAAACAAACACCAGCCCATTCATTGAAGATTAACCAATTTGACATGGCAACCTTCGGCATCCCTACACAGCCCAATGGTGAAGCAGTAGCTTTAGAGCGGACAAAAGAAGGGAAAAGCTCTTCAATATTAAACCTTCTGCACACAGTGATAGTTATTCTTCATGTTTTTTTCTCTTTTGCTCTTAAAGTTAGGCCAGTTGAATCATTGTAGAGCACCTTGCCCAAATTAGTCTGGCATAGCCTTGGAAGAGTACTGGCCTTATAGATAATGCAGCAAAATATTCCACACATGTAATTTTCTACTAGGTGATACTCATCTACATATTGAACAAGGATAATAATTTTCCTCATTTTTTTGCTTGTTTGTTTCCTTGCTTCTTTGTTTGAGCTGTCGCACCTCCCCACCTCCTCCACCAGTGGGGAGTTCAAAAGGAGCTTCCCGTGGCACAGGAGGCTCGGAAAAGATGCCACCACCACTGCCGCAGAGCCACCACACCTCCCCACCCCCTCCATCAGCAGAGAGCTTAAAAGGAGCCTCTTGTGGCCCGGGAGGTTTGAAAAAGACGCCAGCGCCGCTGAGCTGCTGAGCCGTCATGCCTCCCCACCCCCTCCATCAGTGGGGAGCTTGAAAGGAGCATCCCGTGGCCCAGGAGGCTCGAAAAAGACGCCGCCGCCACCAACACTGAGCTACCGTGCCTCTCCACCTCCTCCACCAGGGGGAGTTCAAAGGGAGCCTCCTGTGGCCCAGGAGGCTCAAAAAAGATGCCGCCACCACCGCCGCAGAGCCACCACACCTCCCCGCCCCCTCCATCAGCAGGGAGCTTAAAAGGAGCCTCTTGTGGCCCGGGAGGTTTGAAAAAGACGCCAGCACCGCTGAGCTGCTGAGCCATCATGCCTCCCCACCCCCTCCATCAGTGGGGAGCTTGAAAGGAGCATCCCGTGGCCCGGGAGGCTCAAAAAAGATGGCAAAGATGACAACGCTGAGCTGCTGCGCCTCCCCGCCTCCTTCACCGGTGGGGAGCTTAAAAGGAGGAGGTTCAAAAAGGAGGAGGCTCTAAAAAGACGCCACAACGTTGCTGTGCCCTCCTGCCACTCTGGGAGATGAGCTGGGGGGGCTCTTGGACTGGCTGCTGTTGGCGTTTGTGTTGTATTTTTGTACTTTTCCTCTATTTGTTGATGCTGTTTCATTGTAGTACTGATTCTATTGTTATTATGTATTAGTGTATGGTTTAATATGTTGTTGCTGCCTTGAGTTGGCTTCAACCCAAGAAAGGCAGGGTATAAATTAAAATTGGATTGTTTGTCTGTCAATCAAAGCATTTAAGTACATCTCAATAAGCCCATCCCACACACCACATATACACATACAGTATAAGTGTATTCAATTGTGAATACTTTGAAAGCTTCCTGACCAGAACTTCACTGAAAAATGAAGGGGTGTGTATGTGAAATTTATTGGGAAATCCTGATGATCCAGAGGGAAGTCTCAGCAACTAATCTTGGCATAGCAAGAACCAAGAATCACCAAAGGCAAGTACTTCGTGAGTATTTTTCTCACCCTTTAAAATATTTAAGGATTTCTTGCTTTCACAGCACCTCAGATCAGCTTAATGGCAGAGCCAGTCCGGCACCTGGGCCAGTGTTTTTTATTTATTTCTCAAACCATTTTACTTAGAAGGAGAAATAAGGGGTACATTCCATCAGATGATTATGTAACTGGTGGACCAGAAAAATGTTTCTAGCTTTAAGGGCATTTCTTTAGTTGCCTCAATGTTTCACTTTGAATATGGCTTTAAATTTTGCTTTCAATGAAATTTTAGGGACGATGTGATTTCTAGATGTGAAATACTCAAGAACAATAAAGTCCTTTAGAAAGGCAATATATCCTGCTATGGTAATAGAGTAGACCATACTGCCAGCAACTCAATATTGATCGTTAGGCAGCAGTTAAGTAACCTGACAATCCTGAAGACTAATGGTCTTGGGTGTTGCAGTCCATAGAGAAGGGTGATGGTCCCCAAATGGATTAAATCCCACTTGATTCCATCTTGATGGAGGAAAGCAGCTTCATCAAAACTGGCCTGGGGCCAATGAAGACTTTGTGTGCCAAAATGGCTCAGGACCAGAAAGTGACTCGTGGAACTAGATCAGTGGTACAGATGTCATGCTGCGATGCGGAAGGCAAATGGAAGGCGAATGCATTATATTGTTCCCAAGACAATCTTCATGGCTGATCACCATGAGGATAGCCAATATTCAGAATCAGATACAGCACTCAAAGGAGAAGAAAAAGGCAAGTGATCTGTCACTTTCCCCCATATAAGAATAATGCCTTAAACATCTAAGCTTGAATTGGCATTGTGTGGATACCTAAGCCCTTTCCAAATCTTCACTCATAATGTACTATTTCCCCTAAATTATCAAGTAACTCTTTTTTTAAATATTTTTTTATTAAATTTTTAACAATAATACAACTTAAAAAGAACAACAACTATAAATGAAAATACAAACATCATACTTACAAATACAATATATATAACAAAAAATATAAAAGAAAAAAGCATAAGAATATAATTAAACTATGACTTAAGCATAAGAATATAATTAAACTACGACACTGGTGCGGCAGGCGGATGTCGAGATTGGTTACAGCTGGCGGCCCAGGACACCTACGAGAGCTGCCCCGCTTTGACCGCCGCAGGAGCAAGTTTCACCGGCTCGGCGGGCGGGCGGCGAGATTGGTTGCAGCTGGCAGCCCGGGACACCTACAAGAGCCGCCCCGCTTTGACTGCCACCAGAGTGAGTTTCTCTGGTGCAGCGGGCGGATGGCGAGATTGGTCACAGCTGGCGGCCCGGGACACCTACAAGAGCCACCCCGCTTTGACCGCCGCCAAAGCGAGTTTCTCCAATGCGGCGGGGGGATGGCGAGATTGGTCACAGCTGGTGGCCTGGGTCACCTACAAGAGACGCCCCGCTTTGTACTACGACTTAAGCATAAGAATATAATTAAACTACAACACTGGTGCAGCAGGCGGATGTCAAGATTGGTTACAGCTGGCGGCCTGGGACACCTACGAGAGCCGCCCCGCTTTGACCGCCGCAGGAGCGAGTTTCACCGGCTCAGCAGGCAGACGGCGAGATTGGTTGCAGCTGGCAGCCCGGGACACCTACAAGAGCTGCCCCGCTTTGACTGCAGCTGGAGCGAGTTTCACCGGTGCGGCAGGCGGATGTTGAGATTGGTTACAGCTGGTGGCCCGGGACACCTACAAGAGCCGCCCCGCTTTGACTGCCACCAGAGTGAGTTTCTCTGGTGCAGTGGGCAGATGGCGAGATTGGTCACAGCTGGCGGCCCGGGACACCTACAAGAGCCACCCCGCTTTGACCGCCGCCAGAGCGAGTTTCTCCAGTGTGGCGGGGGGATGGTGAGATTGGTCGCAGCTGGTGGCCCGGGTCACCTACAAGAGCCACCCCGCTTTGACCATCCGGGACATCTTCAAAAACTATTAAAGTCTCAGAGTATCCCTCATTCCTCCTGGCTGGGCCGGCAGGAGGAGGTGCAGTGTGAATGGAGGGAGGTTCGGCATCAAAAGCCGACAACGACACTCATTCAGCTGTTGCTGTTTTGCCTCTCTTTGTGGACCGGTCAGCCATGTGAGGTAGTGGAGGTTGCTTTGGAGGGTTAAGTGCTATAGTTAGTGTAGTTTTAATTTAATATTTTATATATTGTTATTAATTCAAGGTTATTGATTTTTGTATTGAATTTATTTTTGTGCTCCTCTGTCTGTATTGGGGGGTATTGTATTAGATATTTTTATTGTATATTTTATGTTGTATTTTTGCATTTATTGTATCTCTGTACCCTGTTGTAAACCGCTTTGAGTTGTCAGATGATAAGGTAAGCAGTATATAAATTTAAAGTAATAATAAATAATAATAATATACTACCTTCCTCTTTCTTCCATACATCTTTAGTTATATTTCCAAAAAAATTTAGTACATTATAATACTCTTATAACTATCCTAATATACATATTCAAACTCTATTCTTAAACCTATCAATTTGATACAACTATTAAGTCAAAGTAAAAATACAATAATTAAAATACAATTTTCACATAATACATCCAGTGTTATTTACAATGCCCTGGAGAAAATGGAGTGTCACAGTTGTTTTCTAACCCCAGAAACTCATTTGTTCCGGTAATGGTCTATTCCCTTCATCCCCCTTCAATGAGTAATCCACGAATAGTTGCCATATTTTCCAAAATCTATTTTCTTTAACTATACCCTTTTTCTTATTCATTTCACATGTTAGCTTATCATTCAACGCAAGATCCCACATCTCCTTTTACCATTCTTCTATTTTCAGAGTTGCTTCATTTTTCCAATTCCTGGCTATACACTGTCTGCCCGTTGTCAACATTATCGACAATAGCTCTTTTTTATTCTTATTTAAATCCATATTTTCCACTTCTGTCAACAAAACAGTACTTGGCCCCAATTTAAGTCTCATACCCATAACAGCACAAATCTCTTTCTCAATTTTTCCCCAAAAATCCTTTACCACATTACAACCCCTCCACATGTGTTCATATGTTTCCAGTGTATCCTTACATCTCCAACGCATTTTATCTTTATTTTTATCTATTTGATGTAATCTCACTGAGGTCAAGTACCATTTCCACAACATTTTATAATTATGTTCTTTCACTCTAACAGACATTGTTCTCATGATCCTTTTCTTCCATTTATTTCTCCAAAACTCATCTACTATCTTTATTTTCAATTCTTGTTCCCAATTTATTTTCAACGCTTCTTGTGGATTACCATCTTTATTTAACATTATATATATTTTACTTACTAAGCCCTTAATACCATACCCCTTTCTCCCTTTCTTATCTTTGATATCAATTCTTCAAACTCAGTCATACATCTTTCCAAACTGACTTCCGTCAAATATTTACTATTCCATTTATTTACCAACACAATCTGGAGCCAGTTCAACCTCAATTGTGCAAACATATCTGCTTTTCTCTCTCCATCTTTACAAACCCTTATCCAGTCTTTCAACAGGAAAACATAATTTCTAAATAAAACTTTGAGTAACTCTATGACAGGGATTTGCAACCTATGGCCCACAGGCCAGGGCTGGCCCGTGGTGCCAGTTAATCTGGGCCACAGTGAGGACCCTGCCGCTGCCGCTGGAAGCACCCAAAATGCACCAGAAGGGATGGAAACATGTCCAAAATGCACTGGAAGGGGGCAAAACGTGATCAAAAACCAGCAAAAACCAGCAGCCCATTGTTGAGTCATCATGAGACACAATGGAAGTGTTGGAAAAAACCAAAAATGTGCTGTGAATGTGTCCGCCACCGCTGGAAGTGACAGAAACGGTGGGAGGAACCACACCTCCGGCTCGCACAGCTGCCTGAGGGGGCATGATCTGGACTGTGGTGGGAAAAATTTGAGAACCCCTGCTCTAGGAGGTTATTATTTGCTGTAGATATGTCAATCTTTACTCTCTTTGCTGGAATGCCTATATATTAGGCTTCCCTCTGGGGGAACATAATTTCCACCAAAAAAAAATACAGACAATGCTAAGCAACTAAATGGATAATAAAATGCTCTGAGCTTCTGGGACTGCTATTTAAAGGCTAACCTGATGCTTTATGTAAAATAAGCATTGTAGTCAAGGAGGTACAACCTAACGTTTCTGCTGGAATCACTAAGGGGAAAAGCACTTTTTCCTCCAGAGACTGTAACATATTTTAAAGCTTTATTAAAAAGCTCCCACTGGACAAATGAGCGCTGTTCTTACTTTCAAAAGGGTGTGAATTATATCAGTGTAGGAAGGGTGAATTAATATAAGAAAATATGGGAAATTAAATTTTCCCTGTTCCTAGATGAGTATTAATATTAGAAAAGTCAAAATATCTATTTTATAAATGGCACCAAGTTTTCAAGTTTACAACCCTTTATACCTGTGATGGTGAACCTTGGCACTCCAGATGTTCTTGGGCTTCAATTCCCAGGGCAAGTTTCACTTCCGCTTCCAGGAGCAATGAGGGCGGCATGGGCCGGATGAATCGCAGTAAACCCATTTGTGCAGATTCATTGGGGCTTGGGCTTCTGGGAATTGAAGTCCAAGAACACCTGGAGTGCCAAAGTTCACCATCACAGCTTGATACATCCTTATCAGGGAGTAGGTCCCATGAAATACCTTGATGGGATCTACTCCCAGATAAGAGGTTAGTACTCGTTTCAAAATGCACAAGTTTGCAATGTAAAAATCAGTAATTTGTCGTGTGAAATTGTACATGAAATGTCAAAATCTAATAAACAGGTATAAATAAAGAACCCATAAGTCTAAGATTATTATAAATTTTATGTTAGAAGTTATGAAAGTGTTTTAAGAACAGATTCAACAAAGTCAAAATTTTGCAAGAAGTCCTGCCTATTTACTTTCTGTAGACATCTGTCTGATCCTCCCATGAACAGAAAGTTGGGCTAGATAGGCTTCTACTCTGATTGAGCATGGCTTTTCTCATTTTCTTATGTCAAATGGGGGAAAATCCATCTTATTTCTGCAATTTTTAAAAAATAAAAATCAGGATTCAGGCCCGGACATGGTACGGAGACGGCATTGGTCGCACTGATGGATGATCTCTGGCGGGAGCAGGATGGTGGTCATCCGACCATCCTTGCTCTCCTTGACCTCTCAGCAGCCTTCGATACCACGGTATCCTTCTGGAACACCTCAAAGGATTGGGGATCCAAGGCACTGTGTTGTCCTGGGTTTCCTCTTTTCTGGAGGGCCGTACCCAGTCGGTGTGGTTGGAGAGTGAGAGATCCAGCCCTAGGCCCCTTAAATATGGGGTGCCACAGGGCTCGGTGCTCTCTCCCCTCCTTTTTAACATCTACATGAAGCCGCTGGGTGAGATAATCCGTTCCCATGGGGTGCGGTACCATCAGTACGTGGATGACACTCAGTTGCACATCTCAGCCCATGGGGACCCCAGTGATGTGGTCAAAGTCCTGTCTGGATGCCTGGAGGCCGTTGGGGTCTGGATGGGGGACAATGGGCTTCAGCTGAACCCTGGCAAGACCAAGTGGATTTGGGTTGGGTGTCCGGGGTTATCCACTGAGCTACCACCTCTACTCTTGGATGGGGCAGTCTTGCCCCAGACAGACCCAGTGCACAACTTGGGGGTTCTCCTGGACTTGCGACTGCTGCTAGAAGAGCAGGTGACGGCCGTGGCCAGGAGGGCTTTTACTCAACTTAGAATAATTCACCAGTTGTGCCCGCTCCTGGACCGAGACTCCTTACTCATGGTCACTCCAGACTAGATTACTGTAATGTGCTCTACATGGGGCTGCCCTTGACGACCATTCGGAGGCTACAGCTGGTTCAGAATGCAGCTGCACAGGTGGTGATGGGATGTGGACGTTATGCCCATGCCTCCCCACTACTCCCCACTACTTCACTGGCTACCAGTTTGCTTCCGGGTGCAATTCAAGGTGCTGGTTTTGACCTTTAAAGCCCTATATGGCAGTGGGCCAGGATACCTGAGAGACCGCATCATCCCGAGAGTGTCTGCCCATCCAACCAGAGCAGACCGGAGGGGCTCCCTAGTTGTGCCTTCAGCTAGAAGGGGCAGCCTCTCTGGCACATGAAGAAGGGCCTTCTCTGTGTCTGCACCAGCCCTCTGGAACCTCCTTCCAACAGAATTGAGGCTACAGGCAGAACTGCTGCCCTTTAGGATAAGTCTGAAAACCTGGCTGGCAGGGCAGGTGTGGGGCCTTAATGGGAATACGGCTCCAGCCTGTTGGCTCATCCCCAGTTAATATCCCTCCCTTTGTGTTGTTGTATTTCCCCCCCCCCATTCCCTTTTATTTCTTTTTATTCTTTTAATTGGGGTGGGGGTAGTAGGGTGGGGAAGTGAGTGGGCGATTTGGGATTTTAAAATCTGTTTTTATACATTTTTTTATTGTTGTGCTGCCCTGAGTGGGGTTCTCCTGATTGGGCGGCATATAAATTTAAATAAATAAATAATGTATTGATTTTTAGAGATCTCCCACATGGATATGGAACAAGGATACTCAACCTGCGAGCCATGGCACCATTTCATGTCCCCCCCCCCCTGCCTCCACCACACAAGGAAGTGGCATGTGATGGAGGAAGGACAAAATGGCCATCTGGCCCCCGAAGCTGTCTGAGGGAATGTCACCTGGCCCCTGGCTTTAAAAGGTTGAGAACTTAGGCAGCAACCTGCAAATGAATACAATGGATAAACACGCATAGGAATGGGGTGTAAACTGCTTGTAAGAATAATCACTTTGTGAAACAATGTGCAGAAGCAGCTGGAGAAAATACAGGAGGTCCACAAACATAAATCTTTTGCTGAGATGGAGAATGTGTAGCCTCCTAGGTTTTGTAAATCCACAGTTCTCATCAACCCTAGTATGCATAGGATGATGGGAATAATAGTACATTAATATTTGGAAATACATGTGCCCCTTCATTCCTCCCTGCTGGCACTTGAGAGGCTTGGTGATGCTGTGGTTAAAGTGGTGTATTGCAGCCAAAATGACAGGACTCAAGGTTGACTCAGCCTTTCATCCTTCCAAAGTCGGTAAAAATGAGCACCCAGTATGTTGGGAGCAACATGCTAATTACTGTGCAAACTGTCCAGAGAGTGCACTAAGCACTATGAGGAAGTACATAAGTGTAGTTACTCTTGCGATGGTTATAAGCATGGTATTCAAGAAGTGAGAATGGGGATGATGGCATTAGAGCAGGGGTTCCCAACCTTTTCAAGCCACGGCCCGGGTCACACTCTCTCAGTTAGCTTTGAGGGCCGGAAAACCATTTTACCCTGCCTGCACGATGGGGGGTGGCCATTTTATCCCAACAGCTTCAAAGGGGTGGTCAATTTGTTTGTCAAATGCCCTTGGAGGGGTGGGGGGCACATGAAATGGCACCATGGGCCAGATCTGGCCCACTGGCCTTAAGTTGGGAACTCCTGCATTAGAGCTTACTCTTGTTCTCAATCACATGTGCACACAGAGGCATAAGCACATACATATCCTCATGACTCCTCTGTTTGCAGCAGGGAGCCTCCCCTAATATGGAAGATTACAAAGGCACAAAGACCAGCCTTCCTCTTTCGGCATAAAACTCACATAATTTTAGAGGGCTAGAGTGTTGTGGTCATATCATAGACTAACATATAGGAGGGTAAGAGCCAAAATGGCAATTATTCATTATACATGTACCCACCAGACATCTACAACCTTGTTTTACTTAAGATATACATGCACTGATCATGTTCCTTTTCCTCCTTGCTTCCATTGTGGAATTTAGAGTAGCATAACAAGTTTTTTTGGTAGAGTCCTCCCTTTGAGGTGTCAAGACTAGGGTTGTCATAAGTTCTCACTGAGGGAGTACAATCCTCCATTTGAAGAGTTGTCCTCCTCTCTACTTATGTTTGTTTTCATTTTTGGTGATGTGAAAATGGCCACCGTGCCCCACCAAGGAGTTTCCTCAATAAAGCAGGGAAAGTAGAGACTTCATCTGGCAAAAATGGCCAATCAGCTCTCTTAAAATTTTTAACTAAAATGTTTCAGGTGAGGACCATTCTGTAAGAAAAGAGAGCAACCACACACACACACACACACACACACACACACACACACACTAATATGACTACTGATCTACTGATGAACTGCAGGGAGGTTGTGGCATGACCCCTGAATTCTGTATGAACATAGGATGGAAGGTTACTCTTCCCACAGATTCTACCTCTGAGGACATCTCAGCAGACCGGGCACAATAGGGCTGAACATGGGCAGCAGTGAGGAAGGGGAAGCCCACCACATTCTCCTCCCTCATCAGAGAATCACCGCCACCATATCCTCCTCCTCTTCTTCTGGAGAAGGCTGTGGGTGCAATGACCTCTTCCTCATGCAAAGGCCTTGCCATGCCAGAAAGAGAAGATACTTTCCGTCAACTCTCCTCACAGCAACAACACTGAAATTGAAAGCTAGTGCCCTTCTTCACATTAAGCAGTATTGAAGTATGCAGATTTGTGGCTCGAGACTAGGTTGGGTATGGAAGGATAATGGGCACAACAAAAGATTAAGAGCCCACAACCGAGCAATAATTTTCTTTTGACCAGCTAAAATGTTATAGGTTTGAGACAATAAAGAAGACTTTAAGTTTTCACGTAATGCTGCAAGTTAAGAAATGAGTACGCCTTGGTTCTGTATCTTTGACGTCTATTCTGATCACAGTCCTAAAAAGGAATATCAAAATAAATGGTAGTCCTTCCTGACTGGTTAATGGCCCATTGCATTAAAGGTGACAGTCCTGATTTCATTCACATCGTGAGTGTTTCCTTTCATCTTCACTGTGGTAGGATGCAGAGGCAATACACCAAAAATGTTATCCTTGTTCCAGTATTTCTGGAGCTGACTGTACATATTTTAACCTTTCTGTGGGCCCTCTAAGGGCCAAGTTAGATTTAGGGTTGGCAGATCAGCAACAACCCTTGCCTGAGATTTCTGGGTCCAAATCAAAGACATAGGAATGCATTGTTGTGATATCACAGGGTATGGAAATATTAACAACAATTATATGTGACAGATAGGCAATGCAGAGACACCATGGACAGATTTAAAGCCCAATGAAGTAACATGCTGCATAGGTATGTTCTCCCAACATCTTCATAGGCTGAAGGCTATAACATACAGTGGGAGGCCAGTGACCCTAAAGGGAGAAGGAACATTAACCACTATCTGATTCAACAAAGTGAGATTGCATAAAAATTCTCCCCACTCTGGCAGGATTGGTGCTGCTGTTACCCACAAAGGAGTACATGTCCCGAGCATATACAAGAACCAAACATGTATTTTGAGTAAAGGTGGATGTCAACAAATGGTATCTGGTGTTTTTTTTAAAAAAAAAATAAACCAGAATATCTGTTCTGTTGCTGGTACAGATGCATGCATAGAAGGAGGGATGGCCAACATAAGTCTCAATGAAGCCTTTCCTAAGCGGCCTTCAGCCACAGTTTTTCATTCATCCTCCAGCTGTCCTTCTGTTCCCCACAGGTCCAAATGCTCCAAAGAACACTGCCAATTCTTCAATGTGTATTTGAAGAATTGACTTGACAACACTGTGATCCAAAACCTTCTTTCCAGGGACTGAACGCTATTCCATAGGACTAGATTGCCAGGAAATCAAAGCATTTGACCAAGGTATTAAAATGAAGTTTTATAAAACCATTTTTAAACCGAGCTGCCAATTTTTTTAAAATTGGCCTTCAGTCTTTGCAACAAAGATAGCAAACAAGTTAGGTTTATCAATTTATAATGTAATAAAGACTTTTTTTTACTATTTATTTTCCTTAGCAGAAACTTTTATTAAATATCCTCAAACTGTCATGTGCACTAAAATACAATAAAGTTTAGGGTTGCTTGTTACTGTATTCATCTGCTTAAACCAAGATACAATAGCTTATAGCTGGCCAATAGTCCTGATTTCTCTTTTTAATGTACGGTACATTTGCCAATAATTTTTAATCATTTATTTATTTATTTATTTAAATGCAAAATACTATACTAAAATTATAGCTGAAAAGTAAAAGCTCTTCATTTCATTATGAAAAGCAGCATTTTATTTACTGAAATTTTTTTAGACTCTTTGACAGGGAGGAGAGCACAAGGAGGCCCTTATTTCAGAAATCACAGTAAAAATACATGGGACTCTGGTTTAACCAAAACCTCAGATACTGTTGCTGTGGGAACCACAATTTTGAATACCCTGACTATTGTGCCCTTAAAATTCTCTCCTACAATTTGAATTAACTTACATTTATATCTAATATGCTTCCATTTCCTACAGCAGATTAATTGCTGCCACATGGTTGATGCAAAAACCCCTTTTGGTAAATCATATCAGCTGTTTCCTGGAACTTGTTAGAAAGTGTTGAAATATGGAAATTGCTCTTTTTTAAAAAATCAAAAAAAATCAAATCAAATCATCCCAAATCCAAATAGCTTATTATGACTTTTTCCTTCTGCACCACCTGGAATGCTCACAACGTATTAAAAGGAATAGCACATCAGTGACAATCTTTAAAAGTTAGGATTATTCTATTATTGCTAGACTAAAGTTTAATACAGGCAATACTATCTTCTCTAACTAATTTAAGGAAGCAATTAACATCACTAGACAGAGTTGAATTGTTAGTTGCTCGGTTATCTAATGTGTTAATGATAATAAACTCTAATCACCGGCGGGAGGAGGATAAAGGGATCCCCCGAGGCCTCAGGGTGCTCTGAAAAAGAAGCAGCCGCTGCCGCTGCATTTGCCGCACCCCTCCTGCCCTCTCCACCAGTGGGAGGAGGATAAAGGGAGCCCCCGAGGCCTTGGGGTGCTCTGAAAAAGCAGCAGCAGCAACAGCTGCTGCCACATTTGCCATGCCCCTCCCACCCTCTCCACCAGCGGGAGGAGGATAAAGGGTGTCCCCGAGGCCTCGGGGTGCTCCGAAGAAGAAGAAGAAGAAGAAGAAGAAGAAGAAGAAGCAGCGTTTGCCACACCCCTCCCACCTTCTCCACTGGCAGGAGGAGGATAAAGGGAGCCCCTGAGGCCTTGGGGTGCTCCGAAGAAGAAGCAGCAGCAGCAGCAGCAGCTACATTTGCCGCACTCCTCCCGGTCATGTTTATTAGACTTGGTGGGACTCCTAGGATGAGGTTTTCTCTCCTGTTCTTTGAAATGTTTTGCATTATTGTATTGCTGCTGCTTTTGTTTATGGGGCTATATTGTATTTTATTTTACTGAATTTTTACTGTTTATGATTGAGTATATGTGCATTGAATTGTGGAATTTTGTATTGTATATTATATTTGTGATCTGTCATTCTTATCTTATGTAAACCGCCTTGAGTCGGCCATTGGCCTGAGAAAGGCGGTATATAAATATTGAAATGAAATGAAAATGAAATCAGCAAATGGTATGTGAAGCTCTAATTCTCACAAGCTTTCCCAACAAATAAAATTGTGTCCTTGTGCAAGTTTTATTCACAGAAAGAGAAGCTCTATATAAAGTTCACAGTCCATGACCTCAAAACCAATAACATCTAATATACTGAAGATCTGAATAACAAGCTTCACAACATGTTCTGCTGGATAAGCAGCTCTGTGCTTTGCAGCAGAAAGGGGTGGGGGGATCCTAATGATTTTCCCCCTCACCACACAATTTCAGCTGTAACATTTGGACTGACGCCACCCATGCCCTATTGTTATGTCTCATCTAGCTGGTTTAAGAGTGCATACCCTGACAGGTTTGTAGATTACAGCAGCTGAACACTTTATGGAGCTTACGTTGGGAGAAATTTGGACAATTGCCTCCTTCTTATTGAGGACCCTTTGTTCTTATCAGATCTTATTTTTGTTTGTTTAAACAGGTTACTTGATCTTAAAAGGTAGGATGATTTAAGCACTTGCTTGGTACTGTATGTTCTCTCCCTGGCTGCCCTGTCTTTAAACTCAGGTACGTGCTTCAGAAGTATTTGATTGAATTAAAGTGGAGGTCTCAGAGACATGTGGCTTTTTCAGCCATAATTTTCCAAAGTATGCAGTTGAAATTAAATATGATGTGAAGCAAAGGCGATGAGGGAGGTCAGCTGAAGGACTTCCCCGGCTGTTTATAGCGTGGTCACCCACATGTAGCACTTCACACAGCAAGCTTCACATTTAAACCAGGGCCTCAGTCATTCGGCAGCTGCGTACGAACCCCAGCCTGACTGTACAGTGTTCCCCCAAACCACGGGTTCCTTGTGTGCCAATGGGACACACGGAAGCAAAGGAGTGCCATTGAAACAAGATGTTGGCCACAGAGAACAAATGCCACATAGGTAAATCACTGTTGCTTCCCATTTTTTTAAAAAAAGAACACATGCAAACCATTCTCTTCTGTTTCCAGATTAATTCTTGGCCTATTTTGGAAAGAAATTCTGATGGAGTTTGCTGGCAAAATTACCCCCTCCTCCCACCTCCCAAACATACATATCCTGCCCTAATAATTAATAATAATTTTGTGTCAGAAATTATTCTGGGTTGAAAGGATTTTTGCTGGAGAAACTCCACTCAGGGAACGCCCAAATAGGCTCCTTTCATGTCCCCAGGAGCTTCTCCCACCGAAGTGGTCACTATTTATCTACTTGCAATTTCTTGTTTATAAACTGTTAGGTTGGCAGGAGCTGGGACAGAGTCAGGTGCTCAAACCATCATGCAGTATCTGGGTCTCGAACTGCCAACTTGCTGGCCTTCCAGCTAACAAGGTGAGCTTCTTCTTTTTTATATAATTTTAATTTTTTATTTAGAATACCACAGTAAAAACATAAAAATCATTATACAAATGTTCAAACAAAAGAGGAAAAATAAAAAATAAAGAAAAAGACTAAGATGACAATAATACTAACAATAATAATAACATGAAAATAATAAATTGTGCATCATATGTAATCTAATAATATTACAAATGCTTATCCCATTCCACATTATCGAATTTCCACTATTATTATACAAACTCGTTATACCCATTTATTCTTATTTTTCCTTCCCTATTTTTTTAAATATTAAACTCTATTTACACCCATATGTGTTATATTATAATTCAATATTATAATTACATGATTTTTATCATGGTATTATATCTAATATAATTTTATGATAACATGTTAGAATAAGAAATCTCTAACTAAAACAAATACAACAATAAAAACACAAAAATACAAACCCCAGTGATAGTTACATTGCCTTGGAGACTAAGTATACACTTATATTCTATTTTACATCCAAAATACCAATTGGTCAGCCACTGGTGCACTTCCTTTTCCTTTTTCCAATGTATATTCTAAAAAGGGTTTCCAGATTTCAAAAAATATATATTTTCCTTTATTATTCCTTTTTTCTGATTTAATTCCCATGTTAGTTTGTCGTTCAATGCAATTGATCATATTTCTTTATACCAATCATGAATTCTTAATGCTACATCGTTTTTCTAATTTTGAGCAATGCATTGCCTTGCAATTGACAGCATAATTGTTAACAGATCTTTTTTATAAGAATTCACACCCATGTTATCTACATCGGATAGAAGCACTATGTTTACTTCGAGTTTGATAGTTACACCAACTATCTTTTTCATCTCATTTTCAACTTTTGCCCAAAAAGGCTTCAAATCCTCGCACTCCTACCGCAGTTTGTTCTTACACATCCAGCACAATTTGATTTTGAAATATCCATTTGATGTAGACGAACCGGCATTAGATACCATTTTTACAGCAATTTGCAGTTGTGCTCCTTAACCCTAACAGATAGTGTTCACATTACTATTTTCTTCCAAATGCAGCTCCAACTTGTTTCACTGATTTTTCTGTTTAAGTCTTGCTCCCATATCGTCTTTGTGATTCACTATCTTATATAATTTGCTCACCAAACCATGTTACCTGATCTTAGATTAAGTACCAATTCCTCAAATTTTGTATTTCTATCAAAGCTAGCTTCCTCCATATACTTTTTATTCCAGTTATTTACAGTCATAATTTCCAGACAATTTAAATTTAATTGTTTGTATATGTCCAATCTCTTTACTCTATCCTTACAAATCTTTAGCCATTCTTTTAACAAAGTCACTTTATTTCTAATAATTATTTCTTCAGTCCTAGTATCCAGCACTATCAGAAAATTTTTCATGTCCTTTAACTCTATAATCGGTGACAATTCTGGCGCTAAATTTTTCTTTATGGATGTCCACGTTTCTATCGTTGCTTTCAGTAACTTATTCATTGGGCTGACCTTTACTTTACTGTTTGCTAAAAAAACTGCTTTTCCAGTCTCTGATAATTCTCTCATCTTGACTTTTTCCCATGTAGCTTCCTCTCTCATTGATACCTTGCAGACATTCTTCAACTGGTATGCTTTATAATAATTTTTAATATTTGGTAAACCTAATCCACCCTCCTTCTGGGGTAAGTACCATAAAAGTTTTGAAATTCTTGTGTTTTCCCCCCATTGCAAAAGTTATTTAATAAACTCTGAAAAACTTTAAATTCTTTCTCCTTAATTTGTATCAGCAAGGTATCAAACAAAAAATTGATTTTAGGCAACAATTTCATTTTGCATACAAAGTGAGCTTCTTAACCGCTGAGCCACTGCAGCCCCGTGTTATCCTGTCCTTACATAGCAGAATGCATTTGCCTCCACTTCGAATCAGGGATTTTCTTTCAGCATGTTTTTAATGCTCTAAGGACAAAAACATGAATGCGATTGTGATAGTTATGTCTCTTTACTGTGGTTCTGTCCCAATATTGTTCTGTATATAGACACATAATTCTTAGTAACGCCATTCAACCATTGCGTGGAACAGTGCAATTTTTAACCACACCTCATTATTCACTGTCTATTTCTACATGACAGTCAAAACTTTTGTAGCCTGCAAAATATATTTAATGGATGCAATTGTTGAAATTGTTGAGAAACCTACACTTGGTTGTGTCTGTGGTACCAGAGGGTCTTAGAAATATCTGTCAAAACTCCAAAGAAAAGAAAATGTGTTGGTGGAGGTAGGTAGTGTCTATAAGTGGTGCCAAATCACAAAATACTGGCAGCTTTAGTGAGTGGGGTGCTATACTCAGAATAAAATAAGGCAAATCAGTTTAGTGATAAATATGACATGATTTACATTAACTGACTGTTTTGATGGTAATACACTACAGATAATTGAATTGAATTGAATTGAAATTTATTCTTATATACCGCTTTCCTCATCCAAATTCTGGTTGATCCAAAACAAAGACTGGTATGTTTAGAAACTATTCAGATAAAGACTCCCTATGTTTCATTTGATCATGTAAACACATTTGTGCTATCTAATCATGCACGTGGACCATGAATAACACGCACTATGTACAATATGCAATACAATCCTTTGTTTATTTTGTAAGATCTTCTGTGTTCAAATGAGATGTACCCCCCATGTAAGTGTGTACAGGACTGCAGCAGTGCCTATTCAATATATTTTATCTTGCCCTTCCTCCAGGGAATTCATGTTTGAAGTCTTTTTTACTAGTTTCATTCCGGTAGCTATTAGAAAAAAGCTAGTGGCCCAAAGACATCTAGTGTATTTCAGTGGTCTGTGGAAACTAACATCCAAACACATGCTGACACTCTAACTACTACACTGCACTGGTTATGAGCAAGTTAAGGCCAAAATCCTATATACATATATATGAAAGTAAATATCCTTGCAGTCACTAGGAGATGTACCACTAAATGGACAAGCATAGGATCATGCAACAGATAAAGATGCACTGGTACAGAAATAAATATTATTATTTTTAAAGGACAGAGGCGTATGGAGAATATGCCCCAAACCAAGAGGTAAGGCTAAAATTTGAACATTTACCTTAAATCACTCTTTAAAATGATCTGATCACAATAACTGTACTTTATCATGCATGCCATAGAAATCAACATGTTAGATTCCTGCATGGTGCTAAATTTTTGTATGCAATGAATAAATAAAACAACACTTTTTTAAAAAATGTCTTTTTCTTCTTAATGGCATCATTTTTATGGAGATCTATTTGAAGATAACTTTTTTGCATTTCTTATAAAATAACATACCTCAGTGTTTCTTCATCTCTGTGTGTGTGTGCGCGTGCACACATAGCATGTGCACACATGTATGCATTCCTAAACACAATAGGATCAGGATTATAGTAGTCAAATTGTATTCTAGACTTTTTAAAATTACTGTTTTTAGATATTCCAGATCTTCTTTAACATCCTTCCATAAAAAGCAATTTTTTTAAAATCATACTTTTCTTCCTGTTTTTCTTCTTCCTCCTCCCCCTATTTTTTTAGTTGTTTACTCAATCATTTTCCCACTCTGGGTTCATCTGACAACAGTTAAATATAATGCTTAATTAACTGATTTAATTTTTTAAAACCCTCAAAGTTCTCCCTTAGTTTCAAGAAGGAAAAATAGTGGTATCACATATGAATAAATGCATTTTGTTATCAACAGTGTATTTTGTTGCATTGGTTTAATACAGCTGTAGAATTCCAGGACAAAGGCACAGTTCCATTTTGTCTTTATTGTATATTTCACTAACAAAAAGCCAATGACCGTAAGTATATCAGATTCCCATCCAATCTATTTTGATTCTGTATCTCCAAAGATTTGTCTACCAATTGCAAATTGAATTTTTCTAGTAGTACAAACTGAAGATTCTGAGAATATATGTGGCTTCCCTGTTCTATATAGTGATTTTATCTTTCATTCAGGTCAGAAAAGAATGAATTAGAGACTTATGGAATCTAAGCCAGCAAAGGACAGGAACTATTTATTTCTACAGATTACATGGTTAAGCTAGTTGAAAATGGGTTATAGCATTAAAGAAAGAGTGGGTTTATGTTTCCGAACAGTAACATGCCAGAACATTGTGAACACCTACAACAAAGAATTCGAAGGAAGTTCTGCGCAACCTTAGGTTGTAAATATTGTGGAATTGGGATCACCTAATTTTGAACTCTTCGTTCTCCACAACATTTAATTCATATGTCATTTTTGTGTCTTTTGCATAGTAAGGCCAATTCTTTGTCCTAATTTATAGTCTATAATCTGATCTTTTATCTAGAATCTCACTCAGAATTCAGTTCTAAATGACTAATGTTCTGTCAGACAAAATATACATAGTCTCCTGTCGTAGACTGTCAAATAGTTGACTTCATACACTCCTTTTCAATAAAATGATTAAAACATAAGAAAAAATAGAGAGGGAGCATATATTTCATGGGTATCAAAAATATAACTGTGGATTATGGATGGGAAACTAAAATAGAGGACTTTAGGGAAAGGTAAAATAAGTTATAAGAATAAGCAGATATGAAACTGGGAAATTGTACAATTCCACTTCCTGATATTTTTTATCTATTTAAGTAATACTATCAATCTTTCTTCCCTTAGGAAAAAATAAGTTTAAAAAATCTGCACCCAAAGCATGCACATCAATAGAAGACGAAAATAATTAAACTGAAACTTTACATTTTTAAAGCCCACCACAGCCTAATTTTTAATCCATCTGATTGAATGGATGCCAGTCACAATGAAAAGATATGTTCACATATAAATTAGATTAAAATTGCAAGGTGCTGCACACAATAAAATATTTCCATAGAAATTTCAATGATAAAATAGCATGTAATAAACCCACAATATTTCCTGACAGGAACAATAACATCTGATAAATATAGTCATTTATTTTATAAAGTGTGGGGATTTTTAAAAGAAGAAAATGCATTCTGTGTCACAATTAAATTTTTCTTCTCAAGTTAGTACTTTAGGACACGGCATAGCTAGATATACAGTCCTTGTTCTTCTTTGCTCCATTTCATCACTGAATTTTTCAAGACAGACATACACAGAAATGCTTTCTCTGTGTGAGCCTGTGTGAATTGCATTTATTTTTTACAATAAGCACATAGCTTATTTTTCCACAATTATTCCTTAAGAAAGTTCATGTGTACTTTTCCCTTCTTCTCCATAAAACTATCACTCCCCATTTACCATCCCCACCTCCAAAGAAGGTAGTGATCTATTTTGCCTCATTATAATAAACAGCAATGTTTTTACAACTGCAACAGTTCTCTGCCAGCATTAGCATATTTTGGCTGAGGTATTGTTTTACTGTGACCTGTATAATAAGTGTCACATTAGCAACACAACAAATCAAACGTTTGTTAATTTCCCTCGCTTTCCCACACAGCTGCTAGTGTTATCGTGTCACCAGATTTTAATTAATATGATAAGTAACACTTGCAAGACAACAGCCTGAATTTTTCCCCTTCTCTCTCCCTCTGTGTGTAGGTCTATGTGTAGACACATGTGAACCGAGGGGGGTGGAGGGTGGAAATATAATAAAACACCGTAGTTACTGCATAACTTGCATTTAAAATGAACAGGTATTAAAAAGCTTGTCACAGTATATTCCCAAGGATCCAGTAACATAACAAAACAAAATCCGAGCTAGCACTGAAAGCTACAAGTAAAGAATTTTTAATGCAGATTTCTACTTGGAGGACAAATGATTTATATTTTAGTATCTATATGCTGCCTACTTTAATTTCTTCTTCACAGAAGCAATAACAAATGAATCTGATACACACACACACATCCAAAAATCCCAATGACCAACATCCCGCAGGTATTGTGTGATCCTACCAAGAGACTCGCTCTCATACAAGTCAAAAGTGCCACCTATTTGTAAAAGGTAGAAATGCAACAGAAGTTTCAGAGAAGAGTGTATTTTGGGGAAGCAGCCACATACAGTATGTCTTTCTGGGAGGTTGCTCTTCCAATGCGTGAAGAAGGGCAAAGAAGGGGGATGGCTCCAAGAATAACAGGTTGAAAAAAGAGCAAAGTGTAACAACTCATGAGTAAATGTGCCATAAGAGAATGGGGGAGAGGGGAGTGCCTTCATACATCCAAAGACATCTGTTCCCTTTTTTTTTAACCATCATTATACTAACTTGGAAAGACCTTCATGACCAAACTATGAGAGAATTGATGCTTGCAGACATTGGCTTAATTAAGCCCACCTATTGAGTTCAGAATTAAAATGAAATGTGAACTGGGAACACTATGGAAATCTTAGCTGGCTTTCTTAGCTATTTGAGTTTATGAATATATGGATGTTTCAATTGTATCTCTCTTTCCTTCTTTTCCCCCTGAAAGTCCCATTCCTAACTAAACAGGCCAATGAAGGGCATTGCCCTAACCTAGCCGGTAACTTAGTAAAATGAGAAGAAGCATAACAAACAGGACAATATCCCCTGCTATAACCAATGACTGGAGAATGCTGTTAGGTCTTTTTACTGTAACAGGGAATAGATAAATCCAGCAGTCAGACAAGTACCACTCCCTTGCATCTTAATTACCTTATTTATTTGTTTGTTTGTTTGTTAGATTTATATCTTATGTACTGTTGTCGTTATATGGTTCTATGGAATATTTATGAACTCACCACCACCACCTTACTTTTCATCACTTTTTGCAACTCCTTTTTTATCTCTCCTAATGCTGCATTTGCTAAACAAAATGCACAACAAAAGTACTGCAAAATAAATCTGTTAGTTCCCCCAAACACTTTTTTTGTTGTTATGCATTTTTCAACAGACTAGCAAAGCTACTTTGCTGGGAAAGAGGAAAGTAATTTTTATTCTTTCACTAGCATTGTTTGTGGAACAGCCTCAAACTTTCATATAAATTGAACCATGATTATATTTATTAGCACGTTTTCTATTTATTAATCGGCTAAATCAAAGATGTTGCATGAATAATTTCTTTAAAAGTAGTCAACAGCACTGATTTCTCACTTAAGCAGCCGCGCATATTTAGTCTGCACTATACCCTGATTCCAAAGATCCACAGGTGCCTTCCCCCCCCCTATCAACAATGTTCAATACCTTTGGTTGTAAAGTAAACCACTTGGAAGTGTTATTTGACGGGGCACACAAAAAGGACAGGAATCTTTTACGCTGGGTAGTCTGTCTTGAACTGACAGGAATACTAGGGGGAAAGGACATTTAGCTTTGGGGGCTTCTACATAGACACCACTCAGGGGCCATTCAACAATTACGTGATCCATTTTTTGGGGGAAATTGACTCTCTCCCCTATGTAATCTGACCATAATTTTTGCTTCACCACACCCCCTCCCTTTAAAATTACATAATCCAGAGCTTTTGTATCAAAACTCTAATTTTTAGAGCTTTTCACTATTGGTGCCTAATGCAGAATGTATCGGTGAGGATTCAATAATCTCAAATTGGATCAAAATTTCCAGAGATCGTTTTTAAACCTAAAAAAGCACCTTGTTCCAAAACCACAACAGCTCCAAATGGATTACGTACAAGGGACGGGATAAACCCAGCAGTCAGCCAAGTACTACTCCATCCACTCACCTGACCCCCCTGCTCCTACATAATTTCCCATAATTCGGACCCACTCCCCCCTCGAGAATCACCGGGTGGTGATGGGATGTGGGCGATATGCCCATGCCTCACCGCTACTTCGGGAGCTGCACTGGTTACCAGTTTGTCTCCAGGTGCAATTCAAGGTGCTGGTTTTGACCTTTAAAGCCCTATATGGCAGTGGGCCAGGATACCTTAGAGACCGCATCGTCCCAAGAGTGTCTGCCCATCCAACCAGAGTGGACCGGAGGGGCTCTCTAATAGTGCCATCAGCTAGGGGTGCACATCTATCCAGCACCCGAAGGAGGGCCTTCTCTGTGTCCGCACCAACTCTCTGGAACCTCCTGCCCACAGATCTAAGACTTCAAAGAGAATTGCTGCCCTTCAGGAAAGGATTGAAGACCTGGCTGGCAGGGCAGGTGTGGGGCCCGAATGGGAACACGGTCCCTGCCTGCTGGATTATGTAAACCATTAAGAACTCTCTCTCCTTCTTCTTTTTATAGTGGGTGGGATGGGTGGGTGGGATATGGGTCTTTTAAAGTGTTTTTATGTGTTTTTAGAACTTGTTGTAATGCCGCCCTGAGTCGGGTTCTGCCTGAGTGGGCAGCATATATAAATATGACTATTAAATTAAATTAAATTAAATTAAATTAAAATTAATTGTTGAATGGCCCCTCATCACAGTGAAGGTCATTTTGCTAATACTGGAGAATGTCCCATTAGCAGTAGCTAATGTCTACTGTGGTTGATGGGTTGAAAGCACAGCATCCAATAATGGGAAGCAAAGCCAGAGATGACAGGCAGAATGAGAGCAGAAGTGGGCATTCAGTACACTCACATGGAGAGAAGAAAACAATAAAACATTCATACATAAGCAGCTCTAGTAGTCCGCCTGCTGGAAGTAGTTTGATCCTGATGCCCTATTTGCCCTCCACTAAAGGTAAAGGTAACACTCTCCCTTGCTCGAAAGCCAGTTGTATCTGACTCTAAGGTGCAGTGCTCATCTCCATTTACAGCCAAAGAGCCAGCACTGTCTGCTTCTACAGAACATCCACTAAAATGGGCAGTATGCTACAACACAGCATTCCCCAACCTGGTGCCCTGCAAATGTGTGCTGGACAACAACTGTCACCTGGCTTGGAGTGATGGAAGTTGTACTCCAATAGAACTGAACACTGAGCTGGGGAAGGCTAGCACACAATGTGAAAAGCAGTTCATTCATTCCCATTTCTTTGAGACACTATTAGTGTTATCACTCTCTGGACATTTCACCACATACAGTAAAATCATACCATAAATTGTATAAGAAATACAGTTAAAATACAAATACAATAAACTCTGAAAACAATAAACCTACATTTAAATGAATGGACAAATTAAAACACTTTTGATACTTCAGGTCACACCTCAATCCCTAGTAAAAGGCAGCTTCATACAGCTTTAATTAGCTTCCTAAAAACTGAGAGGATTGGCACCTGGCAAACCTCCGTAGAAAGCTTATTTCAGAGAGAAATATCTGGACTTTGTTTCAGTTTATTGGCCCCAATCCAGTCTATTATCAATGCCAGGCAGCACTCAAGCATCACCTGCAGATGAAGAAAGGGAGGGATAGATCTCCATATCGATAAAAACAAACTCCAAATCTCCATATGACTTTTCCCTGCAGCGTCATATAAAACTCATGTATCTTGATTGGTGCAGTTATAAATCCATAAAATAAATAATTAAACTTTTTTTAAAGGATGGAGGAACCTGCAACTGAAGTCCAAAAGGGTGGAAAACATCTCTCCAAATGGAACCATCTGGGATAGACGTTTACGGAAAAACTGGAACCACCAAAGAATAGAGCCTCTAACACCCAAACTCAATAGCCACCCTAGAAAAATGTCATGGTTCATGGTATCAAAGGCCACACAAAGATCCCTGAGGACCAACAGAGGTACACTCTCTCTGTCTGACTCCCTCAGGGGGTCGTCTTGCACGGCAACCATTGCCGTTCCAGTTCCATGGCATGGCCTGAACCCTGATGGAAATGGATCTAGGAGGCTATCCATTTCTCCAAGAATATCTAAAACTGGTCAGCCACCATTCTTTCAACTGACCTGCCCAGAAATGAAATGTTGGCAACAGGACTATAGTTGTTGAGATCATCTGTTGCTAAATTAGGTTTCTTTGGAATGGGACTTATAATAGCTTCCTTTAGATGGGAAGGTAAATGACCAACCCATAGGGACCCACTGATGACGTAAGTGACCCGTTCACTGATCATTTCCTTTCCTGATTTTATGAGTTACAATTGGCAAGGATCTAGAGCAGAAGAGGTGGCTTTGCAGATTGCAAATGTCTTGTCCACATTCTCAGGCCATACTAGCTAAAACCAAGGCAATCATATTGCATAGTCCAATAAATGATAATTTTATTTAAGGAATGAAACTTTTGCTTAGGGATGGACATTACAGACACTTTTTTAAAAAAATGGTTGATTAATGGATAGACTCTTAATTGGTCAACTCTGCATTAACATAAATGTGGATAAAACCATAACTCTGGATAAA
Source organism: Bradypodion pumilum (assembly GCA_035047305.1). Taxonomy (NCBI): domain Eukaryota; kingdom Metazoa; phylum Chordata; class Lepidosauria; order Squamata; family Chamaeleonidae; genus Bradypodion; species Bradypodion pumilum. The sequence goes on from JAWDJD010000003.1 coordinate 177,864,882, forward strand.
AATATTCTCTTTGATTTTACATAATTTATACACAGTCTCTTGCATTTCAGAAGTGCAAAAAAAGGGAGCTCTCGAGTCCACTATGAATGACATCAGGTTTGTAGAATCCCAAATTCACAGAGTGTTTTTAATGTGCATGCATTTAAAAAACAGAAATGTGCTATTACTGCTCCAATTACTGTATTTTTTGGACCATAAGACACACCTGACCATAAGACACACCCAGTTTTTAAAGTGGGTAAACAAGAAAAAATATTCTGAACCAAATAGTACTGTATTTGCACCACCAACCAGTGGTGCTGCTGCAGGGGAAATGGGCAGGCAATCCAATCGCACTGAGGTAGGGTGCGATGCTCTAGCCTAGCCTCTTGCTCTCCCTGCAACCAGGAAGCATAGCTTTCCCCTCCATTTTGACCACATGGAGCAGGGACAAAGGCAAGAAAGGTAAATGAAACCCTTTCTTTTTATGAACAGGTTTGATTTCCCACTGAAATGCATTGGGAACATACAAACAGAAAAGCTTTAAAATACTGTACAAGAAACTGATTTCCAATGCATTTAAATGGGAAATTGTGATTTGCGCCCTCTTGTGGCCACCTGTGGTAATGGCCCGCCAAACATATGTTTTTCTTTCCCCAGCCCCGGAAAAGCCGTGGCGGTGGTGGGGGAGGTCTTCAGCCAGCCGTGGCTGTTGTAAAATATCCTTTTACAACAGCCTTGCTGGATAGCATTCAGACTATAAGACACACCCTCACTTTTTTTGGGGGGGGGAGTGTGTCTATAGTCTGAAAAATATGGTAAGCTGACACAGTACTATGAACACTCCCTTGCAATCCAGGTTATAACATTTCAATAGTCAGTGATATAATGGAGCCAGGGATCACAGGGCTGAAACCCTGGAACTTCCTGAGTAGCAAGGGAATATTACATCCAGTTTGTTTTGTTACCACTGAGTTTAGCTGTAATTATCCCAGTAATTGGGAGAAAAACTGCTTGAATAATTGCTCTTATGCACAAAGTTGTCCACAACAGGATTATAGCAAATATATTGCTAGAATACTAAAATCAATTAATTTTATTTATTTATTTATTTATTCATTTGATTTCTATACCGCACATCTGGGTGTTATCCCACTCTGGGTGGTGAACAAATAGATAAAACAATAACAGAAATATCCACAACAAATTAAAACTCACCACCAACAAATACCTCACAAACTAAACTAAACTAAACTAAACTAAAATAAAATAAAATAATTGGCATCTGTTGGTATCAGGTAAAGATCACCCTTGTTTGAAAGCCAGTCATATCCAACTCTAGGGTTCAGTGCTCATCTCTGTTTATAGCCACAGAGCACTGTCTGCTTTTGCAGGCATTTCTGTGGACATGTGGCAAGCATGCCTAGACACCGAAGTGCACGGAACACTGTTTACCTTCCCACCAAAGTAGTCCCTATTTATCTACAGTATGTACTTGCAATTTCTTGCTTTCGAACTGCTAGGTTGGCAGGATATGGGAAGATCACATTTTATGGGCAGGCTAGCCCATAAGGTAGCTTCTGAAATAAAATTCATGTAACAATAAACCTCAACATTAATAAAAGAACTGGCAATTATAATAAAAACAAGTCGCTTGGGGAAATATTGAAATCCAAGTTGACAGCCAAACAAAATTCTTATTAAAAAAACCAAAAAAATATATGTTGGTCTTTGATGCTCTTCTATATCTGGGGCCACAGACAAAAAGACTCTTTCCATGTTGACAAGCCTAATGACGCTCACAGGCACATACATGATAAGAATCTAAATTGCAAAGTTTCAAGAGTGGCAGATAAATGTGGGCACAGGTGGTCTTCAGTAACTTTATCCCAATGGATCAATGATTGTCACAGTGGTTGTGCTGGTTGGGTACAGTGAGAGTCGTACTCTCACTAATCTGAAAGGCCTCAGGTTGGAGAAAATAGGTTTGATCAACAGTCACTGACCATCACTGACACAGCCTCCCTAAAGAGCTATAGTTTGAAACTGCAGAGTTTCAACACAGTTTGAGAGAGGCTCACACTTCTAGACACTATGCTGCACTAGCATTACTTCAATTTTATCTAATGCTCTGTAGTTTTTAAATAATAAAAACATTTACACATTTCTGCCAACTTGTTCTTTAAATGTCATTGTGTTTAATCTATGAGATTAAAATAATGAAATAATGGTATGGAAGGGCCAACTCCATATAATTCTTGCCCACATCAGTCCCCCCCTTCCCCACAACAGAGTTTTGTCTATAAAGATTGAAAAATAATACTTGGTTCTGTGTCTTAATTGCGTAGCAGAGATTCAAGAACATCTTTATGTTTGGCATGATAAAATAATTATATAGAACAGTAAGTCATGCAGGAAAACTCTGCTCTTCTTCTCCTTTGTCTTGTCAAAATGCCTGTAAATTTGTATTTGAAATGCAACCATCGCTTTGTCATGAATTAGAGCCCTATGTCATTTGTTTGTTGACCTATCTCTGTGTTGCAAAAATCAAACAGGAATTGATTTGGATGAACTGACATGAAGTTGGGGGTGGAGCTCCAGCGCTAGATGGACAAAAAAAAGGCAACGGCACCACCAGTGGGTAGATCAATACTGTGTCTATGTCAGGTATATATGCTGATGATAAAAGAAGACACAAAACAAAAATATATGTTTCGGCGCTGGTGATCTACCTTTTGTCATGTATTGAAGTAAGCTCTCTATCCCTCACCCTCTTTGTTTGTCCTTTTCTTCAGGTTGTTTTTGAGCTTCAAAAACAAAATGAAAGAAAGGCTGCTGACCTTAAACACATGTCAAAGAGCTTTGTTTGAATCTAAAATTCTCTGCACTTCTTTCAGCAACCCATAAAGAAGCCTTATTAGAAACATAGTGAACGCCAGAAACCTGTAATGATATAGGCATGCTCTACTCAGTGGTAGAGTGAAGCCACTGTTCACAAGGTCAAAGCACTGGCCCCAATGACAGTTCGTGGCCCAAACAGGGCTATGCTATGCTTGCCATCTGGAGGGACAAGGTGAGGTATACCCATGAATTAGACTTATGCTATTTTATTTTATTTTGTGTTAGCAAGCACATTGATCCTCTTTGTTTCCTCTGCAGTTATAATGCTAAAATTTTAGGATGCTTAGGTATTGAATAGGCATTTAAGGCCCGTTCACTTGACCAAAAAACTACTTGTTTTTTATTTTGATACCAAATATAACAATGAATACATATTACAATAAACAAACAAACAACAAAAACACTATGCAATATTCAAAAATACTATGTGCTCCCTTCACCCTACAGAACAATACATATGTGTCTTTTACCTTATTTATTCCATTACAGTATCTCTATAATTTGTAATTTATCCTTCTTTCCAGAATGACATCTGTTCTTGGCCTGGTTTCTTTCCTTTCCCTTTCATCAGTGCATAGCCTAGAAACTCTCCCCATATTTCCTTAAAATTTTATTTCTTTAGAACTCCTTTTTTGACTTTTATTTCTAATGTTAATTTATCGTTTATTGCCATGTTCCATATTTCTTTGTACCATTCTTTTAATTCTATCTTGCTATCCGATTTCCATTTCTTAGCTATAACTAATCTCACCATATTACAAATCATGTCTTTCTTTTCTCTCTTGATTTTTATACTTCCGAAATCCATCAACAAGGCTGCCCTAGGAAATCGCTGCAAAGAGGATTTTTTCTGTGAATACTTTTCCCAAAATTTATTTTACAAAGGTACAGTCTCACGATAAGTGTACTTGTAATGGAGATGTAAAATGCTAGAAGTGGTTCAGTTGATATGGACCGATACAGCTCCTGGTATTATTTTATTTTCCTGGAAGGTGTACTTACAGGGACTATTATGCTGAGAACATGCAAAACCTGGGACCTGAACTACACGCAGCATGCAAAATATACTGCTCTGTTGACAACACAAAGATGGAAGGCTCAGCTGCATCTGATATTTTAGCTGTGCCTGGCTACTCCAAAAGCTTTGCACTGCCTGCCAGTGGCAGAGCATGATATTGCACATCCCTTCAGTCTGAAGCCTGAGCACATAAAGGGTGAGAAAAGTGTCATCAGTAGGTCGAGGATTGTTAAAACATGTCATCCCCCCTGTAACTTTATTTGAATTTATAAGTAAGTTAAAACATATATTTTTAGAGTATTTTGGTAAGAATTAGATGCATTTTATTTAATTAATACTTAATTTTTAAAAAAGAACAACAAGCAGGGAGGACCACTCTCTGGTGAAGAGTTCCAACAGCAGACAAGACCAGCATTTATTGAGTTTAATTTAACTTTTAAATTTATTCGCCGCCCACTGAGGCGAGCCCAACTCAGGGCGGCTTACATAGTAATAAAGTATAAAAACAGTCCAGAGAGGCCCACAGGGGAGGTGAGTAAAGGATCCAGCCCCTCCCGCCCCATCCAAAGACCTGGGCCTAGAGAGGAAGGAAAGGAATCAGAAAGGCCCAGCTCTACTGCTCATTCCATCCAGAGAGGCCCACAGGGGAGGTGAGTAAAGGATCCTGCCCCTCCCACCCCATCCAAAGACCTGGGCCTAGAGAGGAAGGAAAGGAATCAGAAAGGCCCAGCTCTACTGCTCATTCCATGCAGAGAGGCCCACAGGGGAGGTGAGTAAAGGATCCAGCCCCTCCCTCCCCATTCAAAGACCTGGGCCTGGAGAGGAAGAAAAGCAATCAGGAGGGCCCAGCTCTACTGCTCATTCCATGCAGAGAGGCCCACAGGGGAGGTGAGTAAAGGATCCAGCCCCTCCCTCCCCATCCAAAGACCTGGGCCTAGAGAGGAAGGAAAGGAATCAGAAAGGCCCAGCTCTACTGCTCATTCCATGCAGAGAGGCCCACAGGGGAGGTGAGTAAAGGATCCAGCCCCTCCCTCCCCATCCAAAGACCTGGGCCTAGAGAGGAAGAAAAGGAATCAGAAAGGCCCAGCTCTACTGCTCATTCCATGCAGAGAGGCCCACAGGGGAGGTGAGTAAAGGATCCTGCCCCTCCCTCCCATCCAAAGACCTGGGGCCAAAGAGAAGGACACCTCCGGAGACCCCCGACCACCCCCAGGAGATACCATCCACAACCACCATCACAGCGAGGCCCGAGCCGGCGCCTTTGACCGACTCCATGCGGCCGAAGGGAGGCAAGAGCTGCTGCGTGCATGCAAAGGATAAGTAATCGAACTGAAATAATATAGTTGACTAAACATAGATGGCTTATGGCAACTGACATAGTGACTGTACAAGAAACTGACTTACATAGAGACCTGATATAGTGTACTTTTTCTTTCTTTCTTTCCCTTTCACTCATTAGTTCAACTTTTACTTTGATACTATGTGATAAACTGTGATATTGTGCATGATAATACTTTGCTTTAAAACTGTTTAAACTGTGATAACATGTGTGATGGGAAAAGACTGGCGTAGAGACTGGCAAGGCACGCCACAAAGTTTGCCAAGAGAACCCTATGGACCAAAACAAAAGGCAAAACAAGGGGATGCTCAGCACAGCAGATCTGAAAAGGGGGAGGGATACGAATGGGAGAGGAGAAATACAGTGTTGCAGGGAACAATACTGCATAGGGACATGGAATGTGAGGTCTATGAATCAAGGAAAACTGGAAGTGGTAAAAAAATGAGTTGGAAAGAATAAGCATTGACATCTTGGGCATCAGTGAGCTCAAATGGACAGGGATGGGTGAATTCAGCTCTGGAAACCATCATATCTACTACTGTGGGCAAGAAAACCTTAGAAGAAATGGAGTAGCCATAATTGTCAATAAAAGAGTGAGAAAAGCAGTAATGGGATACAATCTCAAAAATGACAGAATGATGTCAGTCAGATTTCAAGGCAAACCTTTCAATGTCACTGTGATCCAAATATACGCACCAACCACTGGTGCAGATGAAGCCACAATGGACCAGTTCTATGAGGACTTACAATACCTCATAGAACAGACACCAAGAAATGATGTCCAAATTATATTAGGAGACTGGAATGCCAAAGTAGGAAATCAAAAAGTGGAAGGAATAACAGGCAAATTTGGTCTTGGAACACAGAATGAAGCAGGGCAAAGATTGATAGAGTTCTGCCAAGAGAACGCACTGGTCATAGCAAACACTCTCTTCCAGCAACACAAGAGGCGACTTTACACATGGACATCACCAGATGGCCAACACCGAAACCAGATTGACTACATACTCTGCAGCCAAAGATGGAGAACCTCCTTACAGTCAGCAAAAACAAGACCTGGAGCAGACTGTGGCTCAGATCACAACCTACTGATCGCAAAATTCAGGCTTAGACTAAAGAAAATAAGGAAAACACAGAGACCAGAAAGATATCACCTAGACAGCATCCCTAAAGAATACACGGTGGAGGTGATGAACAGATTTAATGGCTTAGACTCGGTAGACAGAGTACCAGAAGAATTATGGACGGAGATGAGGGACATCATGCAGAAAGCAGCAAAGAAAACCATACCAAAAGAAAAGAAGAGTAAGAAAGCAAAGTGGTTGTCTGATGAGGCACTTAAAATAGCAGAGGAAAGAAGGAACACAAAAGTCAAAGGAGAAAGGGAAAACTACAATCATTTGAACACAGAATTTCAAAGAAAAGCAAGGAGAGATAAGGAAAACTACCTAAAAGAACAGTGCAGAGAAATGGAGGAAAACAACAAAAGAGGCAGAACCAGAGATCTTTTCAAAAAAATCGGGGAAATCAAGGGAACATTTAAAGCAAAAATGACCATGATAAGGGACAAAGACGGAAAGGAGCTAGCTGATGCAGAGGAAATTAAGAAAAGATGGAAAGAGTACACAGAGGAACTTTACAAAAAGGACCCCAACACTCCTGATAATCACAATGATGAAGAAATTGAACTTGAGCCAGACATCCTGGAGAGCGAAGTCATAAAGGCCCTAAAGAGCACTGCAAACAACAAAGCTAGTGGAGATGATGGTATCCCAGTTGAATTTTTCAAAGCGCTAAAAGATGATGGCGTCAAATTACTGCATTCAATATGCCAGCAGATTTGGAAAACAAAACAGTGGCCACAGGATTGGAAAAGATCAGTATACATCCCAATCCCAAAAAAGGGCAATGCCAAAGAATGTTCAAATTATCGAACAATCGCGCTCATCCCACATGCCAGCAAGGTGATGCTCAAGATAATACAGGATAGACTTCAGCAGCATGTGGAGAGAGAATTACCAGAGGTGCAGGCTGGTTTCAGAAGAGGCAGGGGGATTAGAGACCACATCGCCAACATACGCTGGATCATGGAGAAAACAAAGGAGTACCAGAAACAAGTTTACTTTTGTTTTATTGACTACACTAAGGCATTTGACTGTGTGGACCACAACAAGATATGGCAAGTAATTAAAGAGATGGGAATACCAGAGCACCTCATATGCCTCCTGAGAAATCTGTACATGAACCAAGAAGCAACAGTTAGGACAGAACATGGAATGACAGAGTGGTTTGGAATAGGAAAAGGAGTAAGACAAGGCTGCATTTTGTCACCATGCTTATTCAACCTATACACAGAGCACATAATGCGCAGTGCAGGGATGGAGGAATCACAATATGGGATTAAAATCGCTGGGAGAAACATCAATAATCTGAGATATGCAGACGATACCACCCTAATGGCAGAAAGTGAGGAAGACCTAAAGAATCTCTTGATTGGGCTGAAGGAGGAGAGTGCAAAAGCTGGCTTGAGACTCAATATCAAGAAAACCAAGATAATGGCAACAGGACCAATCAGTTCCTGGAAAATAGACGGGGAAGAGGTAGAAGCAGTGACAGATTTTACTTTCTTAGGATCAAAGATCACTGCAGATGGGGATTGTAGCCATGAAATAAAAAGGCGACTGATTCTTGGGAGACAAGCAATGAGAAACCTGGGGAACATAGTGAAAAGCAGAGACATCACATTGCAAACAAAAATTAGAATAGTCAAGGCAATGGTTTTCCCAGTAGTAATGTATGGATGTGAGAGCTGGACAATTAGGAAGGCTGAATGCAGAAGAATAGATGCCTTTGAAATGTGGTGTTGGAGGAGGGTTTTGAGAGTCCCCTGGACAGCAAGGAGAACAAATAGGTCAATCTTAGAAGAAATTAACCCTGACTGCTCATTGGAAGGTCAAATAGTAAAGATGAAGCTAAAATACTTTGGACATCAAATGAGAAGGGAGGATTCACTTGAGAAGGCATTGATGTTGGGAAAGGTGGAGGGCAAAAGAAGAAGGGGGAGGCCAAGGATGAGATGGCTAGATGGTATTGTAGACACAATGGGCACAGAGCTGGGAGGGCTGAGGGGGATGGTGGAGGACAGAGGCACCTGGAGGAAAATGGTCCATGGGGTCGCAAAGGGTCGGAGTCGACTGTGCGACTGAACAACAACAACAATTTTTCCTGAAAAGCCATATTTCGACTTTTTAAGGTGTTATGTCATATTTCTGCTTTATTTTGTAACAAATGGAAAATTTTGTACTGCTGTGCCCATACATATGTGTACCTTCTGTGGGGCTGCAAATGGAGTCAGATTGCCCTCCCTCTCTACCTGTTTGTCCACCCACCCCTCCCACTTCTCTTTTTGTCATCATCGTCCTCCTTCTTCCTCCTATGGTCACCTGCAAGTCATTTGGGGAGTTTGGATGGTAAGAGCAGCCTCTCCCCCTTCCAAAAGTGATCTGAAAATAAACAAATCCAAAATGCCCCAGAAGGTGCAGTCTGGACAAGCTCAAAATTTCACAAGCCTCAGATCTGTTTAGATCCAATTTCAAGAAGCCCAGATAACTGGATCTTTTCCCAAAGTTCTCTTCCTCTTTGACTGTAAAAAGACTTTCCTTCAATTATCAGGCAAACAATTCTCTTCGGAAGCTGCTCCAGGGCAAATGGTTTGGACACCAGCTCCAAGAATTCTCTAGACAAAATTCTGGGAGTTCCAGTCCACAGACCCACACCTTCAGACACCTATAGTTTCCTCATTTTGGCTCATCCAATTAAGGATGCATTCTAACCTTCATTTCTGCCTGCAATGCTTCCTGGCTACTGTCGTTTTGTTGTCCTATAAGTTCTATACAGGACACAGTTTGAAGAAGTATAATACCCTGGAAGCACTGCAGCAGAAAATCAAGTCCTAGAAAGCAGCCACAGAGAAGCAGAAAACATTGATTCAGTAAATCATGAAACTAGATCCTCTGACCCAACTGAGCTAGCATTCCATATTCCAGAAAAAGATCCAGATCCAAGTGAATTGCTTAAATAGAATTTATCAGTTGTACATGACCAGATGAGGATTATGGAATAAACCACAAAATCCCCACAGAACCACATTCCAATACTTACTCCAGGTACCACCAGATTACTGTTTGATTGCAAAAATTGTTGAGGGAGATGCCAGGTTCCTCATGCCTCAAGATAACTACAAACTCATAGCAATATGGGGCTGCCCTTGACGACCATTCGGAAGCTTCAGCTGGTCCAGAATGCTGCTGCTCAGGTGGTGATGGGGTGCGGTCATTTTGCCCATGCCTCGCCACTGCTCCGGGAGCTGCACTGGCTTCCAGTTTGCCTCTGAGTGCAATTCAAGGTGCTGGTTTTGACCTTTAAAGCCCTTCATGGCATTGGTCCAGGTATCTAACAGACCGCATCTCCCCAAGGCTTTCAACCCCTCCCACTAGGGCAGACAGGAGGGGCTCAGTTGTGGTCCCGTCTGCAAAAGAAGTCCATCTTACAGGGACCAGGAGGAGAGCCTTCTCCGTTTCTGCCCCAGCCCTGTGGAACCTCTTACCACTAGAACTCCGTCTCCAGTCGGATCCCCTATCCTTTAGGAAGATGTTAAAACATGGTTGTGTCAGCAGGTGTGGGGTGAGTCTGATTCCACCTCACAGGCCCGCTGGCTCATATAGCCTGCCTGAGGGATCCTGTGTATTTCTGTATTTCTGTTGCTGTTATTTTATCTTGGGTGGAGGGAAGATCAGGGTAGCTTTTTAATGTTTGAATGTTTTAGGTTTTTATATACTGTTTTAGTGGGACTTGACTGTTTTCAGCTTTTACTGTTTTTAACTGTTTTATTCATGTTGTTAGCTGCCCTGAGTGGTGTCCCCCCACCAGGAGGGCGGGTTATAAATTTATAAATAAATAAATATATCAAAGATGGATGAAGAATATAGTCAGTAGCCACCAAAAGGTGGCTTCATTTTGGCAGTTTCACATCTGGCCTAGACACGAAAGAAGAAGAAGAAGAAAGCGGTGATGGGAGTTACAATCCAACAACATTTGGTCAGATCCAAGTTGCCCAACTTGGCTGAATGTGGATAGAATAATGAAGGCTCATTTTGCAGACTTCCTTCTGCTCTTTTTATAGGCCTGTCTCAAAAGAAGGCAAGATGTTCTGGCATATGTTTACATTCATTATGCACACAAATTTGGTAAAATAAATAAATGAAATGAAAATTTGTCTGGAATCCATTCTAGGAAAGTTGGCAAAGCTTATCCCAGAGAAGCCAGCTTTTCCATGTCCACCCAGACCACCGCTATAACAGTCACTCTCAACATATTTTTAAATATTTCTGGGACATTTTCCCAGAAACATAGAAAATTGCAATTGGATGTTTTATATAAGAGGAAGCCATTTTCAAAATGGTTTCTAAAGTAAAAAAAAAAAAACAGGCAAGGAAGATAATTAGCGGCGCTAGAAATAATTTTTTCCATTCAGGATCAGAGCTTTAAGCAAACAGGCAGGCTGCCAAACTACAAGCTCTCTTCTGAATGACATCATTGTTGGAACATGGTTTTCAGCATAGTTTAGAGAGGTTAGCTTAGATCAAGGTCTCCATCTCACAAACTAAAAATAATAAAATAAAACCCCACATTCTAATTGTCATGTAGCCATTAAGGTCCAACTAGACAGAATAGTATTCAATTAACAGTTGCCCCCCTACCCCACTCACAATTAAACAGGAGAACAATGAAATCTGGAAACCTGCTGGGTATAGTCACTTATTATTTTCTATAATAACACTGATATTCCTATTAAATGTGTCAGCTGGTACTCAGACTTGAGAAAGTGGGGAAATCTCATTTTTGTTTTCTCTCTCTCCTTTTACTTGATAATCACTCCAACATATGTACATGGATCCAAGATCCTGCTTCTGCCATAGCCTCTAACAATTTTCTGTAACCAAGTTATTTTCTCAGACAAAAATACCACACACACACACACAAAATGGAATCTAAACCAAACATGTAGCTGAAATACTGGACTCATCATAAAATATGCAAACTTATGCAAAAGATGTACTTATCACTCTGATTTGCAAATTTCTTCCACGTGTGACCAGCTGACTAGGGGATTCTAGAAGTTGTAGTTCAAAAAAGTAACTTTTGCAAAATCTTCTAAATGTCATCAGTATCATTCATTACCTTTTCAGTAGCTAAAGAATGCCACTTTGTAGTTTTGAAGGAGATTTCAAAAGAAAGAAGGTCATTACTATCACTACTCAGATATGAAATGATATGATATCATGAACATACCTGTCAAGTTTCGGGAAATTTCTGTCAAATAAAGGAAATTTCCCGGCCAAAAAGGGAAACTGGACAGCTATGCTTATCCTGTGCTGGCCTCCAGTCTAACTCCAGTCTAATTGCAGTCTAACTAATACGGGATGTTGGCAGGAAAGAGTATAAAATACGGTGGTTTGACGGAAATTTCCCAAAACTTGACAGGTATGATCATGAAATAGTGGTTAGAAATTATCAGGAAATTTTGAAATAAGAGAATCAACCCCTGTAAAATCAGGTTCTTGAGAGTTAAGCTTCTATTCCATACATATTTCTCAAAAAGCATTTGCAAGAAGATTAGAATCTGTCTCAAACATTTTTGGAAGTATGGTATAATTGTTATATTGTACAAGAGACCATAGCAAATAGCAAAACCATGACTTAACAGTTTGTTACATTGTTGCACAGATCCATTTTAGCCTCTTGGGTAGGTTGCATGTTTATATTACTTAATTATGTATTTATCTGAAGGACCAGAATAGCTCTGCAGTATTCATTTCAACCACTCAGCCCTATGAGTGGCCTAACTGCTTTGTTACAATGTTTGCCCAAATGACTGAAGACATTTATTCCCAGTGTTCAAGTAGATTAGCAGAAGAAACCCTGATAATTAATTTTTACAATGGTGATAGCCATTTATCTAAACTGAAAATATCACATTAGGATTTATTTTATGAAGCATTATTAGTTATTAAAAGTCTTAAGATACGAACATGCCCTCACACTCTTTTACTCCATGGACCGATCATGTATAATACCTAAAATTAGCATTAAAATGACCTATACTAGCCTCAGTTCCCAGGACAGTGGCTGAAAATGGATAGGATGGATAGCAAGGAAGCACACAATCAAGACTGTGTTAGTGTCATACAGAGGCTAACAGCCCAAATCTATATGTGTCAATTCAGAACGCAAAAGGATAAACTGAAAGGTAGGTATAATATTGGATTGTAACCTAACTGTGGTTCATTGTGAGCACATTGGATTAGACTTGATGTCCCTTAAGGTTAGGTCTGTGGTTGTATGAATCTGTGCCATAGGACCAGCTTGTAGTGAAGGACAAGATAACATTCCCATGACTTCCATGTCCAAATCTAATAAGCCTGAGAATAATTGAACTTTGCTTCATATGTGATAACTGGAGAGTTTCTTCCCCTGACCAGGTGACCCTTGGAGCACCTGTCTTCCAGCACCTGCCACAGGGACACCTGCTTCACTTTGCCTCACTGTTGAGCCAGTCCTATGCAGACATTTGCAGTTCTACATATTATGGCCTGCCAGATGTGCAATAACCTCTCTCTCTCTACTTTAGTCCTGCAGCAAGGGACAAAAAATAAAAATAAGGGTGCATTGAATTGTTGGTTTGCACTTAGCATGGCAGGTCACCAGTTGTGGAGGTCAGTCATAGAGGGCATGGTTTCTCCCTTGACAACCTTTTTTGAATAGGTAGCTACAAATGTTTCTAGTGATGATGTTTATAACCACAATACTACCTGATCATAGTTAACAAGCAAATACATGAGGTGACTTCATAAACAACGCAGGAGCTGACATATATGTCCTCCAAAGTACTTTTCTCTCTCAGCAATGCAATGACCCCAGATGTCAGTGAGACTCTTGCCTGTATTCCTTTAATTCAAAGAACTACAGGTATGTGCATTAGCTCAAGGGGCAAAGACATGGCTTCCTCACTCTGGTGGTTTTGTCAGGAAAGATTTTAAAAAGCAATAATAGAAGGTGGCTACATCTACAGTACCTTTGTTTTCTAATCATCACTGTTTCTCTGTTTTTTCAAGGGAGGGATCCCTATGATAATGAAATTCACTCTAATAACACAAACACTAGTAACACAAATTTTTGTGCAGTAAAACCCCGAGTTATGAATGACTTGAGTTACGAAAAACTCGAGTTATGAAAGAGCTTTTTGTAAATCGGCGTCCCGGTTTACAAAAAAAACCCGACTCATGAAAGGGGTTTGTGTAAAGTTGAGCCTAGGATGAAGAGAGGAAAAGCCTTGCCGCTCTTTGGACTGAGCTCGTTTCACCCCCAGGCGCCTTCCCAGCTTCAGTGTCTGGGAAGGCACCGGGGGGGAGGGTGGAGTGGGGGGGGAGTCTGAAAAGCAGAAAGGCTTTTCTACTCTTTGAACTAGCTTATTTCACCCCCGCGGTGCCTCCCCAGCCAGACTGGAGGCTGGGAAGGCACAGGGGGATGAACCCATGGGGGTCCAGAGGATGAAGGCTTTCCACTTTTCAGACTGGGCTTGTTTCACACCCACACCCGTGCCTTCCCAGCCAGCCCAGAGGGCTGGGAAGGCACCAGGTGTGAAGGGGAGCCCTGTCCGAAGAGCAGAAAAGCCTTTTCGCTCTTCATCCTGGGCTTGTTTCACCCTGCAGTGCCTTCCCAGCCAGCCCGGAGGGCTGGGGAGGCTCTGTGGGGCTTTCGGGGCAGTCAGGTGAAGGCTGTGCCTGACTGCCCCGAAAGCCCCATTTGGATCCTGCAATTTCCCAGTGCCTTAGGGGGGAAGGAGGTGAAGGAACCAGCTCCCTCCCCCCAAAGGCACTGGGCAATTGCAGGATCCAAATGGAGCTTTTGGGGCAGTCAGGCACAGCCTTCACCTGACTGCCCCGAAAGCCCCGCAGTGCCTCCCCAGCCCTCTGGGCTGGCTGGAAAGGCACTGCAGGGTGAAATGAGCCTAGTCCAAAGAGCGGAAAGCCTTTCTGCTCTTCGGATTTCAGCCCCCGGTGCCTTCCCAGCCCTCCGGTCTGTCTGGGAAGGTGTGGGTGGTGGTGGTGGTGAAATGAGCTGAGGACGAAGAGCAGTTCAGCTTTGTCATGGGCTAATTTTTTTCTATGCATCCCTATCGGGATGCATCGAGTTACGAAAAAAATAAGTTACAAAAGAGGCCATGGTAGCAATTTTTTTTCATAACTCAGGGTTTTACTATATTCCTAATTGATTGTCAATTGTTATGGGGTAATTCTCCTCTTCAATCAGTCTCCACTTCCAACTCTGTGGTTTTTGTTGCTGACACTCCTATTTTACAGGTAGGGAGTTGGAATAGGAAAAGGAGGGAGAAGAGAAGACTATAAACCATTGCCACAACCACTGGACATACCCTTTCGGCAATATAAATAGTATAGTACAGGGGTATGCAACCCCACAGTGCCAAATAACCCAGCCTGCATCCTCATCCAGACACATTTACGGCAGTTGTTAATGGCTCTCCTTGACTTTCTGCTCCCCTTGACTTTCTCTTAATTCTATTCAATGTCTTCTGGATAGGGAAGGGAAAGTTTATCTGCTCCCCTCTGCAATGAGTGGAAATCCTTCCCTCCTTCTATGTTCTGGGAAATCATTTGGTGGGTGTGAGAAGGGGGAAACATGGGGGGCTGCCTCCTGTGGGCCACTTGAGCCTTATTCACAGGGGGAGGAAAGTTTTGGAGAGGATGAGCGTCCCAGGAAACATGTATTCCAGAATAGACAGACCCAGCATCAGCTACTGTTCTGTATGCCTGAACATGTCTGGACATGTTCAGAAACTATCTATGGACAACACTGTTTATTTTTGAAATGTTTGATCCCTTCCCTCCAAGTCCTTCATGCTACTTCTCATGCTATACATGGTGCCCAATCCCAAGGAGCAGAAGTTCAGAAGAATGCAGGATGAAGGGCTAGCAAAAAAAAAAAGAAACTAATCCCACCATGAGAGGGAAGATAAAGTATTCTAGGTAACTGTTAAATATGGTAGAAAGGTCTCTTGAAATCTGGGTTGACATTGGATCTCTAGAGTCACTAGGTTTTATAGATGTAAGTCCAGTGACAAAAAGTGACTAACAGTTTTGCAGAGTATTCTGTATCATGGGAAAATATCCTGGGAAAATATCTTTACCATGAGGCCTACACCTTCGGAATTTTTGAAGAACATAAATGTTAACTGTCTGTAGGAAACATGAATTTCAATGAGACAAAATACATTTGTTTTGAAGAGGATAGCAATTGAAATGGACAAATCATGAGAGAAGAATTATCCCACCTATTTAAACAAAGGTATAAATACTCAAGGTATAGAGGTTTTCAGTCCATCTCCATAAAATAATTCCCTTATAAAAATTATATATACTGTATAATGAACAGATGTGTATCTGAAATATGCTGATCATGCTCTGGAACATTCTGCATCTATACCTATAAAAAGGCCCCTTAACTGTTGGGTTCATTCAAAGGCTCCTGCACCCTGCCCAGCCATCCCCGACCAAGCCCTCTGCACACCATGGGGGTCCAGAGGTCGCCAGTGGGGCAGCCACCCCACAACCGCGACCAAAAAAATAAAACTATGAGTCCCAGAGTCCTCTGCACTGCACAACCCCTCAGCCAATCAGGCTGAGGGACACGAGCGCAGAGGAGGCTGGGAAAGCGTGGCGTGGCAGTTTTAAAAGACAAACCGTGCCGGAACTCGGGAGGGAGACTTGAAAGACCCAGCTGGAGCCAGGAAAAGGTCCGTGCGGTTGGTGGGGGTTAGGAATGGGGGGAGGCACGCTGCTGCTGCCCCCTGCCCCACCACCTAGCCCCCCCAACCGCCACCGACTGCACTTACCTTTTGCCAGCTGTGGCTGAGTCTTTCAAAGTCTCCCTCTCGGCGCGGCCTTCTACGTAGGGAAAAGCACCGGCCTCTCCTTCATCTCTGCGGGCGACGTGAACTCGATGCCCACAGGAACAAAGGACAGGCCAGTGCTTCTCCCTGTGGGAAGCGGTTCATCTTCCTAGGAGGACGGAGGCCAAAAGATGCGGGGGCCATCTTCCAAGGAAGACGAACACCTTACAAACGGGAGATGAAGGCCAAGCACGGAGCACCGTTCTCAGCCTCCATCTCCCCCAACCCAGGCTATGGCAAGGCACCGGCTTGCCCCACTGTAAAAATAAATAAATAAATAAATAAATAAATAAATAAATAAAACACCCCCCCCCCAATGCCAGGATTTAACACAGCCTGGCCAGCAAGGCAAGGCCAGATTAAACCCTCCTAACCCCCACCCCCCCACACACACACACACTCACACACACACAAACAAACATAAAACCCTCCCACCCACAACAACAAAAAAACCCTAGAACTCACCTACAGGGAACAACCGACACAGACATCCTACCTCCTCGAACGTCACTTCACACTGAACCATAGCTGTCAAGTATCCCTTATTGGCCGGGAAAACCCCTTATTTTACCCTCTTTCCCGCCATTATCCCTTATTAATTAGACTGCAATGCCCTATTGCCACCACTGGAGGGCAGCACAGGATAAGCATAGCTCTCAAGTATCCCGTATTTGCCAGGAAATTTCGCTTATTTCCAAATCCAAAACTTAACAGGTATGCACTGAACGTTAGTGAATGTAATCCACCAGAGGCTGCTATTTTTAGTTAACTAAAAATATTAACTAAAAATAGCACCCTCTGGTGGACTACATTCACACACACACACACAAACACAACACTCCTGCCATAATAAAAAATTTTGATGTGTGAGTTGGTGGTTGGAGTGGTTTTTTTATTTAGGAGTGGTGGTTGTGCAAAACCAAAACCACCCCAAACCACCAACACACACATTAAAAATGCCCGGCAGGACCGGGCAATATATGCTAGTATATGATGATAATGTAAGGTTGTTAAAAGTTACTCGATGGGGATCTTAGGCACATACAAAAGCCAGAATGGTATGAATCCTTAATAAACCTATAATTATCTTGCTTGGATATGCAGAATCATGTTTAAAACTACAATACAGCCAATTAGTTCCTTCTAATTTAGTCATCTTAGAATTTATGAACTGTATTATGGACAAAAAAATTGCACCCAGTAACAAAATCTGGAATTGTAAAACTGGAATTGGTTGATGGACAAATAATGTAAGGAAGACACATAATATCTATGGGAACAGAAAAGCATAAAGAAGGAAATGTTTTCCACATACAGTATTGGCTTTTGTTCGTTCCATATAGAGGAAGATAATAACCCTTTTAAAAATGGTTTGGAATAATTAATGTTTGATTTTGTGCCTTCCCTCCTTTCCTTTCATGTATAGTTTGCTTTGGATAACTATATAGTGATATGTCCACAGTCAAGGTAGAAGATGTCTATGCAGTGGCACATTCCATAACAAAGCAATTGGGAAAACACTTCACTCTTCATACTGCAATATATAGCATGAGGACTCAAATCTGTTTCTAAAATCCTTGTAGATTGCCTGTAAACAATGGCTGGGTCCTGTTGCTTAGCATAGTAGGTCATACTAGAGTTAGCCCTATTGAATCAATAGGGATTTAATGAGTCGACTCCTGAGTAAGTTCCATTGATTCAAATCAGCCTACTTTAATTGGGAGTTACTTTAACATTTTAAGTTATAACTGGAGTAGACTAATTTCAGTAATTAAAACTCATGGAGGAATTGCCTCACCAGATACCTATTGATTCAATGGTCGTTTTCTACTTTAGTAGGTTGCAACTAAAGTAAGCCAAAATGAATCAATGGATCTTATGAAAGAGTTGATTTGCTATATCCCCACTGATTTAATGAGCCTGCACCATTGCAATATTCTATCGTAAGCAACACGATTTTAGACAGTACTTTTTTTCTTCATTGCTATCTGTTTTGTTCTTTTAGGATTGAAGATTTGGCTGGCAGGGCAGGTGTGGGGCCCGAATGGGAACACGGTCCCCGCCTGCTGGCTTATGTAAAGAATTAAGAACTCTCTCTTCTTCTTTTTATAGTGGGTGGGATGGGTGGGTGGGATATGGGTCTTTTAAAGTGGGTGGGATATGGGTCTTTTAAAGTGTTTTTATGTGTTTTTAAAACTTGTTGTAATGCCGCCCTGAGTCGGATTCTGCCTGAGTGGGCGGCATATATAAATATGACTATTAAATTAAATTAAATTAAATTAAATTAAATTAAATTAAATTAAATTAAATTAAATTAAATTAAATTAAATTAAATTAAATTAAATTAAATTAAATTAAATTAAATTAAATTAAATTAAATTAATGGCTGGTCTATGGCCATAAAAATAAATGATTGATTGATACTTCAGCTTTTGTTTCAATTAAATATGGACAAATGAAGGGGAAGAAAGAAAGACCATTATTCGTCACCACTAATCTGATCATCTTTAAAGTCACTCCTAGCTCCATAAAACTAAAAATAAAGGCCAGCATCCTGTTGAGCTTTCTATCTAGTAACATGGGATTCTGCCCTTTGCACAACTGCAAGTGAAAGCATTTTCAGGCCACTTCTTGCATAACAGCAGAGCTTGTGCAAGCAGCACAGTCTCACATTACTACACTTATAGAACATTCTCAACAGAAGCTCACTAAGTCACTGGACATAACTTCCGGAGATCCAACCATTTGCACATGAAGCATAGAATTGAGAAGAGAAGTAACCATCCTGGCTCTGATCCTGGGTGATGCTCAAAATCCACTGTCAGATGAACTAGATCCAGCAATGAAAGCAATATAAGATTCAACATATACATTGTGAGCTGTTGTTCTGCAATTCCAGTACAATCATATGTAATTGCAAGGAAAGATCTGATAAGAGAAGTACCCATAGTTATAAGTGGAAATTGAAAGAAGGGGGAATGATAAGTCTCTTTCACATGTTTGATGATTGTTTAAAACCACAGTAACAGAAAGACAGCTGAAATGTCTACACTACATTAAGAAGTGTTCCAACCAATCCAAGCTAAAACTGTAGTGTTTAACAAGAAGAGTCATAGAAACTGTACCAACAAAGAGGTTTCCTCTAGAGTCTTGCTTATTAAAAGATGCTAAACTATGATAATATCAGCATGAATTGACAGTAAAACAAAGCAACATCAACAAAAACTGTCAGAGAACGGTAAAATCTTCTTGGAAGATATCAGATGTAGGAACCTATTCAGGAAAGCTGAAGGAGGATGGGGCATTGCAGTGATCCTGGACTTTTTACTCTGGGCTGGATCTATATTTAGGGTAGACTAACCTTTAATCAGTACCTTCTATGTGATTCTCAACCAGCTTAAGCCCAATCAATATGGGACATTTCTCTCTAGCCAGATTTATTTATCACCGTGATCTATGTCTGAGAGGCCATAAGCTGGGCAACTTCCCCTTTCGTTGTTAAGAGTTTTACTTGACATGTTAATTCCTCAATTTCTGACAGAAATTTCTGACTCATTCCAGGGGCAGAATTGGGGGGGGGGGGGAACGTTGCAAAAATCAGGGTTATAAAGCTAGGGTGATGAATAAAGTTAGGATTTAAATTCTGTTGTTTTGAACTATTCTGTGACCCATCACACAATTTGGATCTATGCTATATACTTGAGTCACTTCTCCTGATCCTGGTTCTTCTTATTTCCTCGGATTATCATTGTCATATTTAGAAATCACTACCTCTTATTTCCTAAACATCCCCAATATACTTTATTATATTAAAATTATTAAAAACCTTTTTTTGATCCAAGATCACTACAGACGGTGACTACACCATGAAATAAAAAGACACTCCTAGGGAGGCAAGACATGGCAAACTTAGGCAGCATAATAAAAAGTAAAGACACTACCTTGCCAACAAAAGTCCACATAGTTAAATCAGTGGCCTACCCAGTAGTAATGTATGGCTGTGAGAGCTGTATCATAAGGAAGGCTAGGCACAGAAGAATAGACGCCTTTGAACTCTGGTGCTGGAGAAGACATTTGAGAGTCCCCTGGAGTGCAAGGAGATCAAATAAGTCAATCTTAAAGGAAATCAACCCTGACTGATCTTTGGAAGCTGAAGCTCAAGTACTTTGGCTACTAAATGAGACGAGATGATTCACTGGAGAAGGCCCTGATGCTGTGAATGATCGAAGGCAAAAGGAGAAAGGGGTGGCAGAGGATGAGATGGCTAGATGGCATTGTTGATTCAGTGGGCATGGATCTGAGCAAACTCTGAAGGATGGCTGATGACAGAGGAGCCTGGCATGCTACGGTCCATGGGGTCTCAAAAGGTCGGACTCAACTGTGTGACTGAACAACGTTATATAAAGTTAAGATATTTTAAACAAACAGCAGGCAAGGTACTTTTTTGTTTTCTGATCTGTTTTTCATTACTAAATCTATGCAAATATATATAATACTAGCAGAGGTGGCCCGGCGTTGCCGGGCTGTTTTAAGTTGTGTTGGAAGGTTTTTGTTTTGTTAATGTTTGTACAAATGAGGTTAGTCTGTAATTGTTATTTTTAAAATGTTTATTTATACACACGGGCTGTTATAAACTGTGATCAGCTTTTTTGGGTTTGTTTTTGTGGATTAAAAAAGAGGAAAGGATGATATAATTTTATACAATTATATCATTTTACCAAATAATGTTTTAGTATGTCAATTTTTTTTAATAGTTGTACCTTGGATAATAATTTTAAAAATGTGAAAGTACATGTTTTTTTACATTCAATGTTTTTAAACTGTGTTTAGATGTTTTGGTTTTGGTTTTCTTTGAGTGAAAACTCTACACAGGATTTTAGAAATGTTTTTATTTTATTATTTTGTGATTTGTGTAAATGTGTGATGTAATGGTATGTTTTTGACTGTTTTTTCTCTTGTGGCCTCTGGGTGGGGCTGTTGAGTGTTTCTTGTACTTTGACTGTTTTTTGTTTACTAGCCTCTGGATGGCTCTTCTTCCGGTAAGTAGTCTCTTTCTTTCCTCATTTCATTTCCGGACGTCGTGGAGTGAGGACGTGTGCTGGTAAGTTGTCTGGTTTAATTTCTTTTGTGGGTTTGTTTTCTTTTTATTTTTTGGTGTTTTTATGTGTGTTTTTTCTGGTTTTTATTTTTGGTTTTGGTTAATTTTGGATGTTTTTGTTTGTGTTTTTTTTATTAATGGTTTATTTATTTTAATTATTTTGGTGTTTTTTACTTTTGTTCCTCTTTCAAGGGGGGAAGGCACTGGTGCCTTGGCCCCTGCTTGAAAGCAAAACACTTTTTTGGTAAGTAGAGTCAGCGGGCAGAGCACTGTCCGCTGGCTTTACTTCCCTGGAAATGAGTTCACTTTCAAGGGGTGGCCAAGGCACCAGTGCCTTGGCCCCCACTTGAAAGTGAAACACTTTCCTTCCCGCGGCGTGGCCTCACTGGCCGGACCACGGGAATCCCAGCACCACTTTAGGTGGGATGTGTGTGTGGGGGTAGGCTTTCGTTCCCGCATCCCGGCCTTGCTGGCCGGACCGCGGGAATCCCAGCGCCGCTTCAGGTGGCGTGTGTGTGGGGGTGGGCTTTTATTCCCCCGGCCCGGCCTCGCTGGCCGGACCACGGGAATCCAAGCACCGCTTCAGGTGACATTTGGGGGGGATGGCCTTTCCTTCCCGTGGGCCAGCCTTACTGGCTGGACCGCAGGAATCCCAGCGCCGCTTCAGGTGGCATTGAGGTGGGTGGGCTTTCCTTCCCATGGCCCGGCCTCACTGGGCGGACTGTGGGAACCCCTGTGGCACTTGAGGCCGCTTGTTTGTTTTGTGAGGCTGTGAGGCACTGGGTTTTAATTTTAATTTTTCGCGCAGCGGGCTTCTCAATGTTCTGCATGCTCATGGCATGCAGGACTCTGGGGCTTGTAGTTATGGGTTTGTGGTTTGTGTTTGTGCTGCGTTTTTTTCTGCGGCTTGATTTTGGTTGGCCGCGGCGCGTTTCTCAACATTCTTTGTGCTTGCGGCTCTCAGCCTGGTTGGCTGTGGCGCAAAGAACATTGGGAAATGAAGTTGTTTCCCTTTTTTGCATTTGTGGGGCTCTTTCCCCACTGGCGCATTTCTCAAACCTTTGTTGACCTGCGCACCCAGTTTGGGAGTGTGCACGAATGGTCGGTGCGGGCTAGTAGGTCCTGGCTTAGGATCCTATGTGAAGTTCCAATGGTTAACACTTGGTTTTATAGGTTAAGATAGAGCAAAATGACACAGGGACAACTGTATTTTGAGGGTTTGAACACAGTACTGGATGAGAAAGGCAACTTTAGAATGTGAAATAAAAGTGCCACTAGAGAACAAATCTTGGTAATGACAACCTGCCTGCCTCCTCATGCAAATCCAATCCTTAATTTCAAAACTAATCATTAAATTAACAAATTAATTAACAGCAATTTAACAAATGAAACATCACCACCACTTAATATAACATTATTAAGCTCCCATTTCTGCAGTCTAGCATCAATAAATTAATTTTTAGAACTCTTATTCTAAGATGAGATGGTGCTGAACATTTGAACAATTTTTGTTTGGGGAATCTATGGGTGTACTTTAAATATTACTAAATCTGGATCCAAACTCCTTATCTTAGCTTTTGAAAATGTTGAATACTTGAATCACTTTTGACTGAACTTCTGTGTCTAAGCCAGATGTGAAACTGCCAAAATGAAGCCACCTAGTCAGCAGAGATGCTTTCATAATAACTAGGTGGTATAAAATCAATTCTGATTTATTTCACCTTTTTCAGTGCTCAGACGTGGCTTACTATTTCCTTCTTCTGGAAGTACACTGGGAGTGTGCAGCTTGCCCATGACTGCACAGACTGGCTCTTCTCCCATCACCTGAGCTAGCATTGTATAATGTCCTGAGTTCATGGGGATTAGAGCTCAAAATGTCTCTATGGCACTAGACTGGCCAACGTTTCATTGGCCGGGGGGTTGGGGGGCTTAGAATGAAATATCCATATGTGAAAGGAACCCTTTTACATGTGTAGTTTATCAAAAAGCTAATAGGATAGCCTTCCCTAACCTGATAACATCCTGTGCTGCCTTTGAGGATATAAGAGTTGTAGTCCAGCACATCTGGAAAGGCTACAATACTGTATGAACTAAAGATATTCATTCAATATGATGTCACAATATACTCTGGTTAAATTCCAAAACTATCTCTAGTTATGTACAAACAGCTATCACAATTGTACTTTATACATTTACAATAGTCTAGAGCAGGGGTTTCCAACCTAAGGCCCATGGGCTGGATCCGGACCATGGTGCCATTTCATGGGGCCCCACCCCTCCAAGGGCATTCGAGAAACCAAATGGCTGCCCCTTTGAAGCTGTTAGGACAAAATGGCCACCCCCATTGGGCAGGCAGGGCAAAATGGCCATCCGGCCCTCGAAGCTGACTAAGAAAGCATGACCTGGCCCCCGGCTTGAAAAGGTTGGGAACCCCTGGTCTTGAGGCAAGCTCAAGTGCCTATTTCTCTCTGCCTCCAATTTTCTTTCTCTCACACACACACATATTATATTTTTTCCCTAGTGAGTATACAACAGGTACACCTGTTGGGCTGGCACCCTCTCACCATCTTCTGAATGCCCACTGAGTGGAACAATAGGATTTTTTAACTATTACTTCAAATGTTTTTCACCATCTTGATTCAAAAAGGGATAATTCTTCACTATATTTTGTTCTAATTATCAGATGATGATGGACAATGGATTGATAAGAGTCACTCAAGAAGATGCAAGTGCTTGTATATAACAGTGACTGCAATTATGAACCGCTACTAAGCCATTATTGATCCAGTTCATATTGGGTGATAACTGAGCATTTTCCACTTATTTAAAGTGCTGTTAGCTAGAATCTCCCATCAATGAAAAGCAGTAGATGTATTTCTTTAAACACGGTTCAATAAATAATGCAAGTATAGAAAGTGCAGAGTTCCTCAGGCACAGTGAAACAACTGATTGTGACGCTAAAACTCCATCTTGCTGGCACTAAATAGTTGATTACAAAAAAGGGTCCCCTGAAGGGTCATTTAATACATAATCCGAATGACTAGTTTTAGAAGCAGGGAGAAGAAAGAAAAATGCTTATTTTTTTCTATGTAATTTCAGTAATGCGGAGAAAAGGACAAGAAGTGGAGGAATGCCCAGTTTACCAGTCACACACACACACAAACGCACAGTAAACACGGAATTCATTCTGTTTGGTTTAAATCTGAAGGCAACTTTTCTTCACATAACTGCATTGTTTTAACAAATTGGGTTAATACTGGATTCATGAAGGCATGAGAAAATTAATGTCGTCTGTCAGTGAAGAAATCATTTATTCAGCTTGGGGTGGGTGGGGGTGTTTAATGGCTTGGACATTACACAGTACTGGGGTGGGGGATGTTTCCAAGGAGAAGCAGTTGAAACAAGGAAGGACCACTATTTAAATTGACTATTAAGGATATTAACCAATAATGGTCAAGCTAATCTCTCTAAATAATCAGTAGTTTTAAGAAAAAGGCTGACCAGCTACGTTTAAGGTCAAACTAAAATTGATCAAATGGAGCCAATTGAAAAGGCTTGGTTATTTGTGTCACCACAGCCTCATTCAGTATGGATGTTTTATATTTTAACCTCTACAAAACAGATAATTTGATTCAAATCTTTTCTTTTTGTTAAGCCAATAAATAGATAGCAGCGCACAACTTCCTGTGACATTTCCTGTGAGCTTCTTTCCTTGTGGTACAAGACTACATTTCGCAAATAAATCCTCCTCTCCAGCCCCTTTTTAAAAATTCATCCAAAATCATTGTCTCAAGCCTTTCCATGGAAGAGAGGCAAACTTTAACTTGTCCTTTGCTTCAAGCACTGCAATGCTTGGCCCAGACCCTAGGAGTCATGGGTCATATCTCAAATGACAGTGCCATGGAAAAGACACAATGTCCCAAAGTTTGCCACTACTACCATGAGAGCTGGCTCTTTCGTTAGGCATAATGGGACAACTGACTTAGGCAGCACATGCCTAATGGTAGCAATAGCAACCCTCCAACTGTTCCTCCTGAGCCCTTGACCATTCCCTTCTCTTGAAGGTCAAAACTGAGGGTAGAGCACATCCTGATCTGCATCTTCTAAACCCTGAAATGTGTCACCCTCAATTGTGGTGGGGGCCTTACTCAACTAAGAGACTCAAAATAAGATTTTTGCTACCAGATGGTTTTTTCCCATGGAAGAGAGGCAAACTTCAACTTGTCCTTTGCTTCAGGCACCACAATGCTTGGCCCAGCCCTGAGTACAAGTGCCACTTAACTGAATAGGGCTTCTGCCAGAGTTAGCATGACTGAGTCACCAGTCAAGTATACTGTCAAGTAGTCTCAATTCACCACTTAGTATTTGACACTATTTCAACCAAGTATCCCCTTGTACAGGCAGTTGCCTACTTTTTTAATGCCATTGTATTGCCACCTGATAGTAGATATTGAGAAATCTCCAGCCTGAGTAACTAAACACATGAGATACTCATGGCACACCATGTTGAACACCAAGCCAGATGCCACCCCGAGCCACATATTGAGACCAGCAGAATGGAAGGAATTGATAATTCCGATGTCATGAGCAGAACTCTTCATCTCTCCCAATCCCTTGCTCTCTATGTGGAGATAAGGATGATAAAGAGGGTAAGTAGTAATTGCTTTTTTCCAAGCTTGTTCCTTAGAACCAAGTAATGACTGTATAGAGATCAACTGTGAATCTGATCCTTTCCATTGAATGTTTCTTTAAACACAATGCAGAATGGTTCCAGTTGCCCATGATGCTCTAGGATAAAAATCTAATTAAAAAGTCAAGCAGTGGCTTAGTGGTTAAAACGCTGAGCTTGGAGACTGGAAGGTTGGGGTTTGATACCTGACTGCTGCACAATGGATCTTGGGGACCTGAAAGGAGCCTTATTTGGGGGTTCCCTGACTGGAGTTACTCCAGCAAAAATCCTTTCAACCCAGAGTAATTTCTGACACGGAATATATTTATTTATAAAAATCTAATTGAAGAGTTGTTTGTTCTGTTGGCTGTTGTTTGCAGACATTTACATTTGGTTGCCATTGTTAACTATAAAGAACTATTTATTACTGTAAATTTGAATTTAATCTTAGTTTTTCCTAAGAGTTAATGAAAATGGATTTTTAAAAATATATAATAGCATTGAGCCAAACTAGACAATTGTACACAATGTGCTTTTTCATTTCATGAACCTGAGGTTTTGAAACAGGAACACCAGCGCCAAATGTCTCGGTCATGGTTGTGTCATGGTGGCTGGTATACTGTGGCAGGGGAATCCCTCATACACACATGAACACACACAAAATAAATTAGTCTGTGTTGGTCACAAGTATGTCTTGGTATGTGGTTTGGGATGGGGGATAATCCCACCCCCCACCCCCCAAGCAATGCAGTCCAAAAACTGGTCCTCAAGGATGGAGGCTTTCTATCAGGATAGAGACAGCACCCTTTCTGACCCTGATCCATGCCTTTGTGACCAATTTGGTTCTTCCAAAATTTAATTTAAAACTTAATTTAATTTAATTTTCACATTTGTATGCCACCCAATCATGAAGCCCGACTCAGGCATAAAACACAACTATTTGCTTCATACACTGTTCAATATATTGCTTTATTGGTATTAATGCATTAAATGTTTGACCATTTTGTCTCCATAATGACCCTGTCTGGTTATATGATAGGACCCCTCATGCATTCTTACCAAGCACATCTCTGAAAGTGCTGAGACCAAGGGAAGGCCTTTCTTTCATGCCTTCTTCAGCCCAGGGAAAACATAGGGAGGCTGCAGTAGAAAGAAGATGCATCAGTATCCAGTGATGCACTGAAGCAGGTCCTGTCCTGTTCGGGAGAGCCGGTAGCGGAAATTCCCCCAGGCCACACCAAGCTTGCTGGCCATGCCCACCTCAATACCCCATTGCATTGGCCATGCCCACAGATTTGGCCCAGCCCACAGAGGTGGTAGTAAAAAAATTGGAGTGCATCACTGTCAGTATCCCTGCGGGTCATATTTTGCCAATCCTACTTCTGAAGTATGACTATGCCTAATCCATTTAGTTTTGCAATTCAGATTCCTACACTAGAATATGATTTTTAAAAATTCTGTAGCTTTAGCCTCCTGCTGAGGAATCCCAAACCTGCCAAACAGTAAAATGCTGAAACCAAAGCTGCCTGCTTTGCTTAACTATCAGCTTCATATATATTTATGAAACATTTATAGTCACAACACAACTTCTGGGAACTAGGAGGCTACTCTATTTTCAATAAATAAATAAATCATAATTAATTATAAACAGTACAGGTTACACATTCTGTTTCCATGGTTTCAGTTCTCTGCAGATCTAAAAATATTCATTTTTAAAAGCCTTGAAATGCATAATATACTGTACAGTGGTACCTCGGATAAAGCCCGATTCGGATAAAGTCACGGTTTTCATGCACACGTAATGCATCGCATAAAGTCCAAAACCACTTAAAAATAGACGTTATCCAAGGTATTTGGTATAGGAACCGCGGATAAAGTCCATTTTGGATGTTATCCAATGCATCGCCCATTTGATTTGGATAAAGTCCAAAATCGGATAAAGTTCAAACTTATGGAATGGAGTTTGGACTTTATCCAAGGTTCTACTGTATATTATTTCTATGTCATATAAAAAGAACTGGCCACTAGAGGCCACTGACTACAACATAATGTTTAGAAGGAACTGATTGTTACAATGGCCAGTTACCTCACCCCCAAATAAAATGGAAAATCTATTTGCACATACACCCCACTTCTGTGACTTTTTTATCATGTCAGAAGCATACAAAGGTTGGGGGGTTTTGGGGGGGTTGAAAGGATTTTTGCTGGAGGAACTCTGCTCAGGGGACATCCAGATGAGACTCCTTTCATGTCCCCAAGATCTTTTCCCACCAAAATGGTCCCTATTTATCTACAGTACTTGAAATTTCTTACTTTCGAACTGCTAGGTTGGCAGGAGCAGGGACAGAGACGGGCGCTCATTCCATCATGCAGAGCTTGGGTCTTGAACTGGCAATTTGCAGACCTTCCAAGGTGAGCTTCTTAACCACTGAGCCACTGCAGTTCCTTTTGTGACGAAGGTATGTGTGTTTAAATATGGGGTTCACTGTTTTCTGTGGTTTCAGGAATGTACATAAGGTCTTGGAACATAGCTCCCACAAATACATGGGTGGTGACCTGTACAAACAATCTGCCTTATTCCATGCCACAGAAATATAAATTATGCCCAGACTACATATGAAGAATGAACTTGTAAAATGTTTGATGCATAAAGTGTACCGTACCATTACAAGTTTGATATGTGGGGGGATGTTTTTTAAAAACCCAAACAGAAACACCTTTTTCTTGCAAATAAAATAGTGTTTGGCCAGAATCTTCTTTTTGGTTTATACCAGCATAAGCAGTGATGCGCTGTAAAAAAAAATAATACCCACTCGGTGGGTGTGGCTATCTGTGGGCATGGCCTCAAACCCCCCTCCCCTGAAAAGAAAGAAAGAAAAAAGAAAGAAACCTACATTGCTCTCTTGCTTCACGTAGATGACAAGGAGGAGTCCCAGAGCAGCAGTGCTGCTAGGAGGTGAGCAGAGCAAGTTGGTGGGCTGGTGCTGGCTGGCCTCCCCCTCCCAGCCCAGCGCCACTGGAAATGCATCCCTGCCAGCGGCACTACTGGGAGGTGAGCGGGGCAAGTTGGTGGGCTGGTGCTCACTGGCCTTCCCCTCCCAGCGCCACCAGAAACGCATCCCATTTGCCTCGCCCAGGGCCAAAGGTGCAAGGGAAGTGCGGAGATGAAAGTGTGCCTTCGGCCCTGGGCGAGGCAAATGGGACGCATTTCCAGCGGTGCTGGGAGGGGGAGGCTGAGAGGTGGGCATGGCTGGCCAAGTGGGCATGGCCTGGAATTTCTACTGCCAGTTTGCTAGAACCGGTGAGAATCGGCCACAGTACTACACTGAGCATAAGTGCAGTTTTGTAATTCATTCCAGCAAATTGCTGCTAAGTAACAAGTTTCCCTTGCATGCCAGTCATACAACTTAGAACCTGACTGGGAATGTGGGTGCGATCTCATTGATCAGTGACAATTTGCCACTGATTTATGATATACACAATTACACTTATGATAGTGTAAATTTCTAATAGGATTCTGTCCTCTTAATTTCTACTCTGCTACTGTAAAACTGTTTTTTTAAGACGGAGGGAGAGAATTCCAACATGATACAGCCTGTGCTGTAACCTTATCCTTCTGCCTATGTAAAGCAGGCCTTAGTGAACAAAGAGGAGTCTTAAGATTCTTTCCCTCTTAATACGACAGGTGTCCAAGAAACTATCATTCCATATCACTTAATTATGAGCCTCATTCATTAGTATCAGCTCATTGACTACACCATGAAAGAAATGACAAATTAGCAATTTCCCAGCAATGGCATAATACTATCATTTGTATCACAAAGTCAGCAAAATCTAACCTCCAATAATTCAGCTCACTATTCTCACTCAAGACTTGCTATCAATACAGTTTTATGTGCCCTGTGCTAATCACTAAAGTCAGATAATACGCAAGGTTAATGGTCGCAGACAGTCTCGGGAAATATCCATGATCAGATAAGGCAGCCCCATATTATTGTTGTGTTCTGCTTGTATATCCCACCTAAGAATAGGAGAAAGGGGGGAAATCAATGTTTAAGGCAGTTGTAATATATCTCTTGGTGTAACAAATAAATTGGCCCTTCATTGCCCATTCACATACTGGTTAATAAATAGTTCAAACACAGGACACACCAATAGTGGAGAAGTGTAATTATGGTAGGCTTGTTGTCTTTACTTTAGATTTATGCTATCTTGCCACAAGAAAGTCTAAACAGTAGTTTTCAATTATCTCACTGGCCTTTTAATGAAAAATCGCAAGAAAATTGTTCCTTTTTCATTAATATGTTTAACATAAAGCCTCCAGCCATCTCTTCGGGAGGGTTTGATTCCACTTCTCCTTCACACAAACACAAAATGCAATCCACAGGGCAAGGTTCCCCTCTCAACTTTTCTCTCTGTCTCTCTCTTCACTAATTGCTCATCAGAGTTAGCTCCATAGCACAAGAGTATTTCATTTTTTCTTCATCCCCAAAAAAATACACTTCTGTAACTCTTGCAAAGTAGACAACAACTACTCTAATGTTTCCTTACAAAACATTCCATTGACCTAGTACAGTATTTCAAGAAAGCTGGGTTAATTCCTTTAAAACAGATTCCTTTCAAAAGGGAGAAGCTTATTAAAACATAAGTTCATTAGAACCAAACTTCTGTTATGTTCTCTGAAATACCAATCTCTACAGCTGAACTTTCTGTGAGCTTAAAATCCCCCACCCTAATATAATTACATCCATTTACCCTCCAGAAATCTAAGAGAAGGGAAGACAGTGCATTTAATTTATAACGGTACCACTGAATGCAAATGTAAAATTGGCAGCTTTGATGGTGCAGTATTAAATATAGCTTATCTCGCCAGTGACAGTGGGAAACAGACACTCTCTTAGGACTATGAGTTATGACAACCTCTACAGTGAGTGAAAAATCATCCCGGTACAGCTGTCACCAATCAGATTTTCTTTTTCTCTTCCCTTGAACGTGTGTGTGTGTGTGTGTGTGTGTGTGTGTGTGTGTGTGTGTGTGTGTGTGTGTGTGTGTGTGTGTGTGTGTGTGTGTGTGTGTGTGTGTGTGTGTGTGTGTGTGTGTGTGTGTGTGTGTGTGTGTGTGTGTGTGTTCTTTCAGCAGTACTGGAATCATCAGTAGCAGTATTGTAAGCAGCTTTAATGGTTCTAAAGAAATATACTTAGCCATAGCTGCACACTCTTCCTCTCTCACATAAACATATAAGTATATTGCATAGCAAGCTGTAGTCTAGTCCAGTATGGAAGTGGGTGAAAACTTAATATACAGTGGAACCTCATACAACAATCACCCTGTATAGCAACAGAATTGCATAACAATTAGGTTTGGGGGGGGGATGGCGTCCCGCATAACAATTTTCCCTATGGAAAAAACTGTACAACAATTTTTCAAAGGGAAAAAACACTTAGCAAAAAAAATCATTGTACGATGCATCCCATAGGGAAAATCACTATTCGATCCATGCATCGTATAGCAATTGTTTCGTACAACAATGAGCCCTGTGGAACGGATTAAAATTGTTGTATGAGGTACCACTGTACTTCAGTTAGGGCAGAAACGCAAAGAACTCAGTTGCCAGATGGAAACAATACCAGATTTATTTTCTCCTAAGTTGTTGTACACAGAGTTGGACACAATGTGACTTCTTTCCATTATTCTTTGGGAATAACTTAAAAGATATCAAACCCAGTTGCATTTAAAATGGGGGAAAGGAGAGCTAAATGTTCTTCTGTTCAAAGTCTATGGTTCACAGAAACCTCCAGGTAGGGAGTGGATTCTGAGAGCTGGAATTCACAAGTCATTTTGCCAACCTGTGTTTCACTGGTGAGCTGACACCCAGCTGTTGTTATTTCTAATGTATAGCAACCCTAGGGATCAAATCCGTTCTGATGTATGGTGACCTTATAAAGGCTGATTGGACCACCCAAAGGTCCTATTGTTAACATCACTGTTTAGTTCTTCCAAACTAAAGGCTGAATCAATCCATCTCATGTTCAATATTCCTCTCTTCTTGCAGTATTGTCTTTTCCTTTGAAACTTGCTTTTCATGATACCTGTATTCCCAAAGTACAAGAGAAATTTTAGCACCTATAGTGAATCCAGTCTTTATTTCATTTAATAATAATTTTGCACCATCAAGTAAACTCTGACTTAGGGCAACACTTTCCAGAGTTTTCTAGGGAATACATGGAAGTGGTTTACCATTCCCTCCATCTAGAGGCACCCTGGGACTGTGCAGCATGCCCATGATTACAGAGGCTGGCTTGTCTGGGAAACACAGTGAGGAACTTACTCATTGAGTTATGCATCCAGCTATTTTACCTAGCACACACTTATTTGTCTTTGTTGTTTGTTTGTTTTTGCAGCTCATAATATCCATAAAGTTCTTCTTAAGAACAACGGGACATCATTTGATTTGCCAGTTACACCAGTTCCTGGACCGGGACTCCTTGCTTATGGTCACTCATGCTCTGGTCACCTCCAGACTAGATTATTCCAATGCACTCTACATGGAGCTGCCCTTGATGACCATTTGGAGGCTGCAACTGGTGCAAAATGCGGCTGCCCACGTGGTGATGGGGTGTGGCCATTATGCCCATGCCTCACCCTTGTTGTGGGAGCTGCATTGACTGCTGGTGTGCCTCCGGGTGCAATTTAAGGTGCTGGTTTTTACATTTAAAGCCCTACATGGTAGTGGACCAGGTTACTTAACAGACTGCGTTACCCCAAGGACATCCGCCCATCCCACCAGAGCAGACTGAAGGGGCTCCCTAATGGTACCAACAGCTAGAGAGGCTTGCCTCTCTAGCACTAAAAGGAGGGCCTTCTTAAAATTTGGCTGGCCTAGCGGGTGTGGGGTGCTGCGTGTCAGGCAGCCCCACCCCCTGCAGGTTCATATGAATGGCCATCTGGGTTATAGTTTTAACCAATGGTGAATGTTGGGGGTTATTTTAATGGCTTTTTAGTGTCTTTATGATTTTAATTGCTGTCAGGATGTTTTTAAATTTCAGTGTTTTTATTGGTTGATTGTAAGCCGCCCCAAGTCGTTTCGGTGAGGGGGCAGTGATAGAAATTGAATAAAATAAATAAATAAAATAACTATGTTCTCCAGGTTTCTCATAGCTTGTCTCCCAGGAATCAGTCACCTTTTTATTTCATGGCTGCAATCACCATTTGCAGTGATCTAAGATCCTAGGAATGGGATTTTAGGAATAAAAACCTTAAAGTAGAAAACTGTATTTCTTAAGATTCATGCAAGTCAGAGTTTGTGTTGTTGAATTTCACATTTTCACCAGTGTCCATACGTGTGATGAGCCATCTTAGAAAAAAATAAGAAAAATACAGTAAATACTATTTTATTTTGCCCAAACAGAACATATCACACATACACAAATACACACAAGCACAACCACCATTATCCACACATCTTTAACTGATTTTGTTGAAGCACTGAATTGAACAAATAAATGATATGCCTGAGTTTAATAAATGCCTATATAATTCTGTGCCTGTTACATTTGTTACTATGCAGACTGTGATAATGATAATGGTAATCAAAGTGTCATAATGCCAAGATAAAGCTTGCAGGAGTCAAGAAGAAAATGTGCCTCAAGTCCTTCAGCTCAGTTCCAGGAGGAGTTTTATGGCAAGAACAAATATCCTTAAGGATAGTCAAAAGCAAAGCCAAATTAGAAGATGGAGGAAGGAGCTCAATGGACAAAGAACCTTTCCCTATGTCACTTGGAGGACCCTGAACAGGCTGAGGGTTGGAGTGCCTAAATCTGTGGTTACACACACACACTCCACAGGGGGGCAATTTAATTGAGTGGGGGCAATTCGAAAATGAGTTAGTAACAGTAAATGGACTTTTAGGCTTCCTCCATGTGAATAGCAGTTTGCTTTTTGAATACAGTAGAACCCCGCATAACAAAAAAACTCAGTTCCATGGAGCTCTTCGCTTGCATTTCCCCCCGTTATGCAATTCCCTATGAGAGAAGCCCCACATAATGAAAAAAATGTTCGTTAACCAGGGTTCCCATTAAGCGGGTATACCCCAGTTACCAAAACCCCCACATAATGAAAAAATATTTGTTGTGCAAATTTTTCACTATACAATGCGTTAGTTATGCGAGGTACACTGTACTGTAATTATATTATATTATATTATATTATATTATATTATATTATATTATATTATATTATATTATATTATATTATATTATATTATATTATATTATATTATATTATATTATATTATATTATATTATGTAAAGGTCGCCTGAGGTCACTGCATGCCAGAGGAGCCTGGCGTGCGGGATTCCATGAGGTTGGACTTGACTGTGCAACTGAACAACAACAACAATGAACAAAGGTCACCCTCGCTTGAAAGCCAGTAGTATCTGACTCTAGGGTTCAGTGCTCTTCTCTCTTTATAGCCAAAGAGCCACTGCTGTCTATGTCTACAGACTTTTCCGCGGACATGTGGAAGGCAGGCCTCAACTGAGTGCACAGAAAGCTATTTACCTTCCTACCGAAGCGGTCCCTATTTATCTACTGTACAGTGGTATCTCATACAATGATTTTAATCCGTGGGGCTCGTTGTTGTACAAAACAATTGCTATACGATACATGCATTGTATAGCTATTTCTCCTATGGGATGCATCGTACAACGATTTTTTTTTTTGCTAAGTGATTTTTCCTATTGAAAAATTGTTGTACGATTTTTTTCCATAGGGAAATTGTTATGTGGGATGCCATTTCCCCCAAAAACCTAATTGTTATGCGATTACTTTGCTATACAAGGAAATTGCTGTATGAGGTTCCACTGTACTTGCAATTTCTTGCTTTCGAACTGCTAGGTTGGCAGGAGCTAGGACAGAGACAAGAGTTCACTCTATCATGCAGTACCTGGGAATCAAACTCTGACCTTCCAGTCAGTGAGTTCATCATCTTAACCAGCCACCGCAGTCCCTATATTATATTATACTAGCTTAGGGCCAGCCTTCGCCTGGGTTTTTTTGGGGGGTGATGGTGGCTCCCCCCCCTCGCAGTGTTTGTGGTGGCGGTTGAGGTGGAGGGTCCCAGGTAGACCCAACTGGGCCTTTGAAGTCTCCTCAGTCCCTACACACAGGGACATACACACACTGAGCAGTGTAGGCACCCAAGCCCACTCCTCCCTTCCTACACACACACAAAGACACACACACACACACATATAACCATGCATGCACAAACAAACAATTATGTTAATACCCTTACTGCAGTTTGCAAACCCCCCCCCCCCCATGGTGGCTGATGCCTTGCCTGGTGGATCCTCGGGCATGTGCATTGCCAGAGCGGGCATAGGGTTTGCCTGGTTGACAGTGGCTCCTGGAGAAGGGCAGCTGGCCCTGGCGCCATGCCATCTCTGGAAGGCAGCGGGTGAAAGGAGTGTCCATACGCCAACCGCCTTCCGGAGAAGCCAAGGCAGGCCTTCCACCCGGCCATCTCCGGAGTGGGTGCAGGGGCTGCCTGGTCACCCGGCAGGTTCCATGGAAGGCCAGGATGGCCTGGCACCGCACCGTCTCTGGAAGGCAACAGGCGAATGGAGTGCTTGTATGCCAGTTGCCTTCTGAAGAAGGCAAGGTGGTCTGTCTGCCTGGCTATCTCCAGAGCAGGCGCAGGGGTCACCCTTTCAGCCGTCGGATCCTGGAGAAGGCCAGGCGGGCATGGCGGCGTGCTGTCTCTGGAAAACAGTGGGCAATGGGAGCGCCCTTACGCTGGCTGACTTCCACAGAAGCTTTGGTGGGGCTTCCGCCCAGCCATGTCCAGAGTGGGCACAGGGGCTACCCTGTCGGACAGTGGGTCCCGGAGAAGGGCAGGCGGATCTGGTGCTGCACCATCTCAGGAAGGCAGTGGGTGAAGGGAGTGCCTGTACACTGGCTGCCATCTGGAGAAGCCAAGGTGGGCCCTCCGCCTGGCTGTTGCATGGGCTCTCATCAGGCTGGTCCCGCTGCACAGCAGGGTCGGCCACCACCTGCATCCTCTGCCGCCCGCATGCCCAGCGTCGGCATGCCCGTCTGGGCCTCCACAAATGGTGGTTAGCCCTTTCTGCACTGTTGTTGCTGGCTGGCATGGTCCTGGCACTCCCGGTGGTGGCTGCGTGCTCTCTGGGCAGGGGCGATTGAATTCCCCATGGCTGCTCACTGCACGTGTGACAGCCGTTGGTGTTTTGACTGCACGGTCATTGCCCCACCCCCTCCATGCACGTTCCATCCTTCCTGATTGGTTGCATCGCGTCGCGTCGCACTGGCTGCTGGGGGTTGTAGTTTTATTGTTTTATCTTTTTTGTGGTGCGCAGAGCCCCCATGGCAGTCCGAACACTGATGTTGACCTTCTCTCCCACGCCAGGTAAGTGTGTGCACAGTGTGGATGGGGACAGTTTAGGGGTGTGGATTCATATTCTGGACTCACACAGGGACATTTCTCTTTTATATTATATTATATTATATTATATTATATTATATTATATTATATTATATTATATTATATTATATTATATTATATTATATTATATTATATTATATTATATTATATTATATTATATTATATTATATTATATTATATTATATTATATTGATATGATTCAGCTCAATTTATATCCCAATTGGCAAATGTTGAATTCTTTAAGTGCTCAGACATCTCTATGTCTGGTGCTGTTTGCTTTAACACAGCTCTTGCAATCATGAAATCACCGTAAGACTGGCCTGTGTTGCTATGTAAAGCAGGTTCCATGTCAGCAATTGTACAGCTTATTATTTACTATCATTTTTCTTAGAAAACACTGTTAACTGACCCATGTGATTTCCCCCATCAACATCCAGCCCTCATTTTCCTAAAAAGCTTGCAAACTGTAGTCCTGTCCTTTTAGCGTGCCTCTGTGATTTAAAGGCCGACACACCTGCAGAGAATAACACTATGGACAGTCTGTGTGGTCTGCCCGACCAAAAGAGTGGCCTTTACAAAGAAAGGAACTTGGTAATAAGCTTACCTATCACTTATCAGCTGACCATGTAAATAGCCGGCCGCATAGTCAAAAGGCAGGTGGTAATCTCAGGGGATAATAGCGGAGGGAAGGAAAAAACTACCCTATTAGCTCTGCCGGGAGTCCACATGGTGATAAAGCCCTGAATAGATCCACTACACAGCAAGAACACCATAAAGTAAAAATGGAGAAAGCCAAGTGAGACAAAAAGCAAAGCTCACTGTGATCAACAACATTAAAAGCTGCATTAGATGACAGGATTTAGTGACAAATACAGTATATGCCAGGAGGAATCATTTTTTCTTTTCTTTTAAAAAACCCAGCTTGTGAACTCATTTCTCATTTGAGCCATGAGTGATGCAGACAAGACTGCATTCTATATGTTTATATGCCAAAACAGGTCCTGTGGTCCAATAAAAAACAGTCCAGAAAAATAGCATGGGGAAGGCACCGAGCGCTGCATCTTTTCCTACCTTTGGCTTTTTTCCCTTCGGCTTTTCTTTTTTTTAATATAAATTTTTATTTTCAAAAGAAAAAAACAGACATACAAAAAAAGAACAATACATCATAACAATATTACATAAAACTCATGAAAAATAACACATACATGGTGGTTAAACTGATTATTTGTCATGGTACACACACAATTAGATATCCACATTGTAGGTTAGTACTATAACCATAACCTTCATAAAAGCTTTCAATATTACAGTTATTTGTTAACAACCATCAAATTCTTTCTTTTCAAATTACAAATCACCCAGTGAATATTTACATTGGCCCAGAGAGTTTAGTGTCTGTATCATCTCCAAAACCCACTTTGAGATGGTACAGGTCTAAAACTATCCCTACCCATAAGGGAGTGATCTACAAACGGCTTCCAAATATTCCAAAATCTATTTTCCTTCAATTTGTCCCTTTTTACTTTTATCTCCCATGTCAATTTATCATTCAATGCTAGATTCCACATTTCCTTATACCACTCTCCCGTCTGTATCGTTACATCATTTTTCCAATTTCTAGCGATACATTGTCTGCCAGTAGTTAACATTATTTCCAATAGCTCTTTTTCCACCTTATTCAAACACATACCTTCCACATCTGTTAGCAAAATGGTACCTGACACCAACTTAATTTTCTTACCCATTATTTCCCCTATCTCTCCTTCTATTCTTCTCCAGAATTCATTTATGTTTTTACAACTCCACCACATATGTTCATAGGTTCCAACAGTTTCTTTACATCTCCAACATGAATTATCCCTTTTATTATCAATCTGATGCAGCCTCAGTGGTGTCAAGTACCATTGCCACAACATTTTATAGTTATGTTCCTTAATTCTTACTGACATTGTTCTCATTATCCTCTTTTTCCACTTATTTCTCCATTCATCATTTCCTAATTTTATATTCAAATCCTGTTCCCACTTCAATTTCAAATCTTCCTGTGGATCACTACCCTTATTTATTAAAATATAAAGTTTACTTACTAGACCCTTGATACTTTTCTCACCTTTTCTAATCTTTAAAACCAATTCTTCAAATTCGGTCTTTTCTCTGTCTATACCTAGTTCTCTTCTATATTTTTTATTCCAATTATCAACCTTCAATTTCTGAAACCAGTCCAATTTTAACTGTTCAAATATTTTTTTTCTTCTTAGTTTCATCTTCGCAAACCCTTAACCATTCCTTCACCAGGAAAACTTCGTTTTTATCCAATATTTCTTTTTTTGTTTTGTCTATTTTTATCGGAAAACACACCATATCAGCCAATTCCAAAATTGGAGAGAGATCTGGGACCAAATCTTTCTTTAATCTTTTCCACACCCACATGAGTCCCCTCATCATAGTATTGCTTGTATTTATCATTTTAACCTTAGTTCCCCAAAAAATCATTTTACCAATATTCTTATAATCTTTCATCTCCATTTCCTCCCAAATTACTTTTTCTCTTGCCAAGATCTTCACAACGTTCTTAATTTGAAATGCTCGATAGTACGCTAACAAATTTGGCATTCCCAAACCTCCTTCTTTCTGAGGCAGATACCAGAGTTTCTTTGAAAGTCTGGATTTCTTGCCACCATTACAAAAATTATTAAACATCTTTTGGAACTCATTAATTTCCTTTTCCTTCAATTGGATTGCAAGTGCATCAAATAGAAAATTAATCCTCGGCAACAACATCATTTTGCAAATTGCAATCCTCCCAAACCATGACAACTTAAACTTCAGCTTTTCTAAGTTGGGCCCCAGACTCCGTCTGAGACGTTGAGTCCTGGCTCCATCTGTGACGTTGAGCCCAGGCTCCGTCTGAAATGTATTGTATTTATTGTATATTGTGCATTATATATTGTGATATTGTGTATTATATATTTTGATATTGTATTAAATTCTCTCTTTATATTGTAAGTTGCCCTGAGTGGTGCTTGCACCAGGAGGGTGAGGTATAAATAAAGTTTCTATTCTATTCTTCACATATTCCTCACATCAGAACAGAGATAGGTACTTTAGTGTAAGGGACCAAAGACAATGAAACAGCCGAAGGGTTGGCTTAACACAGGTTTATTGCATGATGATCCGGAGGAACATGTGGTAATGGCGGATGGGTAGCTCAATATATACAGCTGGCTATACATTTGAATGTGGCTCGTCGACAGACTATTGGTTGCTGCCTGCGTGACGTCGTAGAAGGTCACACCCTTCTTGTCCAGGTGAAGAGGTGGCGGGAATCTTCCCGCGCTGCTGATCCAGGTGAATCTGAGCCATGAGAGCTGGATGCTCGCTATTGCCATCTAGTGGTCACTAGCTCGCATCCCCTTATCAGGTTTACATTGATACAGCTGAAGGTTATAATGTTGCACACAGAAAGGTTACATTGTTACCACATGGCTAGGTACATTGTTAAAGGCACAGCTTTACAGAACACAACATCCCTCCCCCCTAGGATGAGACGAAGTCTCTCAGCCAAGATGGCTTATTGCACGTGCGTTTGGGCCGTGATAAGGGCTGACCCCCCGGGGGCGCTACTGCTTCTTTGTTCCCTGGTCCCTTGTCCTGTAATGGGAGAGGGAGACTCGTTAGTGGCTTGCCGCGGTTTGGCGGCCTTAGGGGAAGGGAAAAACTCTATTGTGGGCAGACCGGGGGCGATCGGGGCTAACGAAAAACCCCTCTTCTCGCTTGGACGGGTGGGGGACCACTCCGAAAAACTCCCCCGGTTCTGAAAATCAAATTCTAACTCAGTGGGGGTATCCGCATTTGTGGGGGAATTCCGCGAGATATGTATGGGGTTGGGTTCCTCCTCCTCAGAAAGATCCCCCAGGATATCTACGAGAACATCCTCCTCCCCCCTTGGTGGGGACCCGCGGCCCCCTTTCCCTCCCCCTTGGGCTGAACGGGTGGGGGAGAACCCTAATGCTGATTTTTTCTCTGTTTGGTCTGCGCCCTGCTCATCGGAGACCCTGCGTCGGAGCTGGTCCGCGTGCCGCCTCCACAGTAGCCCTGTGCTGGTTTCCATGCGGTATGACACGGGGCCGGTTTGCTCCACAACTACGCCCAGTACCCAGGCTGGGCCCGTGCTGGCGTAATTCCTGCAATGCACGGGGGCGCCTACACTGAAACTCTTCGTGGCCTCTAGCCCAATGTTCCTTCCCTTGTCCTCTACCCTCGTGGGGTCTAGCCTAGTAAGGATGGTGGTCAGTTTCCTACGCATTAAGAGCTCTGCGGGGGAGTATCCTGACGCCAACGGGGTCACCCTGTACCCTAGCAGAAACTGACACACTTGTAGGTTCATGTCCCCGGGGCCCATGCGCCGCAACGCGTCCTTCGTGGTGCGGACGAGGCGCTCTACTTGACCATTGGTGGCTGGGTGAAACGGGGCGGAGGTGATATGCCGAACGGCGTTAATCTCCATGAATGCCCTAAACTCGGAGGACGTGAAACAACTAGCGTTGTCGCTAATTAATGTGTCGGGTATGCCGAACGTGGAAAAGAGCCTCCGCAAATGCTTAATGGTCTGGGCCGAGGAGGTGCTCGTGACTGGGATAACCTCCAACCACTTGGAGAAGGCGTCCACGACAAGAAGAAACAAGGTGCCTCTGAACGGGCCCGCGAAATCAATGTGCACCCGGGACCACGGCCCCTTGGCCGTGTCCCATTCCCTGTGGGGAAGGCGGGCCTCCTCTGGTCTGGAGCATTGGCAACTATCACAAGTGCTGACCATGTGCTCGATGTCGGCGTCCAACTGGGGCCACCAGAAGTAACTCCGGGCCAGCGCCTTGGATCGCACGATGCCGGGGTGGCTGACGTGCAGCAGTTTGAGCACCCGCGGCCGAAGGGAGGTGGGAATCACCACCCACTGCCCCCACAAGAGGCACCCCCTCTCTAGGGACAGCTCTAACCTTTTCCTGAAAAATGGGGCGAACTCCTCCGCTGGAGAGGACGCCGGCCACCCTTTCTGCACCCAGGAGCTAACTGCCACTAACGTCTTGTCCTTCTCTGTCGCTTTGGCAATGTCGGCGGGCATTACGGGGGGTAAATCCAGCACCTCTATCATGAGAACCTGATGGTCTCTCTCCCCCTTGCTCACCTGGCTGGGTGTCAGGGGGAGGGGAGACCTTGATAGAGCGTCCGCATGGCTGATCTCTTTCCCGGGCCGATAGACCAACGCGTGCTGGTACACGTTGAGAAAAATAGCCCACCTGAGCATCCTCGGGGACAGGATCTGTGGCGTGGGCTTATCTGCGATAAAAATGCCTAGCAGGGGCTTGTGGTCCGTTACAGTGGTGAAGGGGCGACCATACAGAAAATCGTGAAATTTTTTCGTCCCCGCGACTATCGCTAGTGCCTCCCTGTCTGTCTGTGCGTAATTTCTCTCCGCTTGGGACAGGGACCTGGAGTAAAATGCTATCGGGGCCTCCCTTCCGTCTTCCAGCACGTGGCACAGCACCGCCCCCACCCCCACCGGGGAGGCATCACAGGTCAGGACTACCGGGCGTTTGGGGTTGAAATGGGTCAGTATGGCATCGGACGCTAGGAGACTTTTTAGCTCACTAAATGCCCTTTCTTGGTCATCGCCCCACTTCCATGCCTGGTCTTTTTTTAGCAGTTTGTGTAGCGGTTCAGCCACTGCTGCCTTCCGGGGGAGGAAGGAGTGGTAAAAGTTGAGCAGCCCTAGGAACGACTGCAGCTCGGGCTTGGAGGTGGGGCGGGGGGCTTTCTTAATGGCGGCCACCTTGGATTTGGATGGTTTTATCCCCTCAGGAGTCACACAAAACCCTAGGAACTCAACCTCGGTCGCGAAGAAGACGCATTTGTCCTTTCGCAGTCTCAACCCCGCTTTTTCGAATATTGTCAGGACCTTCCCCAACCTCTTGGCCAATTCTACCCGACTCCCCCCCCCGTTATTAACACATCATCAAAATAAGGCAACACCCCCTCTAGCCCCTTCAGGAGGCGTTCCACGAGTGACTGGAAAATTCCAGGCGCCGAATTTACGCCGAACTGGAGGCGCGTCACCTGGAACGCCCCCTTATGGGTGACTATGGTCTGCGCAGCAGCTGTGGCAGGGGACACCGTAAGCTGCTAGTAGGCCTGTGCTAAGTCGAGCTTAGCGAAACACTTTCCCCCGTGTAACCTGGCCAACAGATGGCTGACTACCGGCACCAGATACGCATTTGGGCGGATCGCCTTGTTGATGGTGCACTTGTAATCGGCGCATATGCGGACCTCCCCATTGGCTTTTAGTGCGGTTACAATTGGAGTTTCCCACTCCGCAGAGTCAACAGGC
The DNA here is from genome assembly GCA_035047305.1 of Bradypodion pumilum. Classification (NCBI taxonomy): domain Eukaryota; kingdom Metazoa; phylum Chordata; class Lepidosauria; order Squamata; family Chamaeleonidae; genus Bradypodion; species Bradypodion pumilum. The sequence goes on from JAWDJD010000003.1 coordinate 177,907,759, forward strand.
ACAAGGATTCCCTGGCCCACCAATTTGTCCAGTTCCGCCTCTATCTTGTCCTTGAGTGCGAACGGCACCCGGGGTGGTTTAAGACAAATTGGGCGGACCTCCGGGTCCAGGTCGAATGTCACTGGGGGCCCCTTGAATTTCCCCAGTCCTTTTTTGAAAACTTCGGGGTGCGCCTCGCACACCTCCTGAATCGGGTCAGTCCCAACGGCGTGCATCCCAACGGCGTGCACCCCCCCAATAAACAAACCCAGGGGCTGGAACCATTGAGTCCCGAGGAGGCTGCAATCTCCCCCTTTAAGCACGACTAGAGGGAGAGACGCGGCGTGCTTCTTGAATTTAACCTGAAATTCTCCAACCCCCAACACTGGAATGCTGTTCCCTTGCACGTCCCGTAGTGTGGACCTCAACGCTTTGAGCTTGGGTCGCTTGTGGGGGGCAATTCTCAAAAACTCCCTCTGGGAAATGATTGAATATGAGGACCCCGAGTCAATTTCCACTCTAATGGGAACCCCTTGAACTAGTACATCAACAAAGTAGCGGGGGTGTCCTACGGACACGCTGAATACTGGGGCATCGTCCTCGCTGCCATCGGAGATGCGGCCCACGCCGTCCTGCTTCCGCGTGGCCTGACCGCCGTCCTTGGGTCTCGTTGAGCGGTCTTGTCCCGCGGAACGGTCTGCCGAGCTTCTCCGGGTCTCGCGCCTCTTCCTGCACACCTTGGCGATGTCTCCGCGGCGGCCGCAGTTGTGACACTCAGCCTTCCGAAACGGGCATTTTACACGGTCATGGGCCGCTCCACAGCCGTCGCACCGCCGGCTCTCTTTCCGGACCCTCCGGACGTCCTCGTCGTCGCTGCTCTCTGCGGACGACCTCGAAGCTCGCCGGGCTGCATGCACCGGAGTCTCTGCCTTGCTCGACCTCAGCCGCCAGTCCTGGAGTTCTTGTACCCCAGCCTTTGTAGCTTCCGCGGCCTGTGCCGCTCTGATGACCTCCTGCAACGTGGGAGGCGGCTCTTGGTTCATTAATGTGCGCTGGGTTTCGGCGTCATTCAGGCCGCACAGCACACAGTCCCGGAGGGTGATTTCGACATTCTTCTATTTGCACGGGCCGGCCGCCAGCCGCAGGGCTGCCACGAATGCAGCGACCGTCTCCCCGGGCGCTTGGACTCGCCTCCAGAACGCACTCCGAGCGGGAAACATCGCCGTGGCGGGCCGGACGTGCTCACGCAGCATCTGCATGAGTTCTTTGGCCTTGAATTCGCTCACCCTCCTCGGTGCGATCAGGTCCACCAAGGTCCTTTTGGTTTCTTGTCCGAGCATCCTGGTGAAGATGGCCCTTTTCTTTGCCTCTTCCGTGACTTCGGAGTCAATCAGTGCTGCCTGGAAGTCCATTTCGAAGATCTCCCAGTCGCCCGGTTTCCTGATCTCGAAACCGGCGCGTGTCTTGGTCCCGTGGGCTGCCATTATCCCACCTTCGTCGCCAATTTAGTGTAAGGGACCAAAGACAATGAAACAGCCGAAGGGTTGGCTTAACACAGGTTTATTGCATGATGATCCGGAGGAACATGTGGTAATGGCGGATGGGTAGCTCAATATATACAGCTGGCTATACATTTGAATGTGGCTCGTCGACAGACTATTGGTTGCTGCCTGCGTGATGTCATAGAAGGTCACGCCCTTCTTGTCCAGGTGAAGAGGTGGTGGGAATCTTCCCGCGCTGCTGATCCAGGTGAATCTGAGCCATGAGAGCTGGACGCTCGCTATTGCCATCTAGAGGTCACTAGCTCGCGTCCCCTTATCAGGTTTACATTGATACAGCTGAAGGTTATAATGTTGCACACAGAAAGGTTACATTGTTACCACATGGCTAGGTACATTGTTAAAGGCACAGCTTTACAGGACACAACAGGTACATGCTGGACTTTGACAGTAACAGTCTTACAATAACAATTTGACTGGACTGACAATAGGCAAACCACTTTCAGGGTCAACTCTTTTGCCCTTCAAGGTCCTCTCCTGCTCTATATCCTAAAGGTGCAGGTTGTCCTTGCTCAAAATCCAGTTGTATTCAACTCTAGGGTTCGGTGCTCATTTCCACTTATAGCCAAAAGAGCCAGTGCTGTCTGCATCTGCTGATGTTTACGTGAACATGTGGTGGGCATGACTAGACATGGACCGCTGTTTACCTTCCCACTGAAGTGGCACTATTTATTTACAATTTCTTGCTTCCAAACTGCTAGGTTGGCAGGAGCTGGGACAGAGACGGGAGCTCACTCCATCACACAGCACTCAGGTCTCGAACTGCCAACCTTCTGACCATCCAGTCATCACATTCAGTATCTTAACCACCAAGCCACTGCCATCCCCATACAAAATTAAATTCCCAGAAGCTAAAGTCGGTACATTGGCTGATCAGTGATTTGAGGAACTGATTTACTCTTCTGGGAATTGATGTCCAAAAAACAAAGCTCGGAAAACACTGGTTTTTGTTTTTGTTTTTTTGTTTTTAGACCAAGCTGTTTAGAGAAATAACAGAAGTTGAGATTAATTATCATTTGGACTATGACTACAACATGACCATGCTGGCTAGAACTTTCTGGGAGATGTAGTCTAAACCAGTATTTCAAGATCAGTGACACCTGAAGCTAGTCTGTTTATTCTAATCCCATACCTGTCATTATGTGAAGCTGCATTAAGACTACAATCCTAAACCTAGTCCAATGCCTTCCATTAGATGTAAAGACTCTGTCAACTGTACCCACAGGGTTGCAGTTTAATTTGTTCTTTCTGGCATGCCTTCCAAAAGGAAACCACCAAATAAAGTGATAAATGACGAAAAGAGAGCGCGTTCTGTTGATACCCTGAATCAGCACAGGCCCCTACTATGATTATTTCAAAGGTTTTTAGAACCATTGGCCTGCTTTACTTTTTACTGTGTCTCCTATCTCTGAAGTAAAACTAATGACAAGTATGGAAGCACACAATTTCTGAAAAACCCATGTATTCTTTGTCCTCTGTGAAGCTGGGCAATAAAGGAAATTGAGAAAGGCAGACTGAATAGAAGTTTTTAAAAGTTTGCTCAGGCAGGCAGGTGATGTTTTCAGAGGCTGGAGTAAGGCCAGTCAATACTGGCCCACCTGCAAGGAAGAAAAGCACAAACAGTCACAACTAACCAGGCTGATCAAGACAGCTGCATCTTTTCTCAATTAGTTACTGATTGATTGAAGAACTCTGGAAGTCAGGGAGAACAGTAAGAGAACTTGGCAAGTCCAGCTCACACCCCACAGAAGCTGGAATCCACAAGCTAGGTCACGGTTTTAACATTCAGAAGTGGTTGAAATGGCTTTCAATTGGCAAAGAATGCTACCTATTACACCCTTGTTGCCCTGTCGTGTTCTTGAAGCCCCTCTGGGTGACACCAGTCAGACTCAACACAAAGCCTGACCAGAGTTTCACTTGAATGGCTGGCTGCCACACTCCAAACTTTATTCCCACCCACCCCATCCCTCAGCAATCAGAGCCTGTCTGAAAGAGAGGGAGAGAGCACAGCTGCCAAGTTGCAGCCTGAATAACTGCCTCGTATCTTTAATGTGTAATTCATGATTTTAGAAAAGTGAGCTGAAATCATGCACTTCTATTACTGATGAAAAAGCAGCAACAGGACCCTCATCTAGAAAAGGCTCCTGGGTGGGATTAGAGTTTCTTGCTAAAAAAATCCAACTCACTGCCTGCTATTTATCTGGCAAAGTTTGACGATCCAAAAACAGGAAATAAGTCATTTCAAAGATTGCTTCTTTTGAAGGAGCCTTAAAGTCTTTTCTGTCAGAACTGTGGCTCTCAAACTTTGGCTCTCCAGATGTTTTGAAGTACAGCTTCCCAAATTCATGTTCATTGGTATTGCTGGCTGAGATCCCTGAGAAAAAAATATTTATCTGGCGACGCATGGCTGAGAATCACTGCTGTAGGATAGTGCCTTGCTTGCTTGCTCTCTTTCTCTCTCTCTCTCTGAAATATACTGTTATGTCTGTTATGTTCTGTCAAGTCACATGTCATTTATTGATATCTCCCTAGGGTTTCCAGTGTATGTCAGGTATTTAAGGAATAGTTTTACCAATGCCATCCCCGCACTGAGTTTCCATGGCTGAGCATGAATTTGAAATCAAGTCTTAAATGTCCTAGTCAACCATAACCACTATACTACATTGGCTGTATCCTAATCATAGGCAAACTTTTCTACATGTGTTTGTTATATTTATACCCTGATGAACTTTCATGAGCCAATGTGGGTTGGCATACACCCACTCATAAAATAAGAAACTAAATCCCGCCATGACAAGCAATAAAACCACAAACAACACACTACGCTTTAACAAAGCTTTAAAAGATACGCAGACAAAAAAATTATCCAGGAGGCAAGACACTTTTAAAGGTATCCTGAAGAGTTTCATCTTTGACAGTTTGTGGAGTGTCAACAGTGAAGAGATCTGGTGAACCTCAACAGGCAATGAATTCCAGGCTGATGGGGTCACTACTGAGAAGTCTAGTTTCTTGTAGACATCTTTAAAACCTCCTCTTTCAGGGTGGGACCTGCACGACGCAGGCCTGAAAAAATCTGATGGCCTGGGCAATATTTAGCCAGATAAGATGTTCCAATAGTGTTGTGTATTAAGGCACAATTGCAAGTTGTGCGGGCAGCACCTTGCGAAGAGAAAATGGCGGTTTCCCACCATTCAAATTAGGAGCTAAAGTTGGCGCAAAATCTCCCTCTCTGAGCACATTAATTATGCTAATCAGAGTCCTGTGATTGGTTACAGTTTTGGATCCTGTCCCCCATTCATTAATACATATATATCTTGTTATGATTGGTTGTTTATGATTGTCCGGCAGGTCACTACTTTGTATCACGGAGCCACTGCCGGAGAGACACTATATAAGCCTCACAGGTAAAAATGGGTTGGGCCAGACCAGATCTATACTACCCATTCCGTACAGGTAGCCAGCAACATGCTAAGCCTGGGTCTCCTCCACACGCTACCGTTTCTAGTGTAGCTTAGGCATTATCTCTTCTACGGCAGATTCCAGAGGGACTGCTTTCATGGGATTGTATAGCCATCTTATCATCTGGAGCGCCTTGTAAGCATAACCTGAAAGACTGTTAAATAAACACCAGTTGTTGTTCTGTTCATCATTGTCTGGACTATTGCTTATAAGGGCCGGTGAAGACCCAGAGTGATTCTGACTGGACATTGGCTAGGGCTGCTATTAAGACCTACCTGGTGGCGATGGGGGTGGTGAAGCAGCAATACGTTGCTGCCATCATTGCCTCTGTGGATAATCGCCCAGCCACTCTGTTCCGGGTTACCAGGTCTCTCCTTGGTAGGGAGGGGCCGGTGCCCGGTTGGCAGGGTTCAGCTGAGGTTTTCACAGACTACCTGGTGGAGAAAATCGATCGGATTCGCTCTGGGTTCAATCCTGGCATGGATGGGGAGGGTCGAGAGGGGACCGGAGCTCAGTATGGCTGTGTTATCTGGGATCAGTTCAATCCAGTTGTCCCTGAGGAAGTGGACAGGCTTCTTGCAGCTATTTGCACCACCTCCTGCCCTTTGGATCCCTGTCCCACTTGGTTGGTGAAAGCCTCCAAGGATGATGGGAGGCTGGGTTGGGGCTATAATAAATGCTTCACTATGGAAGGGGGTGTTTCCTGCACCATTAAAACATGCTCTGGTGCACCCCCTCCTGAAGAAACAATCTCTCAACCTAGCAGTTCCAACTAATTATAGGCTGGTCTCCAACCTCCCTTTTTTAGGGAAAGTATTGGAGAAGGTGGTGATGCAGCAGTTGCAGGGGGTCCTGGATGAAGTGGATTATCTGGACCCCTTTCAATCGTGTTTCAGGCCTGGATATGGTACAGAGACGGCATTGGTCACACTGGTTGATGATCTCTTGCGGGAGCGGGACAGGGGTCACCCATCCATCCTGGCTCTTCTGGATCTCTCAGCAGCTTTCGATACCATTGACCATGGTATCCTTCTGGAACAGCTCAAAGGTTTGGGGATCCAGGGCACTGTGTTGTCCTGGTTTTCCTCATTTCTGGAGGGCGGTACCCAGTCAGTGTGGTTGGAGAGTGAGAGATCTAGCACTAGGCCCCTACAGTATGGGGTGCCTCAGGGCTCTCTCCTCTCCTATTTAACATATAAATGAAGCCGTTGGGTGAGATTATCCGTTCCCATGGGGTGAGGTATAATCAGTATGCTGATGATACCCAGCTATATATCTTGGCCCATGGTGACCCCAGTGATGCGGTCAATGTCCTATCCAGATGTCTGGAAGCAGTTGGGGTCTGGATGGGGGACAACAGGCTACAATTGAATCCCTCCAAGACTGAGTGGCTTTGGATAGGGGGTCCCACGTTATCCAGGGAGCTGCCAACTTTGGTCTTGGATGGGGCTGCTTTGCCCCAGACAGACCCGGTATGCAACTTAGGGGTCCTCCTGGATTTGGGGCTGCTACTTGCAGATCAGGTGGTGGCCGTGGCCAGGAGGGCTTTCACACAGCTTCACGTCATCCATCAGTTGCATTCGCTCCTGGAGCGGAACTCCCTGCTCAGGGTCACACATGTATTTAGGTTCCGTTTAATGCAGTATCCGCATATCAAACAGTATGATCACTTGAAACTCCTGTGTCTCTTATTCAATTCATAAGCAGTACACTATTCAAATAAACTATATATGTAGTTAAATCCCAAGTTATATGGTCCGGAAAAGTGGCTTGCGTCTTTAAATAATTTTAGACTTCTGAGCCGCGTCTTTAAGTCAATGTAGACTTCTAAATGGCGATGTCCTTCCGGTAATTGGACATTTTGTGGCACTTTATCAAGCGTCTCAATGTATGTATGTGTAAATCGCGCGTCCTGCACCTCCTAAAGTCTTATATCGTGTGCTCGCGTCTTTAGGAGGTGCAGGACGCGCGATGCAGACACAGGAGTTTCAAGTGATCATACTGTTTTGATATGCGGATACTGAATTAAACGGAACCTAAATACGTCGACTTTCTCCTTGGGAGTGTTTTTTTCCCTCACCGCTATTGTGACACCCCAGCCGATTTACCGTACCCAGGGTCACACATGCTCTGGTCACCTCCAGGCTAGATTATTGCAATGCACTCTACATGGGGCTGCCCTTGACAACCATTCGGGGCTGCAGTTGGTCCAGAATGCAGCAGCCCAGGTGGTGCTGGGGCACGGGCATCATGCCAGTGCCTCACCATTACTTCGGGAGCTGCACTGGTTACCGGTTTGCCTCCAGGTGCAGTTCAAGGTGCTGATTTTGACCTTTAAAGCCCTTCGTGGTAGTGGACCAGAATACCTTAGAGACCGCATTGTCCCAAGAGTGTCCGCCCGTCCAACCAGAGTGGACCGGAGGGGCTCCCTAATTGTCCCATCTGCCAGAGGGACTCATCTCTCTGGCACACGAACAGGGCCTTTTCTGTGTCTGCACCAGCCTTGTGGAATCTCCTTCCTGTAGAGTTGTGGGAGCAGACGGTGCTGCTACCTTTTAGAAAAGACCTAAAAACCTGGTTGGCAGGGCAGGTGTGGGGCCCAGATGGAAGGATGGTCCCCGCCTGTTGGCTTATAAAATAAGCCCCCATTTTTTTTAATTGTTCAATGCAGGCAGTTTTAATGTGGGTAGTTTTTTAAAAGATGAACGGGGTAGGTGGGTGGGTATGTTGGGGTTTTAATGGTTTAATTGTTTTTATATATGTTTTAACTTGTTGTGAGCTGCCCTGAGTCGGGTTTACCTGATTGGGCGGCATAGAAATCTGAATTTAAAATTAAAAAAATAAATACCTCGGATAAAGTCCAATTCAGATAAAGTCCGATTCAGATAAAGTCGTGGTTTTCATGCACACGTGATGCATTGCATAAAGTCCAAAACCACTAAAAATGGACGTTATTCAAGGTATTTGGTATAGGAACCTCGGATAAAGTCCATTTTTGGATGTTATCCAATGCATCACCCATTTGATTCGGATAAAGTCCAAAATCGGATAAAGTCCAAACTTGTGGAACGGAGTTTGGACTTTATCCGAGGTTCTACTGTACTCAACTCTTCTGACATGTTTCAAAAGAAGAGCTTCTTAACATTTTGCATTAGACAAAAAGCAACAAACGTTTGTGTTCCAGGCTGGAGCCAAAAACATTGAAAACAGCATGAATTCAGATAATAATAATAATAATAATAATAATAATAATAATAATAATAATAATAATAATAATAATAATAATAATAATAATAATAATAATAATAATAATAATAATAATAATAATAATAATAATAATAATAATAATAATAATAATAATAATAATAAACAACTTCATGCCAGTGCTCATAATATGAGCACCAGGGGGTGGAGATCGGTGGGATGATGGATGGACAGACAGTTCTGGTCAAATAAAACATTACTGAAACAAGTGCAGAGCAAGGTGGGCATAGTTCAAAATCATATTGTGGTAAAGATGTACTGCCTGCTTAGCCCAGTGTGGAGAATTAAGGGTCTTCAGATGTTTGTGGATTACATACAGTCCCCATCATCCTTTAGTGAGCTGATTAGATTGTCTGGAGCCAATGAACACTTGAGTACAACAGTATCTGGAGAATCACCAGTGCTTCACTACTGATTGTGCCTATGATAACTAAAGATTTCAACGCAGTCACCAATGTGTCAAAACACCTATGGCCTGGTTCCAAAGTGTGTGTTCACCACTTCATTTTTCTATACAACAAGGGTGAGACCTTGCTGGGCCACCTGACTTACGGGTTGGTAGGAGATTAAATCTGGAGAGGTGTGTTTGCCCTCCTCTAGGATTCAGTAAGGTACACATGAAAAGTGCATATGTGGCTTGACTTCTGAAAAACAATCAGGTTGTGAAGACTGTGTTGCAAAGCTCTCCCTTAGGATAGGTCAAACCACTGGTCTCTGTGGTCCAGTCACCAGGAGCAGCCTTCTACGGTCTTAGATCTTCTTCTTCCATGTCTAGGCCAGACGTGAAACTGACAAAATGGAGACACTTTTTGGTGAGTTCATTCTGCACTTCTTTTGGCCTGACCTAGTGTGAGAAAGATTAACTGGCATAACAAGGTTGCTGTTACCAGGGTATGCACGGTCATGGTTCAAAAATACCACAATCTTCAAGCAGGCTCTTTCTGTGTACCCCTATGGTCTTAGATAGCTCCTTTTTAAATCTTGCCACATAATGGAAATCTTGGGCCCTGAACTAGAAATATTTTGCTTTTGGAAAGTGTGCTCAGCTGCTGACTATAGCCAAGGTAACCTGTTTCCATGTGACCCACTTCCACACTGGAATCTGTGTCCTTATCAGTCCTTATCATACAACTACTTCTCTTTGAATAAACTATTTAGAGTCAGACAAATGCAGGAAAGAGATGATACCTTTTGAGTCGGATATTTTAGATATTAGATATTAGAGTCAGATATTTAGAGTCAGAAGCTCTGAAGATGGCCATCCAGTGTCAGAAGTCTCAGAGTGATAGTACACTGCAAGTACCAATATCAACAACACTTATATACCACCCCTTAGCACTTTAACACACTCTCTGGGGGTTTCACAAGGCTGCAGTGGCTCAGTGGTTAAGAAGCTCACCTTGTTAGCTCGATGGCTGGCAAGTTGGCAGTTCAAGACCTGGGTACTGCATGACAGATTGAGCATCTGTCTCTGTCCCAGCTCCTGCCAACCTAGCATTTTGAAAGCAAGAAATTACAATTAGATAAATAGGGACCACTTTGGTGGGGAAAGATCTTGGGGACATGAAAGGAGCCTCATTCAGGTGTCCCCTGAGCGGTGTTTCTCCAGAAAAATCCTTTCAACCCAGATTAATTTGTGACATGAAAACATTATTCTTACAAGGTAATTAGCAATTAATATACTGATCTAGGAAGGATGGAAGGCTGAGTCAACCTTGAACCCCATCAGGATCATACTCACAGTGTTAGCAGTTATGACTACAGTTTAACCACTGTGCCATGAGGGATCACACAAACCATGACTTGTGAATAGATAGGAGAATAATTTTCTTAAAGCCTACACTAGTATTTGAACCGACATATGCATATCTGCACATCAGATGGACTTCCTGCTACTTAGGCTCCTAATTGTGTCTCAGTTAACACACTACTAAAATACATTATTTTACACTCTGCAATGGCTGCTTTCAGTAAGCATTCAATACCAAAACATGGACATTAAAAATCTCAGTCCTATAACTCTAAAGAACAGAAGAATAAGAAATATATAGTACCAGAAGATCTACACCTTCAAAGAATAATTTGCAAAGGAAGTATTAACGGTTTGTCTTGCTTTTTCTTCCTTTTGAAGACTGAAGAAATAACATTTACTTTGTGTCAGATATAACACCTTGTCAATATTGGAATGATGTTTAGGACAAAGGTAACTATCTTTCTTTATACTTTATATTTGACCCTTTGAAATAAAACTAGCATTTTTACCATGAAACTGTATAGTATTCCTGGGGAGGGGGGGGGGGCTTTTTCTATACACTCACTGGAATATTTTCAGTTTACCTTTCTCCAACTCACAGACCATAAAGTCATTTATCTATAAAAAGGCCCCTTAACCGTTGGGTTCGTTCAAAGGCTCTTGCACCAGGCCCAACCATCCCCGACCTAGCCCTCTGCACTCACCGTAACCCCTGCCTTCCCAACTCTGTGGGGTTTTGGTGGTCGCCAGTGGGGCAGCTGCCCCATGAACGCAACCAAAAAAAACCTACAATTCCCAGAGTCCTCTGCACTGCGCAATTCCTCAGCCAATCAGGCTAAGGGATGCGAGCGCAGAGGAGGCCAGGAATGCGTGCGCTGACTTTAAAAAAAATGCCAGGAGCTGGAGGGAAAGACCCAGCCAGAGCTAGGAAAAAGGTAAATGTGGTTGGTGGGGGTTAGGGAATGGGGGGAGGCACGGCCCCAGTAACCACGCCCCCCATCCCACCACCTAGCCCCCCTCCCTAATCCCCACCAACCGCACCTACCTTTTGCCAGCTCCAGCTGAATCTCTCAAACTCTTTCCCTCTCGGCACGGCATTCTGCGCAGGGAGAAGCACCGGTCTCTCCTTCTGTCCCTGCGGGTGACGTGGCCTCGACTCCCGCATGGACAAAGGAGAAGCCGGAGCATCCCTGGCCTACCGGAGAGAAGGACTCGCTTCTCTCTGGGTTGGCTGGGAATGAAGGTTCCATTCCCAGCCAACCCAGGGAGAAGCAAAGCCCCTCCATGATGGGTATTCCTTCTCTCTGGGAGGCAAAGGTGCTGCAGAGAGGGGATTCCCCCCCCCCACAGGATACCCTGTTATTAGAGGAAAGCAAGTGGTTTCTTCTCTTTAAAAATGGAGTGTTTGGGAGGGGGTGGAATCAATCACATCTCCGCTGGGTCCCCTGGGTTCAGGAGGGTTGGGGAGACAGACCCCTTTTATTGTCCCCCCACAACCCTTTCAAACCCAGGGGGCCAGGGAAAGGGGATCGAATCCACCCCCTCCCAAACACTCCATTTTTAAAGAGAAGAAACCAATTGCTTTCTTCTCTTTTATAATGGGGTGTCCTGTGGGAGGATCCCCTCTCTGCAGGGTTCCCTGGCTCTGGAAGGGTTTGAGGACAGACCCCTTTTGTCCCCTTCCAAATCCAGGGGACAAGGGAGAGGGGATCGAATCCACCCACCTCCCAAACACTCGGTTTTTAAAGAGAAGAAACTGCTTGGTTTCTTATCTTTAATAATGGGGTGTCCTGAGGGGGGATCCCTCTCTGCAGGGTCCCCTGGCTCTGGAAGGGTTGGGGGGACAGACCCCTTTTGTCCCCCCCCAACCCTCTCAGAAACAGGAGACCTGGAAGAGGGGATCGATTCCCCCCCCCAACACTCCATTTTTAAAGAGAAGAAACTGCTTGGTTTCTTCTCTTTAATAACGGGGTGTCCTGCAGAGGGATCCCCTCTCTGCCTGGTCCCCTGGGTTGGGGGGAGTTGGGGGGACAACACACACACACACACACACACACACACACACACAGCTTCTCTCTCTCTCTCTCTCTCTCTCTCTCTCTCTCTCTCTCTCTCTCTCTCTCTCTCTCTCTCTCACACACACACACACACACACACACACACACACACACACACACACACACGACACTCCTGCCTTGCCAGGAATTTTTAATGTGTGTGTTGGTGGTTGGAGTGATATTGTATGGGGGGGGGGGTGTGCACTCCCTAACCACCAATACAGACTTTAAAAATGCCTGGCTGGCTGGGCACAAATATGCTAGTATGTTATATGAGGCAATCCAGGCTTCTTCCCTCAAGCAAACACTTCTCTTGCAAAGAGAAATGCAGTATTTTGTCACTAGGAAACAGCCTTCCCCAGCCACCATCCTCTTGTGTTTATAGTGCTGTGTGAAACACAACTGTGCAAATATTGTAATGCCAGCTGATGCCTGCTGCCCCCAAGAGTGCATCTTTAAAGGATATGGACACCAGACTTTGCACATAAATGATAACTAAAAAGAAGACAGTCTTCTGTTCGTTAGTTCATCGGAGGCACCTTTTCGCTGCATTAATCCCCGAGTTAAGACTGTTCCCCGGGAGATTCTGGTGCATATAGTCCCAAAGAGTAACTTTTCTAAGCCCCGGTGGCCCTGAGCTGTTGAGGATATTGGAAGTCCAAACAAGCTAATTTAATTGTGCCTGAAGACAATAAAGAGCTGTAAGCAGGAACACGTGAGCTGAAGGGGTTTAAAGCCTTTGAAAGACTTGAATGGTCATCAGGGTAGCCTCATGCAGAGCATTTCTGCTCTTTACAGCTTCAAGGTTACAAAGTAGTGAACAATTAACTCAGGGTGCAATATGGAAAGAGGAGGTTCCTATACCCTCTTGATGCTCACTCCATTCAAACTTTTCTCCCTGTGTAACCTTGTATGTTTGTCTTTTTAAAAGCCCTGTTAAATGTATTGCATTTAATGGGGGCATATTCCTATAATTAGAAAAGTACAGGATTGAACTGTTATGTTTCTTTTCTTTACATCCTGAATGCCATGAATACGGAAAAAGAATATTCTTTCATCTAGAAAATCATTTGATACTGTTTTGATGTTCCGTATTTTTTTTAAAAAAAGAATTAAAATGGTCAGTTTAACACAGGAGTTCTCAACCTTTTAAAGCCGGGGCCGGGTCATGCTCCCTCAGACTGCTTGGGGGGCTGGATGGCCATTTTGCCCTTCCTTCACCACATGGCACTTCCGGGTGTGGTGGAGGCAGGGGGGCACATGAAATGGTACCATGGGCCACATCCGGCCCATGGACCACATGTTGGGAATCCTTGGTTTAACACCTTGCAGTGCCCAAAATGCACCAGTCTATAATCACACAGAACTCTATCTTGATTTTTTAAAAAACGTGCTAATTATTTTCGATAAAGGTATAGTGATAATATAGAGCAAGGACTGCAGTGGCTCAAGTGGCTAAGACGCTGACTGTGAGGCGGAAGGTCAGCAGTTCGATTCCTGAGTACTGCAGGATGGAATGAGCTCCCGTCTTTGTCCCAGCTCCTGCCAACCTAGCAGTTCAAAAGCAAGAAATTGCAAGTAGATAAATAGGGACCACTTCGGTGGGAAGGTAACAGCGTTCCGTGCACTCAGGTGTCTAGTCATGCCTGCCACATTACCACAGAAATGTCTACAGAAGCAGACAGTGCTGATTCTTTGGCTTTGAAACAGTGATGAGCACTGAACCCTAGAGTCGGTTAGGACTGGCTTTCGAGCAAGGGAAACTTTTACCTTTACCTTAGAGCAAGTGGGCAGCAATACATTATGTAATTTTTAAGCATAAGCAAGATGATCTTTCATATCCAGATGTAATTGCCTGTTGCTGGTATCTTCCTTCTATCCTAACCATGCTTGCTCTGTAACCAACTTTCTCTGCAATTGCCACTTCTCTTTGTGAACCTGAGCATCATCTTTTTATAACTGGTCCCAATTTTTCACTGATGTCATCAGAAGGCTCATTTATTTTAAACAGGGATTTTGCTGACATCTGGTGGTAGAAAGAAAAATCTCACCCTTTCCCATAAAATATTACCTTTTCCCACAAACGGCAAGTCCACTTTGTTTAGGAGGCATGTGGTAAATGCTATGGGGTTATTCCCAACTATAAATTTAAATAGTCATCAAACCGCAGTTTTAATAAAAGTGTAACAATTAAATTTGTGCAATATTCCATCAGCGCACACACAAAAAATGCCTTTGGAAGGTCATCTACTATTAGGAATACTGTAACTTCTTCGATGCACTCCATTTTTCCAGTGCATTTTAAGAGGGGGTTGTGGGTCTTATACGCCAGCAAATAGGGTAATTCCTGTGGCTGTGGATAGATGCTTTATCATCATGGATTATGAGAACTGTGATCCAATATCTGGAGGATCACAGATTTCCACATTGTGGTGCAGTACATACAGTAGCTTAGAATATTGTAGTGAGGTTGTAATTTAAGAAAATGATTCCTAACCCATTGCTTACCATTTCCAAAAGGTGAGTCACTGCTGCTAACTGTTGAAAGAATTACTTGGTCTCTAACATGTTGCATTTCTTTTGGGACACTTCTGAATTACATTTTTTAAAATGCAATAAAAATGCTGAGCTGTCCAAAAATAATCTAAAATCACAGGCACACACAGGGTGACATTTTCAAAGTAAGGAGGTGGCACTAACTATTGTAACAATGTTACTAGTTGCTGCATTGTTTTTTTTTTTAAAAAATATCAGTATTGTTAATATCATTAACTACCCCCCTAAAATGTGATACAGGTAATCTCACTACTTGTACTGCATTGCTTGCAAGTTCTGCTGTAGTTTGCACACAAATAAAGCAAGGAAGACGGATAAGCCTTACTGGCAAAGAAGCTACCATGTTTTGTGGATACAAGATTCCTGACAATTTGCAGTCAGTGTATTAAGTTATTAAAGCATTGTAGATATCTGTGAGTGCCACCACCACCCCTGCTAAATGCTAGGACAGTGGGTAAGGACTCCTTGGTCATGGTCTCCATAAACTAGAGACTTGTGGAACTACTTAAGCTTGATTTTATTAAGGTCAGGGAGTGGGGTACAAATAAAGAAAGGGGTACCAGTCACCTTCCAACCTGGCAGTCCTTTTGGGGGCTAAATTGCTTCCACTAGCCCCTTGAATACATCAGACTTTGGCTGGCCTCAAATTGTCATCACTGGGGTCTTGGAATCAACAATCTGATGGTGGCCTCAGAGCTTTAAGACAGTTATCAGCCATCTGCCATGCTGCAGAGAGAGCTTTTACAGTAAGTTAATGCTCAATGCTCCCCAACACCTTCTAATGGTCCTTTTTATCACTTGCATCTCCTGCTCTGGGTTGGTGTGAGGTCCAAGTGCTATGGCAGATGCCAAGGTTGCCACTGGCTGGCAAAGCAAGAGGGTGATCCTGGGAACCACACAATGGGTGCTCCCCTTCCACACCTTTCTCCAGAGAGTTGTACTCACACCAGGACCCCAGGTGTCCTCTACTCGTGCACAGTCCAGGACCCCAAGCTTTGAAAAAGATGGAGCCCAGCTCTTTGGCAGCCTCCTTTGTTTGTACTCATGCTGTCAGTTGACTCCATTCCATCCAGCATCCAACTTCCTTTGTCACTGCCAGTTCTCTGCTACCTTCGGAGGACCTTACTTCCATGCTTAGATGGGTCACTTCAGATGTCTCCATCGTCTTCTCTCCACTCAGGGCCTGCTGTCCTGTATCAATGCCTGCCCAATTTACATCTTCTGTATGGGGTGGGGGCAGTGGTGGGATTCAGCCAGTTCAGCAGAACTGATACCTAATTTGTTGTTGAATTTTGCAAACCAGTTGTTAAAATGGCACTTGTAATCGGGGTTCTCTCTAAGGTGGGCGCCCTAGAGAAGCCAAGAAGAAGGAGACCAGATGAGGTGGAAATGTCAAAGTCATTTCCTGCTCTCCTAAATTCATTGCATTTTCTGTCCCCCTGTGGCTGAAATTATGGGGTTCTTTGTCCAATCGAGAACAAAGTGGTACAGATCCCATGGCTGGGCCAGCTGAGTTTAGCAACTGACAGGAGAGAAGGGCTGCTGGGACCTGGAAGGGGAAGTAGTTGAGGAAGTCAGGTAAGGGGGTGAGGTGAGAAGGTTCTTCCCCATCCTGACCCCCCCCCCCAATCCCCCTGGGAAGGGAGGCAGGAGAGACTTCAATTCATTCAATTAAATACCCATTAGGACAGTGAACCAATTGTTAAATTATTTGAATCCCACCTCTGGGTGTGAGTCAAGCGTGAACAGCCAACCAGGAGTGCTGATAGTGACCCTCTCATGTATTATTTACCATTTGTCCATGAAGACATTTCGGAGGACCAGAATCAACAACATATTGTCAAGAAAGGAAGGGCCATAAGAAGGATTACGCAAGCTCTGGTACGTGAAGCAAGAAAGGAAATCTAATCCTAAATCTTCCCAGACAGATTCTTATTGACAAGCTTCTTCTCTCAATCCTCAAGACAGAGGTTTCAAGACTTTTACAGATAGTTCTTGGGGTGAAGTGAGAAAAGCACAACAGAAAAGGGGAAAAGGGTGTAAAAGAGTGAAGAACAATGTGAGTTGACAAGCTGAGATATTATCCAGACAAAAAAGAAACACTGACTGTTAGTACCAGACAACCTCTAACTGGAATGGAATTGTACTTTCTTTGTGTGTGTGAATTTTGCATCTCACCTGGGTATACAAGTGTCTGCTCTGGTTAAGAGTTGCTTTATCTAATTTCCGCTGCTGTGTCAATCCGATTCTTTGATTTAAAAAAAGGTTGCAGGTGTGCATCCTTTGGATGCATTCACAATACATTAATACCTGCAATACATTATATGTGAAACTGCCCTTGAAGAGTGCTCAAGAATGGCAACAAGTGCCAGTTAAGGTAGTCAGAACATTTTATGTTGCTTGCTTTGGAGTATTACATCTGTTATATCTGCACATGCTTCCTGTTGCTAGTAAGTAAAGATAAAGATCGCCCTGCAGTTCCCTGTTGCTGGTACTTACCTATACAACCAGAAATTGCTTGGAACTAGGTTTTCTGAAGGGCCACCTTCCGTCACACAAGGTTAATAAAACAAGCATCTTTAGCACCATTCCTACCCCTACAGTCAGCTTTGCAAGCCACTGAGACTATTTGTGGGGCATGAGGCAGGTGTGATGATGGAGGCCTTGCTGCTTGTAGGAAGACGAAGACTTGTTTATATGTGTACAAACTGGAAGGCCACGTGGAAAGATTATTGCATAAATGGATTGCCTTGTAAGAATTATCTCCTACAGCTTCTTCTTACCCTCAGAGCAAGCAGGAGTATAGATATTCTAAATAACAGAACTAGTGCAGGTTTTTCTAATGTTACCATTACTACTACTAGTGGTAGTAGCCACCATTTCTGTCTCTTGGTAGCTTGCTGCAGGCAGCCCACTGAAAAAGCTCAGCCACTGAAGTCCAGTTGGCACCATTTTCAGCAGAGCGTGATGAACACACTGCCATCCCTGAGCTCAACAACCAGGTAGCTGCCCAGATTCCTTGCATCAAAAGCTGGCTTTGCTCAGAAACCTGCCCAACAGCTGCCTAATCTGGGTTTTACCGTTAGGAGGGGCATGCATAGTAATGATGCAAATCAGTGCTATAAACTTGGCTGTTGAACTGGACAAGAAAGGTTCTACCAGAGTTTGGAAAATAACTTTTTAGACTACAGTTCCCAGATTCCACAGCCAGCATGGTTGGTGCTGCTGTTAGCAAATTGGCCATGCTGATGAGGGGATTCTGGGAGCTGTAGTCCAGAAAGTCTTTTTTTCTAAGCCAGTGTTTCCCAAACTTATTCTACCGCTGAACACTTTACAAATCCTAAAATTTTAACGGAACACTTTGGTTTTTGTCAAATAAAAATTGGTTTTGGATTTTTCAGTTTTAATAATAAATAACGTTGCTATGAAGCCAGCCCCTACTGATTAGCAAATGGCTGCAAAACAAACTTCTCTTGCCAGATGATACATCACATCAAAAGGATGGATGCAAAATCAAACTTTGTGGCATTACACATTTGCCAATGAGTTTTACCAGAATTTCATATTTTTTCATGGAACACTTACTGACATACCTCTCAACCTTCCCAGATTGGCCGGGATTTCCCGATTTTTGGCGCCGATTTGCGCCATTTCCCACCAGCAGCTGCCAAAACCCCGGAATTGGCAGCAGGGGAAAAGAGGTACTGCGCAGCCCTTCTGCGCAGATCGCCTTCTACGCATGTGTAGAAGGCTTTTACGCTTGTGTAGGAGGGTTCTACGCAAGCGTAAAAGCCTTCTACGCATGCGTAGAAGGCGATCTGTGCAGAACCATTCTGCGCAGATCGCGTAGAAGGCGACCTGTGCAGAACCGTTTGCGCAGTTCCTGTATTTTCCGGAGCCGCAGTTGACAGGTAAGGTACTGACCTTCTATGGAACACCAGTGTTCCATGGAACATAGTCTGGGAAATGCTGTTCTAAGCTATGAGTTTTAAGTGAAAGAGAAAAATAATTTTTGTCTGGTTAAATTTTAATGGGTTTTAAAGATTTTCAATAGCTTCTTAACCTTTTTTCCCTTTGTTATGCTGTTCTTTTAAGTTTTTTTAATTCATTCTTGTATTAATATATTTTTCCTTACAGAACTGTCTGGGGGAACCTTTTGTGGGCCAAGAGGCAGCACATAATTCTTTAAAGTAGTAAATAACTAATATGTCAAAGAACCGGCAATGAGATCTTGGAAATCAGGAGACAAATTGAATAGGTGCATTAAATCTGAATACCTGCAGCCTTGATAGCTACTGAAAAACTGGAACCTGTAACAATGTGACCGTGTCCTTCAGGCAAAATATAGAGTATAATTCTAAGTACCATCTACATTTTATATTAAGCATTATCCCTGAAACATCTTTTAAGAAAACTCTTATCAATTCAATGTGAACAGTGAGGTACAATACCATGTGGATCATAAAGAAACTTTAAAGAACTCCAGTGGCAAAACATAGCACCAGGAAGCCAAAGCAGGGATTCAGGATGAAGAGAGAGACAATGGCAAAAGCAATCAGCAGGCCAGTCAGACACTGATTCAATATCTGACTCCCCCCACCCGCCAGCCCTCTGGGGACGTCTATTAAAGAGTCAAACTTGAGAGAAATACGCAGAAACCTTTTTCAAACCATTTCAGTCTGTCTGGATACTCTGCACAAGACTTTAAAGTTGCCATCCTGGAACAGAAAAATTACAAGACAAGTACAGTATTCACAGAGAGAGAGCAGAGATAAAGTACAGCCGAACCTCAGTTAATGTAATTAATGCATTCTCCAGGATGTTTCTTACAGCAAAAATTACAATGGTACCTTGGATAAAGTCCGATTCGGATAAAGTCACCGATTCCATGTACACGTGATGCATCGCATAAAGTCCAAAACTGCTTTAAAAATGGACATTATCCGAGGTATTTAGTATAGGAACCTTGGATAAAGTAAATTTTTGGACGTTATCCGATGCATCGCCCATTTGATTCGGATAAAGTCCAAAATCGGATAAAGTCCAAACTTGTGGAACGGAGTTTAGACTTTGTCCGAGGTTCTACTGTACTTTAACCGAATTTCCTATAGGATTGCATTGAATGCAATTTCCCATAGGAATACACTGAAAGCCAAAATACATTAACCAAAACACAGTTTCCCATAGGAATGTATTGAAAAAACCAATTAATCAGTTGCAAAAAATATTCCATAAATTGAGCCACTATTTTCTATGGATTTTCTTTTGTTATGCAATTTTTATGTTAACCGAGCCATTTGTTAACCGAGGTTCCACTGTACATACTAATGCTGGATACCCATCTCAAAGGTTAGAATATTAATTAAGGGTTTCTGGGACATTATTAAATTTGATACACCACAACTAAAAGTAAAGGTCACCCTTGCTCAAAAGCCAGTCGTATCCAACTCTAGGGTTCAGTGCTCATCTCTGATTATAGCCAAAGAGCCAGCACTGTCTGCGTTTGCAGATGTTTCAATTGACACGTGACAGGCATGCCTAGGCACCAGAGTGCATGGACCACTGTTACCTTCCCACCAAAGTGGTCCCTATTTATCTACTTGCAATTTCTTGCTTTCGAACTGCTAGGTTGGCAGGAGCTGGGACAAACGACGGAAACTCACTCTGTTGTGCACCACTTAGGTCTCGAACTGTGCCGACCTTCCAGGGTGATCTAGCCATGATACTGCATTCTCTGTAGTGTGTCTACAAGCCAGATGTAGCCCAGGGCTTCATTACCTCACCTGAGTTGGCTTGGCCTTCTCGTACGAAACATGAAGGGCAGTGAACAAAATATCTGGAAACATTTTAAGTGGCTTCTTTCCTTCCTGTTTCCTTTTGTATTGAAATATTTGTGCCAGCAAAAAAAACAAAACAAAAAAACCCCTTAAAATTACCACAAAAATCTATATTTTTCAACCCATTGCAAAATATAGGACATCTATTTCATTTTTACTTCCTCTAATGAGTAAATGTGATTTTTTTAAAAAAAGAAGAAGAAGGGGAACTGTTAAATTGTATTATGCAGCCGAGGTTTCCTGCAGCATCTTCAAAATCTCATCACTAGATGGCGGCGACCTTCACAAATTTCTAATCAATGAAAGCTTTATACTCAGCATGGGAAGCCAGCCTTTCACATTTCCCTTTATTAAATATGATTAGGGTCTAATGTGAATGTTTTATTTGCATCTGCAGATACCATTCACTCATATTCTCCACCGTATTACTTGATTGTTTGCCAGGAAATTAAACAGGCCAGTTTTTAGCAAATGAGCAATTACACGCCCAACAGTATTGAATATAAAGGTGAGTGTTCTGTAACAAAAACCCAAAAGAAAATGAAAACTCAAATAAAAATAAACTGATAAGTCTGAGGAGAAGCAGGTATTCTTTGAAAACACTGAATCTGAGTCCAAATTGAATCTTACGGTCAGTAAATGTTCCCATTTAGTATTCTCTAACCTTTGCGGGCAGTAACGTAAAGGTAAAGGTAACCCTTGCTTGAAAGGCAGTAGTATCCGACTCTAGGGTTCAGTGCTCATCATCCCTGTTTCATAGCCAAAGAGCCAGCACTGTCTGCTTCTGTAGACATTTCCATGGGCAGTACAAAGTGTCTTATGTCACAACAAATTAGTTAATCTTCAAGGTACCACATCCTTTTTGTTGTTTTTGCAGCAAAATATACAACAGAAATGGATCTGTACAGCATTTCACACCTTGCTTATTTAATAGGTTTTGGAGAAGGCGGTGGCACGCCAGCTGCAGAGTGTCCTGGAGGAAGCGGATTATCTAGACCCCTTTCAATCAGGATTCAGGCCCGGGTATGTAACGGAGACGGCATTGGTCGCACTGATGGATGATCTCTGGTGGGAGCGGGACGGGGGTTATCCATCCGTCCTTGCTCTTCTCGACCTCTCAGCGGCCTTCGATACTGTCGACCACGGAATCTTCTGGAACGACTCAAAGGACTGGGGATCCAGGGCACTGTGTTGTCCTGGTTTTCCTCTTTTCTGGAGGGCCGTACCCAGTCGGTGTGGTTAGAGAGTGAGAGGTCCAGCCCTAGGATCCTCAAGTATGGGGTTCCTCAGGGCTCGGTGCTCTCTCCTCTCCTATTTAACATCTACATGAAGCCACTGGGTGAGATCATTCGTTCCCACGGGGTGCGGTACCATCAGTACGCGGATGATACTCAGCTATACATCTCGGCCCGTGGGGACCCTGGTGATGCTATTGAAATCCTATCCGGATGCCTGGAGGCCATTGGGGTCTGGATGGGGGCTAATGGGCTTCGGCTGAATCCCAGCAAGACAGAGTGGCTGTGGATGGGGGGCCCCGCGTTACCCAGGGAGTTACCACCTTTGGTACTGGATGGGGCTGTTTTGCCCCAGACAGACCCTGTGCGCAATTTGGGGGTCCTTCTGGACTCGCGGCTGCGGCTAGAAGAACAAGTAGCGGCTGTGGCCAGGAGGGCTTTTGCCCAACTTCGGGTGATTCGCCAATTGCGCACGCTCCTGGACCGGGGCTCCTTGCTTATGGTCACCCATGCTCTGGTTACTTCCCGACTAGATTATTGTAATGCGCTCTACATGGGGCTGCCCTTGATGACCATTCGGAGGCTGCAGCTGGTCCAGAATGCAGCGGCCCGGGTGGTGATGGGGTGTGGGCGATATGCCCATGCCTCCCCGCTACTTCGGGAGCTGCACTGGTTACCAGTTTGTCTCCGGGTGCAATTCAAGGTGCTGGTTTTGACCTTTAAAGCCCTATATGGCAGTGGGCCAGGATACCTTAGAGACCGCATCGTCCCAAGAGTGTCTGCCCGTCCAACTAGAGCGGACCGGAGGGGCTCTCTAATAGTGCCATCAACTAGGGGTGCACATCTGTCTAGCACCCGAAGGAGGGCCTTCTCCGTGTCCGCACCAGCTCTTTGGAACCTCCTGCCAATAGATCTAAGACTTCAAAGGGAATTGCTGCCCTTCAGGAAAGGAGTGAAGACCTGGCTGGCAGGGCAGGTGTGGGGCCCGAATGGGACTACGGCTCCCGCCTGCTGGTTAGTGTAAGGATTAAGAACTCTCTCTTCTTCTTTGTGTGGTGGGTGGGATGGGTGGGCGGGATATGGGTTTTTAAATGGGGTGGGATGTGGGTTTTTTTATAGTGTCTTTTAAGTGTTTTTAGAATTGTTGTAATGCCGCCCTGAGTCGGGTTCTGCCTGAGTGGGCGGCATATACAAATGTGACTATAAATAAAATAAATAAATAAATAAAATATCAGGTTAAAATGTTGGAGATTGTGCAAACCATCAGACTATCAGTGTGAAAGGCATTCACTTGTTGCCAATTAGATATTCACAGTCTCCATTTGATGACACTTAACACTAATGGGGCATAATTTAGTATTTATTGTCCCAGAGTTTGTAAAGGTTGACTTTTGGTACATCTCTCAGAATTCCCCTAGGGGATTCTGTGAGATACAGTAAAAAATAATAATGCTCCCAAGCTCTGCTTTGGTCAACATGATTTAGAGAGTATGCATAAGGAACATACATAATCATGAGTACACAATTCATGATTAACACTGGTAATATGTGCATGTTTTCTATGATGTCTAGTGGATATCCATAATGTGTGTTCTCCATCCAACCTTTAAAAAAGCATTCTAGAGCAGAGACAATAATTAATCTATTCTTCACAAACAACAACCTTCACTCCATCAAGTCAACTGAGGTAAACCTTTCTTCCTGCTGGTTATGATAGAGAGCTATTAGCTCTACTGCTAGCTGGACTGTACATACATATTCTTTGAATACCTGCACCAACAATGCTTTCAGGTGGTAATTTGGATGTGGCCAACCGGTATGTAACAAGTGAAAGAGGAAAAACCGATTGAGGCTATATTGGGTCACCAACAATATTTTTATACTGATTGCAGTCATATCTTCAGTAAATAATAATATCTGTGTAGACTTCAAAAAGTTTATTCATGAGTTTTTTGTCTTCAAAGAGTTTATTCAAGAGTTAAAAAGTCCTCCGGATTAGAAACTTTTTTCGAGTACATTCTTCATCAGAACAATATTGACTGTAAATACAAAAGTGAAGAAAATGATGTACCAAGTATTTTAAAAAAGACTGCATGAGACAATAATGGTGATAAAACCCATAGAGATACATGACTGAAACATATTAAGGTATATACAAATATGTTATAATGCTTACACATGCAATACATATATTCTTTATTCTAGGCTTCTGGGATATATACATTTATTTTTATTATTATTATTAATATTAATATTAGTTTGAGTGCATTCCTTGCCTCCCTCAACTTATCACAAGTTCCATGCCTCTCTATAGCTTTACTCTTATTGTGCTAAGGGACTAATTCAGTTTTCAGGCTAAAGAACTGCACTAACTAATGTTCCTGATAAAGTACCACATAAAGCCCATAAAAATACTACACAAAGACATGTTGAATAATGCTTACAAAGTTTATAGATATATACATTTATTTTATTATATTAATAATAATTATTATTAGTTTGAGTGCATTCCTTCCCTCTCTCAACTTATCTCAAGTTCCAAGCCTCTCTATAGCTTTACTCTTATTGTGCTAAGGAACTAATTCAGTTTTCAGGCTAAAGAACTGCACTAACTAATGTTCCTCATAAAGTACCACATGAAGCCCATAAAGATACTACACAAAGACATTCTGAATAATGTTTACAAAGTTTATAGTTTAATAACAAGCCAAGTATCATATGTGAAATACAGCTGCTAACTCCTACTGCTTGTCTAAATTGACAGAATAACATACCTTAGTTATTTTCTAAAATTGTTTACATTCAATTGCTTTCCATGCCTATCTCAGCTTATTCTCTTATCAGGCTGAATGACTAGAATTACTATCTGAAACTCTTATATAGAGTGTTCACAAAAGGAGAAGTTACCCTTAAAGGAGACAGACCACATTGCTGAAAAAACCCTAAGAGTCTAATACATAGGTCCTACAGAATCATCTTCTCAATCTTGTATATGATGAACTTCTTCATAACATAGTAGATATTGAATCCAACTCCTTTCCAATGATTGAAACTGTAGTTTGGTACTTTTGCCTGGAGAGTCTCAAGTTGCAGGAATGACTGTTTGGGTTAGCAATAAGGTCATAATATTGATAATCAGTTTATGGGAGAAGCAGCTGTGTCAAATGCCATGAAGCCAAGAAATCTAGTAAAAGTCAATAAGGATGTGGCCAACCGGTATGTAACAAGTGAAAGAGGAAAAACCGATTGAGGCTATATTGGGTCACCAACAATATTTTTATACTGATTGCAGTCATATCTTCAGTAAATAATAATATCTGTGTAGACTTCAAAAAGTTTATTCATGAGTTTTTTGTCTTCAAAGAGTTTATTCAAGAGTTAAAAAGTCCTCCGGATTAGAAACTTTTTTCGAGTACATTCTTCATCAGAACAATATTGACTGTAAATACAAAAGTGAAGAAAATGATGTACCAAGTATTTTAAAAAAGACTGCATGAGACAATAATGGTGATAAAACCCATAGAGATACATGACTGAAACATATTAAGGTATATACAAATATGTTATAATGCTTACACATGCAATACATATATTCTTTATTCTAGGCTTCTGGGATATATACATTTATTTTTATTATTATTATTAATATTAATATTAGTTTGAGTGCATTCCTTGCCTCCCTCAACTTATCACAAGTTCCATGCCTCTCTATAGCTTTACTCTTATTGTGCTAAGGGACTAATTCAGTTTTCAGGCTAAAGAACTGCACTAACTAATGTTCCTGATAAAGTACCACATAAAGCCCATAAAAATACTACACAAAGACATCCCCAAGAGGGGATGGGGCGGGGTACCTGCTGGAGGGTTTTCCATGGGGCTTTTTGTATTCCATTCAGGGGTGTTAGGGGTCCCAGGATACTACTAATCTGGTTCCCTTGAAGGGTAACGAAGAGGGGGCTCCACTGTGCACAGCTGAGGGAGTTGGGGCTAGGAGAGTAGCGGGGCCCTTCTTGGAACCACCTTTCCTAAGTCGACTGTCTACCCTATGAGGCTCGTACCGAGCTAGGACCGGGGTGAATGTCATTAGTCCTCCATTTATCTTACCCTGTGGGTTATCCATTCAGGGATGCCATTCCTATGACCTCGCTCAGTCAGGTACTTGTAGTGGGTTCGGCCCCTATGGGTGGCACGCTCACCCAGTCCTGGTGCTGTTCGGGCACAGTGCGATAGGCACTCAGATTTCAGATTATTGCCAGTGCACCCGATGGATGTGCAGCTATTGGGTTTTTAGGTCCCGAGGGGAATTTTACTTAGATAAGGCCAACCCCTTCTGTCTGAGTTAATACATGTTCAGCACTCGAACGATTGGGTTTTTCGTTCAGTGGGCCTTTCCTCACGGGTAGGGGTCTCGGTCTCTAGCCCATTACCTCGACAACTTTTGGTTCGGGGGTGAATGGGGCTTGGACACGTGCACGCGTCTCCTCATTACATTTCAGACACTCAGGTGGGAACTGGGTGTCCCCTTGGCGCCTGAATAGACCGAGGGCCCAGCTACTAAGCTCACATTTCTAAATCGACTCTGTCGCGCGGGCATCCGGGTTAACCATG
This sequence comes from Bradypodion pumilum, assembly GCA_035047305.1. Lineage (NCBI taxonomy): Eukaryota > Metazoa > Chordata > Lepidosauria > Squamata > Chamaeleonidae > Bradypodion > Bradypodion pumilum. Next base: position 177,934,066 of record JAWDJD010000003.1, read on the forward strand.
AACAAGGTGGCTTGGATCTCCGCGGCGATTTTGGCATTGATTCCCAGGCATAAAGTGTCCCCTTGTGAGCTACAGTTACTTCATGGCCACCTTACTTCTGCCTGCAGGGTGGTTACGTCCGGCAGAGCATTGGCCAGGCGCCTGTGTGACGCCATGGCTGGCCTGTTACAATGTCAACACAGGGTCTGGCTGATCAGGGGCATACGGGTGGGCCCTCTGGTCTGGCTCAATTTACTCCTGGGTTTTAACGGGGTCTCTTCCTGGAGATCAGACCCGATGGTCTGCCCTAGATTTCAAGTATGGTCGGATACCTCCGGCTCCCGGACTTATGGGGGTTTACTCTGGGGTTGGGGGCACGGATCGCCTCCACGATCTTATCTTCCTTGCGTTTCTCCCCGTTTTGGGGAGCACTGCTGCTATGGGGCAATGAGTGGGCCTACTCAGTGGTCCAATTTAGGTGTGACAATGCGGCAGTGGTGCATATTGTCAACATCCAGACATGCAAATCCCCCAGGGTTATGACATTAGTTTGTCTATTCCATTTGAGAAGCCTACGCCTAAATGTGCTGTTCTGAGCCAGACATGTTCCAGGTATTAATAACGACATTGCTGCTGCTTTCTCCCGCCTTCAGATTCCCGGTTCAGGGCCTTACTCCGGAAGCAGAGGAGTTCCACTTGCCACTCCTGGCCGATTTGGACGTTTGGCAAGGAGAGGCGAACCGGGCATGTCATTGGCACCTCGCACGCGTAAGGCGTATCACCATGCGTTCATGCGTCGTGTGTGGGAGGGGCGGGCACGGGAATGTGTCTGCCGCCCGTACACGCATCACCCTAGTTTGACCCACCTTGCACGAGGCTGGCATTACTTATGTTCAGATAGGTGTGAGGTGGCTCTTGGCCACGCAGCTACCATGGTAGCCTTTTTGGAGCACTCCGCATCAGTGTGTGGGTGCCAGAGTTGGTACCACCTGTGTAAGGCGGATGTGTCTCGTAGGGCGCTGGAACTCGACGATGTCTCTGTCACACATGAGTGGGCTCAAGTGGTGATACGGTCCTCACAGGTTGTTCAGCACGGCGTAGGCAGCGGAGTTGGACTGCTACGAAGTTTTATTGGAGACATCTGTCCGGTTGGTGCCCTACATGAATTTTTGACAGTGCCTGCTGCGTGCCCCAGCCTGTTTTTCTGCCGCCAGGATAGGTCTACCCTTGCCGAAGTAAGGTTACTGAGGGTGACCGTTGCCGCGCTTCGCAGTGTGGGGCCCGTTTTGGCACCCATTTATTTAGGGTAGGCGTCGCGTTGATCGCGGCTACGTTGGGAGTACTCGGAGGCCGACATGCGTGTTCGCGCAATTTCTTATATGTACGTGCCCTCACTGTATGAGTACCTAGTTATGACCTTAACCTCTTCTCCTCTTTTACAGATCCTGTGTGTCTCTACACACCGGTGGCAGTGGGGCTGGTGGGCTGCAGCTATGTACACTGGGCAGCAGTATATGCTGCAGCGACAGAGAGTGGACCCCGACTTGGGCTGTGTGCATCCGCACGTATGCGATGGTATGGTATGCGCGGCACAAGGGGGCGGGAACTGTTGCCATTCCTGATGTCCATCGGGGATGCTGGACCGCCCGATGTTCTTCATAGGCACCTCGGTGGCGACGATCTTATATGGATCACTGCTGTTACTAAATTGTCGAGGGGCTGTGACCTGGCGTTTTTTATCACGTATGGCTTACACACGGTCGCTATGGTCTGACATCGTGCTGAGACACCGATTTAGGGGAGACATGGATCTCCGTGGTTCGGACTGTTCCGGCAGTCAGTGGACAGGGCTGTTGCTCAGTCACTTGCTGAGCATGGCTGGGAGACAGCCATTGGACAACTGAGGGTAGGCTTACAAAAATTTTGCCGGTAGGCAGGGGAAGGGGTCCACCTGTCGGCTAGAGGTATGTACCTCGTTCTGTGTGTGGTGCAAGCAGGCCTGGCGACCGAGCTGACGGTCTTGGGGGGGGCGGTGAGTCATCATGGACGCCTCCCCATGTGGCGGGTAGCACTGGTAAGGTAAATATTTATGACCCATAGGTATCCGGCAGGTTCGCAATTGACTGGCCAACACTTAGACAGGTACAGGTGTAATAACGTTGACCGGTCAACGACGAACCAGGCAAGGGGTGATGGCAGGAGCTTTTCAGCATGCATCACCCCGTGATTTGACGGATACATGTCATAGGGTGGGGTCAGTAGATAGTTTATTGACTCCGGTCAACAATTTGTTTGTGTCAACAAACAAATTGATACAAATGGATACATTGTAGCCAATTGCCGTTGGCAATTTTGGGAGGAACCTTACCAGTGTTACTGCGGCCTGCTTGCCTTGAGAATTATAATTGGATGAGTACCAATTGAAAGTTATAATTCAGACTAGGGCATTATTCAATAAAAGTGGCCCAATGCCTTTATCCATATACCGGTGTCTGAGTCTTTCTTTGGGGGGTGCGCCTGCAAAGCACTTCGTCCTGTCTATCCCATTGTTGCTTTGATCATGCAAGAATGAGCTTGAAGATCAGAGGTTCATCTCATGTGAAGTTCTTCCCAAGTGGGAACCATTCTTCTTCAGTTGTATTGTTGCTCACGTGCAGAAAGTGACAATAGAAGGGGCAAGGCTATGCAGTCTCCTGTAGCAGATGGCAACAGTGAATAATGACTTAATAAGATTAACAGTGCTGGGTGGATAGACTCAGTGGTTTAGGTATATAGCTGCAGAGCCAGAGCTTGGGAGTTCAATTCCCCCACTGTGCCGCCCAGCAGAAGAGCCAGACTGTGTATATAGAGGCAGGTTAGCTGCTTCTCTGATAGACTTAATTGGTTCAGTAACAAGTGATGGCAGGATGAATGACAGGTATGATAGTTGGGAGGCAAAAAAAAGTATCTTTAAAACTTTGTTGTCTCTGGCTGATATTCTCAATCCAAGTGAAGCAGTAGTGAGGAGAAGGTTCATAGGTGTGTGTGAATGTTTAGAATGTTTGACATGAATTTGAAGAAATATGGGTTTGAGATAGGAAACAACTTAGATTAGACATGAGATATAGTAAAGGTAAAGGTCGCCCTTGCTCGAAAGCCAGTTGTAAGGGGACATTAATTGTGTTAGATACAATAAATAGAGTGACATGGTTAAGGAAATACAGTAAAAGTCCAACTTACATATGCCTCGAGTTACATAAAATTCGACTTACATTATGATTTTGTGCTAAAACCATGTCCCAATTTACATGATTTCCTATGGGTTTGCTTCGAGTTACATAAAAATTATTTTTCCTATGGGTTTGCTTTGAGTTACATAAAAAATAATTTTTCCTATGGGTTTGCTTCGAGTTACATAAAAACCGATTTAAGCAAAAGCCTACGAAATGGACTTTTTCATATGTAGGGGTTTTACTGTATAGCTGGAATTTGATAAGTGTGAGAAAAGGTAGAATTTTGCTTAGGTAAACAAAAAGGCTGCATGAAATATCAAATAGCCTGTTTTCACTGTTATTATTGGATTCTTTATTATTTAATCTGTTCCGTACAACAAATGTGTCTTTATTTTTTTATGGCAGTTATTATACAAACCTCTACAAGGACTGCTTGGCTGTAACTTAGCAAGGGAGGAGGAAAAAGGAGAAGAAAAGTGTAGCTTTCGAAAGACGCCTGGTTTGGGAACTGGTAGTGGCAACTAGCATGACTTGCTTTTGAGTAAGGGTGACCTTTACCTTTACTAGTGGCAGCATTTATACAAGGCCAGAATTCTAACAAGGAGGCTGGGGTTTATTGTCTTTCACACAGTGAAGTTCAGTGTAAAGAAGGGTCTAGGAGCCCCAAGTTGTTAGATGACAATACATAGAAAGCACACTGGGTGTCTGTCTAAGTTGCTGCAGGGGCAGATCTCTGGAAAGGAGTGGCAACCCCAGGGAAAGAAGCCTGCAGACGTCAGGATCATATATGTTATTCTACTGTAAATGTCATCAACGTGTCACTCTCTGCTGGCAACCTTTGGAGGATGCTCTGAGTAACTGTTATTTTTATTTGGGGGGAGGGGATAGAAGATTACAAATTGTTCTGATGGTTGCAGCATTTTTGTACACAGGACCAGAAAACTGGTCCATAGGGTCACAAAGGGTCGGAATCAACTGTGCAACTGAACAACAAAATTGTTACATTTTCTATTAGTTCCCATGATCATGCAGATTATATTAAAACTGAAGATCCAACATTCACTACTAAAAAAAAAAACAACCAGCACCCTTTCAAGAGTAAGGTTACCCTTTTAGAAGGGGGGTCATCTGTAGCCTAAGATCACAGCAGGTGCCTCAAAGAGCTAAAAACAACGCATTAAGCAGAAACTACACATTTTCAGAAAGCCCACAGTAAGTTTTATGCTGGTGATTATCTTTGCACAAGCCCAAAACCACATTAAAGCAGGATGCAGATGGACTGGTTTCCCAGCTATTGACAGTGCTGGGGTTGGGACAGCAGCTTACCCACTTGGCATGTGGCAAAAATGGGGCTCATAGAGCTGTCACCAGACCTCAGCAAGAATAACATCATCAACTGGTTAGTGTTGAGGTAGCTTGGAAGTATCCCAGTGCTAGCCAGCAGGTGACACAGTTCTTGCCTAGGGAGGGGGGGGTCGGGGCAGCTCAAGCAGCCCCTTTTTTGCTGTATTTCAAGGACTCTGCTACCCATCACTGCTGGCAGTGAGGAAGCCTCCAAGCACTGGCCAACTAGTTTTAAAAACTGCACACTAGTGCCATTTTTAAGCTGCACTGGTGGGCTTGGAGTGAAGTTGCTGAAAATCCCCTTTGCAGTTTTCTCAGATGGTTAGTTATGGGCTAAGACTACCTGGTGGTAGGTTTCCTATTCCTTTTGTTTCACCTTTTATGATTTAAAAGATATCACTTAATAATGCCAGATATATGCTAAAATCTCAACAATGATTGGTATAATGGCTGCATAAAGCTATTATTTTCCAATAACAGGAGGTCCTTATCCTTGCAGTTACCAGTATTTTTAATTTACTTAGATGACTCTCCAAATGCATTAGGAAATTAGAAAATCTCTACTCCACTAGATATGTTTGTGATTAGTGATTCAGGTATAAATGAATTACAGTACACCATTAACCATTATACCCCTTTGTTTTTTCCTTTATATCTTGGGTTGGCCCATGTCTTCTGCAGCACCTGGTTTCCCCTCCCTAACATAAAAAATAAACTGAGTACCTACTTACCTACCCCTGAACATACCATTAGATGGATTTTTAACCTTATGTAGAATTTATAACCAGCATTCTGTGCATGCTTCCGTGTATCTATGCATACCTATAAACTTGTCTATGACCTATAAAATATACAGGAAAATCCTTTGCCTGACCCCACTACCGTGGTTGCATTGTGGGAACCTCGCAGTTCCAGCAATGGCAACTCCAGCTGCCCACCCACAACCATGCTGTTAAAATGGGGGGGGGATAACAATCTCCCTCCCTCCCGAAGTTCCAAGATGTCTGGAACTGGCGTGTTTTACTTCTCCTTCCGGCAGCTACAAGGGCAGCATGGGCCGGATGAATCACAGTACAGTAAACCCATTCATGTGGATTCACAGGGGCTTGGGCTTCTGGGAATTGAATTCCAAGAACAACTGGAGTGCCAAGGTTCACCATCACAGATCTAGGGACTCCATAAAAAATATAAGCAGAACCATGCTGTTCAAACCCATACTGTTGAAGGGTCAAGGGTAGTTTTAGAGGAAGAGGAACTTCTTGTTTCAAAAGCAAGAATGCAAGCGCGGCGCCAAAATGGCCGCCGCGCTCTTTGCGGGAGCCCCCCCCCCCACAGGACGAAGGCATCCGGGTAGTTAGGGGCGTGGCCAGCTCCCTTATAAAAGGGGTGGCCACGAGGCAGCCGAGCTGCCATTTTGCGAAGCGACGGAGCGGAGAAGTTTTTCCTCTTACTCCGTCGCTTTTTACCCGAGCGGGAAGCCTTTTGGCTGCTTATTTTCCTCTTTTTCGGCTTCCCTTAGGTCCGTTTGAGATGCCTTCGAAGAAGAAGGCGGCCGCGAGCGCGGCCCGGGCGGTGCGGCGGCGCAATCCGGGTCGGAGGACCGCGGCTGCGCCTTCCCACCAGCCGCCTTTGCTGGCTCCCACCGGGACCGGTGGGATGGGGTCTATTACCCCCTGGCCGGAGGCCGGGGACCCGAGTAGGGGTCCGGTATGGGCTGCGGCCCGCGGCCCGCAAGCGGCGGACGCCGCTCCTGCTGCTCATTCTGGGCCTTCCCCCATCGGGGCCCAGCTCACTTCGGGGCCTTCCAGCCTTGGGGGGTGGTGTGGTCCCCTCCCTTGGCAGATGCCCACGCCGGCCCTGCCGGGCCTGGGTGTGGGGTCATGGCCTTATTCGGGCCCCGGGGTGCAAGGGCCTGTACCCACGCCCGTAACGGGCGGGCCGGCTGGCCCGTGGCCCCAGGCCAGTGTCGAGGCCTTGCTGGCCCGTGTGGCGGCACTTGAGGCTTCCCTCGCTCGGGCCAGCCATGCAGGCGCTCCTTTTGGGGTGCGCTTGGACGCGTCGTCTGCTGGGCAGCGGCAGGCGACGGGCCAGGTCGAGCAGCTTGAGGCGCGTGGCGCGACTTCGGCCACTGCCTCGCAGCTCCCCGACCAACAGGCCGGCGCGGGTCAAGCTCTGGCGGCGAGCTCTACGGCGGTCGTGAGCTCCGACGCCCCCAGTGGGCCGGAACCCCCGGTGGGGGCGGCCCGCGGGGGTGCAGCATGTGAGTATGCAGTACAAACTAGTGCACCTACGCATGTGGCTATGTTGGGGGGGGGGGGCTTTCCAATGGCCTTGGCCTCGCATGGGTGGTCCGGCGGTACAGCCGCCGACGCACCAACAGGCGATGCCAACCACCTCCCAGGGCCCCGGGGTGGGTAGCGTTTCCTACCCTGTGGGGAATGTTTTGGGGGTGGCTGGGTTAGTTCAAGCCCCTTTCCAGATGCCCGCAGTTCCTGCTGTGCCTGTCTCGGCCTTGCCAACAGCGGGCTATTCCTTGCCACTGGGTGACCATTTGGCACAGGCCACCAGAGAGAAAATATGGCGAGGGGAGTATGTTGATATCTTCTCACTCCTAAACAGGGAGCCCACCAAGGAAGAGAGGGAGGGGCAGGATGAGAAGGATAAGGAACAGGCACGTCGTCGCAAGCCGCCACGGACGTGGGCCAACTGGCTGCCGGCTTACCTCATCTACATGGCGGTGTACCTGAGGGCCCGGCCGGATCTGGCAATTCCTATGGTCCAGTATTTGGACAATATCTACCGGGCGATGGTGGATTTTCCGGGCCCGTCGTGGTTGGCTTATGACGAGGAATTCCGTATGAGAATTCCACTGCACCCTGAGATGAGGTGGGACGAGCCATGTCAGAGACTTTGGCTGCTGTACATGACGCCCACGCGCCCCGCACCAGGGGAAAGGTACCATTGTGGACATGCGGTCCAGCGAGTGGCTCCAGCACAGGCTCCCCGCCAAGTGGCGGGGCAGGGGGTTCCAGCCCGACTGCTGTGCTGGGCTTTCTCGTCGAATGGTTCATGCAGTAAGAAGAATTGCAAGTACAGACATGAGTGTCCCACCTGTGCGGGCCCCCATGCGGCCTCTGCCTGTCCCAGGCCTGGAGGGACGCGGGGCAGAGGGAGGGGCGGACAGTGGGCTGGCAAGACTGCCACAGATGGAGCTGGTTCGCCAAAAGGCTCCCTCCCCAATTAATGTGGACATGCTGGAGCGTTGGCTCGCATTGTACCCGAAGGGGGAGGATGCAGATTATCTACTTCAGGGCTTTAGACAGGGGTTCCATATTCCTTTCATGGGTGATAGGTCCCCTCAGGATGCCCCCAATCTTTTGTCCCTTAGGGGAAGGGAGGAAGTGGCTGCCGCCAGCATTAATAAGGAGGTCAATGTGGGCAGGGTCGCTGGCCCTTTCCCTGCACCCCCGTTCACTAACCTCAAGGTATCGCCCCTGGGCTTGGTTCCCAAGAAGTCACCAGGCGAGTTTCGCCTAATCCATCACTTGTCCTACCCAGCCGGCCGATCGGTCAATGATGCTATCCCTGATGACCTTTGCTCAGTCAGGTATACATCCTTTGACCACGCGCTGCGCATGGTGCGCTCATGTGGCCCGCCTGCGCTGCTGGCTAAGTGCGACATTAAGTCGGCTTTTCGCCTCTTGCCAGTGCACCCGGGCGACTTTGAATTGCTGGGTTTCAAATTTCGGGGCGAATATTATTTTGATAAGGCCATGCCTTTTGGCTGTTCCATATCATGCTCGGCTTTCGAGCATTTCAGTACCTTCCTAGAGTGGGCTTTCGTCCGCAGGTCAGGGTCCCGGTCTGTAGCCCATTACCTGGATGACTTTTTATTCGGGGGTGAACGGGGCTGGGACACGTGTACACGTCTCCTCAACACATTTCAGACGCTAATGGAGGAACTCGGTGTCCCTTTAGCGCCCGAAAAGACCGAGGGCCCATCTACACAGCTAGTCTTCCTGGGGGTGGAGATTGACACGATAGCGCAGGCATCTAGGTTACCGCGGGATAAGGTGTCGAGGATAGTGGCCCTTATCTCGGACTTGTTGGCCAAGCGCAAGGCATCACTGAGGGAACTGCAGGTGCCTCATGGTCACCTTAATTTTGCCTGCAGAGTGGTCGCACCGGGCAGGGCTTTTGCCCGGCGCTTGTGCGACGCTATGGCAGGATTATCCAGGCCTCACCATAGGGTGCAGCTTACCCGGGGTATCAGGGCAGACATGCTTGTCTGGTTACAGTTCCTGAGGGACTTCAATGGGGTCTCATTTTGGAGGCATGACCTCCTGGCTTCCCCTCAATTTCAGATTCAGTCTGATGCCTCGGGATCCCTCGGTTATGGGATGTAATTCAATGGGAAGTGGGCCTATGGTGGGTGGCCACCGGCCTGGGCAGGCACGGGTCGCCTGCGTGATCTCACGTATCTGGAATTTTTCCCTATCTTGGGTGCTTTGATGCTATGGGGCCAGGAGTGGTCCAACTCGGTCGTGCATTTCTGGTGTGACAATGCGGCCGTGGTCCACATTGTAAATGCACAGACTTCTAAATCGCCCAGGGTTATGGATCTAGTGTGCCAATTTGTGTTGCGCAGCCTGCGCCTCAACGTACTGTTCAGGGCCAGGCACGTCCCAGGGGTTAATAATGATATTGCTGATGCTTTGTCCCGCCTACAGATCTCCCAGTTCCGTGCCTTGGCCCCGGATGCGGAGGAATTTCCCTCGCCACTCCCGGAGGAAATATGGACCATTGGCAAGGAGAGGTGAACCGGGCGATTGGCCTGTTACTAGCCCCACGCACCCGTAAGGCGTATCACCACGCAATTAATTCTTTCAGGGCATTTTGTACTCAATTTCAATTGCCAGTAACCTGGCCAATCCCGGTAACCCATGTTCTGCGGTTCATGGTTTACCTGCATTCTCAGGGCCTTGCACCTCGCACCATAGCATCCAAGCTTTCAGCGTTGGCTTTTATGGCCAAGGTGGAGGGTCATGTGGACAGCACCTCTGACTTCCGTGTGAGACATGTTTTGGAGGGGTGGGTGCGCGAGCGCGGGCGTTGCCCGGACGACCGCCACCCGATTTCCCCAGGGGTCCTTACCCAGTTGGCTCGGGGCTGGCCTTGCCTCTGTTTTGATGCATATGAGGCAGCCCTGTTCCATGCAGCCACAACGGTGGCATTTTTTGGAGCGCTCCGCATCAGCGAGCTTGTGATGCTGTCTAAGGCGGATGCAAGTCGTAGGGCACTGAAACTCGAGGATGTCTGTGTAGCCAAAGACTGGGCTCAGTTGAGGATACGTTCCTCTAAGACCGATCAGCATGGCGTCGGCAGTGGTGTGCGACTGCTACGGTGTTCTTTGGCAGACATCTGTCCGGTTGGTGCCCTACAGGAATTCCTGGCACTGCGTGGCACGCACCATGGCCCGTTTTTCTGTCACCAAGATGGGTCTCCCCTTACTAAATTTCAATTTTGGAGGGTGACGGGCAAAGCACTGGCCAGTGTGGGCCTCCCAGGCGCCCGCTATGGCACTCATTCATTCCGTATAGGGGCGGCCTCGACCGCTGCAGCTTTTGGGTACTCAGGGGCTGACATACGTAGCATGGGACGGTGGGGATCGCAATGTTTTCAATTTTATGTGCGCCCACTCCCCCCGTGAGTACCGACCCGGTCACCTTACCTATTTCCCTCAATTTTTCCTTTACAGACCCGGGGTGTCGTATTACACCGGTGACAGTATGGCTGGTGGGCCATAGCTACGTGCACAGGGCAGCGTGTTATGCTGCGGCGACAGAGTGGGGACCCCAACTGGGACTCGGTGCATACGCAAGTCTCACATGGCATGGTAAGCCTGGGATGTTATGGCGGGAGCTGCTGCATTTCCTTTTTTCAGGCCTGAATGCTGACCCGCCTGACATTCTGATCATAAACCTGGGGGGCAATGATTTGGGCCAGGTCACCGGCTTGTCGCTGAAGCACGCGATTTGCGAGGACCTCGCCTACCTGCATTACATCTGGGCCGCCACAACCCTTGTTTGGTCGGACATGGTCCCGCGTCATGCCTACAGGGGGGCGTTGACCTCCTGGCCCTTGACCGCGCTAGACGCATGGTGAATAGGGCAGTGGCGCGTTTCCTTGTCGACAGGGCTTGGGGGAGGGTCAGTCGTCACCCCGCTATTAGCCTCCAAAGTTATGACCTGTATGCAGGGGATGGGGTCCATCTGTCGCGAGGAGGTATGGACCTCCTGTTGGGTGATTGGCGAGCAGGCCTGTTGACCGAGCTGACGGTCTGGGGGGGGGGGCGTCGAGCCTTCTTTGAAGCCCCTCCGTGTGGCGGGTAGCACTGGTAAGGTAAACATTATGACCCACAGGTATCCGGCAAGTTCGCAATTGACTGGACAACACTAGACAGGCATAAGTTGGTTAAACGTTGTCCGGTCAACGACGAATTAGGCGACGGGGTGATGGCTATAGCTAGACAGCATGCATCACCCCGTGATTTTACGGATACGCGTCAGAGGGTGGGGTCATTAGTGAGATATTGACTACAGTCAACAATTTGTTTGTTGTCAACAAACAAATTGATACAAATGGATACATTGTAGCAATTGCCGTTGGCAATTTTGGGTGGTACCTTACCAGTGTTACTTCGGCCTGCTTGCCTTAAGAATTATGATTGGTTATTACCAATAGAAATTTATAATTTGGACTAGGGCATGAATCAATAAATGTGGCCCAATGCCGTTATCCACTTTCACTGGTGTCTGAGTCCTTTATTGGGGGGTGCGCCTGCAATGCAAGCGTGGCGCCAAAATGGCCGCCGCGCTCTTTGCGGGAGCCCCCCCACAGGACGAAGGCATCCGGGTAGTTAGGGGCGTGGCCAGCTCCCTTATAAAAGGGTGGCCACGAGGCAGCCGAGCTGCCATTTTGCGAAGCGACGGAGCGGAGAAGTTTTTCCCTCCACCCCCTCCCTAGTTAACAGTGTGATATTTTGGTCGCTTCGGGGCCGGGTGGGAATTTTTGGCTGGGACCCATATTGGCTTCCGGGTCCTGGTTTTTTCGCCCATCCCACACTGTTGCTATGGTTTGACATAGGGGTTTTTCTGTTGCTGCTGTTGACTTTGGTCACATGGGCGGGTAGCACTGGTAAGGTAAACATTATGACCCACAGGTATCCGGCAAGTTCGCAATTGACTGGACAACACTAGACAGGCATAAGTTGGTTAAACGTTGTCCGGTCAACGACGAATTAGGCAACGGGGTGATGGCTATAGCTAGACAGCATGCATCACCCCGTGATTTTACGGATACGCATCAGAGGGTGGGGTCATTAGTGAGATATTGACTACGGTCAACAATTTGTTTGTTGTCAACAAACAAATTGATACAAATGGATACATTGTAGCAATTGCCGTTGGCAATTTTGGGTGGTGCCTTACCAGTGTTACTTCGGCCTGCTTGCCTTAAGAATTATGATTGGTTATTACCAATAGAAATTTATAATTCGGACTAGGGCATGAATCAATAAATGTGGCCCAATGCCGTTATCCACTTTTACTGGTGTCAGAGTCCTTTATTGGGGGGTGCGCCTGCAAAGAGTTCCTAACATGCTATAGTGTAGTTTTTTTGTTGCACATTACCATTTGTTCCTTATTATCTAAACAACACTATCATTAGAAAGTTATCAGAAGGGATGGGTCCTGGGGTCCTCAAAGGATTCACACTCTAAAATTTGACATGGGAGGACTTAATACAACAAATGTTAAAAACACGTGCCATCTAAAAAGTCAATATTTACACGAAAGAAGCCAACAGAAAAGAGCTTATTAAACTCAACACAAAAGATTTAATGAACTAGCAATACAGAGGAAAAGAAATATAGTATACAATTGAAGCGCCTGACTTTCTTATTGACGGCTGTGTGTATTCCTTGCAGATTCATAGATTTCAGGCAAGCTGCACTGGCATTATACCAATCAACATTCAGAGCTTTGTGCACAAAGAAGACTGCAAAAATATTTGAAGCATATGTCAACATCTGCTCAAAGGGGTCAGAGAGGAAGAGAAGACACAATGTGGAGTTCAGAAGTTCAGATTACATGGAGGACAGTACTCCGAAGTTCAGTTTCAAAACCAATAGAGTGGGATTTTCAGATACAATACCATAACATTCCATGTAACATTACTTGATATTAACAATACTGTACAAGGCAGAACAAAGCATGCTACAAATCAGCTATCTATATTACTCAGATGAAGAAATAATGCTACTGGCTTTCATTTCTCTACTGGCAGAGTAATTCATATATTCATACACAAGAGGGAGTCCTTCTTTTGAAGTAAATAATTATTTATCTGGCAAACATAATGTGTGTTTCATTGTGATGCAGAGAAAGTCTATTGAAATTATCATCCAGTTTTGAATATGTTATTCACTAGCGTAACAATACTGATCATGATAATAACAGGACAAACACTTCTTTGTTTTTTATTCCTCATCCCAATACTTGCAAAACATTTGAATCGAAACTAAAGTTTGGGGAATCAAGGAATAAATATAATGTTCTATAGGTTTGCTCAGAAATAAGTCCCATATAGGGTACAACTAGTGGCCCTGAATATGGTCACCTGAGATCATGGGAGGAGTCACATATCCTTTTGTGTGATTCTCATGTCCAAAAGGTATATTAAACTCAAGTTATCCTATTTCTGGTATCATGGTGTAGCTTAATAATTTCTTAGTAACTTATCAGCAATTTACATAAAGGCAAAGAAAAATATTTTAAAAAACTGAATCTAAGTAATTTAGCTCATCAGGGATGGTCTAGCAGACTCAGAAAAAATTACTTTCCCTGCCCTTTCACAGAGGAGCAAGAGAAGCATTAAATTTGCTGATATCTTAAAGTGACTGTCTTATTCTGCCAGTTCACAACACCAGATAGTGACATTGGAAGGGGTATTTGACAGCTGCAAGGCTCAATGTTGTCTACATACCTGTCAAGTTTCGGGAAATTTCTGTAAAAAACCCGTATTTTATACTCTTTCCCGCCATCATTCCATATTAGTTAGACTGCAATTAGACTGGAGTTAGACTGGAGGCCAGCACAGGATAAGCATAGCTGTCCAGTTTCCTGTTTTGGCTGGGAAATTTCCCTTATTTGGCAGAAATTTCCCAAAACTTGACAGATATGGTTGTCTGTTCTCAGTGATCAGATGTACTAGGAATGGACTAAATCAGAGCACACCTACCTTCACCAAAAAAAGTTTTAGAACTTGTTGTAATGCCTCCCTGAGTCAGGTTCTACCTGAGTGGGTGGCATATATAAATATGACTAATAAATAAATAAATAAATAAAACCTGGCAGAAAATTTAAAAAGTGCTGGTATGGGTTTTCTGAGATCACATTGGTCGGCTCCTCTGATTATGTTACGTGATCACCAGGGGAAAAATTGCAGACCAATCCACCCCTGCAGTGCACCAAACAGTAGGACACATACCTGTCTGAATAAGGTTGCAACCTGAGAAAAACAGAATAAGAAAGCCAATGCATTTGAGAGCACAGGCTTGATATGTCAAAAGACAATGCTAATTGTTGTGCTGGGCATAGTAACTTATAAATGTACTGGCCAGATTCAAAAATAAAAGTCATTAATACCCCTTTCAATCACCTAAAGGTAAAGTATAAGGAAGTCAAGCAGCCTTGACTTCTAGTCCTTCTTAGTCCTTTTGTCCATCCCTAAAGGATGGACAGCCAGACAGGGGTAGTGCTAAAAGCTGTAGAAGCAGCATTTACATTATTTCCCTGCCAGACTGGGATATAGAAAAATATATGAACGTAGACATTGGTCAAATGGGCTAGAATCAATAAATGCCAATGCAAAATAAAATTTGTTAGTCTTTAAGAAGTCACAAGACTCCTTGTCATTTTTGCTGAAACAGAGTAATATATCCTGCCTGCTGAAAATTTCCATACACTGCCCTAGCAGATAATACAACTCTCTGACTGATCATCATGAAAAGGTGAACTATGACAGCAAAGTGGGTGTTGGAGGAGAAATAAATGTGTTTCACTGGTGCTGAAGGCATCCACAGACATTGGAAATGATAACTATAGAAAAGCATATCTTTGGCTGAATGCCAGCAACCTCTGTCTTGCAATTTCCCATGTTTCCTGATCAGTGGTGCAATGCAAACCTGGAAGTACCTGAAACAAAGCATGACAAACAGCCCATATTGCCACATTCCTATCCTCTGCTTCAGCTAAGGAAGGCATGATCAGTAGGGTTGCCCCATGTTCTCCACCCACCTGTCCCATAAGTTCATTTACAGCTATATCTAATTTTAGTCCCTACTAAGCAGACTTACAGAAGTGAATAGGACTTGTCAACCCTAACATAAACCCCATTAATTTCAATGGATCTACTCCAACTGAGATTACATCTTGAGTTAGGCTTTGAAATAGCAGTGTCCAAAGCTATGTAGATACTAGGATATCAAGTGTAGAGTATGGATAGAGTGACGGACTAAGGAACCTAGAGACCAGGAGTCAAACCATCACATGGACATAGAAACGCACTGGAGGTGTGAAACTGGTAAAGCCATTCCTTAAATATCTCACTTTCTTTGAAAGCCTCATTAGGATTGCTATAAGCCAGTTCTCCTTGGAAGGTCAAATAGTAAAGATGAAGCTAAAGTATTCTGGTCATCAAATGAGAAGAGAGGACTCACTTGAGAAAGCCTTGATGTTGGGAATGGTCGAGGGCAAAAGAAGAAGGGAACAGCTGAGAATAAGATGGCTAGATGGTATTGTTGACATGTTGGGCACAAAATTAGGCGGGTTGAGGAGGATGGTAGAGGATAGGGGTGCCTAGCACGCGATGATACATGGGGTTGCATATGGTCGGACTCAACTATGCGACTGAACAACAAAATCAGTTCTGATTTAATGGCAAATAACTAACTAATTAAAGGCAACATGCCAGAATATATTTTTATCCATCTGTTATTCATCTGCAGTACCATCTGCAGGGGGCAGGAGGAGCTTCCATGTTCCATCCTTAAAATCAATAATTAAAATCATAAAATTCCATAATTAATCATAAAATTCCATAATTAAAATCAGGTCTCCCATGATCTGCCAAATGGCAATATCATAGGTCATCTCAGCAAACACTCCAAGGGCTGTGTTCCAGGAGAGTTCTCCACTCCACTTGACAAGTCACACCAAGGGGATTTAGGAAAGAGTACAAGAAAATGTCCTTGGGGGTGAAGTGGTGGGTAATTTTTCCCCCACCCAATTGTGAACCAGACATTGTCTTACAGAATGGAAAAATAGCTAACTCTCAGCTATAACTTCAGAATCTGTGAGCTTACAATGACAGCTGTTTTCAGGCCTCATAGGCAGAATGTCACAAAAACACTGAATGCTCAAATAACTGTTGGCAATAAGTTTTCAACTAAGGGAAAAGTCAAAGGCATAACAAGTGTTGATTTCCACTGGGGTATTTTCATTGTTATTTGTCTTGAAAATCATTTACAACAGTCATCAATCTAAATTGGCCAATTATTGTTCTCAATTCCATTAGCCGCCCACATTAATAGTTCTCAAAGGTTTCCCCTCAGAGCACCTTTTAAAGAAGTTGTCTTTTTAAAAAGTCTTTTTTTATCTTGAGCTTTTTTTTTTTAAAAAAAAAAAACTTTCTCCTTTGGGCCCTGAGTCTCATTTTGCTCCCATGTAGTACCAGAATCTTGGCATTCTAACTGGAAGTCTTCAGAAGCACAATGGTAAGTAAATAAGGTAAAGGTCTCCCTTGCTCGAAAACCAGTCATATCTGACTCTAGGGTGTAGTGCTCATCTCTGTTTCAAAGCTGAAGAGCTAGCATTGTCTGCTTCTGCAGACTTTCCGAGATCATGTGGAAGGCATGACTAGATGTCAGAGTGCATGGAACAGTGTTACCTTTCCCGCCAAAGTGGAACCTATTTATCTACTTGCAATTTCTTGCTTTCAAACTGCTAGGTTCTGCTCTTTAAATAAATAAAAAACCAAGCCACATTACTTGCCTAGAACAGTCAAAACCAGAAGATGTAAGCTCCAGATATTAATTATGGGCAAAATCTTTCATCTCAAACATAAGAACATAAGAACATAAGAACAGCCTTGCTGGAACAGGCCACAGCCCATCCAGTCCAGCATTCTGTCTCACACAGTGGCTCACCATTTCCTTCAGGGTATTCCCAAGGAGATGCCTTCACCTGCTTAGGATTCCCTGGAAATGGCATTGAGAGATATCCTGCCTATCTCTCCAACCCGGAGGTTGTCCTTAGGTAGCCATAATTATAGCCATTGATACACTTGTCCTCCATGAACTTGTCTAATCCTTTCTTAAAGCTGTCAAGACTGACAGCTGTCACCATTTCTTCTGGCAGGGAGTTCCATAGACCAGTAATCCTCTGGGTGAAAAAGTACTTTCTCTTATTTGTTTGAGAACTAGTACCCAAAAGTTTCATCGAGTGTCCCCTAGTTCTAGTGTTGTGCGATAGGGAAAACAGTTTTTCCTTATCTACTTTGTCCACACCGTGCATGATTTTATAAACTTCAATCAGGTCACCTCTTAGACGCCGTCGTTCAAGAGTGAAAAGGCCCAACCGTTGCAGCCTCAGATGGTAAGGAAGGTGTTCCAGTCCCCTAATCATTCTGGTTGCCCTCCTCTGTACTTTCTCCAACTCCATAATATCCTTCTGGAGGTATGGCGACCAGAACTGTACACAGTATTCCAGATGGGGCCTCACCATAGATTTATAAAGAGGCAAAATGACACTTGCTGACTTATTTTCTATACCCTTCCTAATGATCCCTAACATTGAGTTTGCTTTTTTCACTGCTGAGGCACACTGGGTTGACACCTTCATTGAGCTGTCCACCAGGACACCAAGGTCCCTTTCCTGGTTTGTCGCAGAGAGTTCAGACCCCATCAGTTTATAAATGTAATTGGGTTTTTTTGCCCCAACGTGCATCACTCTGCACTTACTGATGTTGAAGCTCATTTGCCACTGTTTTGCCCACTCCCCCAGTGTCAAGAGATCCCTCTGGAGCTCCTCACAATCTCTCACAGTTTTCACTACCCTGTATAATTTAGTGTCGTCAGCAAATTTGGCTACCTTGCTTTTTACTCCTACCTCTAGATCATTTATGAAGAGGTTGAAAAGCAGGGGTCCCAGTACTGAACCTTGGGGGACCCTGTAGGAATGCATCTGGATTCTGTCAGGCTGTCTTCTGACACATTTTGTAAACAAAAGCCTCTTTGCTTACTGAGAGACAATGCTAGATTTTGGGCTCTGACACTTCTGATTGGCTGTATGCCCTGAGTTTTGTTTCTGTTAAGTTTCGTTTCTGGTAGACTCTGCTTGAATAAGTTTCGTTTCTGAGACTCTCTGCTTGAATAAAGAGAAGGGATTAGTTTCCTTTGTTCAGCCAAAAGACCAGCGTGTGTGTTTGCTTTTCTCTCTATCTGTTTCCCTTCTTACTGAGCCTAATGAAGCTGGACTCCGTTAGGACTTTTAACTTTCTACCTTAAAAGATCTGATGATATAAACTGCTACGGGGGCGTGTCATGATGGAGGGCTGAGAGGGACGAGCTTTTCTCCGCTCGGAAAGGAGAGAAAAGAAAGTGACTTTTTAAAAGTGAAAATAGACCCTGAAACCGGCTGAAAAATGGATCAGGAAAAAGAGAAGGAAAATTAGTAGTGGAAAATATATTTGATGCTCCAAAGCAGCGCCGAGAAAAAGAGGTAGGACAGAGTTTCGATCTTGAGAGTGGGGGGATGGGCGACCTGTAATGGCGACGAGTCCCCAGAGCTCCTGATCGAAGAACGGAAATTCTGGAAACGGGAGGAAAGCGGCGTTCTAGCAAAAGAGCTCAAAAGTATGGGCAAAGCATAAGTGGACGTCGGAATTAAAAGTAAGCTTGTTTGGGGGCTGAAAGAAGATTCTGCAGCGGACTCGCTTGGTCTCGCCGCCGCCCCCCCCCCCCCCCCGATCGGAGACGTACGGAGTTTCGAGGTGCTGGAAAGGAGCAAAGGGGAAAGCGAAGAAGTCTGAGGGTGAGCAAAGTTGTAAAGACTTATAAAGTGAAAGGGGGAAATAGAAAGCAGAAGTAAAGAGACTGATTTTTTCTTATTTTCTTTTTCTTATTTTTTTATTTCCCTTTTGAAATGTTTTATGCCGGAGGGAGTGGACAAATTAACGGCTAAGCAAAAGGGGCAAGATGGTATTCCCTGCTTTCCTTTTTTGTTGATCTCTTTCTTCCCCTTTCCTTGCCTCCTCCTCTCGCTATTACGCTGTGGTCTAAGAGTATTGGTTTTTAAAGAAGAAGAGAGACGATAAGTCTGTCCCTGCATGCATTTATTTGGAGATACAAAGAGAAGCAAGAAGCTGTTGTGGCGCAGTTCTCTGAGAAATAAATTGCCTGTAGATTGGAACTTTGGAGAACAGGAAAGTGAACTCATCAGTGTTTCCTTCGTCTCTGCTGACTCCTCCTTTCTCTCTCCTTAAAAGAGAGTTGGAAAACGTTTGCAATTTACAATAGAAAGTTGGCTCCCCCTACAGTTAAATTTTTGATGCTGTTATTTTTGTTTGGTTTTTTTCTCTTGCCTGGTTTGAAGCCTTTTAATTTTTAAATCTTTTTTTTTAAAATAAGACTTTTTTAACTGTTTCTTTCAAAGAAAAAGGAAGGAAAAAAAATTTTTTTTGTTTTTTCTCTCACTTTTTTCCTCTTTTTTCTCATTCTTTTTTTGTTTTTATTTTTATTCTATTTTGACTTTTGTGGGGGGGAGAAATATTAAAGTAGATAAAAATATAAGAGGGAAATTAATTAAATTTAAATTGGGACAACGGAAGTTTGAATGACTCTCTGGGTATACATGGGTGTGTATATGTGTTTGTAAATACACGCGCATATATAGGGCAGAGAGAGGGAGGGGGAGGAGGGGATAAGGGTTAAGTACTGTACTTGGAAAGTTTAATAAAATTGGTTAGAGATAAAATATATGGTGAATTTTGAATGATTAAACTTTGTATGTAAATTGACAATAAGCAGTTAGAAATATATTTGAATGAAACGGCAGGGGAGAGGGAAAGAGAAGGAGAAGAAATTGGCTTGGACAAGAGTGCAAAGACCAACGTCCTCTGATAGAAGTTTCAGGAGGCTTACAAGATTGGATGAGGAGGAAGAAGAAATGAAAAAAGCAATGCAACAAGAGATAAAGGACTTGGAGGAACAAGAGACAGTGAAAAAGAGGGCACAACAATTACAGCAGCAGCAGCAACAGAAGACAATAATATCACCAACGGCGCCTACTCTATCTGTGGTAAAATCAATCGTGATAACAACAGCAAAAGTAACAACGACAACAACAGTTATGTCAACAGTGTCAACGACAGCGGTGATAGCAGGAACAACACCAACAACGATCGTAACTACGTCCACGGCCACAACACCAACGACATCGGCGACAGGGGGAGGAGAAGGAACTAAATCTGAATTTGAAATCCTTAACGAGAAATTTGATATCCTGGGGAATAATATTGGAAATATGTTGGTTCATATTAGAACAGATTGGCAGAAGGATCTGCAAGATGCAATAGTAAACATTACGAAGGGAATTGAAGGCATGAAAGAGGAAACAAAGACCATTAAAAAAGAGCATGAAGAGATAAAAAAAGAACAAGCAATGATAAAAGTAGAGGTCATGGATTTAAGAAAGAAAGAAAAGGAAAGAGAAAATAAGGTTGGGGATCATGAAAAGAGTTTGGAAAACGTAGAAGAACAATTAAGAAAAGCAAATGTTATAATTCGAAAATTCCCAGAGAACTCACCAGACAAATTAAAAGAAAGAATAGTGAAATGGCTTGACGAAATTATGGAAGATGGCTTCACGCCGTATGAGGTGGTAAATGTATTTAGGCTTGGTTCAAGAAGGGGCAAAACTGGGTCAAGGAATGTCATGTTAAAATTTGCTAATGTATCAGATAAATTGAGGTTAATGGCGCTTATACGTGAAAAAGGACCAGAGGTTTTAAAAGTAGAAGGCCATGATATTGAAGTGTACAACGACATTCCAATGGAGGATCGTTTCTGGAGACAGTCGATGAAGCCAATCACAAAAAGATTCCAGGAAAAGGGAATAAGATACAACTGGAAATTCCCAAGACAATTAAGTTTTTTTTATTTGGGAAGAAGATATTTAATTAATGAAGATATTAATGTCTTGGACGTAATGACAGATGCCAAATTATTGGAAGCAGGAACTAAAGAGTGGTTTGACTTGAAGGAAGAATTGATTATATCCGGAGGTTATAGAAGAAGGGATAGCAATGGAAACGAGAATGTGCCAAAAGGGGCAGAAGGAGGAATAGCTCCGGACGGGGAGTAAGTTCAAGCCCAATTCAGACTCCTATGTATGACTGCACCCCCCCCCTCCCCCCTCTGAATTTTGGAGGCCATTTGTAAAAAAAGAAATGGGGAGGGAGACTAGTAGATTGTTTAGTGTATTTTTTCTTTTAGATGTTCTTTCTTTTTTATTATTATTATTATTATCTTTTTGTATAAGGTGAAGGAAATGTTATATGTTGATCACATGTCCGTAGGAGGAAGTGGGAATTGCAAAAAAAGGGAGGGAGATACATAATAGATGAAGGATATAAAAGTATTAACATGGAACGTGAAAGGTACTGGTTGTCAAGTGAAGAGAAGGAGGTTGGAAGCGGCACTCAGAAAAGATAGACCGGATATAATTTTTCTTCAGGAGACCCATCAGAATTCGGAAAAAACTAATAAATTATTCTTAGGATGGACCCAAGTTTACGAAAAAGCATATGGTTCCTCAAAGGCTAGGGGGGTCGCAACTTTGATATCAAATAGAGCGGGATTCGAGATGATAAAAAGTATATCAGACCCAGAAGGTAGATACTTGATAATAAAGGGGAAGATAGAAGAAGAGGAAATAACGCTGGTGAATTTGTATGTGCCAAATGAACATCAAAATAGGTTTTTAAATAAGATATACCGAATATTAGAGAAAGAAAAAACAATAAAAATGATTGTAGGGGGAGATTTCAATTTAGTAGGATCAAATATAGATAGCACGAATATGAAGAGAAGTGTAGGTGGAAACAAGACGTCTGTGTTAAATAACTGGTTGAAAGCCTTGGGGTTGAAAGATACATGGAGAGTACTTAAAGGACAGGAAAGGGCCTATACGTATTTTTCACAAGTGTACAATACATATTCCAGAATAGATTATATATTTGTCACGGATAATTTGATAAGTAATTTAGACGGTATAGAAATTGGAATATTTAAAGAATCGGATCATGCAAAAGTATTGGTGGAATTGAAAATAGATGCTATAAAGAGCCCGAAAAATTGGAGATATAACGCCAGACTGTTTAGAGATAAAAAAAGTAAAGATCAAATGGTAGAAAAATGGGAAGAAAACTGGAAGTGGAATGATACAGGGGAAGTACGAATTGGTACCGTATGGGATACTATGAAAGCAATATTCAGGGGTGAAAGTATCAGGTTGGCAAGTATTAGAAATAAACAGTTAAAAAGTAAGCAAGAAGAAACAGAAAAAGAGATTAAAAGGTTACAGGAGATACATGCAACAACCAAGGATAGAAAAGTATATGAAAAGATGCAGGGACTAAGGAAGGAATTAATCGGAAACGACATGGAAAAGGTGAAAAGAGACCTAATATATTTAAAAAGAGAATATTTTGAATATAGTAATAAAAATTCAAAAATGTTGGCAAGAGCGGCTAAAGAAAAGAGAGGCAGAAGAGAAATAGGGATATTAGTGGATAAGGAGGGTATAAGGCATAATAAGATCAAAGATAAATGCAAGGTGGTCAGAGAATTCTACCAAGCCCAATACTCTAAAAAGAAGATAAACTTAGACAAATTAAAAGATAGATTGGAAATGCAAATCAAAAATAAAATAAGTCAAGAGCATAAACAAAGAATGGAAGAATTAATAACTGAAAAAGAGATAAAAAAAGTAATAAATAAACTGAAAGTAGATAAAGCACCTGGGGAGGATGGATTACCCGCGGAGTTTTATAAAGAATTTAAGGATATAGTAATCCCGAAACTGTTAAACATTTATAATGGTATTCTTAAAGGGGAACAGGTACCTGCATCGTGGTATAGAACAATAATTGTCCTATTACCAAAACCGGGAAAAGATTTAGAAAAAGTAGAATCATACAGACCTATCTCCCTGATTAACCAGGACGCTAAGATTTTTACGGCTATACTGGCAAATAGATTGAATAGTTTTATGGATAAATATATAAACAAAGACCAGGCCGGCTTTGTGAAAGGGAGACATATGGCAGATTTAGTAAGGCGAGTACTAAATTTAATAGACGTGGCAAGACAAAATAAAGAGAAAGTAGGTATACTATCATTAGACATTTTTAAAGCATTTGATTCGGTACAATGGATAACAATTATCGAGATAATTAAGAGCTATGGATTCGGTAATAGGTTTATAAAGACAATAGAACAATTGTACCAACAAGGATACGCTAAAATCAGGGTTAACGATGGTTTAACAGAAGAATTAAGATTAGAGGCAGGAACAAGGCAAGGATGCCCCCTATCTCCAATACTATTCATTATGGCGATGGAAATACTAGCTAATATAATAAGAGAAGATAAAAATATAGAAGGAATACTGGAAAATAAAATCAGTTTATATGCAGACGATACTTTGTTAATTATGAAACACCCCAGAAGAACTATGGAAAGGATTCAAAAGCATCTAGAGGATTTTGAACAAATTACAGGTCTGAAAGTAAACTGGGAAAAATCAGAATTAATTTTAAATAATATAGAAAAAGAAGAGCAAAGGAAAATTAGGGATGAATTTAAATTACAGATTAAAGGGAGCTTGAAATACCTGGGGATAAATATATCTAATAATTTAGAGGACCTGAAAAGACTAAATTATGATAAACAAAAGAAGGAACTTAAGACTAAAATTTCACAATATCAAAAACTGAAGTTGTCTTGGTTTGGCAGAATAGCACTGACTAAAATGATGTTACTACCAAAATTAAATTTTCTATTTGATGCCTTACCAATTCAACTGACAGATAAGGATATTGAGGAATTTCAAAAACTATTGGATAGTTATAGTAATGGGGGACGTAGACCTAGAATTCTAAAGAAAATGTGGTATTTACCTCAAAAAGAAGGTGGTTTAGGAATGCCTAATTTAAAGAATTATTATAAAGCCTTCCAGATAAAGAACGTAGTTAAGATACTGATGAAGGAACCGGTTATCTGGGAGGAAATCGAGATGAACGAAGTAAAGGAAGTTGGTAAGAGTCTTTTCTTAGACAAGGAAACAGGAAAAATATTGGTTAAAAACAGAATGATGAGATCTATGATGGGAGTATGGAAGAAGGTTAAAATGAAATTGGCCCCAAACATCTCACCGATAATTGAAATAGAAGACTTGAATAACTTCCCAATAAGATTGGATAACGAGATTAAGGAAATTTTGTTGACAAATAGGGTTCTCCTATTGAAAGATTGGATACGAGTCTGCAAAGATGATGTGAGGAAAAGAGAGCTATATACCCAGATGAAGTTGAATTGGTTTCAGATAATTATGGTGAATAAGTGGAATAATAAATACTGGAGGGAACGAAGCTTAGAAAGAGACAAGACGGAATTTGAGGAATTAGTTTGGAAAATTAGGAGGGAAGAAATTGGTATTAAAGGGTTGGTTAGTAAAATTTATAAAATAATAAACACAGAAGGTAATCCACAAGAAACATTAAGAAATACATGGGAACAGGATTTGAACTTGAAAATAACGGAAAAGGAATGGCAAAATAAATGGAAAAAAAGAATTATGAGATCCCTATCGGTCAGAATAAAGGAACACAATTTTAAAATGTTATGGAGGTGGTATCTGACACCCGTGAGACTGCACCAGATGGATAAGAAGAACAATAAAATGTGTTGGAGATGCAAAAACAGTCTGGGCACATATGTTCATATGTGGTATGAATGTAAAGAGGTAGAAAACTTTTGGACAAAAATTGAGATCGAGATAGGGAAAATTATGGGAGTACGTCTCAGACTGGGGCCAGACACCATCTTACTGACAGATGTTGAGAATATTAAAATAGATAACGATAAGAAAGAGTTGTTGTCTATGATGTTAGTAATGGCAAGAATGTGTATTGCAAAAAATTGGAAAAGTGATATAATATTAAAAGTGCAGGATTGGTACGGGCAGATGTGGGATCTCGCATTGAATGAAAAACTAACATGGGAATTAAATCTTAGGAAAGGTATAATAAAAGAAAGTAGATTTTGGAAAATATGGCGAAATTTTGTGGAATACTCATTGACAAGAGATGAAATAAAAAAATTGACACCAGACCAAATGAAATTTTGGGAACAATAGAAATGAATGGGAGATCCCACAACCTCCTAGGACAATGTATATAGCACCAGGGTGATGAAGTCTGTAAGTTTATGTAACATACAGTCTGTCTTATTTTTTACCTTATGATTTTATGTTTATTAATTTCTTGTTATTTTTTTTGTTATGTATAAAATGTTTGTTTTATGTCTTATGCTTTAAAAAATTAATAAAAATTTAAATAAAAAAAAATAAACTGCTACTTCATGAGACTGATTGAGACATGAATCAGATTTCTACAAGTGGCGCCCCTCGTGAGGCAATTGAATGAAATTCAAAGGAATGCTTTGAACTCTGCTTCAGCAATTAACACCTCATAATTGGCGACCGGGGAAGGTCTCATTCACCTACGACCAGGCAAAAGGTCAGACCGGAGGAAGGTCATAAATTGAGCGCTCAAAATTCATCCAATTTTACATTGGGTCCCACATTAGGTGAGTGAAGAAAAATATTATTTTTTTGAATTATGGGATGTGTGATGGCGTCGCAAATGCATGAACTTTGTAAAGATATCTCAGATCTTTTGATTAACAATGGGCGAAAGGCTGATGAGAAGAAGATACAGCAGCTGGTTAAAGCTATAGAAAAAATCAGTCCTTGGGTTAAATATGATCAATGTCTGGACTTACAACAGTGGAAACAGATTGGGAGAGAAATGCAGAAGCATGAGAGAATTTTTGTATCAGTTCAATTTACATGGGAGGAAGTTAGAGACTGCCTTCAAAGACTCACTCCAAAGAATATTCTGTTGTCTCAGGGGCTTGCTGGCCCCCTCCCAAAGCTTTTGCCACCAGACAAGGGAGGGGCTATGGCAACTGCTCCTCCATCATATGAGAAACAACAGCCCCCTGATGGGGGTGGAGGTGGAAATGGAGATGGGACATTATATCCTGCCTTGCAGCAATCAAGCACTTTTAGCCCTACAAAAGACCTGTTCTCTGCTGCAATACTGCCTGCCGAGTCTAAAAAACAACTTGTGCCAGCTGATGGGGAACAAATGGTGGGGACCTCATCACAGATTGAAGCTGTTAATGCATGCAGAGTGGCAGGAAGCAAGAAGTGTGTTTCAAAGAGCATAGGGGATCTCAGCCCCCCCCCCCCCCGTGAAGCAACCCTCATCACAAAAGCAGGAGAAGCTGAGTAGTAAATTTGATACCTCACGTTTGGGCAGGAAGATCCTGCAGAAATGGAAGGATGGCCCAAAGGAGGAACGCACAAAACCCAAGACAAAAAAGGGGTGCAAGTACAAACTAACAGATGCAGTTTGTCATAAGGTTGAGAATCAGATGCTGGAGATGAAAGAAATACAGAGGAAGAGGGGGGTGAATATTTCCTCGATGGACAGCAGGCTGTTGCAAAAATACAAGGAGGAAGAAGACATACAGTTTTTGGCTGATTTTGAACTGCCCAACCCTCAAACAAAGAGATCCAGAGTGAGCTGTTCCAAGTTTCAGGCATCAGGATTGCAGGGAAAGCAACTTGGAATTCCCTGTGATTTTCTTCTGTGTGAAAATTACTTGCAACTTCTGGAGAAGTTCTTTGTGCCTTCACACCTCTTCGCCTGCCTTAATGCAGATGGGGGTGGCTGGAGCATAAAGGAATGTGTGTTTGCCAGAAAAGCTGAAAAGGGGGGTTGTGTGGGATTGTCTTGTGAATTCAGTGAGACTTAATTTATGGCTTAATTTCAACCTTTGCCATGCCAAGAACTGTGCTGGAGAGGAGAGAGTGTTTAAGGAAGCTTCAATCAAGATTTGGACTTTTAATTTGGACATTTTAATTGGACTAAAAAGAAAAAAAGTTTGTGTGGACTTTAAAAAAGAATTGGCTTTGTTTGCATTATAAAACCTGACAGCCTTTTTTAAGAAATTGTCTACCTGCTCAGGCTATGAGTGTGAAATGCTTTAATGAGATTTGTACTGTATTTGAGTTACCATGCTATGCTGATTATAAGTTATTGAATGCTTCTTTCACTCACACCAGTGGGAGAAGAAGAAATTTAATGCCTTACTCATGTAATTGGGGAAGTGAGAAATGCTTTCTAAAATGCAACCGGACCTCCTTCATGTAAGGAAGAAAAGAAATGTTCATGTTTTGTTTATGCTTAAATGTTTGCTTATTCTCTTGCAGGAGAAAGACCTGTCTTTGCTTATGTTATATTTTGTCTTATGAAACTGCATATCTCAAGGTACCTTCAGAAGTACATGGCAGAGTTTCAGTACCCTACACATGTATATGGGTTTGTGATATTGCATTTGTGTTATATGTCACTCATGTTTCATGTTTAGTTACATGGTATGCTCCTGTTTCTTAGGGGAGTGTCTTCCTAAGCCATTGGTCATTTATTGGCAACAAGGGAATCCTGAGTGGAAGGATTCCTGCTCGAGCGATCCGCCCATGGAGAGAGAAGAAGGTTACTCAGCTCCAGGATGGTGGTTCACCAGTAGACTAAATTTGCTGACATTTGTTTTCTTTCTTACTGTGCTTCCAGCTGTAAGAACAATACCTCATGGGGGCAACCCCAACTTTTGGCTTCGTCATGCTAACTATATGTTTGAGGTTCATGGTAAGAATGCAACGTTATATTATGAGCATCCACTGGCAGTGTCTCAAATGGCCTTTCTTCCGGCATTGTTCAACACGCCAGAGTTGGTTATTGGACATTTGCAACATCTTGATAGATCTACACTCTTCTCTAATCCTCCAGAACAATTTAACAACACCCGCTGGCGAAGCATGACATTCAAGAAATACACTAAAGGACTTTGTTTCTGTTGTCATAGTTCTGGAGTCTGGAATAGTAAATGGAAGTACTGGACTCAAGCACAAAGGGTTTTGAGGAATGTAGGCAATTATACGGGTTGTGATGATTATTTTTGGTTATGGGGTAGTTATAACAGTTCTTATAAGCTTAATTATACCTTGTTTAACACTACTATTGAAGATATATATGATGTGTTTCCTATGTTTACTCCTGATTATTCTGCTATAGATAGTGGTTCAATTTGCAATGGATGGCAAATCAAGGATCCTAACATGTGGTTCTTTTTTAATGGAGTTGCCACGAATTTCCATCCAGGACAATATCAATGTGCAGCATTGGGTTATTTTACCTTACCCGTACAAGTGCAAATGCCGCCTCGGGCAGATGCACGGCGCCGGAGAGCTACTGCCGGCCCGATGGGTTCTGGTTGCAATGATGAAGTGATAATCGATGTTCAGCTTTCTGATGGTAGCTCCTGGGGGAGAGCTATAGGGAGTGCTATCACTGGAGCACTCACCTTGGGATCATACCCAGGTGTCATTTCCCAGGAGAATAGAAGGTCCATTTTGGGACTCACCTGTAGGCTGGAGAAATCAATCAATGCCACAGGGAGGGTCATACGGGATCTTCAAATGGAAATCACTGAGCTTCATCAAGACCAAATGCAGGACAGACTGGCCATAGATTACCTGTTAGCAAAATCCGGAGGATTTTGTAAACTGGTCGGGAACCAGGGATGTCGGGTAAAATTCCAGGATCTGAATAATACTATTGAGAAAGAACTTCAGAATTTACAGGAGAGCATTACTAACAATGTACGCACTGATGTTAATCTCTTTGATTGGGTGACTTCTTAGTTGCCTGATTTATCTGTCCTTAGACAAGTTTTCTTTTATGGGTTCATTATTATTATCTGCCTTATATCTTTGTGTTTTTGCATTAATTGTATTCCTAACCTTATTTCTATGTGTAACGCATGTCCACTGCGTAGAAGGGAGACATCGAGTTTTGCACGACGGCAATTGTACTCAATGAGGTATCATCCTCCGGAACAAGGTACCATGAGTCAGGAGGGGTACGATGTTCAGGAGGACAGTGATGATGTATATGGAGGAGTAGTTATGGAGTATGATGACATGCAGGGGTATGATTAGCCGTCCCTCTCTCAAGTTTAAATGAAAAAGGAGGACATGTAGGAATGCATCTGGATTCTGTCAGGCTGTCTTCTGACACATTTTGTAAACAAAAGCCTCTTTGCTTACTGAGAGACAACGCTAGATTTTGGGCTCTGACACTTCTGATTGGCTGTATGCCCTGAGTTTTGTTTCTGTTAAGTTTCGTTTCTGGTAGACTCTGCTTGAATAAGTTTCGTTTCTGAGACTCTCTGCTTGAATAAAGAGAAGGGATTAGTTTCCTTTGTTCAGCCAAAAGACCAGCGTGTGTGTTTGCTTTTCTCTCTATCTGTTTCCCTTCTTACTGAGCCTAATGAAGCTGGACTCCGTTAGGACTTTTAACTTTCTACCTTAAAAGATCTGATGATATAAACTGCTACTTCATGAGACTGATTGAGACATGAATCAGATTTCTACAGGACCCCACTCTTTACTTCCCTCCACTGGGAGGTGTCCATTTAGTGCTACCCTCTGTTTCCTGTCCCTTAGCCAGTTGCTGATCCAGGACAAGACCTGTCCCTTTATTCCATGACTGGTAAGTTTATTCAAGAGCCTTTGGTGTGGGACCTTGTCAAAAGCCTTCTGAAAGTCCAGATAAACAATGTCAACTGGATCCCCCTTATCCACATGCTTGTTGACACTCTCAAAAAATTCCAACAGATTAGTGAGGCATGATTTGCCCTTGTAAAAGCCATGTTGGCTCTCCTTTAGCAGCGCCTTCTCTTCTATGTGTCTATTAATTCTATCTTTTAGGATGGTTTCCATCACTTTACCGTAAGGGATAAGTCCAGTAAGGGATAAGTCCAGGTTGTGTTTAATAGAGGGCTACCTTGAATTCTCATCTTACAGAGAGATGTCATATTCAGAGCCTAAGTGGTGCCCTCAGATCCTTTTCTGTGTAACATTTTTGTCATGGGCCTAATGACCTTTCAAGAGATGATTCCTACCACAACTTTCCATAGAGATAGCTTTTAAATAGTTCTAGGATAACAAAGCTACTAAACATCCTATCATGCATTAAATGCACATCTGAGGGAATAGTAAGGAAAACACCCACATCCCATGTATGTACTAATGCACTTGTGTGCCATATATCTTGAGTGGTTACAATATTGTGGGAAAAGTCTTAGGCCACCATTAGATTTTCTGTTTTAGTAATTTATGTGTTTGCTTGTTTTGTTTGTTCTATTGGATTTCTATAGCCGCCACCTCTCCGAAGCGACTCCGGGCAGCTCACGTGACATCACCATAAAAAACACTCAGATATAAAAACATCCCCACAGCAATTAAAATCATAAAGACATTTAACATTTAAAAGCCACTAAATACCCTCCCAGCAATCACAATAAGTTAAAACTAAACCCGAATGGCCTTTCATATAAGCCAGCTGGGGGGGGGGTGTGGCTGCCCCACCGGCAGTACCCCACAACTGATAAGCCAGCCAAGTTTTTAGGCCTTTCCTAAAAACCAATAGCTCTGCCTGGAGGCGCAGCTCCGTCAGCAGGAGGTTCCACAGGGCCAGAGCAGATGCTGAAAAGGCCCTCCTTCTATTGCTAGAGAGGTGAGCCTCTCTAGCCAATGGAACCATTAGGGAGCCCTTCTGGTCTGCTCTGGTGGGATGGGCAGATGTCCTTGGGGTAACGCGGTCTCTTAAGTAACCTGGTCCACTACCATGTAGGGCTTTAAATGTAATAACCAGCACCTTGAACTGCACCCAGAGCCACACCAGGAGCCAATGCAGCTCCCGCAACAGGGGTAAGGCATGGGCATAATGCCCACACCCCATCAACACATGGGCAGCCACATTCTACACCAGTTGCAGCCTCTGAATGGTCATCAAGGGCAGCCCCATGTAGCATGCATTACAATAATCTAGTCTGGAGGTAACCAAAGCATGTGCGACCATAAGCAAGGAGTCCCGGTCCAGGAATGGGCGTAATTGGCAAATCACTCGAAGCTGAGTGAAAGCCCTCCTGGCCACGACTGCCACCTGCTCTTCAATCAGAAGTCATGAGTCCAGGAGGACCCCCAAATTATGCACAAGGTCTGTCTGAGGCAAATGATCCCCATCCAGTACCAAAAGTGCTAACTCCCAGGATAACACAGGGCCCCTGACCCACAGCCACTCAGTCTTGCCGGGATTCAGTTGTAGCCTGTTGTCCCCCATCCAGACCCTCACAGCCTCCAGGCACCTGGATAGGACTTCAACTGTATCGCTTGGATCACCACGGGCTGAGATGTACAGTTGAGTATCATCAGCATAATGATGTTACTTCACCCCGTGGGAACAGATGATCTTCCCCAGAGGCTTCACGTAAATATTGAATAAGAGAGGTGAGAGTACCAAGCCCTGTGGCACCTCATATTGGAGAAACCTAGGGCTGGACCTCTCGCCCTCAAACAACACCGGCTGGGTCCAGCCTCTCAGAAATGAGGAGAACGAGGACCACATATTGCCCTGAATCCCCAATCCTCAGAGCCTTCCAGAAGGATACCATGGTGGACAATATCAAATGCCACTGAGAGGTCAAGAAGAGCAAGGACAGACGGATTACCTCCATCCCACTCATGCCAGACATCATCCATCAGCACAACCAATGCAGACTTGAATCCTGACTGAAAAGGGTCCAGATAATCCACTTCATCCGGAATGCCGTGTAACTGCCACGCCACTGCCTTCTCCAATACCTTCCCTAAAAAGGTATTTGGCAAATAATATGGCAGCACTGTGCTTCAGTCAACTCCAAACCCCTCAGGTCCATGTTGGGATTGAACTTTGAATGAATCCGAGCAAATTTCTCAGTCAGATAATCAGCGAAATTGGGAGAAAGTGTGTGTACTACACTCCTAGCCCTGCCATCCAGGCTCAGGGCCCCCTCTACCAATGAGGGACCTAGTCATCCGGAAAAGGGTCGCTGAATGATTATCCACAGAGGCAATAAGGGCAGTGAATACCAACGCTTCACTGCCTCCATCGCCGCAAGGTAGGCCCTAACAGCAGCTCTAGCAAGTGTTCAGTCAGAATCAATTTGGGTCTTCCTCCAACGGTGCTCTAGGCATCTCTTTGCACATTTGAGTTCCCTCAAATCCTCCGTAAACCACGGAGATGAGTGGGACCCTTGTGCGCAGAGAGGCCATAGTGCCGCAATCATGTCCAACACCACCGTCACCCCCTCATTCCAGAGAGCAACCATTAGACTACAGCAAGGGCAATCATTAGACTACAGCAAGAAAATACAGGAAATTTGTATGCAGTATTTTTAAAAAAGATATCCAGGGGCAGCTTTTATAGGCTAAAGTGGCAAGTATTTAGTCTATTATCATCTGTAGCTCATCCAGATCTACGCCCACTGCATCAATGATGCTATCTAGCCATCTCATTCTCTGCCACCCCTTTCTCCTTTTGCCTTTGAGTTTTTCCAGCATCAGGGCCTTCTCCAGTGAGTTCTCTCTTCTCATTTGGTGACCAAAGCTTCACCTTTAGTATTTGTCATTCCAAGGAGCAGTCAGGGTTGATTTCTCTTCAGGATTGACTGATTTGATCTCCTTGAGTGCAAGAGACTCTCAAGAGTCTTCTCCAGCACCACAGTTCATAGGCACCTATTCTTCTGTGCTCAGCCTTCCTTATGGTCCAGCTCTCACAGCCATACATTACTAGTGGGGAAACCATTGCTTTAACTATGCGAACTTTTTTTTTTTGGCAAAGTGATGTCTCTACTGTTTATTTCGCAGTAGGCATAGATCTGGATGGGCTACGGATGATAGCAGATGACAGAGGAGCCTGGTGTGCAGTGGTTCATGGGGTCACAAAGGGCTGGACTCAACCGTGCGACTGAACAACAACTTTTAGTATGATTTCCCTTAGCTCTAAACCCATCTTGAACTCTTTTGAGAAAACTGTCCTGGAGTTTAGTGAAATATAATTTTCTGGTATATTATACCAGGCTTCCTTCAGCACTTCCCAGAGTTCTTTAGATTTAGGATGTCTTTTATTTCTTTAATTTAATTTAATTTAATTTAATTTAATTGTCACATTTATATACCGCTCACTCGGCCAAAGCCGACTCAGGGCGGTTCACAATGAAAATTTAAAAAACATGTTAAAAACAGTTAAAACTACCCACCCCCTAAAACAAGGGGTGCAGGATCCCCATTGTCCAGGATCACCATTATCCAGGTGATCTCAAGAAATAATTACATATGGTCATTACCCCATTGTTGGGGTACACAGAAAGAGCCTCCTCAAAGATTGTGGTATTCTTGAACCACAATCAGGCATACTCTGGTAATGGCAACCTTGTGTTGCCGGGCTAATCTTTCTCACACTGGTTAGGTGAAAGGAACTGCAGAATAAACTTGTCAGAGGAGAATTTATGCCTTGGTTTTTTTGCCTCATCCAAGATGGAGATTTCAATGTGTGGAAGACTCTTTAGATTACATACTAGGGGTATTGGACATGTGTGATGGACATGTCATGCTGCAAGATCATTGGCTGGAATCCTTTAGGGGAATGGCAAGGAGGTGGACACTGAGAGAGGAGATAAAACCGATGTCCAGACACTTTTGATTGACGGAACCTGTGTAGAGATGGTAGCGACGTTCAGATTTCTGGAGTGCCAACACAAGGGGGCTTGCGAAGAAGGCACAGCAGAGACTGTATTTTTTGAGAACTCTAAGGAAAAACCATCTTCCGCAAAAGCTGCTGCTTGCCTTCTATCACTGCGCTATTGAGAGCGTGCTCACATATGGCTTATGTGTGTGGTATGTGAGTAGTACTCATCGGGATAGGATAATGTTGCACAGAATTATTAAAACAGCAGAGAGTATCATCAGCTGTCCACTCTCCACTTTAGAACAAATTTACACCATCTCACAGAAAAGCATTAGATATAGTAGGAGATCCATCACATCCTGGCCACTGCTTCTTTGAGCTTCTGCCATTGGGACGGAGATATAGAACAATGAAGGTAAAAACGAGCCATCTCAAGAACAGTTTCTTCTCCAGAGCAATTTTGGCCTTAAATGGAAACTCTGGACTCTGAAGTCATCTTATCTTAAATTTTTAAATTTTTAGATTGTACTGTATGGTACTAACTTAATTGGTGTTTCTGTAGCTGTTTTAAATTAAGGGGTATTCCTTATTCGAGTTGATATATAGCAACCGAGAAATTACATTGTTCCCGCAAGGGGACAATGACAATAAAGATTTTTCTTATCTATCTATCTAAAACCCAGAAGGTGGGGATCAGGAGACTGACTCTCTTGGAACCGATGTTTGGAGCTAAGGAGGAACTGGAATCATATAGTTGCTTAAGTTAGGGGCGGGGTGCTGGGCTTTCCTCCCAAAAGCAGATTTCTTTATTTTGATATGCTTTCTGAACTTTTGCTGGACTTTATTCTGTAACTACTTTAATTTCAATATACTTTTAAAATCCCTGAAGAAGACTGGAGTGTTTACTTGGCTCAGTGCTACATCATCTACACTAATCCCATGAGCTACCTTGCTCACCACCTAGATCTAGATCAGGAGTGAGAAGGCAAGCTTTAGGAAAAGCCTGGACTGTTTAGCCAGAAGAGCAGGCAGTACCAGGCAGGATTCCATTGCCAGGAGGCCAAGTGCTACTTGTGAGTAAGAGGATCCTGACAAAAGTCACCAACAGGTGCCTTTATTTTTGCAGTTTCACATATGACCTAGACATGGAAGAAGAATCCCATTGCTAAAACAACAAACCTAATAGTGGCCTAAGACATTTAAGATAAGATAAGATAAATCTTTATTGTCATTGTCCTGCACAGAACAACGAGATTGGGGGGGGGGGACACTTATCAACCCAATAAAACCTAAACAAAATACAACTATACAAAATTATCAACATACTCTCACCCCACATATACACATTTAACCCCTAAAAACCTCTAAAACTCTAAAACCTCTAAAAACTATATACAGAAGCTCCCTCATAGACTGCATTGCGCTACATTCAAAGCCAGAACCGCTTTTGGGTAGAAACTATTTCTCAAGCGGCTGGTCCTGGTCTTTATGACCCTATACCTTCTTCTAGAAGGCAGAAGCTGAAAGAGATCATTTCCGGGGTGCGTACTATCTTGTGCAATCTCTACAGCTTTCTTATAACACCTGGTGGCATAGATTTGATCTAGAGTGGGAAGAGTACACCTGATTATCCCCTCTGCAGTCTTTACGACCCTGGACAGCATTGTTATTTCCCTAGCTGTAATACTCCCAAACCATACACACAGACCATAGGTTAACACACTCTCTATGGTACAGTGGTAGAATGCCAACAGCAGGTCCTTTGAAAGATTGTTCTTCCTGAGGATTCTCAAGAAGTATAACCTCTGCTGTGCTCTCTTCATCAGATCTTTGGTGTTTGCTCCCCATGTTAGATCATCCCTCAGCTCCATTCCCAGAAATCAAAATACCGAGACCTGTTCCACACAATTCCCTTCAATAATAAGTGGCTGGATGTTCAATTTGCATTTTCTAAAGTCCACAATGATCTCTTTTGTCTTTTTTACATTGAGGAATAAATTGTTTTCCCTACACCACTCTGTCAGCATCTCAACCTCCTTCCTGTAAGCCGACTCCCCCTCCCCAGCAGTAATCAGACCCACCACCGTTGTGTCATCTGCAAACTTGATGATCTTATTGCTGGGGTAACTGGGAACACAATCATATGTGTAAAGCGTGTACAGAAGCAGGCTCAGCACACACCCCTGCGGTGTCCCTGTACTTATACTGAGATCCGCAGAGACATGAGAACCCATCCTGACCCATTGGGAACGATCTGATAGAAAATCTAGTATCCACCTGCATAAGCATGGCGGAAGCCCCAGATCTAATAATTTGGGCACCAGTCTATAAGGAAGAATAGTATTAAAAGCAGAACTAAAATCTACAAATAACAGTCTCGCATTTGCACAGTACTGTATATATTTATAGTGTAAAATAGGCATATGGATATGGAGCTCCTGTAAATCATCCAGCATTCCTACTTGGGAGAAGGCATGTGTACTACACTCTTAGCCCACACACCTACAGATAAATGTATGTTCATGGGATCTTTCCTCACTAACATGGCATGCTTAACTGCTGGGACATGATCAGTATGCATATTTACATGTGAAGTGTGTGGTGAGCAGGCATTTCATTTCTAACCCTCTTATCTTCTCTGAACATGTGAAGGGTTTATTTGAATATCTATTGTATACAAATATGGTGAAACACCGGTAACACAGAGGACTCATCTCATCCAGTTTAAAATTAATGGTAAGTACATTCCATTGAGGGGGAAATGGAGCCTTGTTATGAGTAGGCTGTACCTCAGCTATCTTTTTTGGATGGAATTCAGAAAAAGAACCATGGTCATGGCTACTTTCACTATCTCTTTTCACAGCACACACTGTTTCCCTTCCACACTTGTTGCATAAAAGGTTAACTTGGGGAAAGTATTAAGAGAATACAGAGAGACTCAACACGCAAGCTCTATCTCCTTAAAATGTCTTATGAGAACAGGGCCCTCATTGTCAGTTCTACTTCTATTTTACTTCAGAGCAAGGGGAGAACTTGAAGTTTGAAGAAGAAAGTCACAATGTATAGGTGCTTTTTGACAATACAAAGGGAAATATTATCATCCCACAGCACTTTTCATAGTGTTCTGTGAAATAGAATGAGATAAGAATTGTAAAGCTCTTTGTACGTAGGGGAAATGCAGTAGAAGTATATTTCATGATGATAAGGTTAAATAAATTCACTATATTAGTCTAGAAGAGGGCTTAATATAACTCTGGCTTTTCACCCAGAATGTGCAAGGAACACGTACATCAGTCTAAGATTCACCGTAATAACAAAGGGTTGTTGTTTTTAGAAAATCTTCCAGGGAACAATGCCAAAAAGCCTGTTACAGATTAGTAATAAACTGACATTACATATGGGTGTAATCCTGGAAAATAAAAATAAAAATCTAATGCTCATTTTCAATTCAATTGGTTCCAAAATAATAAGAAAATAAGAATGAAAATCTTGTAGCAACCCTGAAAGTAGCAGGGCTCAAAACACTACAACAGCAAGTAAAATATGAATCTAACCAAGTATTAATGGTTGTTGTTTAGGGTGGCCATTTTGCACTGAAAGCATTACACTCTAGTTTCATCTTCTTTGAACAGTAAATTTTTATTAACATAACAATTTAATAGAGATCAATGGTGAGAAGTATATAATGAGCACCTGCTTGTGCTTGCAGAAGAGGAAAACACTGTTACACTGTTTCATAATACTTTCTCTGAAGAACTGTTTCTTTCTGCCTTTAGACGTTTCATCCAGTTCCACCTAAAGCACATTTGAAGATTATACAGGGCTGATCTTAACCTATAAATCCAAGGGTTCACCGTTGGAACTGGCTATAGGTTGCTATGCGTCGCCCTACTGATCCGCACCCACCCTTCGTGCGCACGGCCGAATTGCCTACGCAGGTCAACGAAGCATTTAAAAATCCGGCACTGGGGCCTCAGCCCCACAAACGGCAAGAAAGGGAAAGAACTTCACTTCTCAACATTCCTTGCGCTGCGCCGCGCCAGAGCCAATCACGCTGAGAGGCTCTCGCACGGCGCAGCGTTCCGACACGCGCTGCAGCCAATCGAAAGAAACGCATTTTAAAAAAACCCAGCAAAAACACAAAGCACCAACCCATTACTACAAGCCCCAGCGTCCTGCGCGCCATGAGCACGCAGAACGCTGAGGAAACCGGCGCCCGAAAAATTAAAAAGAAAAACAACTCACCGCGTCACAGCCAAACACACACCAGCCAGCTTTCTATCCCTCCCTGAAGGACCCGACTGGAGTTTCCCCTTTAATATCAGTGGGTGGGGGTTGCGATCCCCCTCTCCGCTGGCTAACCTAGCGTTGGGAGGTTTGTGGGGACAAAAGGGGAATGTTTCCAAAACCCTTCTGGACTCAGGACACCAGGGAGAGGGGATCGATTCCCACCCCCCTCCTTAAAAAAACTCCGTCTTTTCTACTCTTTAAAAATGGAGTTTTTTTAAGGAGGGGGGGAGGGAATCGATCCACTGTGCCTGGTCTACTGGGTCCAGAAGAGTTGGGGGGACATACCTCCTTTGTCCCCACAAACCTCCCAACCCCAGGGGAGCAAGCGGAGAGTGGGGTCGCATGCCCTACCCACTGATATTAAAGGGGAAACCCTGATCTACTTTCACAACTACACACAAAAAAGCACCATAAAACAATAAAGCCACCCTCCCCACCACCTAACCCACCCTTACTAACCCACAACGACCATGCCCCCCTCCCCACCACCTAGCCCACCCTTCCTAACCCCCAACGACCATGCCCCCCTCCCCACCACCTAGCCCACCCTTCCTAACCCCCAACGACCATGCCCCCCTCCCCACCACCTAGCCCACCCTTCCAAAACCCCAATGACCATGTACCTTCCCCACCACCAAATAAATAATGTTTTAAAAATTACTAAAAACACTCAAACACAGCCAAAAATACACAAAAACAAAAACACCAAAAACAATACGAAGTAAACAAAGACACAATCAAAAACAAAACAAACAGACAAAAAATACAAACTCCAACCCCCCCCCACCCCCCCCATCCCACAAAACAAAGAAAACAAGCAAACTTACCAGAACACGTGCTACCTACACCAGGACTGGAAAAGAAATGAATACAGAAAGACCCTACTGACCAGAAGAAGCTCCACCCAGAGGCCAGGAGAGAAACAAAAGTCAAAATACAATAACCCCTACCAGCACCACCTGCTGGCCACAATAGTAAAAACAATTCAAAAACACACAACAGCCCCAAACAAAACACAAACTCACAATTTTACACAAAAGGTCACACCAAAAAAAACAAGGAAAAAAGTACACTAAACACACTGTCACACAAATCACAAATATATATATGTCAATAACATACAATAGAAACTTTAAAAAATCCTGTGCTGAGTTATTATATCATACTTTCTTCTTTTATTAATCCTCAAAAAAACCCAAAAAAGCAGATCACAGTTAATAACAGCCAAGCCAAACAAATTTAACATAAATAAACATTTAAAAAATTAAAATTACAGACTAAGCAATTTTTTTAAAAAAACAACACAATTTAACCTTCCAACACAATGTAACACTATTGCAAAAAAAAATAAATGGCTCATTTGTAATTAAAAAACACGGGGGGGGGAAAGCCCGGCAACGCCGGGCAACCCTTGCTAGTATTTCATAAACAAGGCTAATACAAGCTCCCATGTTACTGAAGAAAGTTAAGAGACTGAGCCACCAGATATATTTTGTTATTGTTATGTGCCATGAAGTCAGAACTGACCCTAAAGGGCTTTCAAGGTCAGTTGGGTATTTAAGGAGTTTTCATGGCTGAGTAGGAATTCAAACCCAGACCTCCTGAAACCAAGTCCATCACTGTATCCATTATACCACACTGGGTACCAAAATGGCATAATTTTTGCCAAGACAGTGCAGGGAGAAGCTCAAAAGTTCCTTTCAGATCCTGTTGGTTACAGGTAGCTCAAACCCTTTACGTTTTCTATAGAAAAAATTAAAATAGTCAACAAGAGAAAACAAGGAACCAACCAGGAGAATGGATTCTATGAAAAATCATCATCTGGAAATAATGTATCTCTTTAAGTAGGAACTGGTGTTGATTTGGGTGTGAGGATGTGCTCATTTATTCACAAAAGAGGCCATTTAATTATGTGAGGGATTATCTTGGGGACATGAAAGGAGCCTCATTTGGGTGTCCCCTGAGCAGAGTGCCTCCAGCAAAAATAATTTCAATCCAGATTAATTTCAGACATGAAATTATTATTATTCCATCTATAGCAGGGGTGCCCAAACTTTTCTCACCAGGAGCCTGACCACGCCTCCCTCAGACAGCTAAGCGGGCCAGTCATGTAGTTTCTTCTGGCAGTGGCACATGAATTCAATGTGCATTTTTGGGTTTTTGGGCACCCCTGGCTCTGCAGATATTTGTGGACTCCCAGAAGCCCTGATCAGCAGGTGTACTAACTTGGGCTTCTGGTAACAGAAGTCCAAGAGCACCTGGAGAGCCATGTTTGTTGACCCCTGGTTTAAAGTGATGCAACCCAGGCACAAACAGGGAGCACAAATTCTTGCAAGTCTGCAAATTCCTCACTCACACAGGCATCAAGCAGAAGAGCTGATATTGATCAACCTCCTGTTAGGGATGTTTCCATTACTACTGAGATGGGGGCATGGCTGTGGAATTTTGTCTTATTTTGATCCTTATTACACTAAGTATCAGTCCAATCTATTTAAAGATAGTGCAAAAGTTCCAAAAAAACATGATGAAAGTATAAATACACAAACAGGCTCAGCACTTACAGCAAAAAGGAGATAATCCATATTTCAAGAAATATTGGTTATGCAGTTTAGGAACACAACCCCAATTAAAAATAAGAAATGCTAACAAATCCTAATCTAGTACAGTGGTACCTCGTACAATGATTTTAATCCATTCTACGGGGCTCATTGTTGTATTAAAAAATTGCTAGATGATGCATGCATCGTATAGCAATTTTCCCTATGGGATGCATCATACAATGTTTTTTTTCACTAAGTGGTTTTTCTCACTGAACAATTTTTGTACAATTTTTTCCATAGGGAAAATTGTTATGCGGGACACCATTCCCCCCTCCCCCCCAAAAAAAACCTAATTGTTATGCAATTTCATTGCTACACAGGGCAATTGTTATATGAGGTTCCACTGAACTTACATAGCAATAGTATAGTTCCTGGCCTACACAAAGGGTAAGCATGATAACATAATTCTCCTGGGAGTATCTGTACTAGAATGATGATCTTTCCATCTTCTGGGAGTAGCTGTACTAGAATGAGGATCTTTCCATTTTTATATCCATCATCTACCATTTCAGAGTCATCCACCAATTAAATCATTATATGCCCTGAACCTTCCAGAAAAGGGTAAGTTTTCTTACCTTTCTCTCCAGTTGAAACCAGTTCCTTTTAATTAGCAAGACTCTTCAGATGAAGACTCGAGCTTTGATGTCCACATTTTCCCCCACTGCTAACTTTCAGATGTAATTCTTCTCAATTTTATGTCTCATAAACTGTTATCTCCCCCTCCCCCCTCATGCTCCTCTAGCCAAAAGACCAACTAACTGAACTCAATGTTTTCAGAGGGTGTTCGGAGCCACATTTCTTCCAATTTTCCATTTCCTTGATTGCAACTAAGCACAATTACCACATTTAACATGAACAGTATAAACATAATCTATACCTATAAGAAGGGTGTTGCGTGGTACATGTCTGGCATATGTGGCCACACCCGGCCCAACCATCCTGTACCGAGCCACCCACACTTACCTTAAAACTGAATCACAAGGGTCCCGAAACAGAGAGTGGGGCAAATGCCCCACAAACACGAACAACAAAAATAACTACAGTTCCCAGTGTCCTCTGCACCACGCAACCCCTCAGCCAATCAGGCTGAAGGGCGCAAGCACAGAGGAGGCAGGGCAGCCAGCTCGCAGGTAAAAAACTGCAGAGGGAAGTACTGGTGCTTTCATCCTCCACCCACCGAGGGAAGCGAGCCACTTTCCTGGGAAGCAAACGGCACTCCGTTCTCTGCCTTCACCTCCTAGAGGGAAGCGAGCCCCTTCCACATTCGGCCCTTACCTGTTGGAGCTCCAACAGACAAGGGCCGAATGCGGAGCACCACTTCCCCCCCCCCTCTCTCTCTCTCTCACTCTCTCACTCACTCACACACACACACACACACACACACGGGGCACCCCTGCCTTGCCGGGCAGTTATTGTCTGTGTGTTGGTGGTTGGGGTGGTATTGGGGGCGGGCAAAAAATGATAGTGATGATATAAATGACATCTTTATGTCCTTTCCCATCATCACTTACAGCACCAGGGTGACATAGTTTTCACTGTGTAGATCACCAAACTCATACGTTTTTCCCCTTGGATTTAGGCCCTATAAATTCTAGAGAGTAATATAACCGTTTGAAGAGAAGAATAATTCACAAAATTCCATATTCAAGAATTATATAGTCTTTTTATGTAAAGCTCAAAAAGATTCAACTTAAGTAATTCCACCATGGGCTAGATAAAAGTCTTTATACTAGGCTGTAATGAAGTTTTTTCTTGATAATAATAACAAAAATCTTGCTTGATATATACAACAACAAAAATTCCACTATGGGTAATAATGTATTCACTGAAAACAGCTGTTGCAAGCGTATTGTTTCAAAGTCGATACTAGTTAATTCGACTTTTCCGAACTTATTGTTCCTTCTTCAGGAAATCTACATGAAAAGAGTTACAAAACAATATAAGCATTACTAAATATTAAATATTTCATGAGAGTTAATATCATTTATATATTACAATGATGTAATTTCTCTATTACTTTATAGTTTATAACTTTGCAGCAATGCCTCACAAAACTAACCATACAGTAGCTTACCTATTGATTGTAAGGAAGTATATTCTTATTACGTCCTCACCTCCATGTAATTTTTTTCTAGGTGCGTGCGGACGTTAGCT
Source organism: Bradypodion pumilum (assembly GCA_035047305.1). Taxonomy (NCBI): domain Eukaryota; kingdom Metazoa; phylum Chordata; class Lepidosauria; order Squamata; family Chamaeleonidae; genus Bradypodion; species Bradypodion pumilum. The sequence continues at coordinate 177,976,688 of JAWDJD010000003.1, forward strand.
ATAGAACCGTGAAAACTTCCTTTATGCTGCTAAAATGCTACACAGGTGTATCTAATTCAATGAACACTGACTCTCTCCACCACTATGGTCAACATTAAGAACAGCTGCAACCAATCTACATTTACAGGAAAGAGGACAGTTCAAGCTCCTGATTTAACCCATTGGGGTACATGGTATCAAATAAATGTATATAGAATGCCTCTCGCTGTCTAAGTTTCTTATTTATATCAATTTTTTCATATTGCTTGGGTCTAATCATTTCCAACGCTAAAAATTTAAAGTCGTTCTCAGAATGAGCCTGCTCAATATAATGGTTGACGAGAGGGGCTTCCAATACCTGCCCCCTAATTTTACTGTGATGTTCTGATATCCGAACTTTCAGAGCCTGACTGGTAAGTCCGATGTATCATTTACCACATTGACACTCCCATAGATAAATAACATGTTTACTGGCACAATTGGTGAAGGATTTCAAAGAAAAAGGGTAGTGCCTTCCTGGAAGCGGGATTTCTTTGGTCTCCCAACAGAACTGCCATACCACACAAGAATGACACTCATAATGTCCTGCCGGAAACTTTTTTTCCTGAATCATTAATGCTCTGGCTGTGTGATCTGAATGTATTACCATGTTACTGATTGATTTTGTCTTTCTAAACCCCAAAACAGGCTTGTCTCTACAGCCAGGGAGCTCACTAACCAAATGCCAGTGTCTGTATATAATTCTTTTGATTTCAGAAGCTACTGGTGAAAACTCAAAGGAGCATCGAATGGTGTTATCTACACACACACCCCCGCTGCTTTTTTTAAAAACAATTTCCTTCTGGGTGTGTCCTTAACTTTCTGCAGGGCTGTTTCAGTAATGTGTAATGGGTATTTATTTATTTATTTTTCACGCTTATAAACCACCAGCTCAAGTACAACCCAACTCATGGCGGTTTACATAGCGGACAGTAAATACATAAAAAGACACATGATAAAACAAAGTTAAAAGTTAAAAGTATTAGTTAAAAGTTAAAAGAGGGTACCCTCTCTGAGTAAGTTTGGGCTGAATAGAGTAAGCGGAGCATGTAAAGTCAACTAGAGAGGTAGAATTCCTCTTGGCTCTAGCGAACAATCCATACGGAATGTTATTCTTCACCTAGGGAGGATGGTGAGAGGAGTATTTTAAGTACGGGTTCCTATCAGTTGGCTTTCTGTATAACCTTACTGCTAGTTTACCGAAATCATTGATATACACCTCGACGTCTAAGAATGGGATGGACAAGAAATCCGAGTGAGGAGTGAAGCGGAGATTAATGTCTAAGGAATTCATCCATTGCACAAAATCATTTAGAATGTCTTTGGAGTCTAAAATGAAAAACAGATCATCAATGAATCTACCATAAAAAATTACATGTGGCAGAAAGGGATTATATTGTGAATCATAAATGTGTTTGTTCTCAAAATGGCTCATATACATATTTGCTACACTGGGGGCTAAAGGACTCCCCATGGCCACTCCTCTAATTTGCATATAATATGAATCACCAAACCTGAAATAGTTGTGCTCAAAGACTACATCTAATAAATCCATAAGAAAATGGGTGGGGGGAACCTGAGACTCCCTGGTGTCTAGTTTATCTTGGACTATGGTTCTTGCCTCCTCTAATGGGATGCAGTGTCCAACACAACTATCCCTCCTCCCTTGTCTGCCTGTTTGATTATAATTGAACTGTCTTGTGCTAGCCGGTTAAGAGTGTTGTTATCCTCTCTAGATAAATTGTGCCATTTAAGAAGTGAACAAAGCATTGTACACCAACATCCCATTAGAGGAGGCAAGCAAGATTTTTTGTTATTATTATCAAGAAAAAACTTCATTACAGTCTAGTATAAAGACTTTTATCTAGCCCATGGTGGAATTACTTAAGTTGAATCTTTTTGAGCTTTACATAAAAAGACTATATAATCCTGGAATATGGAATTTTGTGAATTATTCTTCTCTTCAAATGGTTATATTACCCTCTGGTGTCTGCACCGTTTTCACCCGTTTCTTCTTACCTATAAATTCTAGGACAACTTTTCTTGTATCAGAGAAGATGGCTATGTTTCTAGATTCAGCTCTGGGCCTGGCAAATGTAAACCTGGGTTTTCTAGAAATGACATCTTTGGGGATATACATAACAAGATATGCTGTTCAACTTTAAACAAACAATATCTAATTTAAAATACACACATAAATATATTTTATGTTTATTATAAACCACTTAGAAAATGTGCTGTTATGCCCTCTCAGGTTTTGGACCTGAAATCTGAGGGAAAAGGACATTGTTGGTTTACAATGGCACTCCAGAATCAACGTTGATGTATGTAAAAATGTCATTAGTGAATTAATAATAATAAATGTGTGCATTTGAAAAGGGATAGAGGGAAACCATGTGGTCACAAATGCTACTTTGCTCTTGCTATAATAATTAATGAGCTCAGGGTTGAATCTGTTGTTATGCTGCTTACTAAATCTTTATGACACTTTTCATCCATTTGGCATACACCACCACCAGCAACAACAACAACAATAGTAATCCCCACTGAAAGATTATTATTGTAATAGTCATTTTACCATTAGTATTATTGTTGAATAATTTGGGTCATGGATGTCAAGCATCGATATCCATGACCCAATTAATCAACCAAATCCTGATACTGAAGTGGAAACTAATTGGATGACTTCAAGAATGCTAGCCAAAATGTAAGCTTTTGGGATGAGAATTTCAGGTACTATGCACAAAATGTTTATGCGTACCTGAACAATAGATAAGAAATAGTGGCTATCACAAAATTGACTGGCTGACAGGAATAATATCAGAATTCTGACAAGCAAACAAAACCAACAAAAAAAATTCCTGCAGTTGATTTGTAACTCCATTCGAGCACATGTTGTAAATATCACGGAAACAAATCCTGCAACCAACTCTACTGCAGCAAGGCCAAAAAGCAGGAGATAATGTGGGGAGAACTTGACAGCACTGGGAGAACCCTAATCAAAGCCTATGGCTTGATCAATATTGAATCAATAAGCGGCTCTCCTGTGGTGGAGGTGCATCCTTGCCCTTACCAGGCTACAACAGAATGGTGCAATTATCAATCCATAGTAGTCAATCAGACTCTGACAGCCCATCTACCCCAGCATTATAGCAAACTTTAGTGGCTTCCACAGTACATTCATTCATTCATTCATTCATTCATTCATTCATTCATTGATAGATAGATAGATAGATAGATAGATAGATAGATAGATAGATAGATAGATAGATAGATAGATAGATAGATAGATAGATAGATAGATAGATAGATAGATATGGATTTTTATTTATAACTATCAGAAAAATATACAGACTTATTACTTGATTCTCCTTTTCTCACTTATTTCCATAACAACCACAAAGTAAGTCTGGCTGAAGATACAATGATTGGCCCCAAAATCACTAAATAGCTTCATGATTGAGCAAGGACTTGACCTCGATTCTTCACCTTCAACATTCAGGACTCCAACCACTATACTCTCCTAGCTCTCTCAGATCAGAGCTTACTAAACAAATGGTGCCAGGTTTAAATGTAGTTTCATTTAATGTAGGCATTAATGTACTTAATTTGCATAATATACAAAAGAAACTACCCAGCTCTCTTTTTATTGATCCTGCAATCCTATGAATTAGTAACCTCTGAAAGGTTCAGCACTAACAATCCCTCTTAGATCTTGCAAACCCTAAGATATTGATAGTGAGCTAGATCAGCATAGGCACGCATGCCTACAGTGGCATGCAGAGCCGTCTCTGTGGGCACGTGTGCCATAGCAGGCAACCCCTGCCCCATGTCACCAGCACCAATGCCAGCACTGCTTTCCCACCCACCCCTCTTCCTCTGCCAGACCAGACATGCCCCACCCACATCTCCTAGAAGGTAGAGAAGGTAGCAGCTGCACATGCTTGGAGGGAGGTCTGATGCACTCATGGGGGGCTGGGCACATGGGGCGCATGTGCACGCACCCACATGACATCACCAGAGGCACGCCAGCAACATTGTGTGCCCACGCGTCTCCTCCTCTTTGGACATTCGGTCTCTAAAAGATGAACCTGTGATTTGACTTCATAGGAGGCAGCTTCCCAGGTAATGCCTTTGAACTGCTGCCATTTACTCCAAATCAATTCTATTTTTGAAAGAGCAAGAGTACTGTTATATAAAAAATCTAGCATTTAGAAATTCTGTATACAGTAAAACCCCGGCTTATGGCTGCCTTGGGTTACGCTTGCCGCAGTTTACGGCAGCAAATTCTATGAAAATGACATCCTGGCTTATGATTTTTTTAAGCTTACGACCGGGAATTAAACCACTGCTGCCATTTTAGAGAACCTCAGTGCATTAAGTATCCTTCTTGTCTTGTCAATGTTCTCCCAAACAAAAAATGCTACGTTGTCATTAATTCTGTCATTTATATTGAGCATGGTCAGTCAGCACATCTAGGCAGTGAAATAACTTTATCACTTCCCCATTCCATTGACTAGATTTGGAACAAGAAATAGGAAGAAACTTAGCTCAAAGTATCATTAGATAATATTTTCTCCTTTTTTTCTTTAGTATGTAAAATTATTTGATCAGTAACTATCTCTGAGAAGCAATGAGATGCTACATGAATTTCTACTCTGATGTATTCTGTTCTAATCTAAGCATTTAGTACCTCCAAAATGTGAGGATGTGAAATGTAAAATAAAACAGCAGTGGTGGGGAAATAATTTCAGTATTTTTTGTTCTTGCTGTTCTAAGAACCCTTCACTTAAATGTTTCTGTGTACTTTCTTGGAGAAAACTCAAAATTGAATTAAACCCCATTCAAAATGTAGCCACCAAAACTTCTTGTCCCACTGAATATTAGCTTGGAAACATAAAAATCAATACATTTTGTGTTTTAATAAGGAAACAGTGACCGCCTGATATCTTTCTCAAAATGTGATCAGATAGTGAGAAAGGATTGTGTCTCTTTACACTACCAAAGTTTGCTGTGCTGAGAGTAATCTCCTTTAAAGTGACTCTTCTGTCTGTCAGGGAATCACTCCAGCCTGACCCCAAAAAAGTAATAGCCCTATTGCTGGAACAAAAAAATCCAGCTTGGGAACAGCTCAGGATTGGGTTCAAGTGCCATTCCCCATATACCCCATGATTGCTGAGACATAGCTTGCATTGTTCCACACCACAAGCAGTGCAAAATGTAGACTATATATCTGTGCGATCACACCCTCGGTTTCATAAAATGACTCATCTTGAGGTTGAAAAACTAGGTGGCTTGTTCCCAGTCCCTTATCTGCTGACAGCTCAATCACTACCTAGAATAAGCAACTGCATTTTATATGCTGCTGTACCCTACATAGGTTTTAAGAGTATCCTATAGGACAGTGATGCACAATCTTGGTACTCCATATGTTCTTGGACTTCAATTACCAGAATGTGTATGTAAACAGATGGCCTGAACATTGTACCTCATGCATGAGAGGAAGTGGATTGCCATCCACAAAAGAACCCATGAAAACAAATCTGTTTGTCTTAAAAGTGCCCCAGGACATTTCTTTCTTTTTGTTTACAATTTGTTTTCATGATTTACCTAAAATTCTTTTATCACCTGATTTCCATTTAAACATTAATTTTCCATTTGTACTCCCCATTCCATGCTACCCATTTCTTTAATCAATTTAACACCCCAGGTTTCCACCTTTCCTTTGTCTCCCCCACAAAAAAAACATCCTATTTTAATTCTCATTTCAGTCCTATCCAGATCAATGCAACTTAATCTGATTGTGATTCAGTAGCTGCCTATACCCCATTTCTCTTGCTCCTACTATAAGAAAGGAGTAGCAAATATTAAAGTCAAATTAGCCTTAACTCCACAACAACATACCCTTCAAGCTTCTCTGCCAAACAGCCCCACCTGCACCACTAAGGAAATGTACAAGGCAGAAACAAACTCTGAGGAGGTCCCAGTGAAAATTTTGTATCCACAGAATCCATTGTGGGCAAACCAGCAGCTACTCCCCCACCCCCCAATGAAACTGAAGGTATCCAGAATTCCCTTCCAGTTTTGTTATAACCCCTTTTGGGGGGGGAAGAGCAGAATGAGATGTGAGGGTGGGGCATTTTGTTTAAAAGTGAATTCCCATTCATGGTGTGCAAAAATATGCAGTATGGAGAAGAACCACAAAATGGACAGGGAGTATGTTGTGTCTATGGGAAAAGGTCACTGAGGTGCCAATGGGCTTCTTGAAGAAACATGCTCCAAAGTGGTTTTCACAAGAATAGGGTTAACCACCCCAATGTGTATGTTCTAATTTATTTGTTTTAATATCCCCTCTGCTTTCCCCTCCAACATAGACAAAATGGTACAGATATTATATCCCATTGCATACATATCTTGTTGGCATTAAGTCCACTATAGGAAATCTGTTAATCCTATATCTTCAAGAAGCACCTGCAAGGTTATATTTCTACCTCAATCCAGCTGGAATGCTTGGTATCTGAATTTACTTTCACAGAGATGCACCTAAAGGATTTCAGCCTTAGAAAGGAGCATTACTGCAGCGATTGATTGTTTGTGTCTCAGTTAAATATCCATAAGATATGTAGACAGTGATGAGGGGACAAGAAAAATCAATGTTATTGGATTTATATGAAAAGAAGTCAGCTGTAAATAGTAAGCCTACAAATGATATCCAATTTCAGCATAAGGGCTGCAGTGACTCGGTGGTTAAGAAGCTTGCCTTGTTAGATGGAAGGTTGGATAATTTGGCACTTCAAGACCTGGGCACTGCATGACGGATTGAGCACCTTCTCTGTTCCAGCTCTTGGGGACATGAAAGGAGACTCATTCGCGCATCCCCTGAGTGGAGTTTCTCCAGCAAAAAATCCTTTCAACCCAAAATAATTTCTGATATGAAATAATAATAATAATAATAATAATAATAATAATAATAATAATAATAATAATAATAATAATAATAATAATAATAATAATAATAATAATAATAATAATAATAATAATAATAATTTATTATTATTATTATTATTATTATTATTATTATTATTATTATTATTATTATTATTATTATTATTATTATTATTATTATTATTATTATTATTATTATTATTATTATATTTGTTTAAGTGGGCAGTGAGTGTAGCTACCAAGCAGAGCAGTGGGAAAGCAATAATGCAATGCCATAGCTCTGTGAACCATGTTGCCTGCTTGGCAACTGCTCCACCCCAAGTACAGTGGAAGTGGCATCCCATTGTCTCTGTTGTCCCACTCCAGTCACCTCCTGCATATGGAATGGGAGTGATGCCATTTTGGTCTTGGGCTATTGATAGCAAAGAGTCTTGCACCAACCCTGACCCCCAAAATCTGCAGAGCCCTGGCACATAAAGACATGGAGCAGGAACAAAAATTTTTTTGCCTATCCTGTACTTCAACCTTCAACTTCCAGATGTCCCCACCAGCATATACAATGATAAAGAATCATGGTAGTTGTAGTTCAAGCATGTGGCAATCTAAAGATTCCCTAACCTTGATAATCTTGATACAAAGAGATGAGTTTTCATTTCTAATCTTGTTATTTCTCTAATGTGCTGTATATTCTTCTCCATTGACTATTAAAAGTGCTGTACACTCTTTGTTCACTTCTTAAATGTTAACATTTTTCCAGAAATGGGAGATGGCATATTAAGGCACTTACCACATGGACATTTCTAGATAAAGTTCTAGCATTCCCAAAAGAGAAAGTACTTTTTCACCCAGAGGATCACTGGTCTATGGAACTCCCTGCCAGAAGAAGTGGTGACTGCTGTCAGTCTTGAAAGCTTTAAGAAAAGATTAGACAAGTTCATGAAGGACAAGGGTATCAGTGGCTATAATTATGGATACCTAAGGACAACCTCCGGGTTGGAGAGATAGGCAGGATATCTCTCAATGCCATTTCCAGGGAATCCTAAGCAAGTGAAGGCATCTGCTTGGGAATACCCTGAAGCAAATGGTGACCCACTGTGTGAGACAGAATGCTGGACTGGATGGGCTGTGGCCTGTTCCAGAAAGGCTGTTCTTATGTTCTTCTGTAGTGGTGCTGGTGAATCAAGTAGAATATCAGGTAGAAATGGGAAAGATGGTCTGTCTCATTAAAGAAAACTCAGTTTTCTATGAAAAGATATGTACTGTATTCATCATAATTTTTCACGAGTCATATAATAAGCTTTTCAGAGCTTTGTAGATCTAAAGTACTCAGAAGTGGTTTCCCAGTCTTTCTTTTGAGGATGCTCTAGGACTGTGCCACTTCTACAAGGTTACACAAGCTGGGTATTCTCCCAGGAGTCACACCAGGGAATTTAACTCTCAACCCTAGCTCCACAGGCAGGTACCCAACTCACCCAGCCAGTTCTCTACATGCCCTAAGTCTATTCAGCAGGAAGTCCCATTTGATGTGATCAGAAGGTCCTTCAGTTAGCAAATGAAAATGTGACATATCCACACTGATACAAAACTGTATTCTGAAATTCTGAGTTTGTATTCTAAATGCAAACTCATGTTACCATTTTGTGTCTGTACTTAATGCATTTTATTGCATTTTTAAGGACTTGGACTAATCCTGTGCAGAATGAGGTGGCAGGCTGAAGTGGCAGCATTTTGAAGGGCACCACTCAGGTCCACCTTTACCCCTTACGTGGAACTACTTGATAGCTTAGGATTTTACAAACTATTGTTAACTTTACTGTAAATTTACTATCATGTCTGCCCATGAGAATTTTAACTTTCCATCATAGGCCATTGTCTGGATAGGGCATGTCCGTCGTATGGATGGTTTCAGGCTTCCTTGTCAAATTCTTTACAGGGAACTTAGCTCCGGTACAAGAGCTCATGGAGCTCCTTTGAAGCATTATAAGGACCAGCTGAAACAAACCATGTAGGTGTCAGGTATAAACCCACAAACCTGGGAGGCAGTGGCCGTAGATCGCCCACTTCGGCACCAAACCATCTCTGCTGTTTCCGATCACTTCAATGGGGAACGCCGCAGACATGAAGAGGCTAAGTGACAAGCACGAAAGCTTCATTAAACTCAACTACGTCCTCCACCATCTATTCAGTGTAATGTGTGTGGTTGCATGTTTCATGCCAGGATCGGTTTATTGCGTCACCAGAGACATATCCATCAACTGAGAAAATGACTTCCAGGGAAAATGTATGCTCAGATATGAGTAGCAGCCAACAACAATGACAATGTCTGCCCAAATCCCGAATGCGTACCTCCTGTTCTAATATCACAGACAGGTAAACTCAACATTGCAAGTTTTCCTCACATAAACTTTAGCTTACACTCAGCTTTGCAGAGCACTGATTCTCTGGTCATTAAAGTGTTGTTTTGCTTTTCTGAAGCTATGAATGAAGAATACTGCTTCTGAAAAGGAAAATGTTGGGTGGCACTAGACTAATGAAACATGGGCATTGCATTCCAATGCTGAAGTCTCACTAATTTAAGTGAGACCTAAGAATGCATGATCTGTAACTGGATGATGACCTTTGAGGTTTTCATTCTTTTCTCATTTCCCTCCAGTCTTTCCTGCACTTCTGGATTGGTACAAAGCAATCATGATGGCTAAGCAGTTGTATGACGACCATCCTAAAGTCAGACACAAATCTAATCTGATCAGCTGATAGCATTCATATCAAACTCTAATACAGTAGAACACCGGAAAACGACAAAACTTGGTTAAAACTTGGTTTTAAAATATAATTTGCATTTATAGGTAATGCTTTAAGACACAGAGCTTTTACATAAAAATCCAATTCAAAATGTGTCCTCCAGACACAGGTAACTTCGGAAATTCTACAAATCATATTACCATTTTAGAGCTGTAGTTCGAGAGTTTACTGCCTTATGCCAACTATCCAGATTTGAAGCTGGTCTACCTTGATGCATAATCAAAGAGTAGACAGAGAGGCTACAATTTTGGACTGCTCAACCTTTGTTTCTAACATGCTAGCTTATTATATACAAGCTACTTTTTTAGAAGCGGGGTGGCGGGTGGGGGTGGGAATTACAAAATGCATCTCTCTCAAGGCAGAATTCTACCACTCCTGCCCATTCTGCCTAACCTGTTGAACAGCTCTTGTGCACAAACGAATAGGCACAGGGCTGAGAAGCAAAGGGGCCATCCAATGATTCAGTAATTCAATACATAACTTGGAAGAACATTCAAATGAAAATTAAAATATTTGAAAATAAAAAGGATTAAGAACAAACAGAAGGAAATGTAATTTGATATAATAAAGTCTTCTTTTGTCATTCAAACCAAACAAAAGGCTGACAAACACACATGTTGAGACATTATTTCATACTCATGAGAACTAGAAGAGACGTTAAAAATAACCAAACCCCTCCCACTATGCAGGTTTATACTAATTGGATAATAACATATATTACCATGACTGCCAGTTCCCACTGTGCCTATAAAAGTTGCTTTACTTAAGCATATAATTTCATATAGAGGCACATGGAACAGTTGATAGTAAAGCATTTGATGGAAGTCTTTATCAGCTATTTGAGTCTTTCCATGCCCTCTTTGTGAACCTAATTCAGAGTTCACAAAGGGTCATCAGACACATGCAAAGGTAAATGGGATTTGTGGTATGTACCCAGGTTCCTTGGACCATGGCATGAGACTGGATTTGGGAGACCTGCTGCTGCACAGGCAATATAATCCTGTTATAAAGCCTCCGGGGGGGGGGGCAGTTGTGTAAATCTACCAGTAGAACATCTCTTGTCTTGTTGTCATTTAATATGGCTTTCTCCCATGCTATCACTCTTCCCTGACATGGTTCTTCTGACACCAATCTTAATCTGTTTTCAAGCCATTCAAGTACATCTTTATCTGTGGTACTCTCCTCAAACATGCAGTTTGTACATTAATCAGACTTGTTGTGGGATCTTCAATAAATAATAACATTTCGAGAAGCTTAGAAGGATGAGGGGTTTGGCTGAAGATGGAACAGAATGTGTGCAAATATTTTAATCGCTATCTGAAAACTTAAGACCTGTAACTGGTTGCTTCAAATTGTTCTTAGATGAGAATGCAGGAACACAACAGCTGCTAACAGTATCTAAAGTTTAGATAAATTAAAGCACATGCAAAGAGAGAGAGAGAGAGATGAAAGCAACTTTTCGTACAATATGCCTTCCAAGTTAAAGCAGAGAACAACGTTCACTAGCATCCAACCAAGGTATTACAGTTTTCCAAAACAAGCCTAAAGGTGCATTTTTTAAAAAGTACTTGGAGCATTCTTCAGCCACAAGAAGCTCCACACTGCAATGTCCCAGACAGTTGGCATGTATATTGCCATGTATCATAGAAAGCATGCTAAAGGGTTCCAGAACAGTGTGTGAGACCCACACAATCAACCTCTCTTCTTATACAACTGAGAAAACAAACAAACCCATCAGACAGAACACACAGAGCTGAATTCAATGCAATGTTAACACACACACAAGTAAAGAAACCCTTTTTATTTCAGGTAAAGCATGCACTCTTTGCTTTACATGGTTCTTGACAGCTGAGTTGCTTTGTCAAGAATCCTTCCAAGTTCTCCTTGACAGAACTTTCCACAGGCTGTTTTATCTGCAGTATATCTACGAGTTACACTTAAAATCCCAAGGGGAAATCGCAGAGCCTACCTCCAGTTGCCTTGCCATCCGGTCTCCCGGGCCCTGTAACGGAGATCAAGGGGGATTCCTCTCCAGGGCTCATCGGTGCTGAGTAGCTGCTCCTGTGAATAATGTACTGTACATCTTCGAGCTTGGAGGGCTTTGCTTCCCTGCAGCTGGCAGCGGCTTTCGCAGGAGGAGCGATGAGCACAGCTTGAGACTATCCACAATTAACCAAATATTGTATAGCAGCAACAAATCAACAGTTAAGGGGAGAAAACCAGCATATAAATAAGGGCAAAGTACCATTTCAGAGGGAAGCGAAAAGCTTCAAGTCACCAAACACGACATTTCATCTTGAAGATTATTCCAGCCAAAGCTCCTTCTGCTATTTTTTTTAACTGTACCATAATGCACTAGGTCTGGCTTTTACCCTATTGAAAGAACATGAATATATTATTATCCACACAAAAGAGCAGGTTATTGTTTATGAATTACCAGCCTTCCCAGCAACAAAGGCTATTTTCATAAGAAAACTCAATTTCATTTTAGCTCCAATTTGATTACCAGCTGAAGAAAAGAAACCCTATGCCTAAACCTCAAAGGATTTTTATTCATGTCACTGAATGGGCTTTATTGCTTCCCTTTCAAGACTGACGTAGAAAGCTTTTAGAGTAAAACATTGACAAAAATTATTGCACTGCTATTTTGTGCAATAACAGAGCTGAAGAGGGGCAATGATTTCTCAGTCATCCTTCACTGTACTTCAGCATAGCAAAGGCTGGAATTAATGACAGACCATAGAGAGGAGCCAAGCTAAGGTCTCACAATGCATGTCAAATCTAAATGATCACTATACATTGAAAAGGCCCCCAAAAAAGAGCCTGCAGCTGATTGATTCATGGCTTTCACAAGAAAGACAGCCTTGAAGAGTTTATTGCACCACAATTTACTCAGAATTATCATAAAAATGAATGTAGAGGCTGAATGTCAACCCAACCACCACCCCTCCTAGCACACTTCAAAAAATCACACATCCAATGACTAAGTTCAACCAAAAATTATAGGAAGGCTGTTCATGGTACTGTAGTTATAAGATCTGGGGTTTTTCTTTCACCCTCTGTTAGGTGGGGAAGCAGTTGGCTCTGCTGCAAATTGGGACTTTAAAAACAAAGTTGGCACATGCAGGACATAATGGGATGGTGGGGGGAATCTTTTAACCAATTTAAACAGTTCTGGTTTCTTCCTGCCTGTTTTTAAGTTAAATAATTGGAAAAGAAAAATAGAGAGCAAAACCCTCACTGTTTCTTCTGACTCCACTCTAATATTCTGTGGATAATTTACTCCTTTTAAAATAAGAAGAACTGTCATATTACAGCCTGCACAGGCTGGTTTCAATGTCAGGGGTTTTAAAAATAGAAATCTAAGTTACTGTATATGTCAGTTACCTGAAATGTATGTTCATAATCCTATAGAAAATTTATTTTAAAAATTAAATAACTTTGGGAGTTCCTTTCCCCTTAAAGCAATCTTTCTGTTACAATAAGATTGTAATTTGAGTCTAGTGTCAATCTAATCAATCAGTGATTCGTTAGCTACAGCTATGCAAAACAAAATAATTATTAATAAATATTGATAAAATGGTCTTTTTATAGTGCAGTTTTATTCGTGGTAAGAATTGTTTGTTTTGCCTTGTGAAGCTCACCTGTCCTTATTTTTAGTCCAATAAGCAAAACCCTTGCCGTATGTCATGAAAAGGATAGGTAAAGGTAAAGGTCACCTTTGCTCGAAAGCCAGCCGTATCTGACTCTAGGTTTCAGCGCTCATCTCTGTTTCATAGCTGAAGAGCCAGCGCTGTCTGCTTCTGCAGACATTTTCGTGGTCATGTGGCAGGCATGACTAGAAACCGGAGCGCACAAAATGCTGTTTACCTTCCCACCAAAATGGTCCCTATTTATCTATTTGCAATTTCTTGCTTTCGAACTGCTAGGTTGACAGGAATTGGGACAAAAATGGGAGCTCATTCCGTCCTGCAGTATTCAGGTATCGAACTGCTGATCTCCCGCCTTACAGTCAGCGTCTTAGCCACTTGAGCCACTGCAGTCCTATTTGAGGTATAAAGCACTAAAAAGTGATTTACTGTTCTCATCTTCTGGAGGAACTCAAATTATTTGCCCAAGGCCGCAGAATCTGGCTCTTCTCCCAGGAGTCACAGTTTGGGATTGAACTCACTGAGCTATCACAAGGTTGATTCCCAGAGAGTCTCAAGCTAACTTTCAGCATTTATGTCTGCTCACGCTCATGTTGGAATCTGGTAACTAAGCATATGTAATATAAACATGCTGTAATATAAACCATCAACTTAAAAACAATTAAATCCACTAAATGCTTTGTCAAAACTATTCTTCAACAGATGAATGCTTCTAAAAGAAACTTTATGCACTCTAGTTATAAAAACAATGTGCAAGATCCAGGTTTTGTCATATTTTGAGCAATGTGTTAATAACTGTCATATTTTGAGCAATGTGTTAATAACTGTGTGCCACCCAGTCAATCCTGACTTATTGTGACCCTTTCCAGGGGTTTCTAGGTAGAAAATACTCACAAGTGTTTTACCATTTCCTTCTTCCTGGGGCATCCTGGGACTGTGCAGCTTGCCAAAGACAGGCTCTTTTCCTAGGAAACAGCACAGAATCAAACTCCCAACCTTTGGCTCTGCAGCTAGATACTTAAACTACTGAGCTGTCCATCCATATTTTGAGTAGGTCCACCAAAAATGTGTAGATTTTTTAATGTTGTACAATGTGCAGAGTGGGGGATTTCCCAGATGGGCAGCATGCATTACTTACTTACTTACTTACTTACTTACTTACTTACTTACTTACTTACTTACTTACTTACTTACTTACTTACTTACTTACTTACTTACTTACTTACTTACTTACTTGTTGGGACTTAAGTTGATTTCCACTGATCTCAGTTGGTCAGCTTCAAATACATATAATTAAATCTGGATCCAACTCTATCTATCTATCTATCTATCTATCTATCTATCTATCTATCTATCTATCTATCTATCTATCTATCTATCTATCTATCTATCTATCTATCTATCTGATGCCTTTCTTAAGGGACACAAATGGCTCACAATAACTAAAACTATAGAACAATCAACAGTTTAAAAATCTATATAACTAAAATCAAGGTATCGCACTGTATGTTACTAACACACAGCGTGAGACCTGCACCCCCCACCCGGACAACGCCGGCCCCGCCTACCTCACACTCCAGGTGTGTCGTGCATGGGATACCGGCAGTGCGATCCAGGTGCCTTCAACCCGAAAAGGGACCACGAAGGGGGTGCCCCCAGCACCCGGGGGCATGGCACAGAGACCCAGACTGCACCTGCCCAGAATCCCGGTGCACATGTGCAGTGCACGCCAACCCACAAGGCACTGGGGACCCCGCCAGGCCAGATATCCGACCTTGCACCCACTCCCCGGAAGCCAGAGCCACCGAAGAACCAGATGCCACTGCCATGCCGAGGACACCGGAGCAGAAGCCCAGAGACAGGGAGACAAGGAGGAGGACCCAGACACCAGAGGAGGAGAGCAAATGGGAGCTGCCACCACCGAGAAGCATCAGCCAAGGAAGAGTCAGGCCCTCCACGCGGACACCCAGGGAAGGGAGAACCAGAGCAGCAGTGGGTAGGCCTTCCCAAACATGTGGGGGGGGCAGGCAGGGGTGGGGGGTACACAGTGGGGATGGCAGGAGCGTCGGGGGCGGGTGGGTGAGGATCCCACATGGGGGTCAGGGTCCTGTAGGGGGGGCAGGTAGGCCCACCACAGCGCCAGCACCTGAACTGAGGCTGCCACAGGCGGGGGAAACCACAGCGGCAAGGCCACCACAGGCAGCTGTTGTGCCCGCCATGGCATCACCGGGCGAGGCAAGGCCGCCACAGATGGCCACTGCGCTGAGGACAGGTAAGGCTGCACAACCCAGTGAAGCGGGTACCTCTGCTAGTACTACATAAATATCAAATTAAAAAACTAAGCATATATAAAGATTAAGAGCAAGATTAAATACAATTTTAAAACATTTTCAAAATTGTTTCATTTCAAAATCAGAAAAGTTAATGAACAAAGCATGCCCAAGACACTTATTGTTTATAACCTTGCCTGAAGGAGGAGGACTTTGCCTGACAATGGATAGACAAGAGAAAGGGGACCAACCTGGCTTCCCAGGGCAGTTCATTCCAAATCCTGGGAGCATCCACTGAGAAGACTCTCCTTGGGGGCTTTCCTAATGAGCTTGGGAAGATGGAAACAAGAGAAGGCCTCTACAGAAGGCACACAGTCTATTTAAAGCTTTTCACACTGGCCGTAGTTGTTCTTGGCCAGGCAGTAAAGAGTCATGTGGGTCTGCCCAGTTTTCTGGTAGCTCCTTGCTCGCCTTCCATAATTCTAAGGTGGTTTGTGGGGTCTGTGGGGGCTGCTTGTTCGGAGGGGCAGATGTTGTTGATTTCATTCTCTGCTTTGGTGGCTGGTGACCAAATAGCAGGTGTGTTTCCGAGGAATTTGCTTTGACTCACTCTTTCTGAGCAGCACTTTCTGGACAGAATTTTGATGGAGGGATGCCAGCTAAGAAATGCACTTTATGTATTGGGGTATTTTATTTAATACTACTAGAAATGAAGCATAGTGGACCTGTCAGAAAGGTTTGATGTTATTAGATAGGATTGCTAAGTAATCAGCATCCCATTCCTTGAGGTTTCAGAGCCAAAATCTAAGAAATGGGAGTGGGATTCCAGTAATATCACAGGGGTTGGACAGACAAGTTTGAAATGATGGTTAGAACTGTGACTGGGCAGACTGGCTATGCAAACAGGAATGAGGAACATCTGGGTAAATAGGCCCATGATCCAAGTAAACCTAGCTAACCTGCATAGTTGCAGGAGGGACAGTTTTTTGGTTGCTGAGTAGGCAGTAAAATGTGCCCAACTGCAGTGATTGCTGTCAGCCATGCAAAGGCTTGCCTGCAGCACCTATGGCATGTATGCACTGTATATCAAAGCCAACAATGAAGGGACCAAACATGGAAGATATCCGCAAGAAGAACAAAATCGTTTGACTCTGCTCATGCAATTATAATCAGTTTAATTCACTGAAATCATGAAAGAACAGATCCAAATTCCATCCGATATAGGAATTTTCAACTTTTTCATCAGGGATCTAAATCAAACGTAATAAACAATTACTAGTGTTCATTTCCTTATAACATATATACATATATATACACACATATGCACACTATATACAACAGATCTTGGATTTGCCACAGGATAATATAACTCAGTAATGCAAACTCATAGATAGTTGAACATTCATTACCTGTGTATTCTTGTTCCGAGATAGTGGTTTTTATGATATTAAGTTTTTATATTGCGTCCCAGACCTCTTGTTCTGTTTATTCAGTGTCGATGGACGTTAACCTTGTTGGGGAACTAACTCTAATTTAAAGCCTCACTGAAATCGGACAGCTGCAGCTCTGACAGAGATTACAAGAAACATGTGTAATCAATTTCCATGTTAAGTCCTGAAGGGTACAAGGTGTTAAAACGATAGATAAAGTAACATTCCCTTTGCCTCAGAATGGTCTCCATATTTACTCGCGAGAAGGGCTTCTGTTTATGAGTTTCCAGCACAACAAACTTAAAGTCATGGTCACTGTGATTCATTTCCACAAAATGATTAACTAGGGGAGCTGATAAATTGCCCGTGCGTATCTTGGATCTATGTTCCCCCACCCTAGACTACAGTAGGTCATTTTAGATGTGGTGATTGCATCCACTGTTCTCTAGCTTGGCAAACCAAAGTAGTATCCATAGCCAGCAGTAATTACTCTTTAAGATTGGAACAATTTTCTAACTGAAAAAGTTCGGGGTGCATTTATCTTTTGGTTTGCACTTGTGATCTAGGCTATGTGGGGGTTACTGTTCGTCAGGTTAAAACTAGGGTGGGCAGAAGAGGAGCCGTTGGGGCCCTGTGTATATTATGGAATGTAAACCACCTTGAGTCACCCCAGGGCCAGGAAGGCGGTATATAAATAAAAAAATAAAATAAAATATGGCCCAGGGGCCAGATCAGGCTTCCAACACCAATTCATCTGGCCTGTGACACCTCATCATTCCCAGAAGTGGAAGTAAAACGCACCCATATGGGCACATTTTACTTCCACTTCCAGGAATGATGAGGGTGGCATGGGCTGGATGAATTGGTGTCAGGGGCCAGATCCAGCCCCCAGGCCATAGTGACCAGCCCCCTGAACCACATGACTGGCCTGCAGCCTGAAAAGTTTGAGTACCCCTGCCTTAAAGCAAGATAAAAACATGCATGAACTTTCTTCTCAGTAACCTGAGCTGTGCCTCCTCATCTTATCAATTCCCTGAAATTGGTGCCTAGAGGCGTGGCAATGCTATTACTAGACCAGTGGTTCCCAACATGGGGCACCAGGGGGACTTCAGTTCTTTAGATAACTATGTTAGTGCATTGGCTGATCGGTGCTTTGGGGAATTGACTTAGGCTTCTGGGAATTGAAGTCCAAAAACTGAAGGTTGGAAAATAGATCTGGAGATCAAATCTCGCTCTTATTTCCTGACAGCCTCAGGCTATTTGTGGATTGTACAATTTCTGATCCAAAAAGAAAAGAACACCGGGATATCCATCCTGGTGGTTCACCATAACTTGTGTCCATAGCTTCACTATAACTTCCATGCAAAATCTTCTCTCTCCAGGAAAACTGTTTATACACCCCACCAATGGCAGAAGAATCAATTTCCCTGTGGCATCCATTCCAGTACCACTGGAGCATCTATGAATATCATAATTTTGTATTCAAGCACCCAACAGAAATCTCCCTCCCAGACAACAATACACGAAGACACCAACTATTCTTGTTGAGGGATTTTGAGAGGTGCAGCCCAAAAACCAATTACTCACCCAAGCTCTGCTTTTCTCTTGGTAGCCTCTTCCTCCAAATGCATGCTGAAAAATCTTTCTGTCTTCCTACCATGTGCCCCAGGGAGAGGTAAAATCTGCCTGCCATAAGCACATGTTCCAAAGGGGAATGCAGCCCACCCAGAGCATAGAGACAAAAGACTGTTCAATCTAATCTCTAAAGAGGAGAAAAGAGTGATGGTCAGTGCCATCTGGCTAATATGCCATGATAAAGGTGAACACAAGCCAGTATAAAGCCTGAAGAAAAGCAATGCAAAATGAGAACAATGTACAGTGGAAGGAACAATGCCATGTTAGGGTTTGCCTACATGGCATTGCAGCATACTTTAATTAGTTTAATTAATAGATTAATCAGAGGGCTAAAGCTGAGAGTTAAGGACACTCTTTTATTATTATTTTTCATGGGATTTGCATTCTGGTGTGTTATAGGTAGTAATATGAATGGAACGTAAAAAATTAAAAATGGCTTTCTTTCTAACAATGAATAGTAGCATCTGTTCACTCATCTGTAAGATTTTGCTCATAGTATCAAAAACAATTCATTTATGCAACAAATGTATGCAAATGTATTTAAGAGAAACAATAGAGTCCTGTAGCACTTTAGGTAAAGGTAAAGGTCACCCTTGCCCAGAAGCCAGTCGTTTTCGACTCTAGGGTTCAGTGCTCATCTCTGTTTTGGTAATCAATTAAAAAGCAAATCTCAAACCTTGAAATTTGCTTACAATTCTAATATGTGTTCATTTCAATCAAGCACTTTTTAGTTCTATTTTTGTATTTTCCATATACTGTATTTTCCGGCGTATAAGACGACTGGGCGTATAAGACGACTGGGCGTATAAGACAACTCCCAACTTTTCCAATTAAAATATAGAGTTTGGAATATACTTGCCGTATAAGACTACCTCTCTTCCAATGCACACCAAATAAAAATTAACCCACACTCAACTCGAAGACGCACAGCCCTCCGAGTCGAATGGGCAGGTTCTGGTGGAGAGCCAATCCACGCTCACGTTCTCCTCCTCAAGGTACAGGAAGATGTGTGCAGCTTGCTTCCCCTTGCTTCAGAGCAGGGACTCGGCCGCGGCACCCCCCACCATATGCGCCGGACATATGAAGCAAGGGGAAACAAGCTGCAGTTAAGTACCTGTCCTATAAGACGACCCCCGACTTTGGCACAGATTTTTTTCGGGGTTAAAAAGTAGTCTTATATGCCAGAAAATACAGTAATTGTTTTTTCTTTAAAATGCTATTGGTTAATAATATCATTCATAACCATATTAGAAGGGAAATCAAATCCCTCTGATCATAACAAATTACAAGTGTCCAATAGATGAAAATATATTGCGACAAATGATATTGTGGTTTGCAAAGCATGCCACAATCCAATTCTTCATCATAAATGGGAATGCCTTGTGGATACTGTGGACTAATAATCTGTTTATGGGTGCAGAGATCTATCCTTGCAGGCGCACCCCCCAAAGAAAGACTCAGGCACCGGTATTGGATTAAAGGCATCCGGCCACTTTTATTGAATAATGCCCTAGTCCGAATTATCACTTTCAATTGGTGTATCATCCAATTGTAATTCTTTAAGGCAAGCAGGCCGCAGTAACACTGGTAAGGTTCCTCCCAAAATGCCAATGGTAATTGGCTACATGTATCTATTTGTATCAATTTGTTTGTTGACACAAACAAATTGTTGACCGGAGTCAATCAACTATCTACTGACCCCATCCTATGACGTGTATCCGTTCAAATATCAAGGTGATGCAGGCTGTGAAGATCCTGACATCACCCCTTGTGCATTGTTCGCCCTTGACCAGCCAAACCTATTTCCCCTGTACCTGTCTACGTGTTGGCCAGTCAATTGCGAACCTGCCGGATACCTATGTGTCATAAATCTTTACCTTACCAGTGCTACCCGCCAAAAGTGACCAAAGTCAACTTACCCCTTGACTCAAACACTAGCGACAGTGAGGGATGGGCGAAAAAGCCAAGAACCAAAGAGCCAATTGTTGGTTCAAGCAAAAATTCCCACCCGTCCCCGAAGCGACCAGAAAATCATACTGTCCACTAGGGAGGGGGTGGAGGGAAAAACCTATCTGCTCCATCACATTCAAAATAGCAGCTCGGCTGCCTCGTGGTCACCCCTTTTTAAGAGGGTGGCCACGCCCCCTAACTCACCCAGATGTCTGAGTCCGGGTGGGTGGGGGGCACAAAGAGCGCGGCAGACATTTTGGCGCCACACTTGCATTGAAAGAAAGACTCAGACACCGGTATTGGATTAAAGGCATCGGGCCACTTTTATTGAATAATGCCCTAGTCCGAAATATCACTTTCAATTGGTGTATCATCCAATGGTAATTCTTTAAGGCAAGCAGGCCGCAGTAACACTGGTAAGGTTCCTCCCAAAATGCCAATGGCAATTGGCTACATGTATTTATTTATATCAATTTGTTTGTTGACACAAACAAATTGTTGACCGGAGTCAATAAACTATCTACTGACCCCACCCTATGACGTGTATCCGTTCAAATATCAACGTGATGCAGGCTGTGAAGCTCCTGACATCACCCCTTGCATTGTTCGCCCTTGACCGGCCAAACCTATTTCCCCTGTACCTGTCTACATGTTGGCCAGTCAATTGCGAACCTGCCGGATACCTATGTGTCATAAATCTTTACCTTACCAGTGCTACCCGCCACACGGGGAGGCGTCCATGATGACTCACCGCCCCCCTCCCCAGACCGTCAGCTCGGTCACCAGGCCTGCTTGCACATCCTCAAGAAAGAGGTTCATTCCTCTGGCCAACAAGTGGACCCCATCTCCTGCATAGAGATCAAAATCCTGCAAGCCTATTCTAGGATGTCCAATGGCCGTCCCAAAGCCATTGTCCACAAGGAACCGGGCAACAGCCCTGTTCACCGACCGTCGAGCGTGGTCGAGACCATGGAGGTGAATGCCTCCCCTGTAGCACTGCCTCGGCACGATGTCCGACCATAGCAGCCGCGTGTACGGCCATAAGTGATGTAAATAGGCTAGGTCGCTGCACACCGACAATTTTAAAGAAAGGCCAGTGATCTGTGCGAGATCATTGCCACCGAGGTACAGAATAAGGACATTTGGCGGTCCGGCATCCCTGATGGACAACAGGAATGGCAACAGTTCCCGCCATCTCATGCCGCACTTACCATACCATCGCATACGTGCGGCTGCACGTAGCCCGAGATGGGGTCCCCACTCTGTCGCCGCAGCATACTGCGCTGCCCAGTGCACGTAACTGTGGCCCACCAGCCATACTGCCACCAGTGTGCGTGGACACACAGGGTCTGTAAAAGAAGGAAAAATAATTAACGACTTAACCAGTACTCATGCATAGACCCCCATCTGCCCATCCGGTGTATATCTGCCTCAGAGTACCCAAACGCAGCCGCAGTGGACGCGGTGCCTATCCTGAAGGAATGTGTGCCATAACAAGCCCCGGGGAGGCCAACACTGTGAAGTGCCATACCGGTCACCTTCCAAAACTGGAATTTAGTAAGCGGAGATCCATCCTGGTGGCAGAAAAATGGGCCAGGGTGCGTGCCATGCACTGCCAAAAACTCATGTAGGGCACCAACCGGACAGATGTCAAAAATAGAGCATCATAGCAATCTTACACCACTGCCTACACCGTGCTGATCAACCTTTGAGGAACGTATCCTCAACTGGGCCCACTCTTGGGTGATACAGACATCGTCGAGTTCCAGTGCCCTACGAGACACGTCCCCTTTTGACAATGGGACCAGCTCACTGATACGGAGTGCTCCAAAGAAAGCTACGGTGGTAGTTGCATGAAAGAGAGCCTCCTCATACCTATCGTAACACAAGCTATGCCAACCTCGTGCAAGGTGGGTCAGAACATCTGGCGAAATGGGGTGATGTGTGTCCGGGCAGCGGCCACGTTCACGTGTCCACCCTTCCAATACGTGGCGTATGCGGAAGTCATTCACGCAGTCAGTGAAGCCCCGTGCCTTGGCCATAAATGCCAATGCTGAAAGCCGAGAGGTGATGGTACGAGGGGCCAACCCTTGACCGTGAAGGTAAACCATATACTGCAAAATCTGGTCGACTGGTATCGGCCATGCCTCGGGCAACTGTCTTTGCCCGCAAAAGGTTCTAAATTGTAGGAAAGCATGTAGATACGCCTTACGCATGCGAGGTGCCAAAGACATGCTGATCGCCCAGTTCACCTCTCCTCGCCAAATGTCCAAATCTCGGCCGGGAGTGGAGAGGGAAATTCCTCTGCTTCTGGAGCCAAGGCACGGAACCGGGAGATCTGCAGGCGGGATAAAGCATCAGCAATATCATTATTAATGCCTGGCACATGTCTGACCCTGAACAGCACATTGAGGCGTAGGGATCTCAAAACAAATTGACGAACCAATGCCATGACTCTGGGGGATTTGGATGTCTGGGCGTTGACAATGTGCACCACTGCAGCATTATCACACCAAAAGTGAACCACCAAATTGGCCCACTTGTCACCCCATAGCATTAGTGCTCCCATTAAAATCCTGTAGGAATACGAGCCAAACCGAAAGGTCTGCCCGTAAACCTCTGGTCAGCCGCACCCTGTGGTGGCGTTTTAATAGGCCAGCCATGGAGTCACACAGACACCTGGCAAAAGCTCTGCCTGGCGTTACTACCCTACAGGCGAAGTTGAGGTGGCCGTGAAACACCTGTAACTCTCGAAGAGACACCTTACGCTTGGCAAGCATTGCCAAAATCGCAGCTGAGATCCGAGTCACCTTTTCCACAGGTAACCTGGATGTCTGGGCAACAGTGTCAATTTTGATACCTAAAAAGGTGAGCGTGGTGGCTGGGCCCTCAGTCTTTTCAGGTGCTAAGGGGACACCCAGTTCCTGCATAAGCACCTGAAATGTGGCGAGGAGACGGCGCACGTGTCCGAGCCCTACACACCCCCGAACAAAAAGTCATCAAAGTAGTGGGCTACAGACCGGGACCCCGACCTACAAACAAAGGCCCAGTGGAGGAAGGTACTAAATCGTTCGAAGGCCGAACATGAAATAGAACAGCCAAAAGGCATGGCCATATCTACGTAGAATTTGCCCCGAAAACAAAAATCCCAACAGCTCAAAGTCATCAGGGTGCACTGGCAGTAATCGGAATGCCAATTTGATGTCGCACTTTGCCAGCAGCGCCCCGTGACCACATGAGCGTACCATCTGTAAGGCCTGGTCAAAGGACGTATACCTGACCGAGCAAAGGTCATCAGGTATCGCGTCGTTGACCGAGGAACCCGCAGGGTAAGAAAGGTGGTGAATTAGGCGAAATTCACCCGGGGACTTTTTAGGGACTTGACCCAAAGGAGATACTTTTAAGTTAGGGAATGGTGGGTCAGTAAATGGCCCAGCGACCCTCATTGCAGCTACCTCCTTGGCTATGCTTTGTGCAGCAATATCCTCATTACCCCTAAGAGAAAGTAAGCTCGGGGCATCCTGAGGCTCCTGAACACCCCTAAAGGGTATATGAAAACCAAACTGGAAACCTTCAAGTAGGTACCTCGCATCATCCCATCTAGGATAAGTGGAAAGCCATCGTTCAAGGACTGAGACATTAATTGGGGAGGGGGTCTTTTGTGTGGGTAGTACCGTCAGAGGGCACGCTGACCGCCCCCTGCCCACCCCTACCCCTGCCCCGTGACCCACCAGCCCGCAGGCACACGGAGGCGGCATGAGGGCCAGAACAAGAGGGACACTCGTGCTGGAATCAACACTGACGCTTGTTGCACACTCCGCTGGCAGAGAAGCTCCAACACAGCAGGCAGGCTGGAACCCCCTGCCCCACCGGTGGCGGGGAACCTGTGTAGCAGCAGCCCGCTGCATGGCATGGCCGCAATGATACCTGTCACCAGGCGCTGGCCGCGTGGGAATCATATACAAGAGTCACAATTGCTGGCAGGGCTCATCTCACCTCATCTCAGGATGGAGGGCCACTCTCATCCTAAACTCTTCATCGTAAGCCAACTGTGACGGGCCAGGAAAATCAACCACTGCCCGATAAATATTATCCAGGTATTGTACTATCGGAATGGCCAAGTCAGGCCGGGCCCTCAGGTATACCGCCATATAAATGAGATAGGCCAGTAGCCAATTGGCCCAGGTACGCGGTGGCTTACGACGACGGGACAACTCCTTGTCCCTATCATCCTGACCCTCCCTCTCTTCCTTGGTGGGCTCACGGTTTAGGAGGGAGAAGATATCCACATATTCTCCCCACCAAATCTTCTCCCTCGTGGCCTGGGAGAGATGATCGCCCAGGGGCAAAGAATAACCAGCCGTCGGCAGAGCTGCCGTCGGCACCGATCGGATTGAGGGTATGCGCAGTGGGCCCTGAATAACCCCTGCAACGCTAGGCATACCCACAGGGGCGGTCACCCCTGCCATAACCGGGGGGTAATTAGACAACTAAGAGTTAACGGGGCATTGTGGATACAACTGCCCTCCCACAGGGACCTGTCGTGGCCATGGCCACTGAACACCCCCCCCCCCGTGTTACTGGATAGTGTCACTGGTGTACTTAGTTGACCAGGATACTCACCGGGTGCACCCCCGTGGGCCGCTCCCACTGGGGGTTCCAGCCCATGGCGGGCATCGGAGCTCATGACAGCTATCGAGCTCTGCGTGCCACTGCACCCTTCCCACGCTGGACTGGTCCCCAGCGGCAAGCCCCGCTGTGCTGGTCGGGCGGGGAGCTGCGAGGCACCAGCTTGGGCTGGCCTGATGGCCTCAAGCAGCTCAACCCTGTTGGTGGCCCGCTGGAGAGCCGGAGCTGATGTGTGGGCCGGAAACGAGGAATTTGCAAGCCCACCCTCGGAAGGTGGTGGGGCAATGCCCATTGATGCCTCCAGCACTGAAGTGCATGCAAGGAGGGCATCAACAGTCTCCAATCCACCCATGTAAGGTGGGCTGGATGGGCCGGATGGCCCACTGGGTAATTGTTGTAGGGGAAACCCAAATGGGGATCCTGGGCCCAAATAGGGCCATGTCCAATAATCCGGCCCATGTGGGGCCGGAGGAATGTTGGGGCAGAAACCCACACCGGGCCCAAGTGGGCCACCCTGCCCCAAGCCGGGCAAAGGCCCTACAGGGGCACAAATCCCAGAGGGGCCAGCCTGTGCCGGCCCTGACTGAAATGCTGGACCGGGCTGGCAGGCAGAAGCCTGTTCGCCCGCATTGGTGGCAGTGGGTAAACCAACCTCACCACCCTGTTGTGCGGGTGCCGCCCGAGCCCTCCGGCCCGGTGGCGGCCCCCTGGATGAGGAGGGGGTAGGCAGAGCCCTTCCCCTCGGCCGCGGCTTGGCAGCAGGTGCCTTGCGCTTGGGAGCCATGTCCCCAAGCCGAATAAGCGAAGCTGTCCCAAATGATCCCTAGCCAGGGATCCAAATCGCAACCCCTTTCCTGCGGTAAGCAAAGTTAAAGAACTCCAGTTTTAAAGAAGGAAAAGGGGGAGAGCGAAAGAGAACACGGCGGAGCGAACTTCTCCGCTCCATCGCATTCAAAATGGCAGCCCTTTTAAAGAGGGTGGCCACACCCCCTAACTCACCCGGATGTCTGAGTCCGGGGGGGCGCAAAGAGCGTGGCAGCCATTTTGGCGCCGCGCTTGCATTCTCAACAGAAAGCTCAATTTCTTTATCACATGTAATAATGGATAGAATATGCAAGACAGTAAAATCAAGATGGGAATCTCTAGCCCACAGAGCATACCCATGTGCCTTATGAATATCTTCTGCTTTTTTCTCCCATCAGTGATTCAAGGTAACAATCAATAGTCTATTTAAAGTGTCCCACAGACACTTGTAAAAACCAGGAAAGTTTTTACAAAGTAAACCTTGACCGTCATTAGAATTGGTGTGATGGAGCAAATTCTTTCAATTAGGAAACATTTGCAACCGTACAATATTGATCATTTTAAATACCTCATGTTATGTAAAACAATCATAACTCCAGGATCATGGTAAGGGTTCTCTTATGAAAACCAAATTCCATTTTGTAGAAACATCCAGAGATAGACTAAAGTTAATGTAGCTAAGGGGCCATTCAACAATTATGTGATCCATTTGGGGGTGGAAATTGACCCCCTCCACCCCTATGTAATCTGACCATAATTTTAGCTTTGACCTCCTCCCCTCTTTAAAATTACGTAATCCAGAGCTTTTGTATCAAAACTCTAATTTTTATTTTTTTATTTTTTTATTAATTTTTTTGTGTTTTTTTTAAAAAGAAAAAGTAGTATACAAAGAAAAAAGACATCAATACATAATAAAGATAACATAAAAATACAAATTACAAGTAAAAATTAAAAGTAAAATCACATACTCAAAAATACAGTAATAACAGATAGTGTATATTCATTTTACCTTATTTAAACCCTCTTGTTTAGACATATACTATTTTAATGTGAAAAATACACTATCTTAAAAGAAAAACAAATCTAAACATAAGATAATACCCCAGTGCTATGTACATTGCCTTGGGAGTTGCAAAGCTGCCCTACATCACATATTATAACCAAAAACTCATATGACTTGGGGCTGGTCTGCTACCTTTACCTTCAGACAGTGTATAAACCAGAAATGGTTTCCAAATTATTCCAAATTTGTTTAAATCTGTCATACCTCTTTTTATTTTCAATTCCCATGTTAGCTTATCATTAAGTGCAAGATGCTACATTTCTCTATACCATTCCTCTATATCTACTGTGGAATCATTCTTCCAATGTCTAGCAATACACTGTCTTGCGGTTGTCAATATTATTGTTAATAGTTCTATATTGTATTCTTCCATATTCATATTATCAAATTCCATCAATAAGGCGGTACCTGACTCCAGCTTAAAGTTACTACCCATTATTTGTGATATTTCATTTTCAATTTTAAGCCAAAAAGCTTTAACCACATCACAACTCCACCACATATGTTCATAAGTCCCCGCGAGAGTCTTACATCTCCAGCACATTTTCGTTTTAGTACAATCCATCTGATTTAACCTAACTGGTGTCAGGTACCACCTCCACAACATTTTGTAGTTATGCTCCATAACTCTCATAGACATAGATCTCATAATTCTTCTTCTCCATTTATACCTCCAACTTTCCTCCGAAATTCTGATATTCAAATCTTTTTCCCATTTTTTTCTTAATGTTTCCTGTGATCCGTCATCACCATTTAACATTTTATACAATTTACTAACAAGGCCCTTAATTCCTACCTCTCCTTTTCTCATTTTAAATACCAACTCTTCAAAATCTGTCCTTTCTCTTATTCAGCTGGTCTCCAAAAAATATTTATTATTCCATTTATTCAATAAAATGACTTGAAACCAGTTCAAATTCAATTGTTTATAAATTCTCAATCTTTTTTCCTTTATTTTTACATATCTGAATCTAATCCTTCAGTAGGAATACATCATTTTTCAGAAACATATCCCTCACCTTCCTATCCAACTTTAATGGAAAATTTCTCAAATATTCCATTTCTGTAATTGGGGACACATCTGGTGCTAACTTCCTTTTCAATTTCTTCCATAAATTCAATGTTGTTTTTATCAATCTATTTTTAAATTCAATTTGTATTAGTATTTTGTCCAAAAAAATTACTTTGGCAACCTGCTTCACTTCCTTCATCTCCATTTC
This sequence comes from Bradypodion pumilum, assembly GCA_035047305.1. Classification (NCBI taxonomy): domain Eukaryota; kingdom Metazoa; phylum Chordata; class Lepidosauria; order Squamata; family Chamaeleonidae; genus Bradypodion; species Bradypodion pumilum. Next base: position 178,005,104 of record JAWDJD010000003.1, read on the forward strand.
CTCCCATATCATCTCTTCTTTCATTAATATTTTCACCACATTTTTAATTGAAACGCCTTATAATAGGTATCTATATTTGGTATTCCCAATCCACCCTCTTTCTGTGCTAAATACCACAACTTTTTTGATATTCTTGGTCTCTTCAAAAATGTTTGAAAACCTTTTATCTCTTTATCTTTAAGTTGTATCGGTAAAGCATCTAACAAAAAGTTTAATTTCGGTAATTTAATCTCTTCTCTTTTCTCTTTATTCATATTATAAAATATTACTTCCAATTTATCCCAGTTTATTCTCAGTCCATTCATTTCCCCAAATTCTTTAAGATGCCATTGTATTTTCGCTAAAGCTCCTTTTGGGTTTTTCATAATTATTAGCGTATCATCTGCATACAAACTAATTTTATTCCCTTCCAATCCTTCAATGTTTTTATCTTCCCTTATCATATTCACCAATATTTCCATTGCCATTATAAATAATATTGGTGAAAGTGGGCAACCCTGACGTGTTCCAGCCTTAAGCTATACCTCATCTGTAAAACCTTCATTTACTCTCACTTTAGCAAAACCATGTTGATAAAGTTGATCTATAGTCCTTTTAAATTTCGTACCAAACCCATAATTATTAACCATCTCTTTAATTGTAACCCATTGTAACGAATCAAATGCTTTGTATATATCCAAAGATAATAATCCCACCTCCTGTTTAGTTTGAAATGCTAAATCTATTAAATCTACTACCCTCCTTGTTAAATCTGTCATCTGCCTCCCTTTTAAAAACCCTGATTGGTCCCTATTTATATAGTCTGTCATAAAGCTATTCAACCTTTTTGCAATAATGGCTGTAAATATTTTAGCATCCTGATTTTTTAATGAAATTGGTCTATATGATTCAACTTTTGTTAAATCTTTCCCAGGCTTAGGAATCAATACAATTATAGTCCTGTGCCATGAGGTCAGCATCCTATCTCCTTCCAAAATAGAATTGAACAGCTTCAAAGGTTTAGGACCTACCATTTTATAAAACTCCTTATATAACTCGGCCGGTAATCCATCCTCCCCAGCAGATTTCCCTCCTTTCAACTTCTTTATGACTTCTTTGATTTCCTTCTCAGTTATGCTTTCTTCCATTCTATTTCTATGTTCCTCTATTAATTTAATTTTGGAACCCTTCTCTAAATATTTTTTCAACTTTTCCACATTAACTTCTTTTTCTGAATATAATTATTGGTAGAAATCTTTTTCAATTTTAAGTTTATCTTTTGTTTTATTACATCTAATACCTTCTCTATTTATTAATGTTCCCATTTCTCTTTTAGTCTTTTTCTCTTTTGCTGCCCTAGCCAATAATTTTGAGTTCTTATTACTATATTCAAAATATTCTCTCTTCAAATAAATCAAATCTTGCTTCACTTTTTCTATATCTTTCCCAATCAGTTCAGCTTTTAGTCTCTGCATCTTTTCATAAATCTTTATATTCTTAGTTTTAGCATGTTCTTTTTGAAGCTGCTCAATTTCCCTTTCCAAGTCTTTTTGCTTATTCTTCCACTGTCTATTTTTGATACTAGCTAATTTTATACATTCTCCTCTAAATACCGACTTCATGGCATCCCACACTACATTATAATTCACTTCATCCATATCGTTCCACTGCCAACATTCTTCTCAATTTTTCATTATTAATTCTTTATTCTTAGGGTCTTTAAATAGATTTATATCAAATCTCCAATTATTTCCTCCCTGATTTGGTCCCTCTAAACTTAATTCTAACAACACTTTTGCATGGTCTGATTCTTTAAAAAGACCTACTTCCCTCTCTTCCAAATTTCTAACCATATTTTCCGTAACAAAAATATAATCCAATCTAGAATATGAATTATGAACTTGTGAAAAGTAAGTGTACAATCTTTCTGACCCTTTAAGTTCTCTCCATGTATCTCGCAATCTCAGTAATTTAATCCATTTGTCAATCAAATGCGTTTTTACCCCAGATCTATATTTAGTCACATTTGTACAATCTATATCTGATCTTATTAAATTAAAATCACCTGCAACAATCATTTTTGTTGACATTTCTTTATCTATTATTTGATAAATTTTCTCCAAAAATTTATCTTGATGTTCATTTGGGGCATACATATTAACCAATGTGATCTCTTCATCTTCAATTGTTCCTTTAACTATCAAATATCTACCTTCTGAGTCAGAAATACTTTTTGTCAATGTAAAACCCAATCTATTCGAAATCAAAATTGCTACCCCTCATGCCTTTGATGTACCAAAAGCTTTTTCATAAATTTGTGTCCATCCCAAAAATAATTTATTTGTGTCTTCCGATTTTTGATGTGTCTCCTGTCCAAAAGATTAAATCAGGTTTATCCCTTCTAAGGGCCATTTCCAGCCCACGTCTCTTCATTTGGCAGCCAGACCCTTTGACATTCCACGGCAATATCTTTACACACTTCATAATTAAGTTTGAATAAATTTTGCTAGGTCCTCCACAATTTCCCAAAGTGTACATTTAACTAAACATTTATACCCAAATAGCCCCACAAACGCGAAAAAAGGGAAACAACTTCACTTCCCAACATTCCTTGTGCCATGCCATGCCAGAGCCAATCAAGCTGAGAGGCTCTCGCATGGCGCAGCGTTCAGAAATGCGCCGCAGCCAATCAAAAGGAAACCATTTTTTAAAAATGCAGCACAAACACACAGCACCAACCCATAACTACAAGCCCCAGCATCCTGCGCGCCATGAGCACACAGAATGCTGAGGGAGCCGGCGCCCAAAAAAATAAAACAAAAACACCAGGAGAGCAAGTCCGCCAAGCCGCAGGAACCAAAGCCCCCCTCCCCAACGGCGCCTAAAGCTCCCGATCGGGGTTTCCCCTTTAGTATCTCTGGGAGGGGGGTGTTGTGCTCCCCCTCTCTACTGGTTCCCCTGGGGTTGGGAGGGTTGGGGGGACCAAAGGAGTCTGTCTCCCCAACCCTCCTGACTCCAGGGGACCTGGCAGAGAGGGGATTCCCTTCCCCACACACACACATGCCCCATATTAAAGAGAAGAAACCAAGCAGTTACTTCTCTTTAAAAACGGAGTTGGGGGGGGAATCCCCCTCTCCGATGGCTCTCCTGGGTCTGGAAGGGTGGGGGAGACAGACACCTTTTGTCCACCCAACCCTCCCAAACCCAAGGAAGCCAGCGGAGAGGGGGATCACAACCCATTCCCCCCCCCACTGATATTAAAGGGGAAACCCCAATTGAGATTTCCCTTTTAATATCAGAGGGTGGCCTGGATTCGATCCCCTCTCCTGGGTCCCATGAGTCTGGAAGGTTTGGCGGGACCAAAGGAGTCTGTCTCCCCAACCCTCCTGACCCCAGGGGACCTGGCAGAGAGGGGATTCCCTTCCCCACACACACACACGCCCCATATTAAAGAGAAGAAACCAAGCGGTTACTTCTCTTTAAAAACGGAGTTGGAGGGGGGAATTCCCCTCTCCGATGGCTCTCCTGGGTCTGGAAGGGTGGGGGAGACAGACACCTTTTGTCCACCCAACCCCCCCCCCACTGATATTAAAGGGGAAACCCCAATTGAGATTTCCCTTTTAATATCAGAGGGTGGCCTGGATTCGATCCCCTCTCCTGGGTCCCATGAGTCTGGAAGGTTTGGGGAGACAAAAGGGGTCTGCCCCCCAAGCCTTCCAGAGCCAGGGGAGACTGCAGAGAGGGGATCCCCCCGTAGGACACCAAAAAACACAAAAACAAACAATCAAAAACATCCAAAAATACACAAAAACAAACAAAAATAAACCAAAAAACAATACAAAGTAAACAACAACAAACATTTCCAAACACACCCAGCACCCAGCCAAACACCACAAAATCCAACCACCACCACCACCCCAAATAAAGAAAAACAGCCAACTCACCACCAGACGACCTCACACAACAACTACTGGAAAAGAAATGAATCAAGAAAGAGACTACTTACTGGAAGAAGCTCCACCCAGAGGCCATGAGAGAAAAAACAGTCAAAATACAAGGTAACCCCTACCAGCACCACTAGCTGCCCACAATAGTAAAAGAAAATTCAAAAAGACACAACAGCCCCACACAAAAGGCCCCAAGAGTAAAAACAAATAACACAAAATCACAATTTTACACAAATCAAAAACAGATGTCAATAAAATAAAATAAAAACTATTCAAAAATCCTGTGCTGAATTTTTACTCAAATAAAAAACAAAAACATCAATACACAGTTTAAAAACATTTATTGTGAAAAACATGTACTTTCACATTTCTTAAATTATTACCTACGGTACAACAATTTTTTAAAAATACATATTAAAAATTATTGGGTTAAATAATTTTTTGGGGAAAAATATATCATCCTTTATTCTTTTTTTCATCCACAAAAACAAAACACCAAACAAAACTCATCACTGTTTATAACAGGCCACCAAAGAAATTTGGATAAATAAAATTTTTAAAAATTTCAATTATAGACTAACTTCTTCTTTACAAACATTAACAACAACAACAACTTTCCATAAAACATAAACATATACATAAACATAAACATAAAAGCTCCATCATCTCCCCCATGCTCTTTCTTTAAGACTAAAGAAAAGCAGACCTTGTCTTCCAAAGATGGGGGGGACGTGTAAGATGTTGAGACTTTTCATATTCATTGCTCTAACCGTTCACCCATTAAATAGCTTCATTTCTCATTTTTCCTCCTCCTCCTCCTCCACCACCCTCAACTCCTTCCCTATCATTCCAACTACTATCCTTCCCACAGCACCCCTTTCATATGCTTCATCTTCCCCCTTCTCCTCACCTCCCAAAGTCTCCAACTCCTTCCTCTGTTCGCCTCGCTCTTGAGAACCACTTTGAAACAGACCAATTGCTCTCAAATATTCCATTGCATCCATCTCTGAGTTAATTACATGCATTTTCTTAGCATAAAAAAACTCAACTGTTGGGGAAACCTCCAATTATATCTAATTTCTTGTTCTTTCAGGATCTTAGTAAACGGATTCATCTTATACTTTCATATTCTCTCATCAATTGCTATGTCATTATAGATTTCAATATCTTTTCCATCCATCTTTAAAATGCCAGATCCAGCTTGTTTTATAAATTCCATCACTTTCAATTTATCCCCCAAATTTGAAAATTTCACCAACACATTTCTTTGCTCTTCTCTCCCTCTCTTTGGTCCAATTCTGTAGGCACTCACAATGTCCACCATCTCAAACTCTTTTCCCATCTTCAAATTGTTCATCCAATCTAAAATTCTTATTTTAAGCTGATCTGGCATTTTCAGCACCATTTTTCGAATGACTATATTCTGCCTCCTCATCATTTCTTCCACAATATCCACTCTTTTTCTTGTATTTTAACTTTACTCTTTACCTCCTTTCCTTCTTCATACAACTTTCTCAAATTTCCTTGCATCAATTTTGAATCCGCCTTAAGAACCCCCATTTCCTTTTCCACTCTATCAAAATTTTCATTGTTCTGTTTAACAAATTTAGAAAACATCCCAGTAAGCTTATTCTCCGACCCTTGTATTTATTTCAGAATATCTGCTTTATCTTGAGCTCTGGAGTCTTCCATTCTATCCAATCTTTTAAACAACTTGCCTAGCTCTGTCATAATTTCAATTTCATCCAGAGGTGTTGGAGAAACAGTAGGTGTTGATTTATCTCTCTTTTCCTTTTCCTTCTTCGTCTCTGTTGGCTTTGGCTTCACCACCACCTCCTCTAAATTCTTTTCCATGCTTGCCATTGTATCCTCAAATAATATTAATAAGTTTCCTTTCAGTACTTTCACTGAAACACTTTAATCCAGTCCCAAAATTAAACAAAATATTTAAGTTTGGCCCTTAGTTCAGCTTCAAACTCTGAGAAAACAAAAACCGAGTTAAGATCCAAGCCTTCCAAAAAGGGGGGGGGGTGAGAGGTTTTTATTTCCCAATCCAATCTTCTGTAACAAACCCTCTAACCCCATTTACCTTCATCAAAAAAACTTCAAAAATAAATAGGGAATAGGAGAAGGAGGGGGGAGGAGAAAAAAGAAAATAAAAAAGTAAAGAGAAAAAGGACTTTTTATAATCCGCAGTGGGTTCCTCCGTGGCAGCACCCTCCTCCTTCCATCTGTTCTCCCTCCAGCAACACTCCAGCAACACTCACATGACTCCAATTCCTCCTCGTACCTTCTCAACTTTCTTTATCCTTTACCAACTCCCAACCCAGTACTTTCACATCCACTTCACCGATCCAGTACTCCGATGCACGATCGATCGAATATCCCAGCTCAGCAAAACATGCTTCGGCATTTGGGAGGATCTTTTTCTTTTCTTTTTACTTTCTCTCCCTCCAAGTTCAATTTAGCTCCTCATTTACCGAAGCTTATCTCACTTTCGCTTTCTCTGGCTTCGGCACCTCAAGCCGGCTCGGCATTAAACCCTTCTGCCTTGCTCTTCAGGCCGTCTGCCCACTCGAAAGTCAAAATCCCCACTCACCGACAACTTTTTTTTTAAAAAAAAAGTCCTTTAAAGTCTCATTTGAAAAAGCATTCCCATTAATCCACCTTTGTTATAGCGGGAGCAAGGAAAAGTCGATGTTAACCTATCGCCATCTTAAGCCATGCCTCGAAACTCTAATTTTTAGAGCTTTTCACTATTGGTGCCTAATGCACAACAGCTCCAAATGGATTGTGTAATCTTTGACCTGAATCCCCGCCCGCCCCCATGTAATGTTTTCGTAATTCAGGTGGCAGACCTCCTCCCCCTTCAAGGATCACATAATCGTTGAATGGCCCCTAACACATTGCAGAACATAGAATCTGACTTCTTAACTTGGCAAAAGACATATTCAAACATTGAAGATAGAATTATCCTGAGGAGAGGGAATGGGTTATTAACAGTCCACTCTAAAAGCGTAAAGATAAAAACTACAGTACCTCTCCACATGGAGGTCCTCTACAGACAGCAGTGAATAGTAAGAGCTAGGCTGCTCCCTCTCCTCACATGTTGGTCATTCCTACCTTGAATATGTGAATAGAGCTTTATAGCTTTTTTACATCTGCCAAAAAAGTCAACAAGACACTTGTATAGCGTTCTTTACTTTTCTTCACCCCAAGGGATATAATGTGATAGATGTTTGGGGAGGGGGCAGCAAATGGTACCCTCTGTGGAATAATCACATCATTTTATATTCCGGAAGGGCACACTTGTTAGCTCTCCTTGTATTAATTCATTTACGAAATATCATTGTGGCAGAGCTTCAGAGCCCACACAGTGTGTCAGTGGTGTGGTGCCAACCCAGAAGCCAAAAATCCACACCTATAGACACGTTACCTTGGGTATCAGTTCTGTGGAGTGTTGATGCCACAAGACATGCACTTGGGTTCAGGACTACTTTCATATGTAGAGCCAATGCTTGCAAAGGGACAGCCTGTGGACACAGATTCTGTAGACAGATGCTCACAGGGAAGCTGGAGCCCCAGACACACAGATTTCAAGTGCCAATGAGAACCTATGAGTTGGCCACCAGTTGATGTCCAGACACATTGGATAGACCTCAAGGGCAGGAACAGCAATGCTAGAACAGAGTCAATGAATCCTTAAATCACACTGACCTTCTTCATGAACTGAGGCATTTTCGTGTTCAGGGAATGAAGAAGCAGACGAGTGAAGTAGTGAAATTCAGCTCTTTATGAGTAGGGTTTGAACACAGTTTGGATGGGGCAAAACTCGGACTTATATACACTATAAACAGTAACAGTAACAATAATACAACAAGCCCATTGGCTAACAGAGTGTGCACATTTTCGATCCACTTATTTGCATAAGAATATACATGAGAAAAGATACATTCTGTTTCTGTCAGAAAACACAGTTAACATACATAACAGGCATGAAAAAGAGCTTGGATCTCATTGTTTTCCTGTTGTAGCAAGAAAGTGGCAGAGCCACCCAGGCCAAACCTATACACATTATTTTGGCATGCAAAGTAGAAAATCCCACAAACATCTCTCCATATCCCTGACAATAAAATTACAGTTCTATAGGGATTAAGTAACCATTTGAGTAAGTACTCAAAATCTGGATCCTGGGAGATGAACCTTACTCTACCTAATAGAAGGTCTGGCTCTGTTGAGCTGAATAAATTTCCGATCGTTACACCATAATAAGTATGCAGGGTATTATATATTCTTTTGAATGTTGTATATTAGCTTCTCGGATTCATTGTGAGAAATTCTAGAGTATAATAGTATATATTGTTCACAATTTTAAATGGAAAAGCTAAATCTTTTAATAGAAATTAAATGACAAAATCTCAAGTTACTTTACAATTTACAGAGAGACAAGCTGTCATCAGTTGTAGGAGGAAGATTTTAAGGGGGTGGGGGTATCCAGGGAAAAAGCTCACTTTACTGTTAATTTAAAATGTGTTTTAAATGAAGACAATATTCTTTGGAGGCCTAGGTCGTATGAGTGCTGGAAAACTGTATGTGATTTAAATTATTTAAACTTCCCCAAAGTATCTTGGGAATTGTAGTTTGGAGAAGATCTGACAGTTCAGCTATAGAATCCTTTTTCTCTTTGCAGCAATAATTTCCAAGATGTCTTGGGAGTTGCTGAAAACTATCATTAAATGTTAAAATTTGTGCCACAATTCACAAGTACATTTTAAAAGTGATTTTAGGGAAGCAACTAAATTTATATATAATAATACTTCCTAGTGTTATATATTTGGATAAATAATTTTTGATCAAATCTAATGCTCTGTTCAGTACAAAGATGTTATTTAGGAACGTGTAATTTAATAATAGCAAATAGCTCTGCATAATGTTATAATTATTTATTTGCCTTTTATGCCACCTATCAAAAATCTCTGCAAACTATTTTATGAAAATCATATGAATGGATTTACAGTGTTTTAATTTGGTGTTATGATTTATAATTTAATTGCCAGTTACACAAGATAATGCTTGCTTTTCCTGTTGTACGTCAAATTACACAACTGCTGTGTGAACATTTTGGTTGGCAGCAATTTGCTATTGAACATTATGCCATTATAGTTATGCCAATTGGTAGAAATAATAAGATTTGGCCTATATTAAAGTCAATATACAGTACTGTAATATTTTACATATTTGTTCCGACATAGGACATATGTCTAGTTCCAACTAAAAAGAGAAAAACATGTTCCCACTTTAAAATTGTGAGAACCCTACATAAAATACAGACTATTACAAATACTTTTTAAAAATATGTTGAAACAAATTATGCCAACTTGCTCTCTGCCCTTTTCTTGGCATTCAACTTGATCTGGCTCCAAATGATGGCATTTCTGTATTCCAGGTACTCCATTAAGTTTTATAACTGAAAACATGTAATCAAAAACTTCAGGCAATAAAATGTAATAATCTTTACGTTTGATAAAAGTAAAGGTCACCCTTGCTCAAAAGCCAGTTGTATCCAGCTCTATGGTTCAGTGCTCATTTCCATTTATAGCCAAAGAGCCAGTGCTGTCTGCGTCTGCAGACATTTCGGTGGTCAGGTGGCAGGCACGACTAGACACTGGAGTGTATGAAATGCTGTTTACCTTCCCACCGAAGTGGTACCTATTTATCTACCTGCAATTTCTTGCTTTTGATCTGCTAGGTTGGCAGGAGCTGGGACAGAGACGCGAGCTCACTCCATCACGCAGCACTCAGGTCTCAAACTGCTGACCTGCCAACATTCCAGTCATCAAGTTCAGTGTCTTAACCACTAAGCCACTACAATCTTTAAAGGTAAAGGTCGCCCTTGCTCAAAAGCCAGTCGTATCCAACTCTAGGGTTCAGTGCTCACCTCTGTTTATAGCCAAAGGACCAGCACTGTCTGCATTTGCAGATGTTTCTGTGAACACGTGGAAGGCATGCCTTAACACTGGAGTGCACAGAATGCTGTTTACCTTCCCACCAAAGTGATCCCTATATATCTACTTGCAATTTCTTGCTTTTGAACTGCTAGGTTGGCAGGAATGGGGCAAAGACAGGAGCTCATTCCGTCATGAAGTACTAGGGAATCAAACTCTGACCTTCCAGTCATCAAGTTCAGCATCTTAACCACCTGAGCCACTGCAATCTTTACCTGACACCAAAATACTACATAGACACTAAGTCAGTCTCTTTGGCAAAGGCATTTTATACCAGCAGAGCCACTACTGAAAAGATCATTTTCTCCATAACCATTTTGTACCCTGAATTCAGGCTTTCTTTCATCCAACATTGTGAACATAATTAAAGAGGAATGCCTAACCCCACCACCCAATTTGTAACTAGCCATTTTGGTCCCTAAGGAAAGCAGCAAAATTTCCACCCACTTGGTCATGAGGCTTGAACACACCCTCCAAGAAGGAGGAGAATATGGTGTTTCCCCAAACCAAAGGAAAGAAAAAGTTTACTTTCCCTATATTTTCCAGTAGATTCACCTCTTGATTTTGGTACCTACTAAATGTTGGTGTTCTGGAGAGAAAGCCTTTCCCACTCTAGTTATAACCCTGCAACTTCCTTCCCTATCATTTTCTCCACACAAACAATAAGAAGTCTAAAAATGAGATGTTCCTACTTACATTTACAGTCTAGGGGAGTTGTGTATGGAAACACTATATCTTTAAGAATAAATGTAACCACTTCAATGTAAGAATGTAACCTTGTAATGAATACAATGTTTCTCAGCTGTAATGGAATGCGAGCTAGCTACCCATAGAGGGCAGCTGCGAGCGTTCAGCTCACATGGTACAAATTCCCCAATTACTGTCAGCCGTGGGAACATTCCCGCCACGGCTACACCTGGTGAAGAAGGGTGTGACTCAGAATGATGTCACACAGGCAGTGGCAAATGGGCTACCGTGTATCCATATTCAAATGTGTTGTTGCTGTATAAAAGGAGCTGTACCTCCGCCATTACCACATGTTCAGATTGCATACCACCAAATAAAGATGTGTTTAGCTTTGTAACTGCTGACTGCTGCGTATCAATCTGCCAACATCAAATTGGCGATGAAGGTGGGATATGGCATCCCAGAAGGTACATGTACCTCTATTCAACATCAAGCACTCCGAAAAATGAGGGTTGTTCGAGATGCATTTTCGGCATGCAATGGACATTGCCGACATCACCGACGAAGGGAAAAAGCGGTCGCATCTCCTCGCAAGCGTGGGGTTCCCCACGCTAGAGCTCCTGGTAAACCTGCTGGCACCGAGAAAGGTGGAGACGGTTCCACTCAAACAGATCCTGACAATGCTGCGGGAACACTTCCAGCCGACGGTGTCCATTTTCCCAGCCCAGGCAGCATTCCTGAGGAGAGACCAGCAACCGGGAGAGTCCGTGGCTGAATACGCGGCAGCCCTGTGACTGGTGGCAGGCCCGTGCGACTGGGAAACTTTGGAGATAACCCTCAGAGACCGGCTACTCTGCAGTCTGTGGGACGAGGAGACCCAGCGAAAGCTAATGACCCGGGGCTGCGACCTGATGCTCCAAGATGTGATGAAGGAAGCTCAGGCAGCTGAGGCAGTGAGGAGCAGGGTCAAGATGTTTAAAGCATGACCCCCAGCTCTCGAAGGGCCAGAGGTCGTGGTGAAGGAGGCCTGGCGTACTCCGCGGCCCCTGAAGAATCCACCATCCTCATCGGAGGCCTCCGCAACCGTGGGTTTGGGCTCCAGCGAAGACGACAGTGTCCAAAACGTGTGGAAAAAGTCGGCAGAGAGTCACACTTACTCGAAAGAGAACTACCAATGCGATGGCTGTGGAGCATCTCACAAGCGGAGAAGGTGCCCTTTTCGGAAAACGGAGTGCCACAACTGCAGGCGGCAAGGCCACATCGCCAAGGTGTGCAGGTGACAGCGAACGGAGGACAAGGGCTCCGCAGGACACCCCCAAGGAAGGCGGCCGCGATCGGAAAGGTCTCCGATGATGACGACGCGTCGGCAGTGAACCGCGTGTCCCTGGAGCACCGGCGTTTTTTTGTCGAGAGCAAGAATCCATGGAACATGGAACCCCCAGTTCCCCCGAGCTCGGCTAAGCTGCCGTACACCCCAAGCACACATGCAGAAAACCACAATGGTTGAGGGACTTCATCCCATCCTAGGGGGGAGGGGTCTTGTGTATGGAAACACTATATCTTTAAGAATGAATGTAACCACTTCAATGTAAGAATGTAACCTTGTAATGAATACAATGTTTCTCAGCTGTAATGGAACGCGAGCTAGCTACCCATAGAGGGCAGCTGTGAGTGTTCAGTTCACATGGTACAAATTCCCCAATTACTGTCAGCCGCGGGAACATTCCCGCCACGGCTACACCTGGTGAAGAAGAGCGTGACTCAGAATGACATCACACAGGTGGTGGCAAATGGGCTACCGTGTATCCATATTCAAATGTGTTGTTGCTGTATAAAAGGAGCTGTACCTCCGCAATTACCACATGTTCAAATTGCATACCACCAAATAAAGATGTGTTTAGCTTTGTAACTGCTGACTGCTGTGTATCAATCTGCCAACATCAAAAGGGGGAGCAAGAACTCTGGGATATCTAGAATCTACACTGGTTTTTCCTTCATCACTCATCACTCCTCACACAAAGAAAGCAAGGACAGAAGGGAGAGACCTATTTGCTTACCTCCAACTATTTTGGCTGCACTGGATAAGGCAACATTTAGCAGAGGTTGTCAAACATCTCAAGAAGGAGGGCCTTTCTGAAAGTAGTGCTTCAGATCCTTAAAAATGGAGGTAACACAGAGTGAGCCCAATACATTTGTTGTATAAAACATCTATCGAGATCTAACTTCCCTTTTTCTTCAGATTAGCATGTATTCCGATTAGCACTTATTTTTACCTATAAGAAGGGCCGTTAACCATTGGAATCCGGCATACACGCCCGCACCCGTCCCTACTATCCCATATCGAGCCGCCTACATCTCACTTTAGACCGACCGACCATCACCGCAAGGGTCCGGCAGCTGCAAGTAGGGCATCCGAAGCACACATGATGCCATGAAATCTCACCCTGTTTAGAGCCAAAGAGCCAGCACTGTCTGCATCTGCAGACGTTTCCGTAGACACATGGCAGGCATGCCTCAACACCAGAGTGCATGGAATCCTGTTTACCTTTCCCACCAAAGTGGTCCCTATTTATCTACTTTCAATTTCTTGCTTTCAAACTGCTAGGCTACATGCCTAAAGGACCGAGATATCCAGCAGTCATATGTATACCCTCAATCTTTTTATGTCTCCAATGTCAAAAGTGCTTTTTTGCCTCAAAGCTTTATTATGTCTTTATTGCTATCCTGCTCTGCTGTGATAAGAAATAACCAAGCAATACATTTACTGTTGCAACTTACATATTTACAATTCAAGTCAAAACATTTATTGCTCAATAAACAGATGGTTGCAATACTTATTTATTTACATTTACACATCACTTGTTCTTACAGTGTGTCAAATGAATAGCTCAATGAAGTAGATATCTGGTTGCAGAGGTTTCTGTTCTCCACCTTGCCACCTAGAAGAAAAATTAGCCGGTGTAACCTTGGTCAAGCTGTACAATCTCAGAATGCCCCCAGAAGAAATGAATCATTAATCACTTCTGAGGATTCTATATCAAGAAAAGTTTCTATACCTAGAAAGCTTTGTAATTAATTGGAATTCGCATGATGGCATGTTGTTGTTGTTTTGTTTTTATATTTTAAACAGTACAAAAACTAGTCAAGACATGTGGTACATGTTTGTCTGCTTGTAGAGAAGGGCCTTGTTCCATTCCCACCAGCAGTGGCAGCTTGAAAATAGCCCACATGAGAAGATGGAAAGTGGAATTGAATAAAAGAGGTTGGAAAGAAAACAAAAAACAACTCTCGGGTACCCATCCTTTGTATATTCTGAATGGTACATTAAGTTTATTGTGTATCAACATATTAAGGAGATCTCTTTTTTCTTTCTTTATAAAACCCATTGTTATTGAACTTGAAACATTTAATGGTGAGTAAAGCAGTGTTTTTCTTTAATATAATTCCACTATTGATTTATTCATTCATTCAATCTGAATGATCCTGACAGGTTTGTATGTTTTCTTTAAAGGATACATTACATTAATGAAAGATGCAATCTTTCTCATGCAAGTAACCAAAGCCACATAGCCTTGATGACTATTGCATCCAACAAAACTACAGCTTCATTAAATGGAGCAAGGTATTTTGGGCATTGTTCATTTATGCATGTCTGTAAAATATGGAATATTAAAATATAGTACAGAAATAGAGAAATAATATGAACTAGATTCAGCCTACTGTGGTTCTTTATAGCAAAACAAAAATTACACAATTAAAAATGTCCTTAACCTGCCATTATAATCATTCTTTGTAATGCTTATTTAGGAACATAGGACATTTATTGTCCCAGAATACGTATTTTGATGCAGATGTAACACCAATCTAACCCTACAAAGTCTGCTTCTCAAGTTCATTAACTCATATGTATATTTGTGTGTTCTTATGCACCACCAAATTGCTTTTGACCCATGGTGACCCTATGAATTAATGACCTCTCCAAAATTCTATTATTAACAGTCCTGCTGTGGTCTTCCATGTTCTCATGTTCAGTCTTTCTCTTTTCAGGCTGCTTTCAAACTTCCCACCACCAACTGTCTTTTCCAGTTAATCTTGCTGTCTCATCATATGCCCAAAGTACTGTACTATAGTCTCAACTTGGTCATTCTTACTTCTAGAGTGAGTTCAGGGTTGATTTGATCTCTCACCCACTTATTTGTCTTTCTGGTGCTTCATGATATCAGTAAAGCAATCTTCCAATACCTCATTTCATTTCCCCCACTATCAGCTTTCTTCAGTGGCTAGCTTTCACACCCATACGTTGAAATCAGAAGTATAGTGGATCCTCGTTTAACAAATTTAATGTGTTCTCCGGGACCTTTTGTAAAGTGAATTTCCCATAGGAATGCATTGAAAACCAAAATTTGTTAACCAAAACACAATTTCCCATAGAAATGCATTGAAAACCAATTAATCCATTCAAAAAAATTGTTAACAATAAGCACTTTTTCTATGGATTTCCTTTTGTTATGCGAATTTTGTGTTAGGCGAGTCTGTTGCTTTGTGTGGGAGACAAAACTAGTTAATCTTCCTGATCGGAAAGGTTCACACATGTTGCAGTGTTTCAGCAATTGTAACTCTCGATATGTGGTATACATGTGGGTGTGTCCGTGTGAGAAATATTATATTGGCATGATGTCACGGTCACTCAAAGTGCGGATCATGGAACATCGTTCCAGGATCCAGAGCCAAACTCTTGCTGCACCATTGGTGGCACACTATCTAGAGAAGCAACACACTGAGGATGATTTCAGATTCGTAGTACTTGAAAAAGTCTCCTTTAGGAAATTTGAAAAGATTAACATCGAGAAACATCTATTGCAAAGGGAGGCTTTTTATATTTATTTATTTAACTCCCTAGCCCCACACGGATTTAACCAGGATCTGGATTTGAGCTGTTTCCTGTAACATCATGAGGATTCCATTCCACCTTAAAAATTACTATCCATAAGGGTGGTTTTTGTAGATAACCTGGGGGTCGCTAGCACTTTAAACAGTTACTAGCATGATTTCTGAGGAAGGATTCAGCTGTGTATCTATTTTCTGTTTAAATACTGGAAGTTATTCATAGTTGAATTGACGTCGTAGGCACTAAAAGAATTATAAAACAAGAGGCCGTTGATGCACATATAGGAATTGTTAAATAATTTGATGACATTAACAAGGTAAGACATTTTTGTATATAGTAGCATGCATTATTAGGTTGTATTATTAGTGGTACTCCTAGCAAAATGTAACCATTAATTTGGTTCAACAAATTGTAGGAATGCATTACTATTTGAATGATGTATTTTTTTCAGTATATGATTGTTGGATTTTGATTGTATCATTTTTAATTGTACCTGTAGAAAACCCTGAAGAAACAAGGACGGGAAAAGCCACTTTATACCGGATTGGCTTTGGTTTTCTATAAATTCTACAAACTCAACAGTTTTTATTATAAGACTTTTTGTTACCTGAAGTAAGGATCCTTAGTTACCATTAAAACGTTGATTCTTGAAGATGGATTTCGTTGAACTTCTTGTATTTCTACCGTCTGGCCTTACTTTCTTCTGACCTTCAGTACTATGGATTATTCTGGCCTTGGTCTTCAGTGGAGCCCTTACTTATTTGTAGTTCCATAGCTATTTTTCAATTATGTGTTCTGCAGCTTAGAAGTTCAAAGAAATGGAAAGACTGAACTTTAGAGGAATGGATCTTTCAGAATACTCTTAGAATAACTATCGCAAATCTCTGCATGCCACCCACTGAAAGCTGCTCAGAATCTGAAGACAACATTCTTTCAAAGCATTATATACAAATAAGTTTGGGAAGCAGTTTCTGAGAGTGCCATTATCCAGCCAACTACATTGTATACACCTATTACAGTGTAGACCTATAAAATATACCCAGATTAGTTGTGACTAACAAGTTCCTTTTTGCACTGTGTCTCCTCAAGGTAAGACTAACATTAGATTTAGCATTTTATGAAGAACATGAAATGTAACCCTAATTTTACATATGCCTGCTCTTCACCATATACAGTTAAACATATCACTGACTGTTAGTATTGTATATACATGTTGTTTGGGTTGCACAATACAATGAGTTGAGAGCCATTCACTCTGGAAGCCTTCTTGCAACTCAGAAGAGGTGGTGAGTGCTCCAACACTGGAAGCATTAATGAGGGAATCAGACAACCTTTTCAGGCTGTAGTGGAATCTGCAGCCTTTATGGGAAATGAGACACAATAGGCTTTGATGCACACAAGACAACACAGCAGTTTAAGAATCAGTACAAAATAAATGACCCCTGCCAGTTAATTTAAAATAAACTGTGTTTTGGAAATATTATGTGCACCAAGCTGTGTATTACATATTCCTCAGTATTTTAATCGATCTGAACCTGGCAAATGTAGGACTTTTTGTAAATCAAGATGCACACAAAGATTGTTTCCTGATAGAAATTATTCATAATCATCCTTCTTGGACTAATAAGGGCCAGAACAGCAGGGTTTGGCTAGATCTTCCAGCTGATCAGGAAGTTATATGTGGCGATGGTGTAAGAAGTCTGCTTCAAATAAATCTCCATGTGTTAATGCTGGATAGTATTCTTTCAATGAAAAGGGAAATGCAAATTACAGGATACAATCCATTTGAATAGGTCTCCCCATACACACACACATTGTTACTCCTGTGAAGCCCTGCTGTGACATGGAATAAGCAAACTGCATGAATGTGGATTCAGTCACCTCCTTTCCAATACAAAAATCAGTAACATGCTTTTTCTACTTCCTTGCAAAAACTACCAAATGAGTCTGAAGTCATATTTTCTATAATTCTTGATCCTTGGGCTTCTTTTTGAATGTGTGTCTATTCTATGAAGTCGTCAGCTCTAAACAGAACTATCTAGAATTGGCAAGTGTCTTACAAAATCTCATAAAGAACAATGCAGTGCCGTACTTAGGATCTGTGGGCCCCTAGGCTGAACCTGTGGCATGGGCCCTACTGGGGAAAGTATGGAAAATGTCTTAATATGAAACAGTATGCGCTCATTGCACTCCATGTTTTCTGTCACCTTCGCAAAACTTCCGGCTGGCAGACAGTGGGAGGAGATATTCTTGTCGGGCTGGTCAAACACCCAAACACCACATTAAGTTAAACCAAATGCAAATGATAAATGATGATTATGATCATCAAACTTTTATACTATTTATTTACTAAAATAAAAAAACTGATTTTAAAAATTAACGCAGAATTCATGTGGTGCGGGGGGCCCTTTGTGGTGTGGGGCCATAGGCTGCAGCCTAGGTAGCCTATACTTAAATCCGGCCCTGAATTTAGGCAAGTATAAGGTACATGTACAAATATGGTCATATATCTAAAGAGCTTTAGAATAGTCAATATTTTCCAGTCCAGTATAGCTTGTAAATCAGTTTTCTTTTCTTTGGAGAAGTTTGGCATGCAGGATGGTATGGCTCTGTCCAAATGTCCCCACACCTGGGCTGCTTCACAATTGATAACATAATTATCAGCAAAGTCCTATTACTTCACCTGGAACATTTTCAACCATTTATCACAATGTTGATCTTTATTTTAAACATAAAATCAGGCAATCGTTTATGTTTCCCCGTTTTCTTTGTATTTATTCAAGAATATTTAACAGGAGACAAAAGGTGGCTTATTCATTATTCATCCCGAACAAGGCAAGTATGGCAATTTGGAAAGCCTGACATTTGAGCTTTTTGCCAACACTAGCAAAATTATATCCTTTCCATTGTAAATCAATGAAGTAGAATCATTGTGCACAAAAGAATTAAATTGCCTTGTCACTTTAATAAGGCCACCTTATATACACCCTTCAGCCAGTGCCATTGTGCAAAGAAAGAGTGCATCCTTTGCCTCAGCTGCTTTAGAGCTCAGTGGGGCTTTCCAATTAAATGAACATCTTCTTAGTCTTTTGCTCCATTCTGCTTGCCTACAAAGAGGAGTAGGGAAAGCTGAACGTCCTTGGCAGAAAACTTGCTATCAGTGGCAAGCACCGATCTACATGAATTAGCACTTGTCACCTTATTCTCTCTACTTTTTGTTTTTGGGTGCTGCTAGCAACCTTTTAACTTGTCTACTTATTATGAAAATGTGAAAGAAACACTCAGGCGAGATCTATGGTAGAATTTTGCCCTTTGTAGGTAAAAGTATTCGCATTTTTGGAAGGCAGTGTGTGTAATAAAAAGAACTCCTACAACATCATGTCCATTCAAGCAGAATACAAGTGATGTGAAAAAAGAATAGGAACAACATCATGCATTGATAACCTTTGTGACCCTACCATTATCGTATCCATGGTTTTCTTTCTTCTTTTTCCTGTAAGTGAGCCAGGTTAATTCCTTCAACACTTCTCTTTCTAGAAAAAAAAATCTTTTACTTGCTATTCCAAGTATAAAATAATCATCTGTTTCTTGATTTCCCAACCCACGCTGGTGTACACTGAATGAAAGGGTATGTTCAATGTATATGTGTGTCCCCCACCCTCATCTTTTCTCACTGAGGTAAGAAAGGAAATAGGGTGTGAGGGAAGGGATTTACAGTTTGCATTGCTTTGAGAGTTTCCTGAAATATACATGGTAGCATAGTTAGGAGAAGAGGAGGAAGGGCAGAAAAACTACATGCAGGAAAAGACACAACGAATAGACTCAATTACACTGACATTTCAAGTTTCAGTAACCAAAATGTTAATACCCAATGTCCAAGAATGAACAAAAGAGTGAGAGAGAGATCATTTCTGTGATATGGTAACTATAGAGATATTTTAAAGACTGGAGGTGGGTGGAATTGAAATTTACTGTATGTGCATTTGCAGTCAACTAGTCTGTAACAATTTAGTGTATGAGAACCAAGACAATAGAAACAGCCGAAAGGTTGGCTTAACACATCTTTATTGCATGATGGTCTGGGGGAACATGTGGTAATGGCGGATGAACAGCTCAATATATACTGTGGCTATACATTTGAATGTGGCTCCTCGATAGCCCATTGGCTACTGTCTGCGTGACGTCACTCCCCGTCACGCCCTTCTTGTCCAGGTGAGGTGGTGGCGGGAATCTTCCCGCGCTGTAAGTATTTGGAGAATTGGAACCATGTGAGCTAGGCGCTCGCTATTGCCCCTAGTGGTCATTAGCTCGCGTCCTAATACAGAGTGTTACAGTGTTACAGCTGGTGATTGTTACATCCACTCATTCGAGTGTTACATTACTTAAAGGCACAATATTCCAAACACAACATCCCTCCCCCCTAGGATGAGACGAAGTCTCTCATCCAATATGGTTTATTGCAAGCGCGTTTTGGGCGCAAGGCTGGCTGGCTTGTCCCGGGGGCACTATCACTTCTGTGTTCCCTGGGCTCTTGTCCTGCAATGGGAGAGGGAGACTCGTTAGCGACTTGCTGAGGTTCCGCGGTTTTCGGGGTAGGGGTAAACTCCATTGTGGGAAAATCGGGGGCATTGGGGGCTAACGAAAAACCCCGCTTCTCGCTTGGATGGGTGGGGGACCACTCCGAACCCCCCCCCCCCCGGTTTTGTAACTCAAACTCAAAATCATCTCCTGGGGACTCTGTGGGGGTATCCCGCAGGATATCTATGGGGATAAACCTATTCCCTTCCCCCCTTGGTGGGGACCACTGGCCCCCTCTCCTCCCCCTTGGGCTGAACAGGTGGGGGAGAACCCTAACGCTGAATCCTGTTCCACACTGTCCACGCTCTGGACGCCGGAGACCCGGCGTCGGAGTTGGTCCGCGTGCCGCCTCCAGAGTAGACACAGTACGACACGGGACCCGTTTGCCCAATGACTACTCCTGGAACCCAGGCTGGCCCTGCGCTAGCATAATTTCTGCAGTGGACCGGGGTGCCTATTTCGAAACTCTTTGTGCCCGCTAACCCGATGTTCCTCCCTGTGTCTTCCACCCTCATTGGGTCTAGCCTGGTCAGTACCGTAGTCAGTTTCCTGCGCATTAGGAGCTCTGCGGGCGAGTACCCTGACGCTAGGGGGGGTTACCCTATACCCCAACAAAAACTGGCACAACTGCAGGTTCAAATCCCCGGGGCCCATGCGCCTCAGCGCGTCTTTGGTGTTACGCACAAGGCGTTCTACCTGGCCATTCGTCGCCGGGTGGAAAGGTGCGGAGGTGATGTGCTGGATGGCGTTAATGTCTATGAATGCCCTGAATTCGGCGGATGTGAAGCAACTAGCGTTATCGCTAACAAGGGTATCGGGTATACCGAACGAGCTGAACACCCTGCGCAATTGTTTAATTGTTGCGGCTGATGAGGTGTTCGCGACTGGGATAACCTCTAACCACTTGGAATAAGCATCCACGATGAGGAGAAAAAGCAATCCTCTAAACAGGCCTGCGAAATCAATGTGCACCCGGGACCACGGCCCCTTTGCCGCATCCCATTCCCTGTGCGGAAGTCGGGCCTCTTCGGGTCGGGAGCTTTGGCAACTCTCGCAAGTGCCCACCATGTGCTCGATATCGGCGTCCAACTGGGGCCACCAGAAGTAGCTCCTGGCCAGTGCCTTGGAGCGGACAATCCCAGGGTGGCTGACGTGCAGCAGCTTGAGCACCCTTGCTCTCAGGGCCTCAGGGATGACTACCTGCTGGCCCCACAGGAGGCAACCCCTCTCCATGGACAGTTCTAACTTTTTCCTGAAAAATGGGGCAAATTCTGCCGCCGGGGAGGACGTTGGCCACCCTTTCTGCACCCAGGAACTAACCAGGGCCAACGTTTTGTCCCTGCCCGTCGCCTTGGCGATCTCTGCGGGCAATATGGGGGGTGAATCCAGGACCTCTATCATGAGCACTTGGTGGTCTTGTTCCACCTCGCACACGTGGCTGCCTGTGTGGGGGAGAGGTGACCTCAACAGGGTGTCCGCATGGCTTATGTCCTTTCCAGGGCGATACACCAGCGCGTTCTGGTACGCGTTTAAAAAAATGGCCCACCGGAGCATCCTGGGGGACAGAATCTGTGGCGTGGGCTTGTCTGTGGTAAAAATGCCTAGCAGGGGCTTGTGGTCAGTCACGATGGTAAAGGGCCGGCCGTAGAGGAAGTCGTGGAACTTCTTTGTCCCAGCAATTATCGCTAATGCCTCCCTGTCTGTCTGTGCGTAGTTACGCTCTGTCTTAGACAGGGACCTGGAGTAGAACGCCACCGGAGCTTCCCGCCCATTTTCCAACACGTGGCACAGGACCGCCCCCACCCCCACTGGAGATGCATCACATACCAGGACCACTGGTTTCTTGGGGTCAAAATGGGTTAATATGGCGTCTGAGGATAAGAGTTGTTTCAGCTCATTGAATGCCCTCTCCTGACTCTCGCCCCATTTCCACGCCTCGTCCTTTTTTATCAACTTATGAAGCGGCTCCACTACCGACGCCTTCCTAGGCAGGAAGGAATGGTAGAAGTTTAAGAGCCCCAGGAACGACTGCAATTCGGGCTTGGAGGTGGGGCGAGGAGCATTTTGAACGGCTGCCACCTTTGATTCGGAGGGTTTAATGCCTACAGGGGTTACCCGGAAACCTAGGAACTCAACCTCCTTTGCGAAGAAGACGCATTTGTCTTTCCGCAACCACAACCCCGCCTTTTCAAATACCATCAGTACTTTGTCTAGCCTCTCAGCCAATTCTGACTCGCTCCCCCCTGTTATCAATACGTCATCAAAGTATGGCAAGACCCCCTCCAGACCCTTCAAGAGACGTTCCACTAGTGATTGGAAGATGCCTGGCGCCGAATTCACGCCAAACTGTAGGCGCGTCACCTGAAACGCCCCCTTATGAGTAACTATCGTCTGCGCAGCAGCTGCGGCTGGGGTTACCGAGAGCTGCTGGTAGGCCTGCGCCAGGTCAAGCTTTGCAAAACACTTTCCCCCATGTAACCTGGCCAACAGGTGGCTGACTACCGGCACCGGATACGCATTTGGGCGTATCGCCTTATTAATGGTGCACTTATAATCAGCGCATATTCGAACCTCCCCGTTGGCCTTAAGCGCTGTTACAATCGGAGTTTCCCACTCCGCAGAATCGACAGGAACAAGGATCCCCTGGCCCACCAATTTGTCCAGTTCCGCCTCTATTTTGTCCTTAAGTGCAAAAGGCACCCTTCGCGGTTTGAGTCTTATTGGGCGGACCTCTGGGCCCAGGTCGAACGCAACTGGGGGCCCCTTGAATTTTCCAAGTCCTTTCTTGAATACTTCGGGATGCGCGTTACACACCTCCTATATTGGGTCAGTCCCAACGGCATGCACCCCCCCCCCCAATGAACAGACCCAGGGACTTAAACCATTGTGTCCCAAGGAGGCAACAACTCCCCCCTTTGAGAACAATCAGGGGAAGTTCCGCGGCGTGTTGCTTGTATTGGACCTTGAATTTTCCAACCCCCAACACCGGAATGCTATTTCCCTGCACGTCCCGCAGCGTAGACCTCAGTGCTTTGAGCTTGGGCCGCACGTTTGGGGAAATTCCCAAAAACTCCCTCTGGGAAATGATGGAATAGGAGGAACCCGAGTCTATCTCCATCTTAACGGGGACCCCTTGCACCAGTACCTCAACAAAATAACGTGGGTGTCTTAAGGACACGCTGTGGACTGCCGCGTTGTCGTCGCTGTCGTCGGAGATGCGGCCCACGCCGTCCTGCTTCCTCGAGGGCCGGACGCCTTCCTGGATCTTCGGTGAGC
Organism: Bradypodion pumilum; assembly: GCA_035047305.1. Classification (NCBI taxonomy): domain Eukaryota; kingdom Metazoa; phylum Chordata; class Lepidosauria; order Squamata; family Chamaeleonidae; genus Bradypodion; species Bradypodion pumilum. The sequence continues at coordinate 178,028,464 of JAWDJD010000003.1, forward strand.
GGTCTGTTGCGCCTTTTTGGTCTCTGCGCCGCCGTCTGCAAACCTTGGCTATATGGCCTCGGCGCCCGCAGTTGTGGCACTCGGCCTTCCTGAACGGGCACTTGATGCGGTCATGGGCCGCCCCGTAGCCGTCGCAACGCCGGCCATCCTTCCGCACCTTCTGGATGTCCTCGTCCTCGCTGCTCTCCGTGGAGGAGTGTGGTGCCCGCCTGGTCGCTTGCACCGAGCCCGCGGCCTTGTCGGGTTGTGGGGGCCTTGATCTAAACCCCTTAACCCCGGCCCTCATGGCTTCCGCCACCTGCGCCTCCTTCACGACCTCTTGCAGTGTCGGGGGCGGCTCCTTGTTCATCAGCTTTCGCTGGACCTCTTCGTCCCACAGGCCGCACAGCATGCGGTCCCTGAGGGCGATTTCCAGGTTCTCCCACTTGCATGGGCCGGCGGCCAAACGGAGGGCCGCTGCAAAGGCAGCCACGGACTCACCCGACGCCTGGACTCTCTTCCAGAACGCGTCCCGAGCCGAGAACATTGAGACCGAGGGCTGGAAATGGTCCCGCATCGCCTTCAGGAGCTGCTTGACCGGCACTTCGTTCACCTTCTTCGGAGACACCAGGTCCACCAATACCTTCATGGCGGGGAACCCGAGCATTCTGATGAGGATGGCCCTCTTCTTCCCCTCGTCTGAGATGTCGGACACCATCAGTGCGCTTTGGAAGTCCATCTCGAACAGCTCCCATTCTTCCGGTTTGTTGATGTTGAAACCGGCCTGAGTTGTCTTGATTCCGTGCGGATCCATTGATCCCACCTTCGTCGCCAATTTAGTGTATGAGAACCAAGACAATAGAAACAGCCGAAAGGTTGGCTTAACACATCTTTATTGCATGATGGTCCGGGGGAACATGTGGTAATGGCGGATGAACAGCTCAATATATACTGTGGCTATACATTTGAATGTGGCTCCTTGATAGCCCATTGGCTACTGTCTGCGTGACGTCACTCCCCGTCACGCCCTTCTTGTCCAGGTGAGGTGGTGGTGGGAATCTTCCCGCGCTGTAGGTATTTGGAGAATTGGAACCATGTGAGCTAGGCGCTCGCTATTGCCCCTAGTGGTCATTAGCTCGCGTCCTAATACAGAGGGTTACAGTGTTACAGCTGGTGATTGTTACATCCACTCATTCGAGTGTTACATTACTTAAAGGCACAATATTCCAAACACAAAAAACAACCAATGGGCTTATAAAACAACACTTTGATTTTAATTCTAAGGAAGAAAGATTATATGCCTAAAATAGCAGGGAATAAAAGAAGTTATTCAAACAGTGCGACAAAGATGACCTTTGCCAACATTTGATAAACTGGGCAGCATTTTGCTTGAAAAGAATGCTCTTGCTTATAGTAGCAACCAGTTTTCTTCCTACCTATGGTTACACCATATATGTATATAATGATAAAGGATTGGGGATCCAGGGCACTGTGATGTCCTGGTTTTCCTCTTTTCTGGAAGGCCGTACCCAGTCGGTGTGGTTAGAGAGTGAGAGGTCCAGCCCTAGGCTCCTCAAGTATGGGGTGCCTCAGGGCTCGGTGCTCTCTCCTCTCCTATTTAACATCTACATGAAGCCACTGGGTGAGATCATTCGTTCCCACGGGGTGCGGTACCATCAGTACGCGGATGACACTCAGTTGTACATCTCGGCCCGTGGGGACCACCAGTGATGCTGTTGAAATCCTATCCGGATGCCTGGAGGCCATTGGGGTCTGGATGGGGGCCAATGGGCTTCGGCTGAATCCCAGCAAGACAGAGTGGCTGTGGATAAGGGGCCCCGTGTTATCCAGGGAGTTACCATCTTTGGTACTGGATGGGGCTGTTTTGCCCCAGACAGACCCAGTGCGCAACTTGGGGGTCCTTCAGGACTCGCGGCTGCTGCTAGAAGAACAGGTAGCGGCTGTGGCCAGGAGGGCTTTTGCCCAACTTCAGGTGATTCGCCAGTTGCGCACGCTCCTGGACTGGGGCTCCTTGCTTATGGTCACCCATGCTCTGGTCACTTCCCGACTAGATTATTGTAATGCGCTCTACATGGGGCTGCCCTTGATGACCATTCAGAGGCTGCAGCTGGTCCAGAATGCGGCAGCCCGGGTGGTGATGGGATGTGGGCGATATGCCCATGCCTCACTGCTACTTCGGGAGCTGCAATGGTTACCAGTTTGTCTCCGGGTGCAATTCAAGGTGCTGGTTTTGACCTTTAAAGCCCTATATGGCAGTGGGCCAGGATACCTTAGAGACCGCATCGTCCCAAGAGTGTCTGCCTGTCCAACCAGAGCGGACCGGAGGGGCTCTCTAATAGTGCCATCAACTAGGGGTGCACATCTGTCCAGCACCCGAAGGAGGGCCTTCTCCGTGTCCGCACCAACTCTCTGGAACCTCCTGCCAACAGTTCTAAGACTTCAAAGAGAATTGCTGCCCTTCAGGAAAGGATTGAAGACCTGGCTGGCAGGGCAGGTGTGGGGCCCGAATGGGAACACGGTCCCCGCCTGCTGGCTTATGTAAACCATTAAGAACTTCTTTTTATAGTGGGTGGGATGGGTGGGTGGGATATGGGTCTTTTAAAGTGGGTAGGATATGGGTCTTTTAAAGTGGGTGGGATATGGGTCTTTTAAAGTGTTTTTATGTGTTTTTAGAATTTGTTGTAATGCCGCCCTGAGTAGGGTTCTGCCTGAATGGGCGGCATATGTTAATGTGACTGATGTTAATGTGACTGATCCAATAGGGAACAGTGACCACAACTCAATTATGTTTAACTTGATCATAGACCGCAAGTCACTGATAAAATCTAACACAGAGACCTTAAATTTTCAAAAAGGAAATTTCCCTAAGATGAGGAAACTAGTAAAAAAGAAACTGAAAGGGAAAATTGAGAGAGTCCAAACACTCCAAGAGGCATGGAGGTTGTTTATAAAAACAATAACAGAGGCCCAATTGGAATGCATACCCAAAAGGAAAAAGGGCACTGCCAGGTCCAAGAGGACTCCGATGTGGCTTACAGGAGCTGTTCGGGAAGTGATCAAGAGCAAGAAAAGCTCATTTAGAAGATGGAAGGCTTGTCCAAATGAGGACAGCAGGCAGCAACATAAATTCTGGCAGAACAAATGCAAGGCAACAATCAGGAAAGCAAAGCAAGACTTTGAGGAGCGTATAGCTAAAAATACTCAGAGAAATAACAAAGACTTCTTTAAGTACATTAGAAGTAAGAACCCAACTAGGAAGGCCATTGGACCATTAGATGACAATGGAAGGCAAGGGGTTATTAAAGAGGAAACAGAGATTGCAGAGAGACTCAATGAATTCTTTGCTTCAGTATTCACTGAAGAAGACAGAGACCACATGCCCAAAACAGAGCCTATCTTCGTAGGGAGGGAAACCGAAGAATTAAGTAAGATAGAAATAACCAGGGAGGAGGTCCTTGCATGTCTTGTTAAGCTAAACACTAACAAATCACCAGGACCAGATGGCATCCATCCACGAGTTCTCAGGGAACTTAAAGATGAAATTGCTGATCTCCTAGCCAAAATATATAATCTTTTCCTCAAATCAGGCTTTGTACCTGATGACTGGAAGGTAGCGAATGTAACACCAATCTTCAAAAAAGGATCCAGGGGTGATCCAGGAAATTACCGACCTGTCAGTTTGACATGTGTGCCAGGTAAAGTGATGGAAACCATACTAAAAGATAGAATTAATAGGTACATAGAAGAGAAGGCGCTGCTAAAGGAGAGCCAACATGGCTTTTACAAGGGCAAATCATGCCTCACTAATCTGTTGGAATTTTTTGAGAGTGTCAACAAGCATGTGGATAAGGGGGATCCAGTTGACATTGTTTATCTGGACTTTCAGAAGGCTTTTGACAAGGTCCCACACCAAAGGCTCTTGAATAAACTTACCAGTCATGGAATAAAGGGACAGGTCTTGTCCTGGATCAGCAACTGGCTAAGGGACAGGAAACAGAGGGTAGCACTAAATGGACACTTCTCCAAGTGGAGGGAAGTAAAGAGTGGGGTCCCCCAAGGTTCAATACTGGGACCCCTGCTTTTCAACCTCTTCATAAATGATCTAGAGGTAGGAGTAAAAAGCAAGGTAGCCAAATTTGCTGACGACACTAAATTATACAGGGTAGTGAAAACTGTGAGAGATTGTGAGGAGCTCCAGAGGGATCTCTTGACACTGGGAGAGTGGGCAAAACAGTGGCAAATGAGCTTCAACACTAGTAAGTGCAGAGTGATGCATGTTGGGGCAAAAAACCCCAATTACATTTATAAACTGATGGGGTCTGAACTCTCTGCGACAAACCAGGAAAGGGACCTTGGTGTCCTGGTGGACAGCTCAATGAAGATGTCAACCCAGTGTGCCTCAGCAGTGAAAAAAGCAAACTCAATGTTACGGATCATTAGGAAGGGTATAGAAAATAAGTCAGCAAGTGTCATTTTGCCTCTTTATAAATCTATGGTGAGGCCCCATCTGGAATATTGTGTACAGTTCTGGTCGCCATACCTCCAGAAGGATATTATGGAGTTGGAGAAAGTACAGAGGAGGGCAACCAGAATGATTAGGGGACTGGAACACCTTCCTTACCATCTGAGGCTGCAACGGTTGGGCCTTTTCACTCTTGAACGACGCCGTCTAAGAGGTGACCTGATTGAAGTTTATAAAATCATGCACGGTGTGGACAAAGTAGATAAGGAAAAACTGTTTTCCCTATCGCACAACACTAGAACTAGGGGACACTCCATGAAACTTTTGGGTACTTGTTCTCAAACAAATAAGAGAAAGTACTTTTTCACCCAGAGGATTACTGGTCTATGGAACTCCCTGCCAGAAGAAGTGGTGACAGCTGTCAGTCTTGACAGCTTTAAGAAAGGATTAGACAAGTTCATGGAGGACAAGTGTATCAATGGCTATAATTATGGCTACCTAAGGACAACCTCCGGATTGGAGAGATAGGCAGGATATCTCTCAATGCCATTTCCAGGGAATCCTAAGCAGGTGAAGGCATCTGCTTGGGAATACCCTGAAGGAAATGGTGAGCCACTGTGTGAGACAGAATGCTGGACTGGATGGGCTGTGGCCTGTTCCAGCAAGGCTGTTCTTTTGTTCTTATGTTCTTATACATAAATATGACTATTAAATTAAATTACATTAAAAGCACTAAGTGCAATGATTGCTAGATTGTATATGTCAGGAAACAATTGTGTATTGGAAGAGGAGCTGACAGGAAAGAGCACTTCACCCATTATGGTAGAAGCATCCAACAGTCTTGTCCTTTAGGACAGGACATTTCTATATGCATAGGTCACCTGCTAGTACTCATCAAACCCATTCTCCAAAAAGAAGGAACAAAGGAAGTGATGGGCATCAGCAGGTTCGCACCAGTTCATCAGAAATTCTGGCTGGCCCCACCCATCCAAGTTTTGAAATAAAGTATTCCTAATTCGGTTACAACACAGGGCTTTCCCCTGGCTATGCCCACCATGCCACGGCCACAGTGTGGTAGCAAAAAAATTTGAAGCCCACAACTGAACAAAGGTTACAGTAATCACCTTAGAACAGGTACAGAGAAGTCACAGAATAACCATGACAGCTTTGCATCAGATTCTGGTACAAATCCAAAATTCTGAAGAGAGGCAGTTTCAGTTTGATTCTGACTGATCTCTGCGAGGTACAAAATAGAATTACCAGATTCAGTTTTGGAGAAAAGTGAATTGAATTTACAAATCAGCTTGCTTCTGAAATACAAATCTGATTACATGGTGCACACATTGCTCCAAACAGGATACATGTTGAAGGCCTGAACTGGTCTCAGAGTTAGATCAGGGGACCCATGCATAGCCCTAGTCACTATCACATCCCTGAGGGGACAGGTTGGTTTTGGAGAAACAGGATGTCTTTCACTGCCATTCAATTTCTTATGAAGACACCCTTTCCTTCCTTCCTACTAAGTTGCTAAGTAACAGCTAGAACAGGGATTCTCAACCTGCAGCCCACAGACCAGATGCAGCCCACGGCATCATTTCATACGGGCACCCCACTGCCTCCACCAAACTAGGAAGTGCCATATGGTGAAGGAAGGGCAAAATGGCCATCTGGCCCCTAACGCTGTCTGAGGAAGCATGACCTGGCCTCCGGCTTAAAAAGGTTGAGCGCTCCTGAGCTAGAGAAAGATGCTGTCAGCCAAGCCTGAAGAGAGAACAGGAATTGAGTGGGGAAAGGTTTGCAGCTGCAACCAGAGAGGTTCAGAAGCCTCAATGCAAAGAAGAACAAGGGAGATATGGATTTCTGAGCCTTGGAAGAACTTGTTGCTTTCTGCTTCTTGTTGTATTTGTAAAAATGTTTATATGTTGTACGCTACCTAGGGTGGGATAATAACCCAGATGGGTAGTATCTCCCAGTGGGAATAAATAGACACACAGTAGGAAGGAGCAGTGGACTCTCTTCACCAACTTTACTTATGAATGGTAGCAAAAGCTTCAAAATGTTTTTAAAGATGACACCTCCCAGAATCCCTCAGCCATCATAGCTATTGGAGATATGCTTAGCCTTAAGTCAAAAGTATATCCTGGAAAATGTTTTGGTTTGAAAGAATGGTTTCTACAGAATGGAAGAAACTGTCCTTGTAGAAACAATCTACCTGCAAAAATAGGGTCAAAAGATTAACTGGATAGTCACACTCATTTTAAGAAAAACAGCCATCTTACTCGAGTGATGTGTGGCATTTCAAGACACTGATTGCATGGATTCTACTAGATATTGGAACCTGAGGAAATATAGTGTCCCAGCACCCAATTAGTGAAGATAGATATTCTATAGTTGGTGGACTATTTGAAACTATTCTGCCAACTGGCCAGTTGAGGCAGTTAACCTTGCTGTTAAGCTCTTTGAGGATAAAATTATCTACCTTCATGCTTCCTTTTACCACAGTGCTAGAGGAGAAATCCAGTGTAATGTGATGTCTTCTTTGTGTGATCAGTTCCAGTTGTTGCAACTTGAGGATGGAAGGCAATTGGCAAATTAATGGCGGATTGGCCAAAAACTTTGCCTTCTTGGCCCTAATCCACCATGGCTTATTCAATTTACTTGTGAGAAGTCCGTTGACTAGGTCCAGGACACGTTTACCATCTCTTCCTTTCACATAGTGGTACTTGCTACCTTTGACAATGTTATGGAGAAGGGTCTCCTTGGACCATACCTGTCAAGCGCGGCTCCGGACAATACGGGACCTGCGCAGAATGGTTCTGCGCAGGTCCATTTTACGCATGCGTATAAGCCGTTTACGCATGCATAGAATGGGCATTCACAGAATGGTTTTGCACAGGTCCATTGTACGCATGCATAGAAGGCTTTTATGCATGTGTACAATGGACCTGCGCAGAACCATTTTGTGCAGGTCGCTTCTACGCATGCGTAGAAGGCTTTTACGCATACGTACAATGGACCTGCGCAGAACCATTTTGTGCAGGTCGCTTCTACGCATGCGTAGAAGGCTTTTACGCATACGTACAATGGACCTGTGCAAAACTGTTCTGCCCTGGTCGGTTCTACACATGCGTAGAAGGGTTCTACGCATCCCCTTCTGCACAGAACCCTTCTACGCATGCGTAGAAGGGTTCTACACATGCATAGAAAAGTTCTATGCATGCGTAGAAAAGTTCTACACATGCGTAGAAAGGACCTGCACAGAAGGGATGCACAGTAACTCCTTTCCCCCCACTGCAAAGATCCGGGATAGCGGCAGCTCGGGGCGGGAAACGACAAAAATCAGCACCGAAATACAGGAAATCCTGGCCAATCCGGGATACTTGACAAGTATGAATTGGACCTAAACGGAGAAGGCTTTCCTTGGACCTAGAAATACTTGACAACCACCAATTACTCTCTAATGCTCCTCCTCATTTTTTAGATGAGGGATTTGAGAGGTTGGCAGCTGTTGAGCTTAAAATGATTTGGAAAGAAATGTATTACTGTTATCAGAGTTGACTAGGTGAAACTCTGCTTACAATGAACAAGATGCTTGTCTTTGCTTCACATTAACTCTCTGACCCACCAAGATACTACTGCGGAAATGCTTCTGTCTAAAATGCTGGACAATTGCAGTGTACAGTACTCTTATCCTTTAGCCGAAGAGCTGGCTTAACACAACTTTATTACATGCTGGTCAGAGGGAACATGAGGTAATGGCGGACGAACAGCTCAATATATACAGTGGCTATACATTTGAATGTGGCTCCTTGATAGCCTATTGGCTACAGGCTGCATGACGTCATTGCAGGTCACGCCCTTCTTGTCCAGGTGAAGGTAGTGGCGGGAATCTTCCCGCGCTGTTGTTCTAGGTGAGTCTTGGACCAATGAGCTTGGACGCTCGCTATTGCCATCTAGTGGTCACTAGCTCGCGTCCTATTAAGGTTACAGTGATTCAGCTGGAGGTTACATTGTTACACATAGAAGAGGTTACATTGGATACACATGGATAGGTACATTGCTTAAAGGCACAGGCTTTAGGACACAACACCCCTCCCCCCTAGGATGAGACGAAGTCTCTCAGCCAAGATGGTTTATTGCACTCGCGTTTGGGCCGCGATGTGGGTTGGCCCACCCGGGGGCCGCTCCCGCTTCCTTGTTCCCTGGACCCTTGTCCTGTAATGGGAGAGGGAGACTTGTTAGCGGCTTGCTGTGGTTTTGCAGTTTTAGGTGAAGGGGTAGGTTCCGTAGTGGTTGAACCGGGGGCACCAGGGACTAACGTAAAACCCCTCTTCTCGCTTGGATGGGTGGGGGACCACTCCGAAACCCCCCCCCCCCGGTTCTGAAAATCAAAATCAAACTCTGTTGGGGGATCCCGCGGGATATCTACGAGGACAAATTCCTTCTCCTCCCCCCTTGGTGGGGACTCTGGACCCCCCTCTCCTCCCCCTTGGGCTAAACGGGTGGGGGAGAACCCTAACACTGAATTTGTTTTTTCGGCGGCCTGATTCCCTGGGACCCGGCTCCGGAGCTGGTCCGCGTGCCGCCGCCAAAGTAGACCTGTGTTGGTCTCCACGCGGTACGAAACGGGACCGGTCTGTTCCACGACCACCCCCGGCACCCAGGCTGGCCCCGCGCTGGCGTAGTTCCTGCAATGTACCGGGGCGCCCACGCTGAAGCTCTTGCTGGCTTCTAACCCTATGTTCCGCCCCTTGTCCTCAACTCTCGTGGGATCTAGTCTAGTGAGTATGGTGGTCAACTTCCTGCGCATTAGGAGCTCCGCAGGGGAGTAGCCTGACGCTAGCGGGGTCACCCTGTACCCTAGCAGAAACTGACACACTTGCAGGTTGAGATCCCCGGGGCCCATGCGTGGCAGCGCGTCCTTCGTGGTGCGTACGAGGCGCTCCGCTTGGCCATTGGTGGCCGGATGGAAAGGGGCGGAGGTGATGTGCTGGATGGCGTTAATCTCTGTGAATGCCCTGAACTCAGCGGACGTGAAACAACTAGCGTTATCGCTAATTAGGGTGTCGGGTATGCCGAACGTGGAAAAAATTCTCCGCAAATGCTTAATTGTCGCGGCCGAGGAGGTGGTCGTGACTGGGATGACCTCCAACCACTTGGAGAAGGCATCCACAACAAGGAGAAAAAGGGTTCCTCGGAACGGGCCCGCGAAGTCTATGTGTATCCGGGACCACGGCCCCTTAGCCGCGTCCCACTCCCTGTGGGGAAGACAGGCCTCCTCTGGTCTGGAGCATTGGCAACTCTCGCAAGTGCCGACCATGTGCTCGATGTCGGCGTCTAACTGGGGCCACCAAAAGTAACTTCGGTCCAGCGCTTTGGAGCGCACAATTCCGGGGTGGCTGACGTGCAGCAGTTTAAGCACCCGCGGTCGAAGGGAAGTAGGGACCACCACCCGCTGCCCCCACAAGAGGCACCCCCTCTCTAGGGACAGTTCCAGCTTCTTCCTAACAAATGGGGCGAATTCCTCTGCTGGGGAGGACGCCGGCCACCCTTTCTGTACCCAGGAGCAAACCGCCGCCAACGTCTTGTCCTTTCTTGTCGCTGTGGCAATGTCGGCGGGCACTACGGGGGGCGAATCCAGTACCTCTATCATGAGAACCTAGAGTACCTCTATCCCGCTCCCCCTTGCTCACCTGGCTGGGCGTCAGGGGGAGGGGGGACCTCGATAGAGCGTCCGCATGGCTGATTTCTCTCCCGGGCCGGTACACCAACGCGTGCTGGTAGGCGTTGAGAAAAATGGCCCACCTAAGCATTCTCGGGGACAGGATCTGTGGCGTGGGCTTATCTGCGGTAAAAATGCCTAGTAGGGGCTTGTGGTCAGTCACGATGGTGAAGGGGCGGCCATACAGAAAATCATGAAATTTTTTGGTCCCCGCAACTATCGCCAGCGCCTCCCTGTCTGTTTGGGCGTAGTTTCTCTCCGCTTGGGACAGGGACCTGGAGTAGAACGCTATTGGGGCCTCACTTCCGTTTTCCAACATGTGGCATAACACTGCCCCCACCCCCACCGGGGATGCATCACAGATCAGTACTACGGGCCGTTTGGGGTCGAAATGGGTCAGAATGACGTCGGACGCCAGGAGTTGTTTTAGTTCCGTGAATGCCCTCTCCTGGTCATCGCCCCACATCCATGCCGCATCTTTCTTGAGCAACTTGTGAAGCGGCTCGGCCACCGCAGCCTTCCGTGGGAGGAAGGAGTGGTAGAAATTTAAGAGCCCTAGGAACGACTGCAGCTCGGGCTTGGATGAGGGGCGAGGGGCTTTCTTTATGGCGGCAACCTTGGATTTGGACGGTTTGATCCCCTCGGGAGTTACTCGGAACCCTAAGAACTCAACCTCCTTCGCGAAGAAAATGCATTTGTCTTTTCGCAACCTCAACCCCGCCCGTTCGAACGCTGCCAGGACCTTGTTTAGCCTTTTAGCCAACTCAACCTCGCTCCCCCCGTTATCAATACGTCATCAAAATATGGTAAAACGCCGTCCAGCCCTTTGAGGAGGCATTCCACGAGCGACTGGAAAATTCCAGGCGCCGAGTTCACGCCGAATTGGAGGCGCGTTACCTGGAACGCCCCCTTATGCGTGATTATTGTCTGTGCAGCAGCTGCGGCAGGGGTTACCATGAGTTGCTGATAGGCCTGAGCCAGGTCGAGCTTGGCGAAACACTTTCCCCCATGTAACCTGGCTAGCAAATGGCTGACCACCGGCACCGGGTATGCATTAGGGCGGATTGCCTTATTAATGGTGCACTTATAATCGGCGCAAATGCGAACCTCCCCATTGGCCTTCAATGCTGTGACAATTGGAGTTTCCCACTCCGCGGAATCAACAGGAACAAGAATCCCCTGGCCCACTAATTTGTCCAGTTCCGCCTCTATTTTGTCCTTAAGTGCAAAAGGCACCCTGCGTGGTTTGAGTCTGATTGGGCGGACCTCCGGGTCCAGGTCGAACGTTACTGGGGGTCCATTGAATTTCCCAAGTCCCTTCTTGAAGACCTCGGGGTGCGCGTCGCACACCTCCTGTATCGGGTCAGACCCAACGGCGTGCACCCCCCCCCCAATGAACAAACCCAGGGGCTGAAACCATTGAGTCCCGAGGAGGCTGCAATTGCCTCCCTTAAGAACGACTAGGGGGAGTTCCGCGGCGTGCCGCTTGTACTGAACCTGGAAATTCCCAACCCCCAACACCGGGATACTGTTTCCTTGCACGTCCCGAAGCGTGGACCTTAACGCTTTGAGCTTGGGCAGTGCTCGGGGGCAATTCTCAAAAACTCCCTCTGGGAAATAATGGAGTAGGAGGAGCCAGAGTCAATCTCCATCCTAATAGGGGCCCCTTGCACCAGTACCTCAACAAAGTAACGGGGGTGTCCCAAGGACACGCTGAAAACCGGGGCGGCGGCGTCGCTGTCGTCGGAGATGCGGCCCACGCCGTCCTGCTTCCTCGTGGGCCGGGCGCCTTCCTTCGGTCTCGTCGAGCGGTCTGGCCTCGTTGAGCGTTCGGGCGAGCTCCTCCGGTCCCTCGCTGGGCGGTCGGGCGAGCTCCTCCAGTCCTTTCGCCATTGTCTGCAGACTTTGGCTATGTGCCCGCGTCGCCCGCAGTTGTGGCACTCGGCCTTTTTGAATGGGCACCTGGCACGGTCATGAGCCGCCCCACAGCCGTCGCAACGCCGGCCCTCCTTTCGGACCTTCCGGACGTCCTCGTCGTTGCTGCTTTCGGCGGACGATTTCGAAGTTCGCCGGGCTGCGCGCACCGAACTCTCTGCTTTGTCGGCCTTCGGCCGCCAGTCCTGGAGCTCTTGCACCCCTGCCTTCGTGGCTTCCGCGGCCTGTGCCGCTTTCAGGACCTCCTGCAACGTGGGGGGCGGCTCCTGATTCATTAGCGTGCGCTGAATCTCGGCGTCCTTCAGGCCGCATAGCACGCAGTCCCTGAGGGTGACTTCCAAATTTTCCCATTTGCACGGGCCGGCAGCCAGGCGCAGGGCCGCTACGAAAGCGGCGACCGACTCATCAGGCGCTTGGACTCGCCTCCAAAACGCGCTCCGAGCGGGAAACATCGCTACCGAGGGCCGGAAATGGTCTCTCAGCACCGTCAGGAGCTCTTTTGCCTTGAATTCGGCCGCCTTTCTGGGTGCGATGAGGTCAATCAGTACTCTCTTTCCGTCATGCCCGAGCATTCTGGTGAGGATGGCTCTCTTCTTTGCCTCGTCCGTCACCTCGAACTCCACCAGCGCACCTTGGAAGTCCATTTCGAAGAGTTCCCAATCTTGCGGTTTCTTGATGTCGAAACTGGCGTATGTCTTGGTCCCGTGGGCAGCCATGATCCCACCTTCGTCGCCAATTTAGTGTATGGGACCAAAGACACGAGGACAGCCGAAGACCTGGCTTAACACAACTTTATTACATGCTGGTCAGAGGGAACATGAGGTAATGGCGTACGAACAGCTCAATATATACAGTGGCTATACATTTGAATGTGGCTCCTTGATAGCCTATTGGCTACAGGCTGCGTGACGTCATTGCAGGTCACGCCCTTCTTGTCCAGGTGAAGGTAGTGGCGGGAATCTTCCCGCGCTGTTGTTCTAGGTGAGTCTTGGACCAATGAGCTTGGACGCTCGCTATTGCCATCTAGTGGTCACTAGCTCGCGTCCTATTAAGGTTACAGTGATTCAGCTGGAGGTTACATTGTTACACATAGAAGAGGTTACATTGGATACACATGGATAGGTACATTGCTTAAAGGCACAGGCTTTAGGACACAACATATCCCTTGAATTACAACTTCACAACTATCTATTAAAATAAACAAGGGTTTGGAATGTTTGGCTTGCCAGTTGTTCAAAAATAAATACAGCCAGTTCTAGTGGGAGATTTTAAAAGAAAAAGAAAACAAAAAACAGAAAGAGGAAGTTGGTTGCTTATTTATTTGGTTGCTGGAATGGTTCAGGCTATTGAAAAGATAATGCATGTAGGCTGTTTCTACCAGTTATTTGTAGATTTTGTTAAATTTCCTGTCTACCTGATCGAGGTAATTATTTTTTTAAAAAACCAAAGAGTACAGAGAATGAATGAAACTCCTGTAGTGCTTCATTTCAACCTTTCATTCTTAACAACGGCACAATGGTCACTAGTAATCACAGACACAGACAGCACTGGTTCTTTGGCTGTAAATGGAAATAAGCACCGCACCCTACAGTCAGACACAACTGGCTTTCGAGCAAGGGAGACCTAACATATACGCTACTAGCTGATTACCCAGCCTTGGTCAGGTTTTTTTTCCTTTAAAGGAAGTATAGTTCTCACGGCATGTCCTGCCTTGTAGTTCCGCTTTGTTAATTCACTCTTTTTAAGCAACTGAGATATGTGCCCAGTGAATCTCATTGAGTTGAATTGAGCTTCACTTCAAGGCCAAACACGTTGCAAAGGGGCGTTCTCTCCCACCATGAGAGGAACAATATCCTAAAAGGATGAGGGGATGAAGGGGGCAATCCTAAAGTGACCAGCCTCGCCCTTCAACCGTCACCCTCTTCCCTCCCTCTTCTAAGGGCTCAAACAAAAGGCTCCAGCAGATTTTTTCCCTCCCCAACCACCGGAGGAGAGTGGACCGTTCCATTGTACCACCTCACGGGGTGCCACTATTCCATTTTGTCCCCCATTTCCCTCCCTTCTCTGTTCCACAATATCCCAACACCATCCTGTTACTTTAACAACCAATTTGCCTCTGGGTGCAATTCAAGGTGCTGGTTATGACCTTTAAAGGCCTACATGGTAGTGGGCCAGGATACCTAAGAGACTGCATCACCCTGAGAGTATCTGCCTGTCCAACCAGAGTGGACTGGAGGGGCTCCCTAATTGTACCATCTGCCAGAGGGGCTCGTCTCTCTGGCACAAGAAAAAGGGCCTTCTCCGTGTCCGCACCGGCCCTTTGGAACCTCCTGCCGGTAGAACTACGATTGCAGACGGAATTGCTGCCCTTCAGAAAAGGTCTCAAAACCTGGCTGGCATAGGGTAATGTGGCCCCTGCCCGCTGACTCCTGCCATGAGACACACCCTTCCTCTCTCTGTGGGGCTTTTAATCGGGGTGGTTTTTAACTATTTTTATACTTTTATTACTATGTAAGCCGCCCTGAGTTGGGCTCGCTGGAGTGGGCGGCAAATAGATTTAAAAATTTAATTAAATTAAATACTTTTTTATTCTTCAGTTCCGGGAAAGGATCCCCCTCACCCTCTTTCCTCCCTCTTTTGAGTGCTCCAAAAATGGCTCCAGCAGTTTGTTTTTTCTTCCCCAGCCGCCAGGAGATCGGGGCCATTCCATTGTACCACCCCATGGGGGTGCCACTATCCCCCCGATTCCCCTCCCTTCTCTGTTCCACAATATCCCAACACCATCTTGATTCTTTAACAATAACAACCCATCAAAGGAAAGAATAAAAACATGTTTCTTTTCTTTTAAAATACTTTTTTATTCTTCAGCTCTGGGAACGGACCCTCCCCCCTTTTTTTAGTGGTGGTATGTGCTTTCTTTCCCATTGGTGGGGGTGTCCCCTTTGCGTCCCAATTTGTGGGGCATAAACTCCCAAATGTGTTTCGGGACCTCCACAGTGCTGATCTCGCAAGCCCAAGGTAGGTGTGTGCCAATTTTCAGTGAGATTGGTACAGGGGTGTGGGTTCCTTTAGAGGACATACAAGACCACACCTCTGTTTTATAGATATAGACTAGCATATTTTGCCCGGCGGTGCTGGGCTTTTTAAAATTGTGTTGGATAGTAAAGGGTTTTTTTTCTTGAACCAATGGGGCTGTGTTTTTTTAAATGGTGGCGTAAGTTTTTTTGATTTTTTTGGCTTTGAGGCTCTGCGTCCGCCTGCGGCGGACTTGCACTCCCAGTGGTTGTTTTTTTTTGTGTGTGTGTGCTGGCTTCCTCTGTGCTGTACTGTTTAAATTTGTTTTTTAAGGTTTTGCCGGGCAAAATCTGCTGCTTTTAAAGAAGAATGTGTTTCTTTGTGAATTTTTGCAAATATTTTTACTTCGGATAATTATTTTAAAAAATGTGTAAATATATGTTTTTTTTAAATTGAATGTATTTTACAGTGTTTTTTTATTGAATATTAATATTTTTATCTGTGAATTATTTTTGATTTTTTGGATATTTTTGAATGTTTTTGGAATTGATTACCCTATTTTGGGGGATTTATTGAATATTTGGGAATATTTTGGATGTTTTTTTTCTCCTTTGGCCACTGGGTGGTGGTGTTGAGTAATTTTTTTGGTTTTGCTTGTTCCGGTAAGTCTCTTCTTCTCCTCATTTCATTTCCGGTTTTCATCGGGGCAAGACGTGTATTGGTAAGTTCTTTCCATTTTTTTAGGGGGGGTTGTTTTGAGTTGGGGGGCGTTCTGTTTGGGTTTTGGGTGGGGGTTTTTGTGTGTGTTTTTGATTGTTTTGGGTTTTGGTTGGGGGTTTCTTTGTGTGTCTTTTTGACTGTTTTTGTTTTTTTGGGTTTGAGGTGGGGGTTTCTGTGTGTGTTTTTTTTTTGTATGTTTTTTGTTTTTTTTAATGTTTTTGATTTGTGTTTTGGGTATTTTCGTGGGCCAGTCTTGATGGCTGGCCCGCGGAAATACCATCGCCGTTTCATGCAGCATTTGGGGGGGGTTGCCGTGGCCTGGGCTGGGTTGCAGTTTGACTGTGTTTTGGGTGGGTGTTTGGCTTGCCGCTTCATGCAGCTTTTGGGGGAGGGTATTGTTGTGGCCCTGGCTGGGTTGGGGTTTGTTTGTTTGGGGGTGGGGGTTTGTTTGCCTGCCTTTTTTGATTTGTTTTTGGTTGCTGCCGCCACGGCGTTTTTGGCAGCAGTTGGGTGGGGGGTGTTTATATTTTTTTTACAGTGAGTTTGTCTTGCTGGGCTCGCCATATCTTCGGCGGGGCAGCGTGGGGGAGAGGGTGTCCCTCTCTTCCCCGTTGCTCCATGCAAGATGGCCAGTGGGTTTGCATTTTATTTTGATTTTGGGGTTTGTTTATTTGTGTTTTCTGGGCGCTTCGTCCACCTGTGGTGGACTTGCGCTCACGGTTTGGGTTTGTGTTTATTTTTCGCACGCCGGCTTCTTCAGCGGACTTGCGCTCACGGTTTGGGTTTGTTTTTATTTTTCGCACGCCGGCTTCTTCAGCATTCTGCACGCCCATGACACGCAGGATGCTGGCAGTTTTTCTCTTGCGGCTTTTTTTAATGGCCGCGGCGCGTTTCCGAACGTTCCTTTTGCCGCGCCGCTCAGCCTGATTGGCTCTCGCGCAGCGCGGCGAAAGGAACTTTGGGAATTGAAGTTCCCTTTTTTTGTTTGCGACTGGGGAGCTCCTGCCACCGGGTCGAAAATTTCAACCCGACAGTTACCTGCGAACCCCGTTCGGGTGAGTGAACGGAGACTCGGACGGGGCTAGTGGGGCCTGGTGCAACATCCTTTGTCACATTCCAACGGTTAACGCACCATTTTATAGGTATAGATTGGCAATACAGTACAGTATTGCTGCCTTTCACAGCTCTGATGGTGTTACCTCCGAGATTTCCAGTTGGTTGTAGTATTATATGCGATTCTGCATCATTATTCTCAGTGCCCTGATAGGGAATTCTGAAGTACGTTTCATCCATAATTGAGTTATTTCTATTGCCAGGTGCCTGTACTTTGTTAATTGTTCTAATTGTTAATCTTAAACTCTTTCATCCTCTGGAACTGCAATGGCAATTATCCATTTTGTTAATGTTGTGTCTGAGGTATTATATTTAAGATGTCTGTTAGTTTGGATCCAAAAATCCCATAAACTCTTAATTTGCTAATTTTCTAACAACGTCTCTAGTTGATGTTCCCATGAACTCTTGAATCCTGGCAAATTATAATATATTTTTACATAGTGACCAACATATTAATTTTGCAACTCTATTGTGTCTTGCTTTGCAGTCTGTCTGCATAATCTTTGAACAGATGATGTGTGATAGTTTCGTCTTTTTCATGACAGAGACATTTGCTGTTGCACTAATACTTTGAATCTTAGCTTTCATAACATTTACTTGGAAAGCTTGTTCTCCGTGTCATTTACCAATTGTGCCCACTCTTGGACTCCTTGCTCACTGTCACTCATGCTATGGTCACCTCCAGATTGGATTATTGTAACATGCTCTACATGGGGCTGCCCTTGGCGACCATTCAGAAGTTTCAGCTGGTCCAGAATGCGGCTGCCCAGGTAGTGATGGGGTCAGATGTTATGCTCAGGCCTCGCTGCTGCTTAGAGAGCTGCACTGATTGCCAGTGTGTCTCTGGGTGCAATTCAAGGTGCGGGTTTTGACCTTTAAAGCCCTACGTGGCATTGGACCAGGCTACTTAAGAGACTGCGTCGCCCAAAGGAACTCAGCCTGTCCTACTAGGGCAGACAGGAGGGGCTCAGTGGTGGTCCCATCAATGAAAGAGGTACATCATTGGGGCCAGGAGGTGAGCCTTCTCCATGTCTGCCCTAGGCCTTTGGAACCTCCTACCACCCGAGTTGCGTCTCCAGATGGAACTACTCTCTTTTAGAAAGATGCTGAAGACATGTTTATGTCAGCGGGTGTGGGGCATGAGTGCCTCCACCTCTCAAGCCCGCTAGCTTGTCTAGCCTGGGAGACGGACCCTGCCTGGTTTGGGATTTCTGTTTGAATGTGGGTGGGGGGTGGAGAGGGCTGTTTTTTAATGATTATTTGGGGTTTATGTGTTTTAATGCTGATTTTAGCTGGGGGGTTTGTAATGTTTTTAGCTGCTGATGTTTTAATTGTTTTATATTATATTGTATTCTTGTTGTTTTCTGTGGGAATGTATCTGTTTTCCGTCTGGCTGTCTCTGACACATTGTGTAAACAAAGACCTCTTTGCTTACTGAGAGACAACGCTTGCTTTTGGGCATGCATAGAATAGTGAAAAAGAATTCTCCCTTCTTTCTCCTTATTTGGGTTCTGACTTTCTGATTGGTTGTCTGTGCCTTAAGTTTTGTTTCTGTTAAGTTTTGTTTCTGAGATACTCTGCTTGAATAAAGAGAAGCCCTTAGTATCCTTTGTTCAGCCAAAAGACCAGTGTGTGTGTTTGCTTTTCTCTCTACCTCTGTTTCCTTCTTACTCCGTCTAATGAAGCTGGACTCCGTTAGACCTTTTAACTCCCTATCTTAAAAGATCTGGGACTATAAACTGCTGCTAATGAGGCTGAATGATTATCTTTACATGAATCAAATTCCTACAACTGGTGCCCCGTGTGAGGCTTTGAACTACAATGAGAGAGCCTTCTTTGAACTCTGCTTGAGCAATTAGCATCTAATTATCACCTCATCGACCGGGACAAGGTCTTCATTCACCTACGACCGGGAAGGTCATAAATCGAGCGCTCGAGATTCATCCAAAGTCAACTTTGGGTCCCACATTAGGTGAGTGACGAAAGAAAAAGAAAAATATTATTTTTTTTATCATGGGGTGTGTGCTTTCTTCGCAAATGCAGGAACTTTGTAAAGATATCTCAGATCTTTTGAATAACAATGGACGAAAGGCTGATGAGAAGCAGATACAAAAGCTAGTCAAAGCTATAGGGAAAATCAGTCCTTGGGTTAAATTTGATGAATGCTTGGACTTAAAACAGTGGAAACAGATTGGGAGAGAAATGCAGAAGCATAATGGAATTTCTGTATCAGTGCTATTTACATGGGAGGAAGTCAGAGACTGCCTTCAAAGACTCACTCCAAAGAATATTCTGTTGTCTCAGGGGCTTGCTGGCCCCCTCCCAAAGCTTTTGCCACCAGACAAGGGAGGGGCTATGGCAACTGCCCCTCCATCATATGAGAAACAACAGCCCCCTGATGGGGGTGGGGGTGGAAAAGAAGATGGGACATTATATCCTGCCTTGCAGCAATCAAGCACTTTTAGCCCTACAAAAGACCTGTTCTCTGCTGCAATACTGCCTGCCGAGTCTAAAAAACAACTAGTGCCAGCTGATGGGGAACAAATGGTGGGGACCTCATCACAGATTGAAGCTGTTAATGCATGCAGAGTGGCAGGAAACAAGGAGTGTGTTTCAAAGAGCATAGGGGATCTCAGCCCCCCCCCCCCGTGAAGCAACCCTCATCACAAAAGCAGGAGAAGCTGAGTAGTAAACTTGATACCTCACGTTTGGGCAGGAAGATCCTACAGAAGTGGAAGGATGGCCCAGAAAAGGAGGAATGCACAAAACCCAAGACCAGAAAGGGGTGCAAGTACAAACTAGCAGATGCAGTTTGTCATAAAGTTGAGATTCAGAAGCTGCAAATGAAAGAAATCCAGAGGAGGAGGGGGGTGAATCCTGCCTGTATGGACAGCAGGCTGTTGCAAAAATACAAGGAGGGAGAAGACATACAGTTTTTGGCTGATTTTGAACTGCCCAATCCTCAAACAAAGAGATCCAGAGTGAGCTGTCCCAAGTTTCAAGCATCAGGATTGCAGGGAAAGCAACTTGGAATTCCCTGTGATTTTCTTCTGTGTGAAATTACTTGCAACTTCTGGAGAATTTGTTCTTTGTGCCTTCACACCTCATCGGCCTGCCTTAATGCAGATGGGTGTGGCTGGAGCATAAAGGAATGTGTGTTTGCCAGAAAAGCTGAAAAGGGGGGTTGTGTGGGATTGTCTTGTGAAGTCAGTGAGACTTAATTTATGGCTTAATTTCAACTTGCCATGCCAAGAACTGTGCTGGAGAGAAGATAGTGTTTGTTTAAGTGTTTAAGAAGAAAGCTTAATCAACATTTGGACTTTTAATTTGGACATTTTAATTGGACTAAAAGGAAAAAAAGTTTGTGTGGACTGTAAAGAAGAATTGGCTTTGTTTGCATTTTAAAACCTGAAAACCTTTTTTAAGCAACCTGCTCATGCTATGAGTGTGAAATGCTCTAATGAGATTTGTACTGTATTTGAGTTACCATGCTATGCTGATTTTAAGTTATTGAATGCTTCTTTCATTTACACCAGTGGGAGAAGAAAAAATTTAATGCCTTACTCATGTACTTGGGGAGTGATAAATGCTTTCTAGAATGCAACAGAAACCTCCTTCATGTAAGGAAGAAGAGAACTGTTCATGTTTTGTTCATGCTTAAATGTTTGCTTATTCTCTTGCAGGAGAAAGACCTGTCTTTGCTTATGTTATATTTTGTCTTATGAAACTGCATATCTCAAGGTACCTCCAGAAGTACATGGAAGAGTTTTCAGTACCCTACACATGTAAATGGGTTTGTGATATTGCATTTGTGTTATATGTCACTCATGTTTCATATCTAGTTACATGGTACTAGTAATAACAGGGCATGCTCCTGTTTCTTAGGGGAGTGTCTTCCTAAGCCATTGGTCGTTTATCGGCAGCAGCCGGATCCTGAGTGGAAGGGTCCTGTACCTCTAATCACCTGGGGACGAGGATACGCAGCGGTTTCTACAACCTCAGGACCTGTGTGGATTCCTGCTCGAGCGATCCGCCCATGGAGAGAGAAGAAGATTACTCAGCTCCAGGATGGTGGTTCACCAGTAGACTAAATGTGCTGACATTTGTTCTTTTCTTTTTTACTGTGCTTCCAGCTGTAAGAACAATGACTCATGGGGGCAACCCCAACTTCTGGCTTTGTCATGCTAACTATATGTTTGAGGTTCATGGTAAGAATGCAACGTTATACTATGAGCATCCACTGGCAGTGTCTCAAATGGCCTTTCTTCCGGCATTGTTCAACACGCCTGAGTTGGTTATTGGACATTTGCAACATGTTGATAGGTCTACGCTCTTCTCTAATCCTCCAGAGCAATTTAACAACACCCGCTGGCGAAGCATGACATTCAAGAAATACACTAAAGGACTTTGTTTCTGCTGTCATAGTTCTGGAGTCTGGAATAGTAAATGGAAGTACTGGACTCAAGCACAAAGGGTTTTGAGGAATGTAGGCAATTATACGGGTTGTGATGATTATTTTTGGTTATGGGGTAGTTATAACAGTTCTTATAAGCTTAATTATACCTTGTTTAACACTACTATTGAAGATATATATGATGTGTTTCCTATGTTTACTCCTGATTATTCTTCTATAGATAGTGGTTCAATTTGCAATGGATGGCAAATCAAGGATCCTAACATGTGGTTCTTTTTTGATGGAGTTGCCACGAATTTCCATCCAGGACAATATCAATGTGCAGCATTGGGTTATTTTACCTTACCCGTGCAAGTGCAAATGCCGCTTCGGGCAGATGCACGGCGCCGGAGAGCTGCTGCCGGCCCGATGGGTCATAGATTACCTGTTAGCAAAATCCGGAGGATTTTGTAAACTGGTCGGGAACCAGGGATGTCGGGTAAAATTCCAGGATCTGAATAATACTATTGAGAAAGAGCTTCAGAATTTACAGGAGAGAATTACTAACAATGTACGCACTGACGTTAATCTCTTTGATTGGGTGACTTCTTGGTTGCCTGATTTATCTGTCCTTAGACTAGTTTTCTTTTATAGGTTCATTATTATTATCTGCCTTATATCATTGTGTTTTTGCATTAATTGTATTCCTAACCTTATTTCTATGTGTAACGCATGTCCACTGCGTAGAAGGGAGACATCGAGTTTTGCACGACGGCAATTGTACTCAATGAGGTATCATCCTCCGGAACAAGGTACCATGAGTCAGGAGGGGTACGATGTCCAGGAGGACAGTGATGATGTATATGGAGGAGTAGTTATGGAGTATGATGACATGCAGGGGTATGATTAGCCGTCCCTCTCTCAAATTTAAATGAAAAAGGAGGACATGTGGGAATGTATCTGTTTTCCATCTGGCTGTCTCTGACACATTGTGTAAACAAAGACCTCTTTGCTTACTGAGAGACAACGCTTGCTTTTGGGCATGCGTAGAATAGTGAAAAAGAATTCTCCCTTCTTTCTCCTTATTTGGGTTCTGACTTTCTGATTGGTTGTCTGTGCCTTAAGTTTTGTTTCTGTTAAGTTTCGTTTCTGAGATACTCTGCTTGAATAAAGAGAAGCCATTAGTATCCTTTGTTCAGCCAAAAGACCAGTGTGTGTGTTTGCTTTTCTCTCTACCTCTGTTTCCTTCTTACTCCGTCTAATGAAGCTGGACTCCGTTAGACCTTTTAACTCCCTATCTTAAAAGATCTGGGACTACAAACTGCTGCTAATGAGGCTGAATGATTATCTTTACATGAATCAAATTCCTACAGTTTTCCCCTTTTGCTGTTAGCCACCTTGAGTGGTGTTCCCACCAGGAGGGCGGGATACAAATAAATAAATAAATAAATAAATAATAAAATAATAATGATGATGATGATGATGATGATGTAGCTAAAATCCAACTTTTGGTTTCTTTCTTGATGGTCCCCAGTTTTAGCCATGCTCAAGTTAAGTTGTTATCATGTTTTCCATCAATATTTCTCAGGTGTTGTTCATGTTCAAGTTTATTTTACCAGCTTGTTTAATTTATCTTCAAATTATTGTTTTTTATATATTCTGCATTTGTTTCTGTTGTTTTCAAAATGTTTTCCATTTTCACCACCTTAAGTAATTTTTCTCTGCTTTTATTAATTTAATCATTTAGACTTCTTTTTTCTTCCTCTACTAGCTGTTATGTTTATAGTGCTTCACAGCCTTTAGTATTTTCACTTTAAGTATAATCTATCCACATCACTTTTGGGGTGTCGCGCGTGACACACATTAATTAATTTGCATGTTTTTCAATATAATTTTTCTAATTCATTTTGAGTCCATTCTCTTATTTCATCTGGATATGTTACCAGTACCAAACATTGACACTTACATCAAAACAGAAATGAAAGCTGGTCACCATAGAAATTAGATAACTGAGGAAGGCTGCTGGAGTGACTAGAAGGGATAAAATCAGGACTGAGATTTTAAGGGAAAGAAATTGAGTAGATCCAATTTTAAACTACATACAGAGAAAGCAAATAAAGTGGTTAGTCCATTTGGAGAGAATGTTTTTTGTTTCAATACACAAGGCATATGTGAAAAGGACAAAGAGCATGAGGCAGACCCAAAGGAAGGTGGAGATATATCAAGGAAATATTACAAAGACACCAAATAATGCCAGAAGTGCCAGAGCAAGAACCTTGTACCGTATCTCCCTCACCACCCAAAGGAGGAGGAGGAGGAGATCTGATTCCTGGAACTGCCCATGTTTTTATGATTTTGATTGCATTTCCACCATTTAATTCTGATTCTTAATTTTTTTACAGATTGTGATGTATTCCCCTTGTATCACATCTTTAACTTTGAATGCACAGTTATCTACTTCTATTACTACAAGACTTTATAGTTGTCATCTTGTGGTAATGATTTTGTAATACTGTATCAACATTTTTTTAGCTCTATTCCATCTAGTTTTCAGATCTTGTTCCATTGCATAAAGAGATTTGTACATATGTCAAGTCCACATTTCACCTGAATATCTTTGTTAAATATTTGTACTATGTTTAACAATGATTAAATCTCAGTGAAACTTTTGGTATACTGTATACTGTAAGTTAGGCCATCCATTACAACAGGTGATTGATTCCACCACCACCCCTGTCCTTAATCTGAAATATGGTAGCCACATCTGGTTTTATTTAGTATTGACAAGAGAATTAATGAGATGTAAAACAATAATGTTGACAAATGACCCCCTTGAAACAGTCCTCTTTTGATATTAACTTTCCCAATTCCTTCACCATAATCTTTTAAAACAGTACAGTATTTCAGTACAGTATTCCACTTTTTCATGGTTTTCTTGAGGAACATCTGAATATTTTTGCTTATTTCAATTACCTTTAGGCAGATGTTAGTTCAGCTGTATTTGGAATGGGTCAAATGCCTTTTTTTATTATAATTTTTATTTATTTCAGAAAAGCAAAAAAGTACAACTAACAGACATACAGAAAAGAAAAACAATTACAATACAATATAATATTACATCAAATTCTTAAAAGATAGCACATGATAATAATTGAGCTAATTATTTGCAACATAGCCCACAATATTGAATGCCCACATTATGGGTTATTACTATAACCATAACAATCACAAAAACTTTCAGAGCTACAACTATTTTTTATTTCTTTACTAATTACACATCACCTTGTGAATATTTACAATGCCCGGAGAGTTTAGTATCTATATCATCTCCAAAAACCACTTTGAGATGGTACAGGTCCAAAACTGTCCCTTGCCATAAGAGAGTGATCCACAAACGGCTTCCAAATACTCCAAAACCTATTTTCTTTTAATTTATCCCTCTTTACTTTAATCTCCCATGTCAGTTTATCATTCAATGCTAAGCTCCACATTTCCTTATACCACTCTCCGATCTGTGTAACTACATCATTTTTCCAATTTCTGGCTATGCATTGTCTACCTGTAGTTAACATAATTTCCAATAATTCTTTTTCCTCTTTATTCAAACCCATGCCTTCCACATTTGTTAATAGGATGGTACCTGACACCAGCTTAATTCTTTTACCCATTATTTCCCCAATCTCTCCTTCTATTCTTCTCCAAAATTCATTTATTTTTTTACAACTCCACCACATATGTTCATATGTTCCAACCGTTTCTTTGCATCTCCAGCATAAATTATCCCTTTTATTATCCATCTGATGAAGCCTCAGTGGTGTCAAGTACCATTGCCACAACATTTTAAAATTATGTTCCTTAATTCTTACTGACATTGTTCTCATTATCCTCTTTTTCCATTTGTTTCTCCATTCAACCTCTCCTATTTTTATATTCAAATTTTGTTCCCACTTCCGTTTCAAATCATCTTGTGGATCATTACCCTTATTCAATATGATGTAAAGTTTGCTTACTAGACCCTTAATATTCTTTTCCCCTTTTCTAATCTTTAATACCAATTCTTCAAATTCGGTCTTTGTTCTATCTATCCCTACTTCCCTTCTATATTTTTTATTCCAGTTATTTGGTGTAAGGGACCAAAGACGATACAACAGCCGAAGGGTTGGCTTAACACAGGTTTATTGCATGATGATCCGGGGGATGTGGTAATGGCAGATGGGTAGCTCAATATATACAGCTGGCTATACATTTGAATGTGGCTCGTTGACAGACTATTGGTTACTGCCTGCGTGACGTCGTAGGAGGTCACGCCCTTCTTGACCAGGTGAGGAGGTCGCGGGGAATCTTCCCGCGCTGCTGATCCAGGTGGCTATGATCCATTAGAGCTGGACGCTCGCCACTGCCCTCTGGTGGTCACTAGCTCGCGTCCCCTTATTAAGCATACATTGATACAGGTGATGGTTATAATGTTGCACACAGAAAGGTTACATTGATAACACATGGCAAGGGTACATTGTTAAAGGCACTGCTTTACAGAACACAACATCCCTCCCCCCTAGGATGAGACGAAGTCTCTCAGCCAAGATGGCTTGTTGCGTGTGCGTGTGGGCCGTGAAGAGGGCTGCCCCCCCCGGGGGCGTTATTGCTTCTTTGTTCCCTGGTCCCTTGTCCTGAAATGGGAGAGGGAGACTCGTTAGTGGCTTGCCGCTGTCTGGCGGTCTTAGGGGAAGGGAAAAACTCCATTGTGGGGAAACCGGGGGCCGTTGGGGCTAATGAAAAACCCCTCTTCTCGCTTGGACGGGTGGGGGACCACTCCGAAACCCCCCCCCCGGTTCTGGAAATCAAAATCTAACTTGGTAGGGGTACCCGCATTTGTGGGGACTTTCCGCGAGATATGTATGGGGTCGGGTTCCTCCTCCCCGGAAAGATCCCCCAGGGTATCTATGAGGACATCCTCCTCCCCCCTTGGTGGGGGCCCACGGTCCCCTTTTCCTCCCCCTTGGGCTGAACGGGTGGGGGAGAACCCTAATGCTGACTTATTTCCTGCCTGATCAGCGCCCTGCTCATCGGAGACCCTGCGTCGGAGCTGGTCCGCGTGCCGCCTCCACAGGAGCCCTGTGCTGGTTTCCACGCGGTACGACACGGGGCCGGTCTGCTCTACAACTACGCCCGGAACCCAGGCTGGGCCCGTGCTGGCGTAATTCCTGCAATGCACGGGGGCGCCTACACTGAAACTCTTCGTAGCCTCTAGCTCGATGTTCCTCCCTTTGTCCTCTACCCTCGTGGGGTCTAGCCTAGTAAGGATGGTGGTCAGCTTCCTGCGCATTAAGAGCTCTGCGGGGGAGTATCCTGACGCCAACGGGGTCACCCTGTACCCTAGCAGAAACTGACACACTTGTAGGTTCAAATCCCCTGGGCCCATGCGCCGCAACGCGTCCTTCGTGGTGCGGACGAGGCGCTCTACTTGGCCGTTGGTGGCCGGGTGAAAAGGGGCGGAGGTGATATGCCGAACTGCGTTAATTTCCATGAATGCCTTGAACTCGGAGGACGTGAAACAACTAGCGTTGTCGCTAATTAACGTGTCGGGTATGCCGAACGTGGAAAAGAGCCTCCGCAAATGTCTAATGGTCTGGGCCGAGGAGGTGCTCGTGACTGGGATAACCTCCAACCATTTGGAGAAAGCGTCCACTACAAGGAGGAACAGGGTGCCTCTGAACGGGCCCGCGAAATCAATGTGCACCCGGGACCACGGCCCCTTAGCCGCGTCCCATTCCCTGTGGGGAAGGCGGGCCTCCTCCGGTCTGGAGCATTGGCAACTTTCACAAGTGCCGACCATGTGCTCAATGTCGGCGTCTAGCTGGGGCCACCAGAAGTAACTCCGGGCCAGCGCCTTGGATCGCACGATGCCGGGGTGGCTGACGTGCAGCAGTTTGAGCACCCGCGGCCGAAGGGAAGTGGGAATCACCACCCGCTGCCCCCACAAGAGACATCCCCTCTCTAGGGACAGTTCTAGCTTTTTTCTGAAAAATGGGGCGAACTCCTCCGCTGGGGAGGATGCGGGCCACCCCTTCTGTAGCCAGGAGCTTACTGTCGCTAATGTTTTGTCCTTCTCTGTCGCTTTGGCAATGTCGGCGGGCACTACGGGGGGCGAATCCAGCACCTCTATCATGAGAACCTGATGGTCCCACTCCCCCATGCTCACCTGGCTGGGCGTTAGGGGAAGGGGAGACCTAGATAGGGCGTCCGCATGGCTGATCTCTTTCCCGGGCCGGTAGACCAACGCGTGCTGATACGTGTTGAGAAAAATGGCCCACCTGAGCATCCTTGGGGACAGGATTTGAGGGGTGGGCTTATCCGCGGTAAAAATGCCTAGCAGGGGCTTGTGGTCCGTCACGATGGTGAACGGGCGGCCATACAGAAAATCGTGAAATTTTTTCGTCCCCGAGACTATCGCTAATGCCTCCCTGTCCGTCTGTGCGTAGTTTCTCTCTGTTTGTGACAGGGACCTGGAGTAAAATGCTATCGGGGCCTCTCTTCCGTTCTCCAGCACGTGGCACAGCACTGCCCCCACCCCCACTGGAGATGCATCACAGATCAGAACTACTGGGCGTTTGGGGTCGAAGTGGGTCAGTATGGCGTCGGACGCCAGGAGGCTTTTCAGCTCACTGAATGCCCTTTCTTGGTCATCGCCCCACTTCCATGCCTGGTCTTTCTTAAGCAGCCTGTGTAGCGGTTCGGCCACCGCTGCCTTCCGGGGAAGGAAGGAGTGGTAAAAGTTGAGCAGCCCCAGGAACGACTGCAACTCGGGCTTGGAGGTGGGGCGGGGGGCTTTCTTGATGGCTGCCACCTTAGACTTGGATGGTTTTATCCCCTCAGGAGTCACACAAAACCCTAGGAACTCCACCTCGGTTGCGAAGAAGACGCATTTGTCCTTTCGCAACCTCAGCCCCGCCTTTTCGAATATCGTCAGGACCTTCCCCAACCTCTTGGCCAATTCAGCCCGACTCCCCCCTGTTATTAACACGTCATCAAAATAAGGCAACACCCCCTCCAGTCCCTTCAGGAGGCGTTCCACGAGTGACTGGAAAATTCCTGGCGCCGAATTCACGCCGAATTGGAGGCGCGTCACCTGGAACGCCCCCTTATGGGTGACTATGGTCTGCGCAGCAGCTGCGGCAGGAGACACCGTGAGCTGCTGGTAGGCCTGTGCTAAGTCGAGCTTAGCGAAACATTTCCCCCCGTGTAACCTGGCCAGCAGATGGCTGACTACCGGCACCGGATATGCATTCGGGCGGATCGCCTTGTTGATGGTGCACTTGTAGTCGGCGCATATGCGGACCTCCCCATTGGACTTTAGAGCAGTTACAATTGGAGTTTCCCACTCCGCAGAATCTACAGGCACAAGAATCCCCTGACCCACCAATTTGTCCAGTTCCGCCTCTATCTTGTCCTTGAGTGCGAACGGCACCCGGCGTGGTTTTAGGCGAACAGGGCGGACCTCCGGGTCCAGGTCGAAAGTCACTGGGGGCCCTTTGAATTTCCCCAGTCCCATTTTGAAGACTTCGGGGTGCGCCTTGCACACCTCCTGAATTGGATCAGTCCCAACAGCGTGCATCCCCACGGCATGCACCCCCCCAATGAACAACCCCAGGGGCTGGAACCATTGAGTCCCGAGGAGGCTGCAATTTCCTCCCTTGAGCACGACCAGGGGAAGGGACGCGGCGTGCTCCTTGAATTTGACCTGAAATTCTCCAACCCCCAGCACTGGAATACTGTTCCCTTGCACGTCCCGTAGCGTGGCCCTCAATGCTTTGAGCTTGGGCCGCTTTTGGGGGGCAATTCCGAAAAATTCCCTCTGGGAAATTATTGAATATGAGGACCCCGAGTCAATTTCCATCCTAATGGGCACCCCTTGGACAAGTACCTCAACAAAGTAGCGGGGGTGTCCTGTAGACACGCTGAACACTGGGGTGTCGTCCTCGCTGCCGTCGGCGATGCGGCCCACGCCGTCCTGCTTCCGCGTGGCCTGGGCGCCGTCTTTTGGTTTCGCTGGGCGGTCTCGTCCCGCGGAACGGTCTGGGGAGCTCCTCCGGGACTCGCGCTTCTTTCTGCACACCTTGGCGATGTGCCCGCGGCGGCCGCAGTTGTGGCACTCGGCCTTCCGGAAGGGGCATTTCACGCGGTCATGGGCCGCGCCACAGCCGTCGCAACGCCGGCTCTCCTTCCGGACCCTCTGTACGTCCTCGTCGTCGCTGCTCTCCGTAGACGACCTCGAAGTTCGCCGGGCCGCATGTACCGGAGCCTCTGCTTTGCTTGACTTTGGCCGCCAGTCCTGGAGTTCTTGGACCCCGGCCTTCGTAGCTTCTGCGGCCTGGGCCGCTCTAACGACCTCCTGCAGCGTGGGAGGCGGCTCTTGGTTCATTAATGTGCGCTGGGTCTCGGCGTCGTTCAGGCCGCACAGCACACAGTCTCGGAGGGTGATTTCGACGTTCTCCCATTTGCACGGGCCGGCCGCCAGCCGCAGGGCCGCCACGAACGCGGCGGCCGTCTCCCCGGGCGCTTGGACTCGCCTCCAAAATGCACTCCGAGCGGGAAACATCGCCGTGGCGGGCCGGACGTGCTCACGCAGCAACTGCATGAGTTCCTTGGCCTTGAATTCGCTCACCCTCCTCGGTGCAATCAGGTCCACCAAGGTCCTTTTTGTTTCTTGTCCGAGCATTCTGGTGAAGATGGCTCTTTTCTTCGCCTCTTCCGTGACTTCGGACTCGATCAGTGCGGCCTGGAAGTCCATCTCGAAGATCTCCCAGTCGCCCGGTTTCCTGATTTCGAAACCGGCGCATGTCTTGGTCCCGTGGGCTGCCATCCCACCTTCGTCGCCAATTTGGTGTAAGGGACCAAAGACGATACAACAGCCGAAGGGTTGGCTTAACACAGGTTTATTGCATGATGATCCGGGGGAACATGTGGTAATGGCGGATGGGTAGCTCAATATATACAGCTGGCTATACATTTGAATGTGGCTCGTTGACAGACTATTGGTTACTGCCTGCGTGACGTCGTAGGAGGTCACGCCCTTCTTGACCAGGTGAGGAGGTCGCGGGGAATCTTCCCGCGCTGCTGATCCAGGTGGCTATGATCCATTAGAGCTGGACGCTCGCCACTGCCCTCTGGTGGTCACTAGCTCGCGTCCCCTTATTAAGCATACATTGATACAGGTGATGGTTATAATGTTGCACACAGAAAGGTTACATTGATAACACATGGCAAGGGTACATTGTTAAAGGCACTGCTTTACAGAACACAACAAGTTATCAACCTTCAATTTCTGAAACCAGTCCAGTTTTAACTTTTCAAATATTTTTTCCCTCTTGTTTTCATCATCACAAACTTTTAACCAGTCCTTCAATAAAGACAATTCATTTGTATCCAATATTTCCTTTTTTTTTCCTTATCTATTTTTGTCGGAAAACACACCATATCAGTCAATTCCAAGATTGGAGAGAGATTTGGGACCATATCTTTCTTTACTCTTTTCCACACCTCCATGAGGCCTCTCATCATAGTATTGCTTGTCTTTATCGGTTTATCCTTTATTCCCAAAAAGATCATTTTGCCAATATTCCTATATTCTTTCATCTCCAATTCCTCCCAAATTGCCTTTTCTCTTGCCAAGATCTTCACGACATTCTTAATTTGGAATGCTCGATAGTATGCTAACAAATTTGGCATACCCAAAACCCCTTCTTTCTGAGATAAGTACCAAAACTTCTTTGAAAGTCTAGATTTTTTACCTCCATTACAAAAATTATTAAACATCTTTTGAAATTCATTGATTTCCTTCTCCTTCAAATGGATCGCAAGTGCATCAAATAGAAAATTAATCTTTGGCAGCAATATCATTTTGCAAATTGCAATCCTCCCGAACCATGACAAATCAAATGCCTTTTTAATCCATCCATGTCATATTAAGGTTTGTTTCTCATCTTTTGGAGTTCTTTAGTACCATCTCGTCAATGAGCACCTGATTCTTTTGTTATTGTTTATTTGCTGTTATTATTATTACTATTCAATCATACAGATCACAGTCAAAACAAACAGTTTTTCAAAAACATTGGCTGTGATATGAATATCTAATTAGAGAGAAGAAGAAAACTAATCTAGGTTTGGATCACTAGGCACATTGCTTACATCATGTTAGCTGACTGCTGAAGGTCTATATCAGGGGTCCCCAACCTTTTCGCGCCACAGGTCATACCACGCCCTTGGATAGCTGAGTGGGTTGTGTCATGATCTTGATGAACCAGACTACTTCCATTTTGTTTCTGCCTCCATTTCAGGCTGCCTGGCCTTTGGTCAAGGACACTCCAAAGGAGGGGGCCAGGAGCACTGGGAAAGTCCCTAATCCTTATCTGCTTCTCTAACCAATCAGATAAAACTCCACCTATACTTAAAGGGAGGGGTAGAAGTCAATCATCTTAATTGGATACACTCTTATCAGTGATCATCTTTGATTGGATTCTCTTAACTACACCAAACCCCTAAAGGAGGAGAGAAGTGCAATTCTTTTCCTATTTAAGGAGCTGCACAAAGCTCACTCTTTGGGCTCACCAGCTCGAGACTAAATAGTTTTGCTGACACATTACCTTGATCTCTGAGAAGAGATAAGACATCCATGGAGCAAGCCTTGCCTGAGGCTCTGCCAGAGGGAGAATCTAACTATTTCTTTCTGTATTCTGTCTTTGTTCTTTTTCAGATGCTTTGCTTAATAAATTGCTGCTAAAGGATTTATTGAGTGGATGTCAAGTTAATCAGGCTAACCCAGGTTTTTCCATAAGCTCTCTGCTTTGTACTCTACCACATAAAAGATTGCATACTCTCGGAGGTAAAAGGAGTGGAATCCGCTCAGCAGGCTGAGGTTCTGGATTGTTGGAGGTGACAGGAGAGACTGCAGTGGGGAGTGTGTGTGCCTATAGGAGGTTTGGAGCAGTCCACTGATCGCTACATACCTCCCTCTCCTATGTCCTAGCCTAACTGTCAGCATGATACGCCTGTCACATGATCCTCCGGCCATAAACACTGCCGTTTGTGACAGCCATGGGTGCATTTATGGCAGCGTTTAAGGCAGGTGTGGGTGCATTTATGCATTAACGGGTGCATTTTGTTGCTGCCGTAAATGTGTTTGCTTCTGCTGCCGGTAGCAGCGAGGGCAGTGGAGGGCCACATGAAATGGTGCTGCAGACTGTCTGGCCCACAGGCCATAGGTTGGCCACCCCTGGTCTATATATTGGGAAGAAGAATTCAATTTGGTTACGCTTGATGAATGTTTGTCAGATGTTCCAAGGCCATTTATCGAAGCTGGTTCCAACATGGCAATGGGGTACATTGTTGGCCTAAAATAAGCTGATTGTCCAGAGGATACAAGAAAGACTAGATAAAAGCACTTCTGGTGCTAAAAAAAAGTCTATCATACGAATTCTTCACAACTTGTGAAGAAGACAAGAAGAGCTGAAGAGCTTGAGTTAGCTTAAAAGATCAAGAGCAGGAGCAGCAATGCCAAGACCAGAGATCTTGTGTGGAAAATAGAAATTATGCCAATGAAAATCTGTGGGAAAGGAGAGGATGACCACTATCTTCAGGGACAGCAGAAACTTGAAAAACAACCAGAGGTGGAAGTTTGAAGGGACACTTTCCAAAGCAGTTGCCTGATCAGAATGAGGACGTCAGGAAAAGTCTATTATCACTTACAACACTGAAAGGTTAAAGCACACAGGAAAACCTGTCAAAGGGAAAATTGTATCAAACCCTCAGTGACAGGCATTTGAATTAGCTGTAGTGGAGCGTGACAGGAGAATTGGCTATTATTAGTTGGATAGAGATAAACCTATACTGTACTTCCATCACTGTTCTTTAATGGTAACAGTTACAGCAGTTATTTTAAACCCTTTAGAGCATTTATTACTAGGCATACCTAATTTTGTCATTCATTGTTAAATATATAACATGTTTTTGAAAATAATTTAACATTGCCCAAAGCTCTACCATACACCTTGAAAAGACTAGTTAAAATAAAAGCGTGTGAGTTTCATTGTATCAGCATAATAGCTTTTTAAACAAAATGGAATAACTCACAACAGGGCTAAACACACTCACCACAATCCTCCACATTTATTTCCTCCATCTTTTACAAATCCCTTATGAGGGTGAAACTTAGCACATGTTTGGAAGAGGTGCTCTCTAAAAGGGGAGAGAGACATCAGTTTGCAATTAACACAACCTATCCTGTTTTTGGGCTGCAGTGACTATCCTACTTTTGGGCCGCTGAGCTTGACAATCAGAAGGTCGGCAGGTTAGCAGTTCGAGGCCTGAGTACTGTGCGACAGAGTGAGCTCCTGTCATCTGTCCCAGCTCCTGCCATCCTACCGGTTTGAAAGCAAAAAATTGCAAGTAGATAAATAGGTACCACTTTGGCAGGAAAGGTAACGGCATTCCATGCACTCCAGCATTTAGTCATGCCTGCCACATAACCATGTAAATGCAGACTGTGCTGGCTCTTTGGCTGTAAATGGAGATGAACAACGACCCCTAGAGTTGGACATGACTGGCTTTTGAGCTTTTAGCGTGCTTTATTTTGTGATTGTCCATTAGAGCTTAAATTTGCATGTCTGATTGCCAGAGGATGCACCTGTGAAGAAACCCCACTGTTAGAAAGAAAATAGGTTGATAACAGGTTACATTCATCCTTCTCAAATTCTAATTTGATCCTCTATCTTAGCTCACTAAAATGTTCCATACGCAGCCCACGCTGATTTTTCCCCCTCCTGTGTCTCCTTTTTTCCTGCTAATAAATATAGACTAATATTGAGCTTTTAATATTTCATTTTTCAGGACATCCAGAATTCTATTCAAATTTTCTCTGAGCTTTTTACATTTAAAAAAAATGCATTGGACACCAGTGTGGTGTAGTGGATAGAAAGACAGTTTAGGAGAACTGGGTTCAAATCCTCATTCAGCCATGGAAACTCACTGGGAAGGTGGAACTGGTAAAGCCACTGCTTAAATATTTCACTTACCGTGAAAGGCTCACAATAAGTTGGTTTTCACTTAACTGCACACAACAACAAAAGGAGACATTAGCAGAATTAGACTTCCAATATATACCAGAATAGTTCACATCCCTTCATTTTACTGTAACAGCTCACTTACATGGAAGTTTTATCTTTTCTTCTACATCATCCACTACACTGGGAATTGTTTACTTCCTCTTTGCCCCAAACCTCTCTCTGTTACCTTAAAGCAGGGGTGCCTAAACTATGGCCCGCAGGCCAGATCCGACCCCCGATGCCAATTCATCCGGCCCGCAAAGCCCTCGCTGCTCCTGGGAGCGTAAAAAAAAAAACATGCCCATACAGCAACATACGGGCGTGTTTTACTTCCACTTCTGGAAACGACAAGGGCTTCATGGGCTGGATGAATTGGCATTGGGGGCTGGATCCATCCCATGGGCTGTAGTGACCAGCCCCTTGAACCATGTGACCAGCCCATGGCCCAAAAAGTTTGGACACCTCTGCCTTAAAGATTAGATAAACTGCAGTTGTCCAAATATGATTTTGTAAAATAAAATTTTTATTGTCACATAACAAGTTGCATGTATCATAGAATATTTTCAGCCTTAATAGTGTATTAATTTTCTTTTGGAAAAAGTTGTGTTTCCCTAGGAAAGTGTACTGGAAGGGTGGGTTGGTGGGTAGGAATAGATGGGCTTTGAACAGAAGTCTCTTTTGCTGTGGTAGGTTTGCCACATGGAAGTAAAGTCTGAATTGATCAAGGTGTGTGTTGCAATGAAGCTGCTACATGGTTATAGGCTCAACATACAATGGTGTGTGTTGCAATGAAGCCGCTTTTCTGAATGAAAAATAGGCACTCTCACTCCAACCATTGCTACATTGGCACAAAACACAAGCCCTACATGTAAGGATGCCATACGTAACGGAAAACCGGGAATTGCACGGGTTGAATCTGTCCCAGCCAGGTCCCAAAAGAATCATTTAAAATTCCTGCTTTTCAGACCAAGGGGGTTTGAAGAAAAATATGCACTTTTTTCTTGCAATAGAGCTGCACTTTTATTGAACACCAGCAGGTGGCGCAGCAATAGCAAAGGAAGACAGCAAAAAAAAACCTTGCCATTTTATTGCTGCCTCTATTGAAGTCGCGGCAGCAGCAGCTTGGGGAATGAGCTCCCGTCTTTGTCCCAGGTCCTGCAAACCTAGCAGTTCGAAGGCAAGGAATTGCAAGTACATAAATAGGGACCACTTCGGGGAGAAGGTAAGCAGTGTTCCGGTGTCTAGTCATGCCTGCCACATGACCACATAATACATCTGCAGAAGCAGACAATGCTGGCTCTTCGGCTTTGAAACAGAGATGAACACTGACCCCTAGAGTCGGATACGACGGGCTTCCGAGCAAAGGAAACCTTTACTTTTACACATGGCAGTCCCAGTTTGGGAGGATAGGATTATGGTAACCCTTCCTACATGGTAGTGGGCCAGGATATCTAAGAGACCGTGTCACCCCAAGAACATCTGTCTGTCCCACCAGAGCAGACCGCAGAGGCTCTCTGAAGATACCATCAGCTACAGAGACTCGACTCTCTAGCACTAGAAGGAGGGGCTTTTCTGTGTCTACTTCAGCCCTATGGAGCGTCTTACCAACTGAGTTGTGCCTCCAGGCGAGTTGTTGCCCTTCAGGAAAGAACTAAAAACCTGGCTGACAAAGCAGGTGTGGGGTACCGGTGATGTGGTGACCCCACCCTGCTGGCTTATATAGTGTAGGCCTCTCCATTCTTTTAGTCGTTCTTTTAACCATAATTTTTAAATAATTGATGGGGAGAGTAATTTTTAAGGTCTATTAAGGGTTTTTAAGGGTTTTTAATATTTTATTATTGTAATGTTTTCATTGTTGTTATGCCGCCCAGAGTCGCTCATTCGATTTGGGTGGCAATATATAAATTTGAATAATAAATAATAAATAAATAGCTCTTTGCTGACTGAACTTGCAATTTGGCCACATGTACAAGAACAATCGTATCCTGCAGATAACGTTCCATTGTGATGCCCAGTAAAAGGTCACATCTGAGTGAAAATGGTTCCGTCTTCAACTGATTGATCCCAAGGATACAGAAGAAAGTTGAGGTAAGGGCAGTGGAAATAATATGTTCTCTCACTTTCTCCTCCTCTCTTTCCTTCACATACCTACTTAGCTATGCTACATGAAGGACAATTGGAGCTGGACCGTTAGACCAATTCTTCACAAAATGTGAAGCAGACAGGCGGCTGTCTCCCCCACACACTAGTTCTAACCAATGCATTTAATGACTATCATTAACTAATACATCTGTGGTCCATTTAAATCCAAGTTCAGCATCTGCTTCTTTCTTCGCTTCCTGCAGGTCCAGTGAAAGTTACAGAGAGTAAGGGGAGAGGGGGGGGGGAGAATGGCAGGTCTTAAAATAGATCAGATCTAGAGGGTGAAAGGATAAGTCTTCTTCAGATACTTTGAAGAGAGTTCTTTCCATTTTCTTCAGCATGTATTTTAAGTATCATCTCCTGAAAGAACATTGGTAATATATATGTCAGGAAGTATATTTTAGTCTTTCGCAACTGTATTCAGATATGGTTAAAATGGAGTCTGGGACCTGCTGTGTGCAAAGCACATCCTGTGCCACTGAATTAAATCTCACTCCAGATCTTTAAAATGGATAATGAAATAACAGTTTCTTGTACAGTACTTAGAAGTTCTAAGTAGGTTCATTGTAACCAAATGGGGTGACATTGAAAGAAAGAAAACACACTAAAACAATGTTTTCCAACCTTTGGTTTTGGACAATGTGGACATCCATTCCCAGAAGCCTAAGTCAGTACATTAGCTGATCAGTGCTTTGGGGAATTGACTTAGGCTTCAGGGAATTGAAGTCCAAAAACCAAAGGATGGGAAAACACTGCACTAAAGAGTGTGCATCCTCTTACTACATCATTCTTCTACAGTAACTATAACTGGTATAAAATATTATAGTTTCTGAAGTAGAAAGTCATAGTGGCACTCCAGGTAACATGGAGGTAAAAGCCACAAGCAACTCTGACCTAGAAAGTGCTACAGAATAGACAAAGTAGTTGTCCAAGATGGTAAATTGAGTCTGGTCCAATTTGAAAGAAAGCTACTACATCCCATTTCACTTTCTTTATTCATTCTTTGAACACTGGAGATGATCCCATTAGTTTCTACCTCAAGGGTTCCTGCAAAGTTTCCAGCTCCTTTGGAAACCATCATATAGCTTTTGTAACATTCAGTCAGATAGGAGACAATACAGTAGAGTTCAAGCAAGGCAATCAAGCCATAGAGGGTAAATGGAACTGTTCTCCCTTGTAGAGATATATGACTGATGCAAATGAACTTGAGGCTGAGAATGATTCCCCTTGCTCAGGGTTGTAGACTCATCATGGCAGAACATGTAGCACTGGAGACAGCCAGGTAGGCAAAGAAGCAATGGTATTATAAATTATGATGATAGATTTTACTACCTATATGTTTTTAAAGAAGTAAAAATTAAACATTCAGCAACAGGGAGGTGGGGAAAATAGAGACAAAGTGACTAATAGTAATAAAATTTAAATGAATGAATAAAGGTTTCCTAGTATTTGGAAGATGTGCTTCATGGACGGATAGGGAAAGGGATTGAGAAATGTAGTCAGTAAAATGACTATGAAGTAATAGTGGGAAAAGGCCAAGTTATCAGGGCACAAGCTCCATGGTTGCATATCATATCACTAATCCTTGAAGAGAGTTTTAAAAATTAGAGGGCACTTTGAAAGAGAGGACTGTTTTCTGGCAGTTTTTCAAATAAACAATACATAAGTCCCCTATAAAAGATAACAAATGGACACTCCAGTAGAAATAACAGTTGGGCAGACATTTGTCTCACTCCAAGATGTTTATTGTAGATATTCTGTGTTGTTGTTGTTTTAAACAAGTGTGTAGCATGTAGAAGAAATGGAATAATCATATACAACATTTCTAAAAATAATGGTGTACAGTATATCCTATTTCGTCCTTAACACACATTCACCCACATGGACACACTATAAATGCTTTTAGGCAAGGGTTCTCAACCTACGGCCCATGGGCCAGATCTGAACCATGACACCAAATAATCAGGTCTATGCCCTCACTTCAGCTGCCACTTCTGCTTCCACCTCCACCTCATTCCTTGTCCCATCTGATTGTCTTGGTGTGTCCCTAATGGTGCTCCATAGTTAGCAAGGCAGATGTTGTAAGGCTTACAACATCTACCCTTCTATGGAGCTTCGTTAGAAACATGCCAAGCAGAGGGGACAAGGATTGAGGTGAAGGTGGCAGAAGCAGAAGCTGGAGTGAGGGTGTGTGCCAGATAATTTGGTGCCATGCAGTTCCTCCAGTGAAGCGGCGTAGGGGGAGTGGGAGGTGGCTTGGGGTGGTCGCTGGTGGTGGTGGTGGTGGTGGGGAGTGGTGGCTCGAGGGTGGCCACATTGCCAGTGGCAGTGGTGTGGAGGGAGTGGTGGGGTCCACCCACCACACCACCACTGCCACCAAAGGCAGCGATAACAATGATGGCCCCTATCTGGCCCATCAACAGTCTGAGAGGGCGTGATCCAGCCCACGGCTTTAAAAAGTTGAAGACCCCTGCTTTTAGTTGGGATTACAGTAAAACCTTGTATAACAAAAATGATTGGTTTCTGTTATGTATGTATGTATGCATGTTCATTATACTGTAAAAGCAAGAATGTAACCACTCAGATACAAACGATACCAGCTGTAAAAGAACGCGAGCAGACAGCCCATAGAGGGCAGCTGCGAGCGTTCAGCCTCACATGGTTCACATTGCTCAATCACGGACAGCCGCGGGAAAACCTTCCCCGCATTCAGCAGCAGAAGAAAGAGGCGTGCCTGGGCGAGGCCACGCCGGTAGCAGCCAATCAGCTACCATGCTACAAGATTCAAATGTAGAGAGCTACTGTATATATTGAGATGTATCACCGCCATTACCTCATGCTTCACTGGAACCTCATGCAATAAACCTGAGTTAAACCAACCCTTCGGTTGTCCGGTTGTCTTTGGTCCCATACACTAAATTGGCGACGAAGGTGGGATCATGGCTGCCCACGGGACCAAGACATGCGCCGGCTACGTGATCAAGAAGCCGGGAGACTTGGAGCTGTTTGAAATAGACTTCAACGCAGCGCTGGTGGAGCTCGAAGTCTCAGATGAGGCCAAAAAGAGGGCCATTTTCGTCCGCATGCTCGGACACGAGACCAAGAGGACCTTGGTGGACCTGATCGCGCCAAGGAAGGTGAGCGACCTCAAAGCCACAGAGCTCCTGGCGGCGTTGCGCGCCCATCTCCGGCCAGCAATAGCGATGTTCCCCGCTCGGAGCGCGTTCTGGAGGCGAGTCCAGGCACCTGGGGAATCGGTCGATGAGTTCGCCGCGGCCCTGCGGTTGGCCGCCGGCCCATGCAAGTGGGAGCTCCCCGAAATCACCCTCCGGGACTGCCTGCTCTGCGGTCTGAGGGACACAGAGACTCAGCGCGCGCTGATGAAAAGGGAGCCGCCTCCCTCGTGGCAACAAGTCCTCGACACGGCACAGGCCGCGGAGGCCACTTCTGCCGGGGTGCACGAGCTCCAGGACTGGCGCCCGAAGACCGCCAAGGCGGAGAGCTTGGTGCGCGCGGCCCGGCGAGTTTCGAACTCGTCTGCGGAGAGCGGCGACGACGAGGACGTCCGGAGGGTCCAGAGAGAGGGCCGGCGCTGCGACGGCTGCGGCGCCGCCCACGCCCGCGCCAAATGCCCATTCCGCAAGGCCGAGTGCCACAACTGCGGCCGGCGCGGGCACATCGCCAAGGTCTGCCGGAAACGGCGCGAGGCCACCAGGAGTTCTCCAGACCGCTCGGCGAGGCAGGACCGCACCACGAGGCAGGACCGCACCACGAGGCCAAAGGACGGCACCCGGACCACGAGGACGCGGGACGAAGTAGGGCGCATCTCCGACGACAGCGAGGACGACGCGCCGGTTTGCAGCGTTTCCACGGAGCACCCCCGTTACTTCGTTGAGGTAGTAATCCAAGGGGCCCCTGTTAGAATGGAGGTGGACTCGGGTTCTTCATACTCCATTATTTCCCAGGGGGAGTTTATGAAAATCCCCCCCCACATGCGGCCCAAGCTCAAGGCGTTGAGGGCCACACTGAAGGACGTGCAAGGGAACCGCATCCCAGTGTTGGGGGTTGGGAAGTTCCGGGTTCAGTTTAAAAAGCACACCGCAACGCTTCCCCTAGTCGTCCTCAAGGGAGGTAAATGCAGCCTCCTCGGGACTCAATGGTTCCAGCCCCTGGGATTGTTCATTGGGGGGGTTCACGCCGTGAAAGCACACGCCGCCGGGACTGATCCAATACAGAGCGTGTGCGATGCGCACCCCGAGGTTTTTAAAAAGGGGCTCGGGAAATTCAAGGGCCCCCCAGTGACTTTCGACCTGGACCCTGCAGTACGCACAATCAGACTTAAACCGCGCAGAGTGCCTTTCGCACTAAAGGACAAAATAGAGGCGGAGTTGGACAAGTTGGTGGGCCAGGGGATTCTTGTTCCTGTTGATTCTGCGGAGTGGGAAACTCCGATTGTAACAGCGCTCAAGGCCAACGGGGAGGTCCGCATATGCGCTGATTACAAGTGCACCATCAATAAGGCGATCCGCCCTAATGCGTATCCGGTGCCGGTAGTCAGCCACTTGTTGGCCAGGTTACACGGGGGGAGGTGTTTCGCTAAACTCGACCTGGCCCAAGCCTACCAGCAACTCCCAGTGACCCCCGCCGCAGCTGCTGCGCAGACCATAGTCACCCACAAAGGGGCGTTCCAGGTATCGCGCCTCCAATTCGGCGTGAATTCGGCGCCCGGGATCTTCCAGTCACTTGTGGAACGCCTCCTGAAGGGGTTAGAGGGGGTGTTGCCCTATTTTGATGACGTATTGATTACAGGGGGGAGCCGGGCCGAGTTAGCAACAAGGTTGGGAAAGGTCCTGACTATATTCGAAAAGGCGGGGTTGCGGTTGCGAAAAGACAAATGCGTCTTCTTCGCTACAGAAGTTGAGTTCCTGGGGTTCCGTGTCACGCCCGAGGGAATAAGGCCAGCACAATCCAAGGTAGCCGCCATCAAGAAGGCCCCTCGCCCCACCTCCAAGCCCGAGTTGCAGTCGTTCCTCGGACTGCTCAATTTCTACCACTCCTTCCTCCCGCGGAAGGCAGCCGTGGCAGAAC
Organism: Bradypodion pumilum; assembly: GCA_035047305.1. Lineage (NCBI taxonomy): Eukaryota > Metazoa > Chordata > Lepidosauria > Squamata > Chamaeleonidae > Bradypodion > Bradypodion pumilum. The sequence continues at coordinate 178,070,151 of JAWDJD010000003.1, forward strand.
CGCTGCACAAATTGTTAAAAAAGGACGAGGCATGGAAGTGGGGCGACGACCAGGAGAAGGCTTTCAATGACCTGAAGCGACTCCTGGCATCAGATGCCGTACTGACCCACTTCAATCCCAAACGCCCAGTGGTCCTGATTTGCGATGCATCCCCGGTGGGGGTGGGGGCGGTGTTATGCCACGTGCTGGAGAACGGTAGGGAGGCCCCGATAGCGTTCTACTCTAGGTCTTTGTCCCAAGCGGAGAGAAACTATGCCCAGACAGACAGGGAAGCACTAGCAATAATTGCGGGGACCAAGAAATTTCATGATTTTGTGTACGGCCGCCCCTTCACCATAGTGACTGACCATAAGCCTCTGTTAGGCATCTTCACCGCAGATAAGCCCACACCCCAGATCCTGTCCCCGAGAATGCTCAGGTGGGCCATCTTTCTCAATGCGTATCAGCACGCGTTGGTATACCGGCCCGGGAAGGAGATCAGCCATGCCGACGCCCTGTCGAGGTCCCCCATTCCCCGGGATGGCTGCCACGTGGGCGGAGTAGAGAGGGACCATCAGGTCTTAATGATAGAGGTTCTAGACTCCCCTCCAGTAGTACCGGCCGACATCGCCCAAGCGACAGGCAAGGACAAGACGCTGGCCACAGTTTGCTCCTGGGTACAGAAAGGGTGGCCCGTGTCTTCCCCAGCAGCGGAATTCGACACATTTTTCAAAAAGAAACTAGAGTTGTCCCTAGAGAGGGGTTGCCTTTTGTGGGGACAGCGGGTAGTGATCCCCACGCCTCTCCGGCCGAGGGTGCTTAAACTGCTGCACGTCAGCCACCCGGGGATCGTCCGCTCAAAGGCGCTGGCCCGCAGTTACTTTTGGTGGCCCCAGCTAGACGCTGACATTGAACACATGGTCGGCACTTGCGAAGCGTGCCAAAGCTCAAGGCCAGAAGAGGCTCGCTCGCCACCTAGGGAGTGGGACACGGCTAGGGGGCCCTGGTCCCGGATACATGTAGACTTTGCTGGCCCGTTCAGGGGAACGCTTTTTCTCCTCGTGGTGGACGCGTTCTCCAAGTGGTTGGAGGTCATTCCAGTCTCGAGCACCTCCTCGGCCACAACAATTAAACAGTTAAGGAGGGTCTTTTCCACGTTCGGTTTACCCTACACCCTCGTCAGCGATAACGCCAGCTGTTTCACGTCCGCCGAGTTCGGGGCATTCTTGGAGCGCAACGCCATTCGGCACGTCACCTCTGCCCCCTTTCACCCGGCCACCAACGGCCAAGTAGAGCGCCTCGTGCACACCACGAAAGACGCGCTACTGCGCATGGGGCCCGGAGACCTCGACCTGAAATTGTGCCAATTCCTGCTAAGATACATGGTCACCCCACTAGCGTCAGGGTACTCCCCCGCAGAGCTGTTGATGCGCAGGAAGCTGGCCACGGGAATCTCCAAGCTAGACCCCACGAGAGTAGAGGACAAGGGGCGGAACATAGGGGTGGTACCCGCAAAGAGTTTCAGCGTAGGCGCCCCGGTGCATTGCAGGAACTACGCCAGCGCGGGGCCAGCCTGGGTGCCGGGCACCGTAGTAGAACAAACCGGCCCCGTCTCATACCGCGTAGAAACCAGTACAGGCTTCCTGTGGAGGCGGCACGTGGACCAACTCAGGCGCAGGGTCCCCGGAGAGCAGGACGGAGACGAGAATAGCATCGAATCAGCGTTAGGGTACTCCCCCACCCGCTTAACCCAAGGGGGAGGAAAAGGGGAGCATGGGTCCCCACCAAGGGGGGAGGAAAGGGAATCGATCCACAGAAATCTTTTGCGGGAGTCCCCGAAAAAATGGAAGAGCCCCGACCACACATATACCCCGCGGGAGTTTCCCCGAAACACAGATGCCCATAGAAGTTTAGACGTTGATTCACAGTACCAGGGGGAGTTAGCGGAGTGGTCCCCCACCCGTCCTAGCGAAAAGAGGGGTTTCAGTTCAGCCCCTGGTACCTCCAGTCCCAGTAGCCCCTGTGAGTCAGAATGCGATATAGCGCCATTTCCCCAGAGACCGACACCCCCAAGACGGGAGGCGTCAGCGAGTCCGCCCACCACAGTCTCAAGGTCCCCCGAGCAGGAATCAGAAGGTAGCCGAACCACAAGGGCGACCTCATCGGTTCCGCGGTTCACAATAGGAGGGTCCCCGGGGTCAGAGAGCAACAGGCAGGGGTTCACCTCCCAACTATTCATTCCCTTCCCATCCCCGGGCGCGAGGCAGGCACAGACGCCCCACAGAGCCACTAACGAATCCCCGTTTCCTGTTGCAGGACAAGCACCCGTGGAGTCAGGGATCACAGGCTCTCCAGTACTAGGTCAGACGCAAGCGCGTCCCAAGCGCACGTGCGGCAAGCCACAATGGTTGCGGGACTTCGTCCCATCCTAGGGGGGAGGGATGTTATGTATGTATGTATGCATGTTCATTATACTGTAAAAGCAAGAATGTAACCACTCAGATACAAACGATACCAGCTGTAAAAGAACGCGAGCAGACAGCCCATAGAGGGCAGCTGCGAGCGTTCAGCCTCACATGGTTCACATTGCTCAATCACGGACAGCCGCGGGAAAACCTTCCCCGCATTCAGCAGCAGAAGAAAGAGGCGTGCCTGGGCGAGGCCACGCCGGTAGCAGCCAATCAGCTACCATGCTACAAGATTCAAATGTAGAGAGCTACTGTATATATTGAGATGTATCACCGCCATTACCTCATGCTTCACTGGAACCTCATGCAATAAACCTGAGTTAAACCAACCCTTCGGTTGTCCGGTTGTCTTTGGTCCCATACACTAAAGTTTCACAAGGCACTTCGTTATACGATTTTTTTTGTTATACCATGCTTGCATCGTATAATGCAAATCCCTATGGGATGCATCGTACAATGAAAGTCTCTATGGGAAAAATTGTACAAAGAAAATCTCTATGGAAAAAATTGTACAAAGAAAATTTTTTGTTATACAATTTTTTCCATAGATATTTTTGTTGTATGATTTTTCCCCCATAGGGAAGCACTGCGTCGTACAACGAAAATTTTCATTGTACGATGCAACATTTTTTCAAATTCTCTTCATCGTATAGTGTTTTTGTTGTTGTTGTTGTATGATGCATTCGTTATACGAGGTTCCTCCACTATATATTTATAGGCAATGATGGTAGCTATAGAATTTTTGGACTCCATTGCCAGAATTCTCCAGGAATTCCTCTAGCCAGAATTGTAGGAGCTGCAAGCTACGAAATCCTGACAATTGTGTTTGTTACTGACCTCTGGGCCTCCATGGGCCTTTTGACCCATACTGCCTCTGAAAAAGAAAGTAATGACTGGGCATGTCAAAAGTGGTTGAGATGTGCACTTTATATTGAGCCCAATGAAAAGAGATTTATCCCATGACCCCTTGCAGTTTTGTCATACCAGCCATTTCTGTTTTCTTCAGGTAGACAGAAAGAGCCTCCTCAAAGATGGTGGTATTTTTGAACCACAATCAGGCATACCCTGTTAACGGCAACCTTGTGTTGCCGGCTAATCTTTCTCACACTGTGTCAGGTATAAGGAACTGCAGAATGAACCCACTAAAAGGTGCCTTCATTTTGGCAGTTTCACATCTGGCCTAGACACGGAATAAGTGGAAATGATGCTCCAGAGGCCCATGGAAGCTCACATGTCATTAATTACACAGCAGCAGCTCCCAAAATGGCAGCAGCTCCCAAAATGATAGTGTTGAGTGTGTTCCCAGTGATTTATGGGAGTTGCAGTCCAAAAATGTCCAAAGGCACCATGTCTATTTATAGCAGGCTTCCTCAACCTTGGCCCTCCAGCTATTCTTGGACTTCAATTCCCAGAAGCCCAAGTCAGCATTCCTGCTGATCAGAGCTTCCGGGAATTGAAGTTCAAGAACAGCTGGAGTGCCAAGGTTGAGGAAGCCTGCTTTATAGGTACATGTTTAAGACTACAAGGCTTGGATTTTCCATGTTGAATAAGTCAAGAATGAAGTACAAAATGGATGGTTAATTAACTCTGATAGTACACAAGAAAAACTTACTTTTCATAGGCACTGAGCTAGTATTCATCTTCTTGAGACTCAGTAGAACTGTCTCCTGTCTCAGATGATCCACTTTCTTCCTTTTTCTTTTCCTTCCCTTTCTTCTTTTTCTTCGCATCATACTTTTTTTTCCTACCTATACAACTGCATTGATATTTTATATTCTTTTTTAAAAATTGATTTTTTTACAGTACATAAAAAATACAAACCCCTCACCCCCAAGAAAGAGCAGGTTGCTTACCTGTAATTGTTGTTCTTCAAATGGTCACCTGTGAAGCTACACAAATGGGTTTTACCCGCGCATGCGCAGTAGCATCGGAATCTTCCAGAGCTCTTTCAGAGTCAAAGACTCCACCCCCACGCCTCCCCACCAGCGGTCCCGCCCCCAACCTTCCCCAGTTCCAAGGTGCCGCCGCAGTAGGAATGTTAAAATTGCGACAGTGACACCAGAGGGGAGGATGGGTGGGAAAGATGTGGCTTCACAGGTGACCACTCGAAGAACAATTACAGGTAAGCAACCTGCTCTTCTCCTTCGTGGTCCCCTGTGAAGCCACACAAATGGGTGATTGAAAAGCTGACTTACCCAGCTGGAGGGGTGTCACTGGAGAACTGCTGAGAGAATACGTCTCCCAAACTGTGCCTCCTGCTTTTGACGGACATCAATCTGGTAGTGTCTGATGAAGGTTGTGGGCTGCTTCCAAGTTGCAACTTGAAAAATCAATGGTAAAGATACTCCACCTGCAAAGGCAGTAGAGGTTGAAGAAGCCCTGGTGGAGTGTGCCCGCAGGTGTTCTGGAACAGGCTTCCGTGCAAGCTGGTACGCTAGGGCAATTGTCTCTACTATCAAGTGAGAGATGTTGGGAGGTTACGCCTTGCCCTTCCTAGGGCCTACGTGGGCAACAAAAAGTCTCTGAGTAAGTCTGAACTCCCTAGTCCTGTCAATGTAGAAAGCTAGGGTCCTACGCACATCCAGGGTGTGCATTGTTTTTTCAACAGCCGTGGAAGGGTTAGGGGAAAAGGTGGGAAGGATAATAGGTTGATTCATGTGGAAAGGAGAGAGAACCTTAGGAAGGAAAGAGACATCAGTATGTAGAGTTACCTTTTCAGAGTAGAATAGGGTATAAGGTGGGTCAGAACGGAGGGCCGCCAACTCACCTACCCTGTGAGCAGATGTAATAGCAAGAAGAAATGCTGTCTTATAAGAGAGAAGGTGCAGAGGTGCTGAAGCGAGTGGCTCAAACAGCCCTTCTGTCAGTTTCTGTAGTACCAGGGGGAGTGACCACTGAGATACTGGGGTGACTCTGTCCGGGTACAGATTTGAGAGGCCCTTCAGAAAAGATTTTAAGGTGTCATTCCGAAAAATGTGTCTAGCTTCAGAGTCAATGGGCTGATGAGCCACAATTGCTGCCAAATAGACTTTAAGGGAGGAGATTGAAAGGCCAGATTGCTTGAAGTACAGCAAAAACTTCAACACAGTGGGCAAGGTTGTTGGTGTGGATGGGAGTTTTGCATCAGTAGTGAAGGAAATGAATTTTCTCTACTTGTTGTTATAGCTAGCAATAGTCGAAGGTTTCCTTGATGCCAGCAGCACTCTCTTTAGTGTGGGCGAATTAACCACACAGTCAGTTTGAGTGTGCAGACCTCTGGATGGAGAACCTGAGCGTGGTTCCTCGAGATGATGTCTGGTTGCAAAGGAAGAAGGCGATACTGAGAGGAAATGTTCATGAGGGATGTGAGCCAGGCTTGTCTCAGCCACCATGGAGTTATTAGAATGGCATGTGTGAGGCGATGTTGCAGGAGAGACACAACATGATACAGAAGTGGAAACGGAGGGAACATGTACAGAAACTCCCTAGTCCAGTCCATCATGAAGGCATCTCTGAGTGACCCTGGCCCGATTGGAGCAATAACGGGCGCATTTCTTGTTGAGATGCGTTACAAAGCGGTCCAGTAATGGTTGGCCCCAGCACTGTGTCAGAGAAAGATAGATGGTGCGGTTGAGTTCCCATTCGTGTAGTTGGCTCGACAACCTGCTCAGGTGGTCTGCTTCCACATTGTTGACCCCAGCCAGATGTACCGCTTTGGGGAATACATTGCGTTGAACACACCAATCCCAGAATGCTATGGTCATGTGGAGGAGTGAGTTCCTCCCTGTTTGTTTATGTAAAACATTGCAGTTGTGTTGTCTGTGAGAATTTGGACAATTTGGTTGGTTATGACTGGTTCGAATGCTTTCAATGCCTTCCCAATTGCAAGGAGCTCTAGGTTGTTGATGTGCAGTTGACGTTCCTGAATTGACCAGTGGCCATTGATTTGAAGTCCCTGGCAGTGTGCGCCCCATCCAGAGGTTCTGGCATCCGTAGTTACTTGGATAGTCGGAGTCAGTGGCACGAAGTATCTGCCTGTGGTCAGGTTCGGTGGGTGAGTCCACCATCTCAGTTGTAAACGCAACTGTTTGGGAATGTATAAGGGCGTTGACATGGAGTCTGTTTGGTGGTTGAAGCTGTGAAGAAACCAGAATTGTAGGGGTCTCATGCGTAGACGTGAGAGTTGGATGATTGTGGTCGTGGAGGCCATGTGGCTGAGCAACCGGAACACTGCTCTCGCTGAGACCTGTCTGGCAGTGATGATGGATCTGGTTGTTTGTATAATAGTCTGAATTCTTCTCTGTGGAAGAAAGGCTGTGCCTGCAATGGAGTTCAAGCATGAACCGATGAACTCGATGTCTTGAGTGGAGCTGAGATGTGATTATTTTATGTTGACGTGTAGACTGAGACCCTTTAAAATGGAAAGAACGAAGGTGATATCCAGCGAAGCCTGATGTTGTGATCTGGAAACCAGGAGCCAATCGTCTAAATATGGGGAAATGGTGACACCCTTTGTTCTGAGGAATGCGGCAACCGGGGCCATGCATTTTGTGAATGCTCGAGTTGCAGTGCATAGGCCGAATGGTAGGAGGTTGTACTTGAAGAGGTATGGGTCCAGAGAAAAGCAGAGGTATTTCCGATGATCCTCCCGGATTGCAATGTGAAAGTAGGCATCGGTGAGATCTATGGATGTGAACCAACAACCTTTGTAAAGTAAATGTAAAATATTTTGAAGGGTGACCATTTTGAACTTTTTGACTTGTATGTACTGATTGAGGTCTCGGAGATCTCAAATCGGGCGAAGACCTCCATCTTTCTTGGGAACTGCAAAATATTTTGAATAAGACCCTGTGTGGATTGTGGATGGAGAGACCAAGAGAACGGCTCCCTTTTTGTAGAGGGTCAGAATTTCTTCTGCCAGAACAGGCGAGGGTAGGGTGAATCTTGGTCTCCCAAAGGGAGGTTGTGTGGTGAATTCGAGTGCGTAACCAATTTTGATGATAGATAAGACCCACCAGTCTGTGGTGATGCTTTGCCAATTGTTGACGAAGGGGGAGAGAGGCATGATTGAGGTTGAAGTAATGGATCCTGAAGGATGGGAGTCAAAACCGTTTGGGTTTTGGGGGGTTATATTTGAAGGATGTCCTGGGTCTGGATCTCTGGTTCTCTTGCGAGAAGAGAGGAGGTGGAGGAGGAAGACGAGTTGTACCTTGATAGGTGTTTTGTTGAGGTCTATAATAACGCTGTGGAGGGTAAAAATGAGGCCTCCAGTTTGGGTGGAATGTGTGTTGGTGTTGATTGGATAACTTCATCCATGTGGCAGAAGATTTTTTTCTTCTGGTACTCATCTAGAATATCATCAGTCTTTTGGTGAAAAAGCCCTTCACCATCAAAGTCCATGTCTTCGATTTTGACTTTCGCCTCATCTGGAAAGTCAGTGGACTTTAGCCATGCATAACATCGTAGGGATATTGCGGTAGCGAGCGCACATGCAAAACAGTCAGAAACGTGGTGTGACAGCATAGATTGTTGGGCAGCTAACCTAAGGGCCTCTTCTTGAACCAATGCCAAGGCTTCCTTCCGTTCCTCAGGAAGGACATCTACGATGGGATTAATTTTTTTCCATAGAATTCTTTGATATGCCCCCATAACAGCCTGGTAATTGGCAGCCCTGATTCCCAAGGTAGACGTCGAGTAGACCCGTCTGGCTGCTGTATCCATCTTCCTCCCATCCCTATCAACAGGAGTGGAGGAGGGTCATCGCCTGAAGCCAGGTTGAGCGGTTTCCACCATCACAGTTAGGCTGAGGGTGTTTAGAAAGAAATTTAGCCTCATCATCTAGCACCTTATACATGTTGTCAATGCGTTTGGAAATGGGAAATGTGGAGGAAGGTTTAACCCAATTCTCCTTTAGTCATTCCAGTATAGAAGGCACCATGACAAGCTGGATTGGGTGTGGTTTATTCTTGGATATAGGGTCAAATACCATATCCACTTGTTTGGGATCCTTTCTCTTTGCCTCCAGATTGAGAGACTTTGCCATTTTGGCTACCAGTTCTGTATAGGCCCTGAAATCATCTGGGGGTGAGGAGGGATATGATTCCATTACCCCAGATGCAGAGGAAGAAGGGGCTGGTGAGGCTGGTTGAGACCATGTGGGAGTTGAAGGTTCTGGCATGGAGGTGGAAGATGATGTTGACGTGGAGACTGAAGTGGAATTGGGCCTCACAGTACATGCTTCTGAGGCTTGAAGCTGGTGTTGCTTTTTAGCTTTTCCATGTCTGCCTCTCTTATGATGTCGAGATTGACGACAGTCATCATTGGAGGAGAATGAATCCTCAGATGTCGATGACACTGGAGGCTGCTCCCAATAGGGGAGAGCTCTTCGGTGTTTATTCTTCCCATGACGTCGAGACACGGAAGGAGGGCAAAGGCTCCATTCCATATTGTCATATGGCTGAAAACAGGCATTGGCCGCGGGAGAAGTGGGAGCAGGTGGAGGGGCGGCGGGGACTTTAAAATCTGCTCCGAACGCGGACGCCGCCACGGCTCCTTCTCCAAGTCAGGCATTGGCCACGGGAGAAGTGGAAGCAGGTGGAGGGGCGGCGGGGACTTTAAAATCTGCCCCGAACGCGGACACCACCACGGCTCCTTCTCCCAGTCAGGCATTGGCTGCGGGAGAAGTGGGAGCAGGTGGAGGGGCAGCGGGGACTTTAAAATCTGCCCTGAACACGTGGATGCCGCCACGGCTCCTTCTTCCGGTCAGGCATTGGCCGCGGGACAAGTGAGAGCAGGTGGAGGGGCGGCAGGGACTTTAAAATCTGCCCCGAACGCGGATGCCACCACGGCTCCTTCTCCCGGTCAGGCATTGGCCGTGGGAGAAGTGGGAAGATGCCGATGTTTCTGCTCCTTGGGACTTACTATGGTTGAGAGGGGGCTATATTGTTCTGTGTAACTTTGTAATTGTTGTGCATTTGGATATATTGTATTTTAGATATTTCTATGTAGCCTTGCCTCCAGCTGAGACACATTGTATTATTGTATACTTATGTATTTTACTTGTATTTTTTTCTTTATAATTTGTACTTTATATGTATTTGTTTTGCATTTCATATTTTGTATGTAAACCCTTTGGGGGTATGTATATGTTGTTAGCCGCCCTGAGTCGGCCTGTGCTGAATAGGGTGGGGTATAAATCGAATAAACATAACATAACATAACCAATCTAATTATGGAAATAGGCAAGGTAAATCTAGGCTAGTTAAACTATTCTCGCAATGAGCGAGGGGGGGACACAGTACATACTATATGGAGCAATAAAGAACTGTAATAATAAACTATTTCAACTATAATCGCAACAAGCGAGGGGGGACACAGAAAAAACTATCTATAAGAGTAGAAGTAAGAGAAAAAGAGATAGACGTAAGAGAAAGAGGGAATATTTTCAAATGCAGTAACCGTTAAAAAGGCGCGAAGGGAGCTCTGAAAAAGACAACCGATCGTCTGTGGCGGTAAAAAGAGAACTGGGGAAGGTTGGGGGCGGGACCGCTGATGGGGAGGCGCAGGAGTGGAGTCTTTGACTCTGAAAGAGCTCTGGAAGATTCTGATGCTACTGCGCATGCGCGGGTAAAACCCATTTGTGTGGCTTCACAGGGGACCATGAAGAAGAACATATATTACAATACACAAATACAGTGGTACCTCATACAATGATTTTAATCTATTACACGTGGCTCGTTGTTGTATGAAACAATTGCTATACAATACATGCATTGTATAGCGATTTTCCTTATGGGATGCATCATATAACATATATATATATATATTGCTAAGTGGTTTTTCCCACTGAAAATTTGTTGTATGATTTTTCCATAGGGAAAATTGTTATGCGGGACACCATTTTCCGCCCAAAACCTAATTGTTATGCAATTTTATTGTTATACGGGGCAATTGTTGAATGAGGTTCCACTGTACATTAATAAGCATGTTCCCATCACTCTCTTAGTAGACACTCTATTCTACATTTTACATTTGTGTTAGTTTATTAGTTTATTTTGTTAATCTATCACCCTTTCCCCAGAAACCCTATGTTTCTTGTCCGGGTTTCACCCCTCTTCCCTTAACAAATAAGTAATCATCAATGAATTCCCCACCACCACCACTCATATATCTCAAAAATAATTTCCTTTTATCAGACCTTTTTTCATTTTTAACTCACTGGGTCAATTTATCATTTAACGCCATATCCCACAATTCTTTATACTAGTTTTCCAATCTAAAGTTTGTATATATTTCCCAATTTTTAGCTATCGACAATCTTGCAGTCGTCATCATAACAATGATTATATTTCTCTTATTCATATCTACTATTATATTTCCATAACCCATTAATAAAGCAGTTGTGGAACACAGCTGCAATTTTAACATATTATTTAACAGGCTACTGTATCTGGCTTCATTAGTTTTTGGAACCTGCAAATCTCCTTTCACGCTAATGTTCTCCCTCTCTCTCCCTCTTGTTTCTCCACCCCTACTTTCCCCTCAAGGGACTGCAATAGCTTAGTGGTTAAGATGCTTAACTTGATGACTGGAAGGTTGGCAAGTCAGCAGTTTGAGACCTGAATGCTGCACAACGGAGTGAGCTCCTGTCTCGGTCCCAGCTCCCACCAAACTAGTAGTTTGAAAGCAAGAAATGACAAGTAGATAAATAGGGACCGCTTTGGTGGGAAGGTAAGCAGCGTTCCGTGCACTCCGGTGTTCAGTTATGCCTGCTACATATCCATGGAAACCTTTTCAAATGCAGACAGCGCTGGCTCTTTGGCTATAAGCAGAGATCCCTAGAGTCAGGTTGTATTTTTTTTCCTTTCTCCTTTGCCTTTTGCGTTCCTTCTTTCCTCTGCTATTTTAAGAGCCTCCTCTGACAACCACTTTGCTTTTTTGCGCTTATTTTCTTTTGGTATAGTTTTCCTTGCTGCCTCCTGCATAATGTCTCTCATCTCTGTCCATAATTCTTCTGGTACTCTGTCTATCTGGTCCAGACCATTGAATCTGTTCCTCACCTCCACCGTATATTCCTTGGGTATGTTGTCTAGATCATATCTATCCAGCCTATAAGTTTTCCCTATTTTCTTCAGTCTGAGCCTGAATTTTGCGATCAGTAGATTGTGATCTGAGCCACAGTCCGCTCCAGGTCTTGTTTTTGCTGACTGTATGGAGGTTCTCAATCTTTGGCTGCAGAGTATGTAGTCAATTTGGTTTCGATGTTGGCCATCTGGTGATGTCCATGTCTAGAGTCTCCTCTTGTGTTGCTGGAAAAGGGTGTTTGCTATGACTAGTGTGTTATCTTGGCAGAACTCTATCAGTCTTTGCCCTGCTTCGTTTTGTGTTCCCAGACCAAACTTGCGTTATTCCGTCCACTTTTTGATTTCCTACTTTTGCATTCCAGTCTCCTAAGATAATGTGGACATCGTTTCTTGGTGTCTGTTCTATAAGATGTTCTAGGTCCTCATAGATCTGGTCTATTGTGGCTTTATCTGCACTAGTGGTTGGTGCATATATTTGGATTACAGTGATATTAAATGATTTGCTTTGTAGTCTGACTGACATCATTCTTTCATTTTTGAGATTGTATCCCATTACTGCTTTTCTCACTCTTTTATTTACAATTATGGCCACTCCGTTTCTTCTGAGGTTTTCTTGTCCACAGTAGTAGATATAATGGTTTCCAGAGCTGAATTCGCCCATACCTGTCCATTTTAGCTCACTGATTCCCAAGATATCAATGCTTTTCATTTCCTTTTTTACTACTTCCAGCTTTCCTTGGTTCATTGATCTTACATTCCATGTCCCTATGCAATATTGTTCCTTACAACACTGTATTTCTCCTCCCCCTTTCCTGCCCATCCCTTTCTGTCCATCTAATGTGCTGAGCATCCTTCCTCTGATTCCTCTGATTTGTCCCTTTGTTTTGCCTTTGCTTTGGTCAATAGGCTTTTCTTGGCAAACTCCCTGGCGTGCTTTGTCAGTTTCTACGTCATTCCCCCCCCCCCATCATACATATTATCACAGTTTAAAACAAGGTAACATCATGCATGTTATCACAGTTTAGGGCACAATATCAGTTTAGAACACAATATCAGGCTAAAAATTGAGTTAATTTTCTGCTGTTACTTAACTATTTCAAGTCACTATGTAAGTCAGTTTCTTATAAAAGGCAAAGGAGAAAGGAAAAAATACAATCACTTAAAGAATTTCAAAGAAAAGCAAGGAGAGATAAGGAAACCTACCTAAATGAACAGTAAAAAGAAATAGGGGAAAACAACACAAGAGGCAGGACTAGAGATCTCTTTTAAAAAATTGGGGAAGTCAAGGGAACGTTCAAAGCAAAAATCATGATAAAAGACAAAGATGGCAAAGAGTTAGCGGATGCAGAAGAGATAAAGAAAAGATGGAAAGAGTACACAGAGGAACTTTACAAAAAAGACTTAAACACCCCTGATAATAAGAATGAGGGGGAAATTAAACATGAACCAGACATCCTAGAGAGTGAAGTCAGAAAGGCCCTAAAAGCACGGCAAATAACAAAGCCAGTGGAGATGATGGTATCTCAGTTGAATTCTTCAAAGCCCTCAAAGATGATGGAATCATGCTACTACATGCTATATGCCAGCAGATTTGGAAAACGAAACAGTGGCCACAGGATTGGAAAAGATCAGTATACGTCCCAATCCCAAAAAAGGGCAATGCCAAAGAACGTTCAAATTATCGAACAATTGCGCTCATCCCACAAGCTAGCAAAGTGATGCTCAAGATAATACAGGATAGACTGCAGCAGCTTGTAGAAGCAGAACTACCAGAGGTGCAGGCTGGGTTCAGAAGTGGCAGGGGGACCAGAGACCACATTGCCAGCATATGTTGGATCATGGAGAAAACAAAGGAATACCAGAAACAAGCTTACTTCTGCTTCATTGACTACACCAAGGCCTTTGATTGTGTGGACCACAACAAAATGTGGCAAGTAATTTAAGAGATGGGAATACCAGAACACCTCATATGTCTCATGAGAAATCTGTACATGAGTCAAGAAGCAACAGTTAGGACAGAGTATGGAATGACGGAGTGGTTTGGAATAGAAAAAGGAGTAAGACAAGGCTGCATTTTGTCACCCTGCTTTTCAACTTATGCACAGAGAACATAATGTGCAATGCAGGGATGGAGGAATCACAATATGGGATCAAAATTGCTGCAAGAAACATCAACAATTTGAGATATGCAGATGATACCACCCTAATGGCAGAAAGTGAGGAAGACCTAAAGAAGCTCCTGATTAGGTTGAAAGAAGAGAGTGCAAAAGCTGGCCTGAAACTCAATATCAAGAAAACCAAGATAATGGGAACAGGCCATATCAGTCCCTGGAAAATAGATGGGGAAGAAGTAGAAGCAGTAACAGATTTTACTTTCTTAGGATCCAAGATCACTGCAGATGGAGATTGCAGCCATGAAATAAAAAGGCGACTGATTCTTGGGAGACAAGCTATGAAAAACCTGGGGAACATAGTGAAAAGTAGAGACATCTCACTGCAAACAAAGGTACGCATAGTCAAAGCAATGGTATTTCCGGTGGTAATGTATGGTTGCGAGAGCTGGACCATTAGAAAGGATGAGCGAAGAAAAATAGTTGCCTTTGAAATGTGATTCTGGAGGAGAGTTTTGAGAGTCCCTTGGACAGCGAGGAGAACAAATAGGTCAATATTAGAAGAGATTAACCCTGAGTGCTCATTAGAAGGTCAAATAGTAAAGATGAAGATGAAGTATTTTGGACATCAAATGAGAAGAGAGGATTCACTTGAGAAGGCCTTGATGCTGGGGAAGGTGGAGGGCAAAAGAAGAAGGGGTCGGGCGAAGATGAGATGGCTAGATGGTATTGTAGATACAATGGGCATGGGGCTGTGCGGACTAAGGAGGATGGTGGAGGACAGGGGTGCCTGGAGAGCGATGGTCCATGGGGTCGCAAAGAATCGGAATCGACTGTGCGACTGAACAACAACTAGAGTCAGATATGACTGGCATTCTAAAAAGGGCAACCTTTACCTTACTTTCCCCTCACCCTGGTCGTCTTCTTTCCTTCATATTATCATTCACTTCCCCTAACACATACCGGTAAATGGAGCTTCCTATTTTAATTTTGGAGATACATATCCTTCTAATCAGTGGTGGGCATCAGCAGGTTTGCACCAGTTCACCAGAACCGGTAGCAGAAATTCTTGCTGGCCCTGCCCATCCAAGTTTTGAAATAAAGTAGTCCTAATTCAGGTGCAACGCAGGGCTTTCCCCTGGCCATGCCCACCATACGATGCCCATAGTGTGGTAGTAAATTTTTTTGGAGCCCACCACTGCTTCTAACAATTCATTGTTGTTGTTCAGTCGCACAGTCAATTCTGACCCTTTGTGATCCCATGGACCATTGCCCTCAAGGCACCTCTGTCCTCCACCATCCTCCTCAACCCACCCAGCTCTGTGCCCATTGCATCTACAATACCATCTAGCCATCTCATTTTTGGCCTCCCCCTTCTTCTTTTGCCCTCCACCTTTCCCAGCAACTTTATGGTACATAACTGTACAATAGATCTAGTTGGACCTAGCAATGGATTTAAATATTATATTTTGAAATATATTCTGTGTATATGAAGTTGATTTATATGCTTTCTTTGGTGAATCAACTGGCTAATAAACTGACTTTTCTAAATAATCCCATTAAAATATTTTCTTGGGATCGATTCCTGTTATCACTTATAACAATCCATGCAAGACCTACACAGAGCTGGCCAAATTTATTCAAAAAGTCAACTTACCTCTGCAACATATACAAACAGAAGATCCCAAAAAGGAAGAATATCAAGCCAACAAATGCTTTCATGTATTCTAAAAAATAATAATGTAACTTTGTTCAGCCTTCTGAGATAACAAGATTTTTATGTACCTTCATCATAAAATTCAGCTTTGACCACCACTCATTTTTAAACCAGCAACAGCTCTCTGCCAATTTTTGTCAATGTTTCAGATAAGTTGATAATTGTCAAGAAGTTTTACTGACTCTTCTGGATAAACATACCTTCAAATGAAATCATATAATTTACTGTATTGTTAGTCGTGTCATCTTCCTTAATTTCTTACTAGGCATGTATTTCACTTAAGATTTTGGAAGAAGGGGAGATGATTTTTCCCCCAAGAAATACACAGGTCACAGTCTTCCTCGCTAGGGTGAGATGTACAGTCTTGTTATTCATGGTACAGTGGAACCTCATATAATGGTTGCACTATACAATGAATAAATCGTACAACAAATGGAATTTGGAGAAAAACATTGCACTGCACAATGATTTTTATTGTTGTACGATGCAATGCTTCCCTATGGGATGCATCGTACAACAAAAAAAATTATGGGAAAAATCGTACAATGAATATTTTTCTTAGTACAATTTTCCTCATAAATATATTCGTTGTACGATCCATCCCATAGAAATTCGTTATACAATGCATGCATTGTATAGCGATAATAAAAATCGTACGATGGCTAGCCCCGCGGGACAAATTAAATTCTTCATATGAGGTTTTACTGTACCTTTTTTCTATCTTTGTATCTGTACATACACATTGCCATAATCACTATTTTCTTTTCTTATTTTTTCTCTCATGTTTTGGTAATATGTGAGTCATTCTTCAGACATTTGATGTGGCATACATCTTCTTAAATATTTCTTCTAGGATACCTACAGGATGTATCTACAGAAGTCCTACATCTACAGAAGTCATGCATTCCAAATTGCAATGTGTTTGGAATGTGCATTTGAAAGAAAGAAGTGGATTGGCTTCAATTCACTTCCCTTTTACCTGGTAAGATGAGCTGGGCAACTGGAAAGTGTAAGGCTTTTTCTGTTTGTATAAAAGCCTTCTAAAGGCAAATAATATTTTTGGGGAGGGCAGGATATAGGATGAGGAACAGGTGCAAAGTTGGCATATGTGGCCATCCAACTTGTGGCAACTGCCCATCCCTACTACATGGCACATATTCACTTTTCTGCTGCCAACAGAACTTGTATTGTCTGATATATTTATGCTGTATGCTGACTCAAGTCACACGTTGTGTTGAGTGAGGAGGGATAGAAATCTAACAAATAAATAAATAAAATAAATAAACAGTTCTATGCAAGAGAAACCCAGTTCACTTTTATTTTGTATTTTACCTTTTTTTAAAAAAAATTACACTTTTTTCATAGATCTCAGGCACATACACAGCCCTTCTTCATCAGCCTCTCACCATCCTGATAAAATAATCTAGGCTGAGAGACAGAGGCTGCCCCAAGGTTACTTATGGAGCTGGAAAAAGTGCAGAGGAGGGCAACCAGAATGATTCGGGGACTGGAACACCTTCCTTACCATCTGAGGCTCCAACGGTTGGGCCTCTTCACTCTTGAACAATGGCGTCTAAGAGGTGACTTGATTGAAGTTTATAAAATCATGCACGATGTGGACAAAGTAGATAAGGAAAAACTTTTCCCTATCACACAATATTAGAACTAGGGGGCACTCCATGAAACGTTTGGCTACTAGTTCTCAAACAAATAAGAGAAAGTACTTTTTCACCCAGGGGATCACAGGTCTATGGAACTCCCTGCCAGAAGAAGTGGTGACAGCTGTCAGTCTTGATAGCTTTAAGAAAGGATTAGACAAGTTCATGGAGGACAAGGGTATCGATGGCTATAATTATGGATACCTAAGGACAATCTCCAGGTTGGAGAGATAGGCAAGATATCTCTCAATGCCATTTCCAGGGAATCCTAAGCAGGTGAAGGCATCTGCTTGGGAATACCCTGAAGCAAATGGTGAGCCACTGTGTGAGACAGAATGCTGGACTGGATGGGCTGTGGCCTGTTCCAGCAAGGCTGTTCTTATGTTCTTACTACCATTTTTTTGCCCGGACCTGCCGGGTAGTTATTATCTGTGAGTGGGTGGTTGGGGCATAGGTGTCAACTATCCCAATTTGTGCGGGAAAACCCCATAATTTAGCCCTCTTCCTGCCATCACATATTTTTGAATAATCTCCCGTATTTCCCCTTCCTGAGCCCAGGGGCGGAGTTTGCCGGCCTGCCCTCCACCCGGTTTGTGTGGGGAGAGGAAAATGAGAGGGATCTGCCGAGCGGACCCAGCCAGAGCAGGGAAGAATAACGCCGGACTATGGGGGTTAAAAGTAATGCAGTTGGCAGTTCCTCTACCAGGAGAGGAAGCAGAAGTCTCCCCTTCCTTCTTTCTTTTCTTCCTTCCTTCCAGGGATGAATAAGTCACGGCCCTTCATTTTGCCCTGAGAGGGAAGAAGGAAAAACCCTCTGTTGTGTTCTAATAGTGTAACCTTCTACATGTGATAACAATGTATCTGAACCAATGTAACCTTGCCTACGGGTAACAATGTAACCTTCAGCTGATCACTATAAACCCTGTAATAGGACGCGAGCTAATGACCACCAGTTGGCAGCAGCGAGCGTCCAAGCTCTCTTGGTTCAAACCCATCAAAGGCCGCAGCGCGGGAAGTTTCCCGCGGCTACCTACACCTGGACAAGAAGGGCGTGACCAGCCATGACGTCACGCGGGCAGTAGCCAATGGGCTACCGTGGAGCCACATTCAAATACGTTACTACTGTATATATAGAGCTGTTCGTCCGCCATTACCTCATGTTCCCTCTGTCCACCATGCAATAAACCTGAGTTAACCCAGCCCTTGGCTGTTTCCTGTGTCTTGGTTCTCATACACCAAACCCTCCTAACCAGAGATCCCTAAGGAAGGAAGGAGGGTGTGTGCGTGTATGGGGAAAAACAGTGATTGGGAAAGAAAGGGTCCCTCGGGCCCCCCTTTGTGCTTTGCTTCCCCCACTGCAACTACAAATCCCAGAATCCACCACCAGCTTCAGCACAGACCAGGCCACGCCCCTCCGCTCTGCCCAACCATTGCTCTGTCTTTTTGTCTGGGGGAAAAAAGAGGCGGTTCTTTGGTGGAAGGAGGAGGGAAGAAGGTCTCCTTGAGAGTTTTCTTTTTTTTCTCTGCCATTCAGAACACCAGGGAGGAGGAGGCAGAAGGGGGTGGGGGGAAACAGCACAGGGAAGAACCAGCCCGCCTTCTCCCCCCCCCCCCAGGAAGCGCCTCAATCCTCATACAAGTACAGTAATACCTCATACAAAGTCCACTTCATACAACATCAGATTCATACAACATCGGCTAATTCCTTGAAAAAAGTTGCCTCATACAAAGTCGTGTGACGTTGTATGAGGCATTGGGGTTTTCCCAGGTTGCATTGTGCCTGGGCAGTATAAAAGGCAGGGCACATGCGTGCATTGCTCTTGTGGGTTTTGCATGAGGCAAAGAGTGTTTAGGAGTGATTTTGAGCGCGATTTTGGATTTTTTTGAATTTTTTGTCAGAATTTTTAGAAGCATTCCTGGGATTTTTGCAGCATTCTTCAGGTTCTTGGACAATCAGGGTTGTTTGACATGTTTTTGGAATGTTTTTAGCCTTTAGACAATGATTTCTTAAAGTTCTGTCAGTTTCCTTGACTTTGCCCTGAAGTTTGTGCTGTTACAGTACAATGTATCTCTATGGAAACAACATTGTATGAGGCATCACGGCAAGGATTTGGACGTTGTATTAACCATCGCGGCTAAGGATTTTGCATGCCTCATACAAAGTCCAAATCCGTATAAAGTCCAAACTTGTGGAACCAGGTTTTGACGTTGTATGAGGTTTCATTGTACCTTGAGTCAAGATCCACCAAAGGCAGGATTTGGGGGTGGGGGGAGAGAAGGGTCTTATTATTTGAGGGAGGGGTGCTGATGATGAGTGCCTTGCAAGGGGAAGCCCTTTTTCCTGGGTTTCCTCTGTGCGGTGGGGAGAGGGAGGGAGGATGCCCAGAGACGCCACCCCACCCTACCCCAAAGCAGCTGTGATGAAAGCAGTTAATGAAGCTTCTGTAATGTATTTGTATGTTGATTTATCTACATTAATGTTGATATAACAGCAATCAGAAATTGACCATCTCAAGTTCCCAGCTTGTGTAGTGTGTGTGTGTGTGTGTGTGTGCATGCGTACGTGCATGCGTGCACGCTGGCTCTTCAGCTTTGAAACAGAGATGAACACTTAACCCTTGAGTTGGATAGGACTGGCTTTCAAGCAAGGGCAACTTTTACCTTTACCAAATAATAGCAAATCCCTGATTGATATTCAAATTTGCTGTGAAGTTTGGCCCTGTTTATGCAAGTACATAGTAAAGGTCTCCCTTGCTCAAAAGCCAGTTGTATCCGACTCTAGGGTGCAGTGTTCACCTCCATTTACAGCCAAATAGCCAGTGCTGTCTATGTTTGCAGACATTTCATGGCCATGTGGCAGGCATGACTAGAGCCCAGCAAGTCACATGGACAGATTTGGCCCTGCCCACAAAATTTCCCTTATTTTCAAATCCAAAACTTAACAGGTATGGGTTGGGGTGGTTTTGGGGTGTGCTGCACAATGTGTATGTTGACTTCCTCTCTGATTCCTATTCTTCAGAAGAGGATCCATTGTTTTCACATCACACTGTTTTTGTGTATGTAGAATAATAGTGAAGTCAGCTTCCAACCATCTCAGGAATTAGTGCTCTACTAGCAGCATTAAGAGTTTAAAACATGGTCCCACTAGGAACATGGAGAAATGTGACAAGAGAATTAGAGTCAACTCAAAAGTGATCCGTCAGACTTCAGTCTAGATGAAGACAATGAATGACTTACGTGGTACAGCTTTCTTGTAGCATGTTTCTTTATGGTAACAACATCCTAATGCTGAGCACTCAATTCTTGATACATTTGAACTGCAGATTTCATAAAAAGGAATTTCACACACTTCGAGAGAGAAAAGAACATCCCAAAACATTACCAGAAATTACCAATATTATTAGAAAGGATTAGCTTTTAAACTGTTTGAATCAAATTGATGCAAAATTTTGTTGTACCATTAGATATCTTACATTATGAATAGCATTCAATAACCTTAATTCTATAATTTTGAGAGCTTTAATAGTCATAGATTTAGTGCCATTCGCATATAACTGGTTGTGGATAGAAAAACAAAAGCATCTAAGAAGATGTGGCTCTTAGGTGGAATGCCAACAGCTTGAAAATATTGTAATGCATCTCTAAGAGTAGTTGTTTGTGCTAAACATCACTTGGGAGACAAAAGAAAAAGAAAATGAGGGTCAGTGGATGAAGGACAATGTGATGCTCAGAGACACTAAGTCAGGAGTTCCCAAATTTTTCATGCCACAGGCCTGACCATGCCCCCGGACAGCTGAACAGGCTGATCACGTGGTTCCCCCTGCCATAAACGCCACCATAAAATGCGTCCACGGCTGTCATAAATGTGTTTACAACAGCCACAGGTACATTTATGGCAGCGTTTATGGCAGGCACATTTTACGACTGTCCTAAATGTGTCCGCCTCCACTTCCGGTAATAGTGAGGGTGGTGGCAGGCCACATGTAATGGTGCCACGGGCCGTGGTCGGCCTGTGGCCTGTAGTTTGGCCACTCCTGCAATAAGTGTTTCAATGGCTTTGCCCCTCTTGCCATGCTAACAGTTTTCAAGTTGGGGGTTTCTTTTTCTAACTGCTGCCTGTCCTTGCCCAATTAACTTCCCTTTTCAGAACTGTCAGGAAAGTGGATTTCCATATAAATACACAAAATTAGCACTCAAATTAAGGGCAGGTTACTTTCCTGTAACTGTGGTTCTTTGAGTGGTCATCTGTGAATTCACGCATATGAGTGTTTCTGTGCCTATGCAAAACTTACTGAAATATGCTAGAGCTCAAAGCAGCAAGACCATTAGGATCACCGCTCCCTACGTGTGCAACAGGGTGATTAGTGGGAGTAGATAGAGAAGTTTTCTCAACCAATGGGTCATGAAAGCATCTCCTACAGGAACTTTCCCCTGTACTGCTCTGGAGCAGTACTTTCAACACCTTTTGTTTTTGTGAGTGGTGAATAGATCTATGCTCGGCCAATCTCATTTGTTGTAGATTTCAAAGAAAATGGTCTTTGTCTAGGTTCCATTTGTGATCTTTGGACCCTTTCTGACTTAGGATGTCTGCCAGCTAGTTATCTTTACCTGCAACACTGATGGCTATGAGGAATTTATGTCATGGTACTTGCCATTTACAGTGTTCGATGGGCAGTTTATGTCTGTCATGTCCAGGATTGATCTCGTATTACCAGCCAGATCCAGAATGGCTGCCAGACTGTGAATCTGGTTCTTCAAAGTGGAACAGAGGAAGTTCAAAGCAGAAAGACCTATGTCTTGTGAGGATTCAGTTTCATTCAATTTGTCTTCATCTATTATCGAGGCCAGGCAGTCCTCAAGGCTGTGATGAATTTTTGAAGTTTTTTTTTTTACACAATTAGGTATTTTCTCAAAAGGTAGAGGCTGATCTGGAAGATGGGTGAGATGAGTAACTCTCTCTATGAAAAGAGATCTCTATTCCAAGTATGGACCCCCTTGGAGCAGGGAGAGTCTACTCAGCGTGTGCTGTGCTATCTGGTTCCAGTCCAGGGGTTGACTGAGCAGTGGAAAGAAGCTCAAAGACAAGATATCTCATTGTCAGAGGCAGACCCCAGAAACACTAGTACTTCTTGTTCCTTCTCCACAGACTTGGAAGGAGATCTTGTGGGTGACAGGACCATAGATCTTTTTGAAGTTCCTGCTTTGACTTTTGAAATCTTTGATTTTTGTCTCAGATTCAGCTACAATATCCTCACTGGTGTGGAACCAAGCTTAGTGTTACTTGGTGTTTTTTTCAAGACCAAGGAGGTGATTTTTTTGGCATCGATGTCAGTTTGGCAGATGGCTGAGTGGAAAATGCTATTAGTTTTGATGGTATATCCTTGGTTTCCACCAGAGGCATAGGGTTTTTTAGTTTTGTTTTTGGCTGCTTTTGCAGCCTCTGCCGCTTCCCATGGGGGAGGGAGGGAGGGTGGAACAGTTTTGCTGTATTTTTTGTAATTTTTGCCATGTTTTCAGCATTTCGTGTGGTGGCAGGGAGCTTCCAGTGGTGCCTAGGTCCGCACCATGGACCGGATTAATTGGTGCCACTGGCCATATTAGGCCCACAGGCTGTAATCATGACTACAAATGAGGATTAAGGAAAATAGCTTCATGGCTCTTTAGCGATTTTCTTCAGTCACAATTCCAAAGTAGTGGGAAAACAGCAAGACTTTTAGTGATTGCACAATATTGTGTGATATGGAGGAGAAGGAAGTCAGTGGCTGTTAATCACATTGTCTATATTCTACCTCCAGAACCAGAGGCAGTATGCTTCTCAAAACCCATTGTTGGCAAACAGTAGTTGGTATTTACCTTATTATTATTTAATTGGAATCTGGTCAGGCTTTTTGAGAACACAATGCTGATCCACATAGTCTTTGATTTCACCCATCATAACACTTTTTATGTTTTAGCATAATTCAGCTTGTGATTTATGCAAACTTTGTCACTTCTGTAGATGACATACGTATGCATATAGCATTGTTTCTTTAACTGCCACAAGCATAATCAAGGTTCCTGCACAAATCTATCCACATTACCATTGTCTATTCACTGGGGTGGGATTACACATGGAGTTTCTAATTAAGATTATAGGGATCTCAAAAGCTGCTCCCCAAGAAAGGTGCTGTTCCAATCTAAAGCTAACATGACTTTTTAAAATATATAACATCAGAACATACACATTAATTACAACCAGAGGATCCACAACAAATTCATTTAGTCAGAACCAGTTACTGTCTATTGTAGCATTTCTGGAAGGTACTAGGATAAATCATTGTCCCTACCTAGAACAGAACATATTGAAATTAATGGAGTTTCAGTTAGTAAGATAAACAAGCTCAATTTCTGTCAAAATTCCAGTCTTAGGCAGAACAATTAACATTGGGTTTAGCCTAGTAAGGAAGCATGGAACTAATACTCAACTAATCTTCGTGCTATGGGTTTCTACAGGGCTCTTTTGTCTCTATGTTGTTTATCGTCCACATACAACCAACACATAGATTGTTAAAAGGTGAGGTGGGAGAATCCATGGTTGTAATAAGCATGTACCTGGGAGCAATAATTTACAGGATAATTGCCAGGGAAAATTTAAAACCAGTTCAACCGGAGGTAAATAGGGTTTGTCCTACTGCTAAAATGGCAGGGGATGTGTCTTTCTTTCCATATGATGTTGGACCCCGAAGCAGGCCAGTGATCAGGGGTGCTGATGGTTGTATTTAAAAATACTCTGAGGTTCCCTACCCCTGCCCTTAATAAAGAAACAGAAGCCTAGCAGCCATTCTCTCCAAGAGAGAATGTTACCAATGGTTTTTCATCTCTACCCTGAAGGACTAAACTTTTAAATCAGGAAAGACAGTTTCAACAAACTGTGCCATTCAGCATGCTTATTGCGGTGTCTTTTTCAACCATCACAGTTTCAGGGGACAGCCTCAGATATATGTAATGTGATATACATATATGATGTCATGGATACATACCTGTCAAGTAACCTGTATTGGCCAGGATTTCCCATAATTCAGCACCACTTTTTCTACTTTCCCGCCTGGAGCCACCGCCATCCCGTAATTTGACTGGGGGGGGGAGTAGATACTGCGCATCCCCTTCTGCGCATGCGTAGAAGGGTTCTGCGCAGGCTACTGCACAGGTCCCATATTGTCCAGAGTCGCACTTAACAGATATGCATGGATACTAGTACCAAAGCCAACTACTGTATGTTCTAAAGTAAAGCACAGAGGCAGCTCACTCATCTAAGTCAGTAATAGGCACTCCTTTCCACTTGAGTATCTAAAGTTAAGGTTTAATTTAATAACACCTTCTTGCAATAGATTGAATCCTTTACCAAAAAGGTGCCAATTCTGGGAGAAAGATGTGCAGATGAAATCCATCCATCCATCCCTCAGTGGATTACAGAGCAAAGCATTAAACCCCACCCCTGAGAACCAACACACAACCAATTAACTAACTTGAACACAGTACTGAGGAAAAAAACTTAAATTAAAAATTGCTATTAACATCTGGAGATACATCCTTGAAGGCTGATTTATAGAACTCTGTCTTTAGTAATTTCTTGAAGATCAGGAGGGAGAGGACCTGACATACCTTGGGGTGGTGGTGGGGAGTTTGTTGCACAAAATACTGGTGGACAAAAGTGCAGTGTTCCAGACATTCCTGGACTACTGTTTCTAGCATTTCTTACTAATGGTCTGGGTAGGGCTGATGGGAATGCAGACCAACAGTATGTGGACAACCTTATTTTGCCCACCCTTGTTTTATGGCAGCCTTTCCTAATCTCAGGCTCTCCAGCTGTATTAGACTATAAATTTTATCATCTTCCAACTAATTAACACAATGGATTTATTATTGGAGATGTTTTCTTTTTAAACAAAGAACATATCCTGACCGTTTAACTTCCACTTGCAACCAACAATCATTATACAGATGATGTCTTTTAATTTTCTTCTAATATAGATGAGACAGTGAAACACTTCATCAATAATATCCAGATTGGCACGTTTTTTTAAATTAAAAGTTAAAATCAAAGTTGCTTGATTCCAAGATCCTCTTTCATCTTATATATGTTTACTTGCTCATGTTTATGTGATCTTCAACAAGTTTAGACTCATTTATTACATAATTATACCTAGTTGCCATGAGATGGAGCTATCCAGTAGTTTATAACAACTGTACAAATTGGCCCAAAAAGTGTTAAGTGGCACCTTAACATGAATGACGATTCTGAATGATTGTTATGTAGTCAAATATCATTTTAGTCAAAAGGGTTAAAAATGGGGAATATATGTATCAGTATGTTAGAAAAGATCCATTCCACAATTTAAACCTATTTCCTTATAAAACAAAATCACTCACTGACACTCACCTGGTTTTGTGTCCAAGTTAACTCAAGTTCATTACTCGACAGTTTCCATCAAACTTGTTATTTTAGAGCAGGAGTTCTCAACCTCCTCAAACTGTGGGCCAGACCATGCCCCCTCAGACAGCTAAGTGGGCCAGACTGGTGGTTCACCCCGCCATAAACGTTGCCGTAAAATGCATCCGCGGCTGTCATAAATGCATTTACAAAAGCTGTGGGTGCATTTACAGCTGTCGTAAATGTGTCTGCTTCTGGTGGCGGTGGCAGCAGCTCTGGCCACATGAAATGGTGCTACAGGCCAGGTCCGGACCATGGGAATAGGTTGAGAACCTGTTTTAGAGATTTTGTACATCATGGTTGTGGTCCAGTAGCAGAGATCAAAATGCACAAGTATCTAAAGTTCAATATTTTCCAAAATACTACTATGTGTGAAGTTTTTAATGATACAAAGTTGTCACTCCAGAAAGAGAGTGACATACCTTTTCTGTGTCTGCCCCTGGCCTGTGGAACCTTCTGCCATTGTAATTGCGCCTCCAGACGGAGTTGCTCCCCTTTCGGAAAGCTCTTAAGACCTGGCTGTGCCAGCGGGTCTGGGACCCATCCTGCGGTACGACCCAGGTTCGCTGGCTAGTCTAGCTGCCCTAGATTATAGTTTTTGCTGAAGCTGTCTGATGTTTTTAAACTGTTTTTAATGCATTTTTGTATGGTTTTAGCCATTTAGCGTTTTTACTGTTATTTTGTCTTAAGGGGTCGAGTGGTTTTTTTGGGCTGGGTTTTTTAAAATGCTTTTTATGATTGTATGTTATTCATGTATATATGTTGTTAACCGCTCTGGGCGGTGCATGCGCCAGAAGAGCGGGACACAAATGTGTGTAAATAAATAAAATAAATAATAGGGGATACAATCCAAATCAGAACTGTAGCAGGAAGCAAAATATCTTTTATAAAAGAATATCCTGACCCACATTGAGGAGTCCCAACTTAGGCTGGGTCTTTAGGTTATAAGGAAGCAAAATCAGATCTACATGGGGAAAGTAGCATATTGTTTGGCTCTTAATTCTGAAACTATTTTATTCTTTTAAGACAGCACAATGCCTTTCTGAATGATCCAAGTCAGTCCCGTTCTTACCTGCAAACCCATACCGGAGAAAATTAGGACTTCTTTTTTCCAACTGATGACCTTTTATTGCCCTATCCAATTCAAGTGACAAGTTCACACATGCAGTTGGTGAAGACCACAAAGTCAGGCAATACAACAGAAACAGAAATTTGGGTTTCTGGACAGGTTCTACCAGGTCCTTCATTAGTGGGTTTACTGGGACAGATCTGTATAAAGTCCTCACTGTAACTGTAAAAGAAGAGGCAGCCATGGTCTTGTGGATAGCCAACAACTTTGATTTGTACACACTTTCAGAAAGAACCTTCAGAAAAACAGTTAAGTGCTGTAATTTAGCAAGTAACTGATCTAGCGGTTGTAGACACTGGGTTAATTTCTTTTGTGCCTTCCGCCTAAAGAATCTTATCTGCTAACTATTTCAGTCCCTCCCTTGCCACCGTGATAGGTTGGTCTGACTTATGACATCACAGTGGGCTTTGTATGTTGTCATTACTTTGGCTGCCAAGAGAACTAGGTTTTGAGAAGACATATAGTCGCCTAGCTGGCTCACCTCAATTGAGCAAAAAAAATCAAATCCCTAGGCCTAGTGCTGGAGTCTAGGACGCTACTTACAGCCCCAGAGGTCTTCAGACTAATCAAAGACTTTTTGGATATAGATTATCAGATTCTCTGTGGTGCAGCCAACAAAACCTGCTTCCTTCTAAGGCAGGGGTTCTCAATCTTTTAAAGCCACAGGCCAGAACACACACACACCCTCAGATAGGCTGATCGGGCAGGACTGGTGGTTCTCCCTGCCATAAATGTTGCTGTAAAATGCACCCATGGCTGTCATAAACATGTCTGCTTCCGGTGGTGATGTATGCCACATGGAACGGTACTGTGGGCCGGACAGCCATTTTGCCCTTCCTGGTATGGTGGAGGCAGGTGACATAAAATGGTACCATGGGCCACATCTGGCCCACAGGCTGAAAATCCCTGGTTTAACGTGTTGCCATCTGAACTATTTGGGAGATTCGACAAAATACCATATAACGACAAAATCTGCCCCCATGGGGCCAAACAAGCCAAAATGGTTATTCTTGTCCTTTTGTTGCCCTTTTATGAGGAAATCTGCCTTAAAATTTTAAAACCCCTCTTGACAAATTTCAGCAACTTCCAGATTCATCTGCTGTTGCTTCTTTTAAACAATGATTCTATTGATTTTATTGATAGAGTGGCTGCCTTTTTAGTGTGTGCCATTAGACCCCCTAGAGATGGGAGTAGCTGATCCCAGGTTCCCCATTATTTTAATTGTACCACACCTTCTTGTATCAACTGTCCACAATGCTCTTGGCACTGTACTGCTGGTTGTAATGGCAACAAAGGTTTTTGAATTTGACATACACAAATGCAAAAGCAAGGGGAAGGGAATGTGAGAAACTGCTCCCTGTGCTCTTGTGGTTTAGTCCTTGGCCTTTAGTTGTGTGTGTGTGTGTGTGTGTGTGTGTGTGTGTGTGTGTGTGTGTGTGTGTGTGTGTGTGTGTGTGTGTGTGTGTGTGTGTGTGTGTGTGTGTGCAGGGCAGGGAGCAGCCTCTGCTGTACCAGGCTTAGAGTCAGCAGTGTGGAATGTGCCTTGACATGGCGAGGCAGGGGCTGAGATGCCAGGTGATATGCGAGGTAGATAGTCTCGCAGATCCATTTGGACAAATGCTGAGCAGAGAGAGTATCCCTTAGTCCGCCTGCCATAGGAGATAAACAACCTGTTGGATTGACGAAAGTCGGTGGTCCTGTTGGTGTAGAATAGTAGTGCCCGTCTGACATCAAGGGAGTGCCACAAACGCTCCTGGCTATTGGCAGGTTGCAGGAAAAAGGTAGGTACAGTAAGGACTTGAGCCAAATGAAACTCGGTGACGACCTTAGGCAGGAAGGCAAGGTTGGGGTGGAGGATCACCCTGTCATAAAAAAACTTTAGGAAAGGAGGATCCCTCCATAGAGCTGCAAGCTCGCCGACCCGACAGGTAGAGGTGATGGCGACCAAAAAGGCTGTCTTCCACGAGACGAATGTCTGAAGTGGCCATGGGTTCAAAAGGGGGTCACATGAGGGCCTCCAGAACCGTGTTGAGTGACCACTGCGGAGCGGGCCATTTGATGGGAGAGTAGACATTCCTCAAACCCTTCAGGTACCATTTCACAGTACTGTTGCAGAAGGCTGATGAGAGAACAGGGTGATAAGGGGCAAGGGTGACCACGGCAGCCAAATGCCCTTACCGAGGAATCAGCTAGACCAGCTTCAGCCAAAGTCAAGAGATACTGCAGAAGGTCCTCCAGCGAAGCCGAAGCGGCAGACTTTCCTGACTGGGACAGGAAGGTGCGGAACCTTTTAAACTTTGCATCGTAGGACCTGGCAGTGGAAGGCCTCCTACTGCTGCCCAAGATACGGTTCAGTCTGGGGTTATGAGCCATGCTGTCAGATGGAGACTCGGCAAGTCTGAGTGGAAGAGGCAGCCCCCCTCCAAGAGGAGGAGATCTGGGATCCCGGGAAGCTTCAGCAAGTCGGAAGATAGTCTGTTGAGTAATGGAAACCACTGCTGACATGGCTAGGCCAGAGCGA
The DNA here is from genome assembly GCA_035047305.1 of Bradypodion pumilum. Taxonomy (NCBI): domain Eukaryota; kingdom Metazoa; phylum Chordata; class Lepidosauria; order Squamata; family Chamaeleonidae; genus Bradypodion; species Bradypodion pumilum. The sequence continues at coordinate 178,099,266 of JAWDJD010000003.1, forward strand.
TGAGAATTGCCGAGGCGTGTTGCTGGCGAAGCCAGACGAGAACCCTCTGCACCAACGGGATGGGAGAAAAAGCGTACAGCAGCCCCCCATTCCAAGGAACCATGAAGGTGTCGCCTACGGACCCGGGGCCTTCCCCCGTCCTTGTGCAGAAGCGAGGGCACTTGGCATTGTCGGGGGAGGCAAACTGGTCTAGGCATGGTTGGCCCCAACGGAGGCATAGGCTGTTGAAGACTGCTGGATTGAGCTCCCATTCGCGCATGATTTAGGACCTGTGGCTCAGGAGGTCCACGATCGTGTTGCTGACCCCCTGTATGTGGACTCCGATTGGAAGAATATGGAACCAAAGACACCACTCCCACATTTGGACGGCGAGGTAAAGTAGGGTCTGAGATTTGGTGCCCCCTTACCTGTTCAGATACGCCAGAGCCGTGGTGTTGTCTGATGCTATTTGGACCACACAGCCAGAGACCAGGGAGCGAAAGGAGATCATGGCCTTCCAAATCGCCAGCAGCTCCAGAAAGTTGATGTGGTGAGCCCGTTCCGCAGGCGACCAGAGGCCTCTGATGTTTAGTGTGTCGCAGCATGCGCCCCAACCTTTTTGGCTTGCATCCGCGGTGACCTGGACTGACAGAACGGGTGGGTGGAACGGTTTCCTCATTGCAACAAAGTGTCCGGTTATCCACCAACTGAGCTATTCCATCAGCTCGGGGGTCGGAGTCAGGGGCTTGCTCGGGGCGTTGTGGAAGGGGTTGCAGTGGTGCAGTAACCAGGACTGCAGCGATCTTATCTTCAGTTTGGCGAAGGGGATGACTGCGGTCATGGAGGCCATGAGCCCCAGGAGTCTATGCACTGTTACGGCTTTGACCGTGCGGTTGCGTTGCACATGCGTGACCATGTCCAAGATGGGTGCGAGCTGGAGGCTCGGGGTGTAAGCTCGGGCTGTTAATGAGTCCAGGACTGCCCCAATGTAGTCCATTGTCTGAGATGGAAGGAGGCGAGATTTCTTGTAATTGACACGGAGACCGAAATCCTCCATGATGGAGACAGTGAAACGCACGTCCTCCGCCGCTTGCTTCTTCGTAGGGGCACAAATGAGCCAATCGTCTATGTACGAAAAATCCTGCACACCCCGGTGGTGCAGGTGAGCAGCAACCAGGGCCAAACACTTGGTGAACACTCTTGGAGCGGTGCACAGTCCGAATGTGAGGCAGGTGTATTGAAAGATCTGGCCGCCGATGACAAATCAAAGGAACTTGCGGTAAGACTGCCAAATGGACACATGAAAATAAGCATCCTTGAGGTCGATGACCACAAACCAGTCCCCCAGATTGAGGAGAGGGAGAATGGATTGCGGTGTGACCATGCGAAACTTCGTCGTCCTGATGTACTTGTTCAGACAGCGGAGGACCAGAATGGGACGAAGACCCCCATCTTTCTTGTCCACCAGGAAATATCTGGAGTAGAAACCATTGGAGGAGTTGCTGGATTCTACGGTTTCTATGGCCCCCTTTACAAGAAGTGATGACAGTTCTTCTTGGAGTGGGGGGGGGATGAATCCGTGGAGCGGATGCGACTAGAAGGCCATCTCTTGAACTCTAGCGCGTAGCCATTGTTCAAGATTTTGAGAACCCACCAATCGGTAGTGATGGAATCCCAGAGATTGATGAAGTTTTGCAGAGGCAGATACGGAAGAAGGTGCATGGGAGGATCACCGGTCGGAGCAGTCAAACCTGCTGCTTTTGCTTCCGATCCGTGCATTTGGTGAGTTGAGCAGAGGATTGGTCGCAAGAGTGGTTGAATTGCCTCCGTGCCTTGTAGTAATGCCGTTAGGAGGTACCTTGCTGAAACTGTTGATGGCGTGGAAAATCCTGGTTGTAGGATTGGTTAGGGCGATGCCGAAAGGTGGAGGTAGCAGTACAGAGCTTATGGAAGGTGGTGATGTCCCTCTGAAGCTCATTCAGTGTGTTGTCAGTCTCTCCAGCAAAGAGGCCCTGGCCGTCAAAAGGGAGCTCCTCAATGAGCTTTTTGGTGTCATCATTGAGATCTGCTGACCGGAGCCAAGAATGGCGATGGAGCTGGATCGCCGTAGCGATAGACTTGGCTTCCAAATTGCAGATGTGGCATGCAGTGTGGATCTGTTGCTGGCCAAGATGAACCCCTTCCGTGGCTAGCACCTCGAATTCGCCTCGGAGGTCAGCAGGAAGCTTGTCCAGAGAAGCCTCAAGTTTCCTCCAGAGCTTCACGTTGTAGGCACCCATAGCCATGGCATAGTTGGCTGCTCTAAGTGAAAGAGAGGACGACGCAAAGGACCTACATCCCAGGGCATCGAGCTTTTTACCTTCCTTGGACGAAGGAACCGGGACACTATGAACCGCCGTGCGATGCTGGGAGGCCTTGACCACTCTTGAATTTCGTGCCGAATGCTTGTGCAGAAACTCGCCATCCTCACCCAAAAGTTTATAGATGCCGTCAAGGGGAGTGGACACAGTGTGGAATGACACCGGCTTCTGCCAAACTTTCTTCACGGCATGAGAAACCATTGGTAGAAAGGGCAAGTGCACAGGAAGGATCTTTTCTGTATCAGCCAGGCCACATACCTCATCCACAAAGGGGGATGGAGGGATCTCCGCTTTGATGTTCAAAGTAGAACCCATGCAAGTCAGAAGAGCGGTGAAAGTCCTCTGATACTCAGGCTGAGTCCGTTCCTTACTTCCAATTTGGTCATCCGGAGACTTCTCCGCATCGACCGGGGGCTTGTCGTCATCCGAGCTGACGGCGGATGAATCGTCTGAACCTTCAGACCTTGCTGAAATGGAGGGAGGTAGAATGAAGGCCTTGGGGTCCGAGTCAGACCAGTAAAACCTGGCTGAGCTAGGATCCTCCCTGGAAACAGGCAGAGGTGGAGGAGAATGTCTCCGAACCGATCCAATATGGCGCCGCTTAGGAGGTGCGGGTCCCACAGCAGGCGACGGATCCACAGTGGCCGAATCCGAAGGGGAGGAAATGATGGCTCTGACTTGCTTGGAGATTTCCCTGGCCATGTCTCAAAGAGCGGGCCCAAGGTGTCAACAGGCACCGATGGCGGAGGAGGAGGAGGCAGAGTAGAACCTTCTTCTCAGTGAGAAGACATCGGAGACAGGCCGAAGATGGTGGCTGCAGATGGGGACACCAGCAGGCAGGCAGGTACCTCTGGAGATGCAGGAGGAGGCGGCGACCGCGGAGGAGGCCGGAGCCGAAACTGCAGACAAGAAGGTAGCTGAAGCCGGCGAGGCAGGCGGCAAAGGGCAGGAAACACGAGGAGTTGGAGGTAAGGAAGAATGGTGCTTGTGATGCTTCCGTTTCTCATCGTGTTTTTCCTTCTTCTTCTCCTCCTCCTTCATCTTCTTGAGGAAAAGTTCAGTGGTGGTGAACTTCTTTGGTGCAGAAGAAGGGGAAACCGCCAAAGAGGCTTGAGGCCGTGAAGAAGAGGCCGGTTGTGGTGCCAGTGCCTTCTCCATGAGGTGGGCCTGCAGACAATTCTTCCGATTCTTCAAAGCTATGCGGGAGATTTTTCTGCAGGTGGCACAAGAGTGGACCTGGTGGTCTTCTCCCAGACAAATAAGACACTTGTTGTAGGTGTCGGTGTTGGGGATTTTCGCAGAGCAAGAGGGCACTTCTTGAAGGTCGCTGACAAGGCCATCCAAATTCCAAGATACGCCGAAATACCCGAGAGGAAGGCCTCCCGGGAAGAAAAGATGGCGGCTAACAACCACAGTGCAAGTCCCACGAGCAGAAAACAACTCGAAAAGGAAAACCTGAAGAGTTGCTGAAGACCAAGATGGGGAAACCGCCCTGGCCAGAAAAATTGTAGAAGGGTGCTTTCCGGGGGCGTGGCTAAGATGGCTGACGAGTAACATCTTGATCCAGACGCTCGCGCTTAGTAAAGTGGTAATCAATGTGACTGAATGAAATGGAAAAAATTTAAAGTGGTAATTTCTGTGGATGAGACTCCTGCCTGCCTTTCTGGAAAATTTTGGGAATTTTTGGTCGAAGTTCGGGAGGCTTTCCTGGGCGGGTGAGGCCTGCGACGGCAGTCGCGGCTTTTCTGCCGAGGAGCCGAGAACGGGACCAGCGAGACAGCGGAGAAGCATTGGAATTGGCAAGAAATTGTTTGGCAAGGAAACAACTGCATGTAAGTGCATGAAAGGAAAGTCAAAGTTTAAAGTTTAAAGTTAGCTGGGGACTTTGCTTAGAAGAGCCTGGGCTTTGAAATGGAAATGGGTGGAAGTAGATGAAATCAAGTGGTCGTTTCGTTAATGGCGGCGGTCCTGGAAAACGAAAGTGATCGTGTTTGGGTCTATGGTTTCCTCGCACACCAGAAGAACCGCGGCGTGTTTTGGCGATAGCAAAGTGGTTTAAAAAGTTTTTGTTCGGGCTATAGTATTGGAAAGCAGCAGTGTGTCTCCCAGCTTAAAGTGTGTGGGAAAAGTTTGCCGTTCCACAGAAGAAGAAGGGGGGCTTTTACCCTGAAGTTAAGGCAACCGCTGGAAAATGGCGTTTTGACTTGTCCGTCTCAAGAGAGGATTAATTGGTCTTCTTTTTGTTCCTTCACCGTGTGGATTACAAATATTACCCTCTTTTTTTTTTTGGAACACATTGCTTCTCATATCTTTTCCCCTTCCTGCTTGGATTTTGGGCTTTTTCTCCCTTTCATACCTCCCTCCCTTTTTTTGGTGGCTTGGACTCAAACAAAAGTTCTGGGTGGCTGTTTCCTTGGACCCTTTTTCTTTGCAGTTTGGAAGACGATCAGCAAGAATGTGTGCCTCGGGGAAACGGATCTGATGTGGATTATTATTTTTCTTTTTCTTTTTTGCCTTTTTTGCTGTTTGTTGGGAGTACATGTCGGTTCCTTCTATCTTTTTTTGTGGATTACAGTATTTAGCTCTTTATTGGATTTCCTCCTCCATACAAGTTTTCCTCTTGGATTTGTGGTACCAGGGGTTGCAGTGTTACAGGTCCTGACTGACTGACTAAGTTTTACAACGTTCTGCAACATCAGACTCTTATATTTTGTATTACTATGGATAAAGGTACAAGAGGGAAAGCAAAGGAAGAAGAGCCAGTTGTGAAGTCCAAGAAGAAGGAAAAGGCACCAATGGAGGAAGCCCCTCAGTCTTCATCCCCGCCCCCAGAGCCATATGATCTAACCCAAATTATGGTAGAAATTGGCAAGCTGTTTCAGAAATTGGAGAAGAACGAAGAATCAAGGGTGAAAGATAGAAATGAAATGATGAAAAAGCAAGATAAGGTGGTATCATCTGTTGCAGACTTCTCAAAAAAGGTGGATTTAAGTTTGAAAAAAATAATAGAGGGAAATGTGAAATTGGTCCAAGATGAGGTAATTGCCATAAAAAAGAAAGTAAAAGGGACTCAGGAGGTGGTGCGGGAGAATAAGCTGAAATTGGATGAACAAGAGAGAAGGATTGATGCTGTGGAAGATATGATGAGAAAGCAGAATATTGTGATCCGTCGGGTGGTGGAACGGACACCGGACTTGTTAAGAGAAAGAGTGGTCCAATGGTTAAACGGTTTGAATATGGGAAAAGAATTTGTTCAGGAAGATTTTGTAAGTGTATTTCGGGTGGGCCCAAGAAGAGGGAGGGTGGTTCAAAGAAATGTTTTGGTAAAATTTGCAAATTGGGCCGATAAGCTAAGAGTAATGGCCCATTTGAAACGAGTTGGTTCTGATGCTTTGAAATTTGATGGTTCTGATGTAGAAGTTTATAATGATATTTCTTTGAAAGAAAGAACGTGGAGATATAAGATGAGGCCTGTAACTAAATTGCTGATGAGTAAAGATATAAGGTATAATTGGAGATTCCCACAGCAACTGCGCTTTTATTATGACAAAAGAATGCAAGTAATTGATGAAGGGGCCAATCCATTGGAGTATTTGAGTTTGTTTGAGCTGGTAAAAATAGACTCGAAAGAGTGGATAAATCTCAAGAAGGAATTGATGTAATCGGGAGCCTTGGGGAGGGAGTATGAGAGGGCGGAGCCCGGTGGGGCAACAGGTGGAACACCGCAGCGAAGGGAAGAGGAGGAGGAGCTGTCGCTGATCATGGTGGAGGAGGAGGCAAGTAAGGAGCAATGAGAATTAGACTATTAAAATTTAAAGTATTTAATTGATATAGAACGGTGAGTAGCGCGTAGCACTGGTAGGAAGGCACATCTTGCATGTCCCCCCTCTCCCCTCTTTGGTTGTCAAAGGCGGCTTTTTTTTTTTAAGAAGGTGGGGAGATAGTGTGTGTTATATGTAGTTTTTTGTGGGATGGGTGTAAGGGGTTGGTGGTGGCACGCCCGATGGAGAGTTCAGAGTTTAGAAAGGAGATAGGTTATGGGAAATATTAAAATATTATCATGGAATGTAAAGGGTACAGGCTCTGTTCTTAAGAGACGGAGGTTGGAATTGGCGTTGAAGAAAGATAGACCCGATATATTGTTTTTACAGGAAACGCACCAGAAGTCAAAGGACACGAATAAACTTTTTTTGGGATGGATCCAACATTATGAGATGGCGTTTGGAACTTCAAAAGCGAGAGGGGTGGCAATCATGATTTCTAAAAAATTAGGATTTGAGATTACAAAAAGTATTGTTGATCAAGAGGGTAGATATTTGATTGTACGAGGAAAAATAGAGGATGAGGAAATCATGTTGGTAAATATTTATGTTCCAAACGATCATCAAGCGGACTTTCTAGAAAAAGTTCGGAAAATAGTGGAACTAGAGAATGTAGCAAAAACTATTGTGGCGGGAGATTTTAACTTGATAAGGTCGGGGTTAGATTGCACGAACATAGCAAGAAGTGGAACCGGTTTGAAAGGGAAGGTGTTGGATAAATGGATGGATGCGATGGGTTTGAAGGATTCTTGGAGAGAGTTTAAGGGTTCTGAAAGGGCATATTCCTTTTTTTCACACGTCCATGGGACCTACTCGAGAATAGATTATGTCTTTCTCACGGAAAACTTGATTAAAGATATAGAAGGAATGGAAATTGGGATCATTAAGGAATCAGATCATGCTAAAGTACTTTTGGAAATGAAATTACAAAAAGATACCCGAAGTGGAAGAAGTTGGAGGTATGATCCTAATTTATTTAAAGATGAAAAAATGTAAAGAGCAGATTATGGAAAAATGGAAAGAAAGTTGGCAGTGGAACGATAATAACGAGGTTAATTTCAACGTTGTATGGGATACCATGAAGTCGGTTTTCAGAGGGGAAAGCATAAACGATATAAGGTAGAACAGACAGAAAAAGAAAGAGAAATAAAACAGTTACAAGAGGATCATGCAAAAAGTAAAGATAAAAAAATCTTTACGAAATTGCAAAGACTTAAAGCAGAATTAATGGGTAAAGTTATCGATAAAGTTAAACGAGACTTGATCTATTTAAACAGAGAATATTTTGAATTTAGCAATAGAAGTTCAAAATTACTAGCAAGAGCAGCTAAGGCCAAAAGGGAAAAAAGAGAAATTGGGGTATTGGTTGATAAACAAGGTTTAAGGTGTAATAAGAACAGAGATAAATGCAAAATTGTGAGGGAATTTTATCAAGCACTATATGCAAAAAAGGAGGTAGATTTGGAGAGGCTTAAAAAGATACTGGAGAGGCAGCTAGGGAATGGAATAAAACAAGAACATAGAGAGAAAATGGAGGAAAGGATTAATGATAAAGAGGTTAATGAGGTAATTAATGGGTTGAAGATGGGGAAAGCCCCGGGGGATGATGGATTATCGACAGAGTTTTATAAAGAATTCAAAGAAGTGGTGGTTCCAAAATTAGTGAAGCTATACAATTATATTTTAGATGGTGGATCAATCCCGACTTCATGGTATAACACTACTATCGTTCTACTGCCAAAGCCTGGTAAGAACTTGGAAAGAGTGGAATCATACAGACCAATTTCCCTTATAAATCCGGATGCCAAAATCTTCACAGCAATACTGGCCAATCGTCTAAACGGTTTTATGGGGAAATACATAAATGTTGATCAAGTTGGGTTTTTAAAAGATCAGCACATGGTGGATTTGACTAGAAGGGTATTAGATTTAATTGATAACGTTAATCAAACGAAGGAAAAGGTGGGTTTATTATCATTAGATATTTTTAAGGCATTTGATTCATTAGAGTGGTCTTCAATCAAGGAAATAGTTAAAAAATACAGGTTTGGGGACAGATTTAGAAGGGTAATAGATTTATTATACCAAAAAGGGAATGCTAGGATCAGAGTAAATGAGGAGGTTACTGATGTGGTAAAGCTTGAGGCTGGTACTAGGCAGGGATGTCCATTATCTCCTATCTTGTTTATCATGGCAATGGAGATATTAGCTAAAAATATAAGGGATGACTCAAATATAAAAGGGATCATGGGTAATAAAGTGAGTATGTATGCAGATGATACATTGCTTATGGTGAAACATCCAGAGTTGGTAATGGATAGGATTAAAGATCACCTACAGGTATTTGAAGCTACAACTGGATTAATGATAAATTGGGATAAATCAGAATTGATGTTGTGTAATATGGGGGTAGGAGAGATGGGAAGGATAGTGGAGACACTTAATATACAAATTAAAGATAGGTTGAAATATCTGGGGATAATTATTTCAAATAAATTGGAAGAACTTAAACGATTGAACTATGACAGTTTGAAAGTCGAATTTAAGAATAAATTACAAGAGTTTCAGAAGCTGAAGCTGTCATGGTTCGGAAGGATTGCAATTTGTAAAATGATATTGTTACCAAAGATTAATTTTTTATTTGACGCACTAGCGATCCATTTGAAGGAGAAGGAAATTAATGAATTTCAAAAGATGTTTAATTGTTTTTGTAACGGAGGTAAAAAAATCTAGACTTTCAAAGAAGCTTTGGTATTTGTCTCAGAAAGAAGGGGGTTTGGGCATGCCAAATTTGTTAGCATACTATCGAGCATTCCAAATTAAAAATGTTGTGAAGATTCTGGCAAGAGAAAAGGCAATTTGGGAGGAACTGGAGATGAAAGAGTATAGAAATATAGGTAACATGATTTTTTTGGGAACAAAGGACAAGCCAAAAAGGTCAAATAATACTATGATGAGAGGACTCATGGAGGTGTGGAAAAGGGTAAAGAAAGATATGGTCCCAAATCTCTCTCCAATTTTGGAATTGACTGATATGGTGTGTTTTCCAATAAAATTAGATAAGGAAAAAAAGGAAATATTGGATAAAAATCAGATGCTCTTACTGAAGGATTGGTTAAAAGTTTGTGATGATGATATTAAGAGGAAAAAAATATTTGAGAAGTTAAATTTGGATTGGTTTCAGAAATTAAAGGTGGATAGCTGGAATAAGAAATATAGAAGAGAAGTAGGGATAGATAGAACAAAGACGGAATTTGAAGAATTGGTAATAAAGATAAGAAAAGGGGAAAGGAATATTAAGGGTCTTGTAAGCAAACTGTATACTATATTGAATAAGGGTAATGATCCACACGAAGACTTGAAACGGAAGTGGGAACAAAATTTGAATATAAAAATTGGGGAGGTTGAATGGAGAAATAAATGGAAAAAGAGGATTATGAGAACAATGTCTAAAGAACACAATTTTAAAATGTTGTGGCAATGGTACTTGACACCACTAAGACTTTATCAGATGGATAATAAAAGAGATAAATTATGTTGGAGATGCAAAGAAACGGATGGAACATATGAACACATGTGGTGGAGTTGTAAAAAAATAAGGGATTTTTGGGGAAGAATAGAAGGGGAGTTTGATGAAATTGTGGGTAAAAGCGTTAAGTTGGTCTCAGGTACCATTCTTCTAACAAATGTGGAAGGTTTGGGTTTGAATAAGGAGGAAAAAGAACTACTGGAAATTGTATTAACTACTGGCAGACAATGTATAGGTAGAAATTGGAAAAATGATGTTGATATACAGATCGGAGAGTGGTATAAAGAAATGTGGAGTTTAGCATTGAACGACAAATTGACATGGGAGATCAAAGTAAAACGAGATAAATTAAAAGAGAATAGGTTTTGGAATATTTGGAAACCGTTTGTGGATCACTCTCTTATGGTAAATGACAGATCAGGACCTGTACCATCTCAAAGAGGTTTTTGGAGTTGAAATAGAAACTAAACTCTCCGGGCATTGTATATATTCACAGGGTGATGTATAATTATTAAAAGATAATAATAGTGGTAGCACAGAAAGCTTTTATTGTTATGATTGTGTAATAATTTATAATGTGGTATCTAGTATTGGTGGTTATATGATAAATAATTAGTTTAAGTATTATTATGTGCTAGCTTCTATGAATTTGAGATAACATTGTATTGAAGTTGTTTTTGATTTATTATTATATTGTATTGTTATTGTTTTTTTCTTTTTGTATGTCTGTTAAAAATTTAATAAAAAATAATATAAAAAAAAAGAAGGGTGCTTTCCGAAAAACGGTGAGCAAGAAAATAGTCCAAAGGACGAGCTCCTTGAAAAGGCTCCTGCTGAGGCAGCAGGAAAAAAGGAACTGAGGGATTTGGCGCACAATGGCGTCGAGGGCAGGTGGAGATGGTGGGCGGTCTTAGTTTTAAAGTTTTAGCTAATCAGCTTTCAGCTCCGATACTGGCTCCCGCGCAAGCACAGAACCCATCAGTTTGGGTTCACAAACAACATGAAGGAGAAGGTAAAAAGTGTCCTGTGCACTCCAGTGTTTAGTCATACCTGCCACATGACCATGGAAACGTTTGCAGATGCACAGTGCGGGCTCTTTGGCTATAAACAAAGACGAGCATCATGCCCTACAGTTGGATACAACTGGCTTTCAAGCAAGAGTGATCTTTATTTTACCTATACACTGGTTTGGTCCTAGTAAAGGTTTTTTTTTTACAGACTAGCATGGTTTCATTTGTGCAGTATTTATCTTCCTGAACCCGAGCCCTATCCTAAAACAAAGAATTTATAAAGCTGTTTCACAAAATAAGGAGTCACATCAGTTCTTTCTTGACAATAACCTTTTATTTTTCAATGGAAATGTAGCTGCCCATTTCTGGTTGTTGCCAGAGAGAAACATAAATAGCTGAGTCATATTGTTTCATAAGCAGGGGATATGCTTTACCTGCTTAATCAATCCATTATACAAAATAAAATTATTTTAGACACGGATTGCCTTTAAGGGTTGAAATTACATGGTGAGGGGATAATGATCTGGCTTCTCTAAACAGCAATTCTGTCTTGTGTTTACTCCCTCTATAGCATGCAACAAGTGGAAATCCATTTTCTCATATTCATCAAAAAGTTTTTACCTACTCCAGAGTACTGGTGGGAAGGTGATGGGGTGGGATAACATGCAATGTCATTGGATAATTTTTTTATTTTACTATACAATAAAGTAAGAAAAAGCACAAAATGTGGATGCTGTTTTTTTAGCATCAACACTCTGTTACTCATAATGTATTGTTCTGCTTCTACAATCATATCCAAACTCAGCCATAAAACTGATGCAGAATCACTAGGATTTGAAGTGACTAAACTGGCTTCAAAAACAATGAGCAGCCTTCCGCTCAGATCAGTGAAAGACATTTTACTTCACTACAATAGTAATTTCAAATATATTTACATACACATTGCTCAAACTGTACATTACTAAGTTCCAGACGACCCATACAAAATTTCAGTGCCAGTCCATTACAGGATCTCCATGTTTTCCAAAGTAATTGAAGCTTATAACCTGGGGGGAAAGGTTACCTATAAACACAGTTTCTTTCTTAAGAAAAAGATATTATAAAATGAAAGGAAGGCAAGTAGATTATTATTTTTTCTTGATCCCAAAGGCAAGGGTGCTTTTTGCACAGTAGTGCATAATCAAATGTCAGGCCCCAGATATGAGTTTCCCATTTAAATGTTCTACATACATATATTAACTAAACCTTGCTACAAAATGGTTATTTAAAAATAAATAACATATTTTATTCAATCCCACCCAGCAAACCCATTCATCCTTGATTACTTTTGTTTTAACAACCCTGTCTGAGTGGTCCATTAAAACACTAGTCAGTTGTACGTTAAAGTATATGCATAATTGTTTAAGAATGTAGTACACAAATAATCTAATAATTAATACTAAAAAAAACAAGCTCAACCACCTTTAACTTGAGTAATGGTTTGCTCAAAGAAACAAGCTTTGGATCCTAAGATAGGAGATTTAATACAAAATGGTGCCAATTGAAAATTGCTATTCAGATAGGTGTGTTTTGAAAAGCATGTTAAAATTATGTCTGAAGATTTAAACAGACATAAATACATTGAATTAAATTATTAAAATAGACCGGTAGATACTGGAGAATATGCTGGGAAATGACAAATATACATTTTGCAACTGAGGTCTCTTATGTTTAGAGCAGTTTGAAATAACTCATTTTGGAACAGCACACAATTTTCAGTAGATTGTATAAGAGCATCAGCCACTGCAAAGTCTGCTGATTAGCTACAACCATGACAAGAAGAAAGTTTAACACTATTATCAGTCTTGATACACTGATCACATATGTATTCAAAATTACAGGTATTTACAAATGGGCTGAGGGGAATCACTATGGACTTCTTAGCTAACTGTTGCACTCGCTGCAAGCTGAGGTAATTTAAATGCAAACAAGTTAGGTATACTCAAGTTCATGGTCCATGCTATCTACACTTAAGAGCAGACAGGTTCATCGAACAGATTGAATATTATTGTACATTGTAAGAAAGAGAAAAATCATTAGATCCAGTTATGTCCTGCTTTGTAGTACTCTTTATGAAACAATGACTAAATGTCAGAAGGCTTCCCAGCTGGATTTGACAACTGGTCTTTCAATAGAAATAAAGAAAAACATGTACATATGTTATAAATTGGTTTCATCCCAAGAAGGATCATTCATACTCTTTAGAACTTTCCGAACAAGTTTTTCAAGATCTTTGCGAGCTCTCTGTTCTTCTTCCAGTGATTTCTTCATCTTTTTGTTATCCTAGCAAACAAAAGACAAACGTAATATGTTAAATTGTTCTGAATGGATCCAATGCTGTTGCCCATCAAGAGGTTTGCTTTTACAAAGCAGGCCCAAGTGAGAGCTTATTCTGTGCAAGTCTCTTGTAAACCTTCGCTCCTTTGTGTAGCTTGAACAGAAAAAATAAACTGTCAAAGTAAAATAACAGAGACCTAACTGATGGAATTTATTTGACTGATTCTGTTAGTCACTCTACAATTATTCTTACCATGAAAAGATTATATGGGAAGGGGTGCAGAAAACATATAAAACCAGAAAATCCACACAAAATAATTTCAAACAGCACATCATTAAAACAACCCATTAAGAGGAAAGAAGACTTAAAATGCTACATTGTCCTAATTCCAAAAACAGAAACAGATGGGAAGAGAGTTATCTGAAACTCTTTTTTAAAATGGCCATATGTGCATTCAGGCATATGGGTTCTGAGTTTGCACAAGATTATTATTTTTAATGACTTGCAACTAAGAATTTGCCCTGCTTTGCCAACTACACTAGACACTCTCCACTCTTTTACTGAGTTCTGACTAACCGCAGCATCATGAGAAACAAATACTGTATGTGACAGAGGTGCTGAATGGGAAGGAAGATTTTTAATCCTCTGGAAAACCAAGAGGAAGGAGCCTTGATTTTTCCCCCCTGGAAAGAGTTCCATCATCAAAATGGCCTCTAAAGTACTGAAAAAAACTGATAACTTCAAGTTCTGGGTATGGTCATAGAGCGAGGTAAGAGTTTTTCCTTACAGCCTCCAACTGTTTACGGGGTAGTACATCAAAATTAGCATTTTTAGTCAAACCAGAGAACATAATGGAAACCAGTACAGTTGTTCCAGGAGCTATGTGAAATAGTCTCTAAAGTATATGCCATCCAACAGTCAGTGTGCTACATTTTGTGCAAACTGCAAATCACAATTTTCAAGGATGGCATCACGTAGAGTACATTACACTATGCACTCTAATCACAGTGGCCAAATCCAGTTTACCTGGAAATCAGGTCACTTGCATACCAGCCAAAGCTGGGCAAAAGCACTCCTGGCTATAATGTGGAGCCCAAGTGTAACCTTATGGAGGGGAGAGTGCCAAAGTTCATTAACAAAAGTACAAGCAGCTGTGCAAGGATCACTGACATATTTCAGTGGTACAAAGAAAAAATGCTGCCACAGCCATCAAGGGGATGACAAATACACACTTTGTTTCTTCTTGACAAAATTTTGCCACTGCTTTGGTGAAGGGGGAAATGTAAAGCTACAGCCCTGGCCTAAGACAACAGTGTCTTTTTTGGAACATGAAAGAAGAAGCAGTTACTTCATGTAGAACTGCAATTGGAATGGCAAGAACTACAGGGACACTCAGAGGTAACTGGGACCAATTCCCAATACTGGCATAGTGTGCTGGATTGCGAAGCAGATGGTTCCAGTGGAATTGAAATGTTGGGAGCTACTAGATTACAGGATCTCAGTTTTCTTATGTACAGTACAAAATTATGTAATCAGGAGTCATCGGTGGGTCTGATTCAGCTTCAATTAAATTACACAATCAAAGAGCCAGAGGGCATTGGTTATGGACACTGATAGTCAACTGAGCAAAAGGCTTGCAGGCTCAAAGTTTCATAAAGTGGAGGGCGCATACACACTTTGCTGGAACAAAGGCCTTCCAATACTCAATGGCTACTCTCTAGCTAAGATGAGGCTGTCTGTGGCAGAATGTGTTCCTTTTACAGCCTGTTCCCACTGCAAAGCTTGGAGCAACAATAGTGTTCGGTAAGCTTGGCAAGTGTTTTGCTTAAAGAGCAATCACGTGGAATGCATTGTGCTCTTTAAGCGAGGTACCACTGTACTTGGGTCTCAAACTGCTGACCTGCCGTCCTTCCAGTCATCAAGTTCAGCATCTCAACCCCTAAGACACCGCAGTACCTTACAATTGTCAGTAGGGGATATCTTATTGCCATACCCAATTAATTTTTTTGAAACCAGTTTTAAGTCCACAATCCAAGAGTTGGGGGGAAATGCGTGAAAAGCAATGCAGAATCCACACTCCAAGGAGTATTTTTTTAAAGTCACAGAAAACTAGAAAAACAGCTACAAGTAGAACAAAAACCCTTCACTCTCAGAACGTCTTTTAGTTCCAAAATGAGAACATTTCAAATGAAGCTTCACACAAGCACAGAAACCATGTGCGTTTAAAAAGTAAAAAAACTTGTAAGAAACAACTCTGTGAGCTTCTTAAATATATGGACAATGACAGGTAAATATACTTCGTCAAATTCCCCTACTTTCCCCCACCTTTGATATGGTGTATTTACCTGTTACTGCTGTGTGCTGTCAAATCAAAAATTATAGCTAACCTAAGAGGGCTTTCAAGGTAAGTGAGGTATGAATTGCTTTACCAGTTCCACCCTCAACAGTGACTTTCCATGGCATAGCCAGGGGGTCAAACCCAAGCACAAACCCAAGCCTCCTGAGTCCATTAATCTATCTATTACACCACTCTGGGCACCCATTAATTTACCTGTCATAGCCCACTTATTACTATTGAAATGATAGCAGTACTCAATGGTTTATGTATCTACAAAAGTAGTTATCTAGAATTATCTGGTAACATAAACACAATTCCCTGGCTGAAGTTGGAGCCTGACATGTTCTTTCTCCACATCTAGATTTGGCAGCTGTACACAAGAAAAAAGGACCATCAGCCTGTGCATTTTGCATTTTAACAGCAGTAGTGAGATCAGGAGGGGAAGGCTCTTGTTTCTCTGAATGACTCAATACTGTCAATCAAGGCAATTTCAATCAATTTTGAAAAGCAAATGTATTTGTTTTTTGAATATAGTTTTCCATTCATAATATTCCATACAGTATATTGCCTAACCAATCATGCAAGAGTGCTAAATAATGTTAATTTACAAGTAAATAGGAAATGGTTATTTTGTCAATTTCTGCTTTTCTTAGGTTCTCTTTTTTCCCCAATGTTATGTTTGTTGCATCATCTTTCTGCACCGGTTTGCAATTCTCCTTTGAATGTCCCCATATTTTCATACATAGGTTTCCCAATACACACCTATTCTATAAGCAGTTTTCCATTATGTTTTCTTATTTAGTATTTTTACTTTGTTTTTCACATACATTTGTATTTTTGGGCACATTTCTCACAATTTACTTGTTCTGTGTACAAAATTTGTTTGGTTTGGAGAACTCTTAGCAGCATGAATTTATAAGGACAACTGTACTCTGGGTCACATATGTGTGAAGCATATGTTTGCTAATTTCCTCCCTGCTTCTAGAAACAGAATATTCTTTGCACTATGGTTAATGTCACACCTAAGATGCAGCCTGTTCTCAAATTCAACGTGCATACATTAACTTCCTGACCACGGTAGCAAAAAAAATTAAACACTCTTGCTGAGGTTTGCAAACAACAGAGAACTTGCTGCCCCTCAGATTACAATTTAATATTCATGTACAAGGGTCACCATATGCATAATAGATCAAATTCCTCAAGTGTATGCAAGAGTCAAATGATATTGAGAATGTACAGAGGCAGCAAATAAAGAAAAAAAATATAAGCTAATTACAAGTAGACTTCTGCTGATTTCCAATGACAACCAGGGAGATTGTCAAATAGTCCTAAAACAGCCATTTTTATTTATTTTAGTCTCTGAATAAGAGAACCAATATCTGGTTGATAAACCTAAATCATGAGAGCAGAGTTGTGCAAAATAACTAGTGTGTTATAGTTTGTAGGTTTTCACACAATTATTCTAGCTTCTGGTTGTGCATTTCATCAGCAGAGCTTCCAGGTAACATTGTTGCTTGTATTTGGCTTTCTTTTGCCCTGCAATGTTTAGGCAATACAGTGGTTTCCAACGTGGGGCCCAGCCCCACAGGGGGACTTCAATTCCCAGAAGCCTAGGTCAGTACATTGGCTGATCAGTGCTTTGGAGAACTGACTTAGGTTTCTGGGAGTTGAAGTTCAAAAACCAAAGGTTGGGAAACACTGGGCTATAAGAAGTGGAGAATACCATTTGCTTAAATAATACAAGAATTTCAAAAACCAGAAAGAACCCCACATATCTATAGTTGTTGTGGCAGAAGAGGATCCCTCATTGGTTTGCCTATCTTCATACACAGTTGTTCATTTATACTGGAATGGATAATCTCCAGAGGTCCAAGGGTCATCCGTGCATACCTGCCAAGTATCCCGTATTGGCTGGTATTTCCCGTAATTTTGCGCTGCTTTTCTTTATTTCCCACCTGGAGCCGCCACCATCCCGTAATTTGGCGTCAGGGGAAAGTAGTTACTGTGCATCCCTTCTGCACAGCTCCCTTCTACGCATGCATAGAACCCTTCTACGCATGCACAGAAGGGGATGCGTAGAAGCAACCTGCGCAGAAGCGACCTGCGCAGGTCTGTTCGATGCATGCGTAGAAGGCTTCTACGCATGCGTAGAATGGACCTGTGCAGAACCGTTCTGTGCAGGTCCCATATTGTCCAGAGCCGCACTTGACAGGTATGTATCCGTGCCTATCCCTAGACCTCAGAGAGCTGGTGTGTTCCCGTAATCCCAAGTATTCAATTTTTTTAATTGAAAAAAGTCTCCTTGCACCCTCTAGTGGCCATTTTCACAAAAGGATGTAATAACTGGGTAGACCTAGGGGTGGGAGCTTCTCAAAACATGGCAAAAAATGCCCCACAAGCCCCTAAAGGGCCAAACTCTTTTTCTAAAAAGTATTATGATTTTTTTAAAATTAAGGGGTGTGGGAATGCTGTGGAGCCCCAAGTAAAACTGAGATACATTTTGGGCCCAGAGGGGTTGTATTCAGCCCGCAAACCATATGTTGCCCATTCTGGTTTTCACACTATGACTGTTGTTTTTGCTACTGCTGCTGCTACTAACCTGATTTTCAAGCTTTATGGTGTGATTTTTACTCAGGGCACAGAATAGCAAAGCATAAACTTTGAGAAACTTTATGGCACTAGAGACAGCATCAGGGAGAACATGGCAATGAGAAAATAAGGAGCTACATCTAAGTAAGGCTAACCCAAAATAAAGAACACTGATAGCAGTAGCAGGAAAGCAAAGTCAGATAGATGAGTGGCCCATACATACACCAAGTAATCTGATCCAAAGGAGCAGCTAGGGGCATGCTATAGAAGCGGCTGCTCCCTTTCTTTCATATACAGTGGTACCCCGCATAACAAATGCTTTGTATAATGAAGAATTTGTATAACAAAGAGTTTTGGTGCTATTGGCGATACCCTGTATAATGAATTTTTTGTTATACTGGGTTTACCCCTTATTACGAACTTTTTCCCCATTATACGGGGTACTACTGTACTAGTCATTACAGTGCACATGGCGCAAGAAACATGAAAAGATGACAGCTTCCACTCTAGTCTGGCACTGATGCTATTCAGTAGATTGCTTTCAGGGGCTTATGGGTTGTGCCGCCAATTCTATTTCCCTCCCTTTCCAAAATGGTACATATTGCCTGTGTCCAGTCCACTACATGCTATCCTTTCTGCATTGGTAAAGCATGTTATGTTATCTGTTACCAACCTGTCTTAATTCTTGTACTTCATCCTTTAATGCATACACTGTGTCAACAAGACTTCTAAAACAGAAAAATTAAGATAAAAATATTTTCACAAAGTGTAAAGACTTAAAAATGACATCAAGGGCTATCAACACACATAGTTTCAAATGTGAAGCCATATAATTTAGGGAAAGCAAAGGGAAAGAACAAAACAGCAAACATATTCCCTGTCGTACCACCTCCCATCCACTTTCCAATATTCTTTGTCTCACTTGCCACATTTTAAATTTAGTCCCTCCCCCCCAAACAAAACAAAACAGTTTATGCAACTAGGAAGCAAAAATAACTCCTTCCTTGATTAGGAAGCAATTTTCTATTGAATGCTGTTCAGTGTCAGTCTTATTTATTTTATTTTATTTTATACTAGCAAAGGTTGCCCGGCGTTGCCGGACTGTTTTAAATGATGTTGGAAAGTTGTTGTTGTTGTTGTTGTTGTTGTTAATGTTTGTAAAGAAGAGGTTAATCTATATTTGAAATTTTTAAAATTTTATTTATACAAATTTTTTTTGATGGCCTGTTTTAAACTGTGATGAGTTTTGTTTGGTGTTTTGGTTTTGTGGATGAAAAAAAGAATAAAGGATGATATATTTTTTTGAAAAACTCTTGGGGCCTTTTGTGTGGGGCTATTTTATCTTTTTGAATTTTTTTTTTTTTGTTATTGTGGGCAGCAAGTGCTGCTGGTAGGGGTTAACTTGTATTTTGACTGTGTTTTCTCTCATGGCCTCTGGGTGGAGCTTCTTCCAGCAAGTAGTCTCTTTCTTTATTCATTTCTTTTCCAGTCGTTGTGCTATGAGGTCATGTGGTGGTGAGTTAGCTGTTTTTCTTTATTTGGGGTGGTGGTGGTGGTTGGATTTTGTGGTGTTTGGCTGGGGGCTGGGTATGTTTGCAAATGTTTGTTGTTGTTTACTTTTTTGGTGTTATTTTTGTTTGTTTTGTGTATTTTTGAATGTTTTTGATTGTTTGTTTTTGTGTTTTTTGGTGTCCTGGGGGGGGATCCCCTCTGAGACAGACTCCTTTGGTCCCCCCCACCCTCTGAACCCCAGGGGAGCCAGTAGAGAGGGGGATCCCCCCCAACTCCGTTTTTAAATAGAAGTAACCACTTGGTTTCTTCTCTTTAACATGGGGCGTGTGGGGGGGGAGGGAATCCCCTCTCTGCCGGGTCCCCTGAGGTCAGGAGGGTGGGGGAGACAGACTCCTTTTGTCCCCCCCACCCTGTCAACCCCAGGGGAGCCAGTAGAGAGGGGGATTTCTCCCCCCAACTCTGTTTTTAAAGAGAAGAAACCACTTCTCTTTAACATGGGGCGTGTGTGTATGTGTGGGGGGGAGGGAATCCCCTCTCTGCCGGGTCCTCTGGGGTGAGGAGGGTGGGGGAGACAGACTCCTTTTGTCCCCCCCCACCCTCTCAACCCCAGGGGAGCCAGTAGAGAGGGGGATTTCCCGCCCCAACTCCGTTTTTAAAGAGAAGTAACCACTTGGTTTCTTCTCTTTAATATGGGGCGTGTGTGGGGGGGAGGGAATCCCCTCTCTGCCGGGTCCCCTGAGGTCAGGAGGGTGGGGGAGACAGACTCCTTTTGTCCCCCCCACCCTCTCAACCCCAGGGGAGCCAGTAGAGAGGGGGAGCACAACACCCCCCACCCACCCAGTGATATTAAAGGGGAAACTCCGATTAGGAGCTTCAGGCGCCGTTGGGGTGGGGGGCTTTGTTCCCCGCAGCTTGGCGGACTTGCTCTCCCGGTGTTTTTGTTTTTGCTTTATTTCTTGGGTGCCGGCTTCCTCAGCATTCTGCGCGCTCATGGCACGCAGGACGCTGGGGCTTGTAGTTATGGGTTGGTGCTTTGTGTTTGTGCTGCATTTCCGAACGCTGCGCCGTGCGAGAGCCTCTCAGCCTGATTGGCTCTGGCGCGGTGCGGCGCGGCGCAAGGAATTTTGGGAAGTGAAGTTGTTTCCCTTTCTTCGCGTTTGTGGGGCTGTTGCCCCACTGCCGGTTTTCTCAATCCTTCGTTGACCTGCGTACCCAGATTGGCCGTGTGCACGAAGGGTGAGTGCAGGCAAGTAGGGCGAGGCATAGCAACCTATAGCCAGTTCCAACGGTTAACCCTTGGATTTATAGGTTAAGATATTTTATATAAAATTATATAATAAAATTATAATAATAATAAATTATATAATTTATATATTTTAAGGGGTTGTTGAGATAAAATAGGCCATTAATTGTGCATCCACACAAAACCAATAAAATTATCAATAATAAAGCATTTTGAGATCCTATACATTAATAAGAAATCCCAGAGCACTCACGAATTCCACCTTACCCACAAAACTGATCAATTCCCATCTGGTACAAGGATGAAGGAAGAAAGATGCAAACAGAAAAGTTAGAGAACCCAAGACTGTTGAAATTGGTCTAAATGGGTAGCACAGGACTGGCCATGCACATCACAGGCAATTCAGCAAATGAATTCCAGTAGGATATTCATCTCTTCAAAAATAAAAAATAAAACATAAAACCACAGAGTACATAAGGATTAAGTTTAGACACAACTAAAGTATCATCCAAAACTCCTTATTTGCAGGAGAGCAGCCTGCTCAAAATACATCATTTGCAAAAAAAGTTGTCTTACTTTTCTTCTATCACAGTCTGACCATTACTTTTTGTTTCTTCTACAATAATTTTCTCTTCCTCTGGAAGCAGCACTTGGGGAGCAGATTCTTTACGGGAGCCTAATACAAAATAATAATAGAATTGAGAGATAAACATCCAAACATTCAGAAAACGGATAGCTTTTTAAAAATACAAGATCATAATTGTTATTTAGCAATTATTAGCATTATGGTTCATGGGAATAAATTACTTATGACTTGCTAGCCTTTTATTTTTTAAGGGGGAGGAATATAGCAGGTATTTTTCTATATTCCCACTAGCTTTGGTGAAACTGGGCAGCAGATAAACATTTACGTTTTCTACCAGGGTATGAAACACAGGGTAGAACCACCTAGTTTTTTTAATAAAAAAAATCAAGTAGAGTATCAACCAGTAATTATATTCCATTGGTATAATCAATTGGGAACTAGTATAAAACTATGACAAGATCTGCCAGATAAAAATATTTTGGTTTGCCATACCCTGACTGTAACACATTTGATAGGAGCCAGTTGGCTGTTTATTATACCTGGTGCACCATTCTACTGCCAAGTGCAACTTAAAGTGCTGGTTCAGAACCTTGAAAGCCTAAATCAGGAGTTCTCAACCTTTTAAAGCCAGGGGGCCTGGTCACACTCCCTCAGACAGCTTCGGGGACCGGACAGCCATTTTACCCTTTCACATGGCACTTCCAGGTGTAGTGGAGGTGGTGGTGAGCCATATGAAATGGTGTTGTGTGCCACATCTGGCTCACAGACTGCAGGTTGATAATCCCTGGCCTAAATGATGCTATAGACCACCTTTACCAAGGAGGGACAGTTTGAGCATGAGAAGAACTAATCCAACATAGATGGAGAAAACCGGGTGGGGGAGGGGCCCTTAGAGATTGCCTGTTTCATAATTTCCCACTGCAAACCCCATAGTCAAGGGCAACCACTTTCCTGCTAATTTGTTTAGAACTAGACATAATAAATGCTAAGTACATACTAAGACGCTACTATACTGCATGGAATTACAGTTGCCACTATAACTAAAGAAGCACACTATCACAACAAGCACACACACAGCCATTTTGTTACATATCTATTCCCCATTTGCAGTAGAATCCTCCTGAACACTCAACACTATGATTTTTGGGAAACGGTAATTTGTAGAACCCTTAATCTATGGCACAGAGAACATCAGAAAATTGAGCAAATAACTTACAGAGGAGCTGCGCTGAAAACAGAATCAAAAACAGATGTTTTTATGCTGCAAACATGTCGATAAAAGATACAGAGCTAAATGTTTATCTGCTAACATGAATAACCTTCTGAGCATTAAAACAAACAAGTAAAACTGAACACAATAGGTTAATATAAAGTAGAGGATCTTTTAAAGTGTCTACATATTTAGCCACCATTCCTGATTATCCAAAATGACACGAGCAGGAGACATATTTGCCACACCAGTATGTTTAATAAAAAAGTAACACAATATACACAATGCTAGAAGTAATAAAAGAAACAGGCAATACTGAACGAATTTTGTGATCCCTTCCAGATGATGCCATGACCATATTTCTTTTTTAACACACAGAATTGGATCATACCTGTCAACCTTCCCGGATTGGCCAGGATTTCCCATTTTTCGGTGCCCATTTTTGCCATTTCCCGCCCAGAGCTGCCGAAACCCTGGAATTTGGCAGCTGGGGGAAAGGCGTTACTGCGCATCCCTTCTGCGCAGCTCGCTTCTACGCTTGCATAGAACCCTTCTACGCATGCGCAGAAGGCTTCTGTGCAGAAGGGGATCATAGAAGCCTTCTACGCATGCATAAAAGCCTTCTACGTATGCGTAGAAGCGAGCTATGCAGAACGGTTCTGCACAAGTCGCTTTTACGCATGCGTAGAAGGCTTTTTACGCATGTGTAAAAAGCGACCTGCGCAGAACCGTTCTGCGCAGGTCCCGGATTGTCCGGAGCCGCGGTTGATAGGTATGAATTGGATCCCAAGTCTGCTTTCTAAAAGCCAGCAGGAGTCTTCTGTTCCAGTGTGTCATTTTTGTCATTAAAATGGAGAAGGAAATGATTTTTACCGATCTACCTCAGTTTCCCTCTTCTCCCTCTCACTTGGCTTTTCAGGAAAGGTCAGGAATTCCCTAAATCTCTGTGGAGAGGTAGTTCCCCTCAGGCAACAGGAGGGAAAATGGAACTGGCCAAGGGCAGTCCCTTCATCAGCAACCTGATGAGAGAATCCTGAGCAAAATTCTAAGCCAGTGGGAGGTTAATGTTGGGAGCAATATAACACATTTCTTCAGTATTGTATTGAAATGATTACTACAGTAATAAAAAGCAAAAGAACTTTTGTATCCTTTCTGTGCTGTAAGGGACGGAGTTGTTGCCCTTTAGAAAAGAACTAAAAACCTGGCTGGCAGGCCAAGTTTGGGGTGCAGGTGGAGGGGTGGCTTCCGTTGGGTGGTTAATATAGGGGAGAATGCCTGCCCCATGGTTTCTTTGGTTCCTGCACCCCTCTCTTTTTAGGGGTGGGTTCTTATTGCTGGTTTTTATCTGTTTTATTTGTTTTTATCTGTTTTTACCCACTGTTGTGAACCGCCCGGAGTCGGCTGAGTGGGTGGTATAGAAATTTAACAATAAATAAATCTATACCTATAAAATGGTGCGTTAACCATTGGAATGTGACAAAGGATGTTGCACCGGTCCCCACGTACCCCGTCCGAGCCTTCCTGCACTCGCCCGAACTGGGTTCGCAGGTAACTGTCGGAATGAAATTTTCGACCCGGGGGCAGCGGCCCCCCAGTCGCGAACAAAAAAAAAAAAGAACTTCAAGTCCCAACGTTCCTTGCGCCGCGCCGCACCAGAGCCAATCAGGCTATGCGGAGCGGGCAAAAGGAACGTTCAAAAACCGGCCGCAGCCAATCAAAAGGAAGACGACGAAAAAAACCGCTGCTGTACCCAAACACGCGCAGGCAAAACTACAAGCCCCAGCGTCCTGCTCGCCATTAGCGCGCAGAACGCTGTGACAGCCAGCGCGCTAAAAATGAAAAATAAAAAACCCGCCACCGCTCCGCTTCCTTCCCACGGGCCATCCAGCATGGCCCGTAGGAACAAAAGACACCCCCGCCGCCAGTGCCCTTCCTTCCCACCCCCGCCGCCAGTGCCCTTCCTTCCCATGGGCCACCCAGCATGGCCCGTGAGAACGAAAGGCACCCCCGCCGCAAGTGCCCTTCCTTCCAACGGACCACCCAGCATGGCCCGTGGGAACGAAAGGCACCCCCGCCACCAGTGCCCTTACTTCCCACGGGCCATCCAGCATGGCCCGTAGGAACAAAAGACACCCCCACTGCAAGTGCCCTTCCTTCCAACGGGCCACCCAGCATGGCCCGTGGGAATGAAAGACACCCCCGCCGCAAGTGCCCTTGCTTCCAACGGGCCACCCAGCATGGCCCGTGAGAATGAAAGGCACCCCCGCCGCAAGTGCCCTTCCTTCCAACGGACCACCCAGCATGGCCTGTGGGAATGAAAGGCACCCCCGCCACCAGTGCCCTTCCTTCCCACGGGCCATCCAGCATGGCCCGTAGGAACAAAAGACACCCCCGCCGCAAGTGCCCTTCCTTCCAATGGGCCACCCAGCATGGCCCGTGGGAACGAAAGACACCCCCACCGCAAGTGCCCTTCCTTCCAACGGGCCACCCAGCATGGCCCGTGAGAACGAAAGGCACCCCCGCCGCAAGTGCCCTTCCTTCCAACGGACCACCCAGCATGGCCCGTGGGAACAAAAGGCACCCCCCAAAAAAATGGACGCACCAAAACACGGACCAAAAACAATCAAAACCAGTCAAAAACAAAAATCTAACCTTTAAAAAATAAACACAAACACATCCACAAAAAACACACAACAAAAAACAACACCACCACCCCAATAAATAAATAAATAAGAGAGCTTACCATGAAGACGTCTTGACTTCATGGCGACAGGAACTCGAATGAGCTAAAAAAGGAAGCAACCCTTACCAGAAGCGACACCCAGAGGGCAGAAGAGGAGAATGGTAGAGAGTAAGCAAAGCTCACCACCCCCACCCAGAGGCCACAAGAGAAAAGACATCCAAAAACATTGCCACTGCAAAGATAAATTCAAAATTCAAAAATTCAAGAAATAAGTTAGCACAACATTCAAAAATATACACACTACTCTCAAAATATACCAAAAAAAAACCATAAATCACTTTTCACTCCAAAAAACCAAAACACCAAACCAAAAAATAAAACAACAAAATTAAATTTACAATTTAAAAAAATTAAATTAAATAAATCAAAATAAAATTTGCATGAACAAAAATAAAATAAAAATAAAAAATAAAAATCAAAAAAACACTGGGAGCGCAAGTCCGCCACAGGCGGATGCAGCGCCTCGAAGCCACAAAATCACAAAACCTTTCAAAACCATTAAACACAGCCCAGCACCATTTGTTCAAGAAAACAAATGAAACCCTTGACTCTCCAAAACCAAATTTAAAGAACCCGGCACTGAGGAAGCTGGCGCACAAAAAATAAAAATTAAACACACACTGAGAGCGCAAGTCCGCCACAGGTGGACGCAGCGCCTCAAAGTCACAAAATCACAAAACCTTTAAAAACCATTAAACACAGCCCAGCACCATTTGTTCAGTAAAACAAACAAAACCCTTAACTATCCAACACATTTTAAAAATGCCCGGCACCGCCGGGCAAAATCTGCTAGTAAATAAATAAAATTCCCAAATATATTCATCAGTGATTTTCTGAGATGAATTGAAACCTAAATTCAAGTTAATTTAATTCACTCTCTGGAAAACATTGCAGTAAACATTGTTTAAAAAGTAATTAAATCTAAACTTTAAACTATACTATTCAATGCTCTGATGTATGCTACAACAAAAGCTGAAATAAACCTTCAGTGTAATCCACAGGCAATTTGTGACTACAGCAGTTGGCAAATCACCCCCGTATTTTGAGGGAAGGCACAGATCCTGTCATGTCTAAGAGGTACAACCATGTTTACTTGGAAAGTCTTACTGATTTCACTGAGGATTACTTCCACATATGAGTCCTTGGAATCTCATTCCCTAGATCTTGAACTGTATCTGCAAATGTTAAAAGGTGTTTGGTGTTTTAGTTTTAAAAACTCATACATTTATACAGCAAGAGAAACATGATTTCCCAGTGAGAAAATGGGCTGAAATGAAGATGTATCAAAGACAAGTATAAGAAATAAATGAGACTTTACACATTACTGCTCTTCAAAACCACGATGTCCTTTTGAAGCAGGTGATTTTATTATATGAGCCAGAAACATTTATTCCGATTCTAGTGACAATTCATTTAGCTAATCTTCAGGATGGAGATCTACTGAGCTACAAGATCATTACACAACCCAATCAACTTTGTTTAAATAATAGAAGTGAATGTACACCCACTAAAATGAAAATAATCAAGGGCACATAAAACAGGTTGGGTCAACAATCTTGATTGTATGTTGAGCCTAACCTAATATCTTTTTCTAACACGTGATGAGAAATTTGCAATGACCTGTCAATGCAAACAAACCAGTTAACCAGTTTTTCTTTCCTACAACTTGTGTGTTTGTTTATGCTGCAAGCATGGATTACACAGTTTATAAGAATGCATGCATAAAAAGTTTATAGCAATATTAAAACAGAAGCAATCTTCCAATTACATTCTTGTGTAATTCAAAGGTAAAATGTTAGTAAGAAAATACTACAGAATGTTGAAACTAAGAACCAAACCAGCCCCAGGAGTTAAATACTGTACAGCAAAACCCCGACTTACATATGCCTCGAGTTACATAAAATTTGACTTCCATAATGATTTTGTGCTAAAATCATGTCCCAATTTACATAAATGTCCCAATTTACATTCCCGGTTTCCTATGGGTTTGCTTCGAGTTACATAAAAATTCATTTTCCCTATAGGTTTGCTTTGAGTTATGTAAAAATTTATTTCCCTATGGATTTGCTTCGATTTACACAAAAAATTCATTTTCCCTGTGGGTTTTCTTCGAGTTACGTAAAAAATTAATTTTTCCTATGGGCTTGCTTTGAGTTACATAAAAAATTGATTTAAGCAAAAGCCTATGAAACGGACTTTTTATGTAAGTAGGCATTTTACTGTATTTTAAAAATACAAATAGCAGCTGCTAGAGTGCCTAATAGTTGCCAGGACTTCAGGAGGTGAGAAGGCTAATGGGATATTTCCACTCAATGCAAAAAAGAGCTTCAAAACAAGCATTTTTGGAAAAAGGAGGAAAGCATCGAATTCTTTCAACCTGCCATGATTCTAGCAAATATCATCCTACACCTCACGCATCTAGACATATAAGACATTTGTATTGAGTACACCATTTAATCTTACATTTAATTTGGACCTAACTGCAGATACTATTTTTGAAATTCTTACACTTTACACAGAAAGGAAAACCTGAGCACGCCTCTATATATTGTAGTTCCAAGAGCTACAAGATGATTGTAACCTTACTATTGAGTACAGCTGTCTTTGTTCATAGTGTTGCCAAACATATGGTCAACATTAGATTGGAACATCCCAAACATAAAGACTGCTGATCATGCATTGTGTTAAGTGATACAGAGGGGACTGGATCCAGATAATCACCAT
The DNA here is from genome assembly GCA_035047305.1 of Bradypodion pumilum. Taxonomy (NCBI): domain Eukaryota; kingdom Metazoa; phylum Chordata; class Lepidosauria; order Squamata; family Chamaeleonidae; genus Bradypodion; species Bradypodion pumilum. Next base: position 178,127,227 of record JAWDJD010000003.1, read on the forward strand.
CACTGGATGCCAGATACTGTATGTGATTTTCGTTTTAACTCAGCAAAGACTCTTCTGTATACCGAGGCATTCATCCTCTTATATTACTTCTCGAATTGCTGGATTGAGAAGATTGCCCGGGGGGGGGGGGTAGCAAAATGCAAACATAAAAGCAAAGATAAAGTTCTGGCAGTCTAAAACAACTCTAGAGCATACCTATCAAGTTTCGGGAAATTTCTGTCAAATAAGGGAAATTTCCCAGCCAAAACGGGAAACTGGACAGCTATGCTTATCCTGTGCTGGCCTCCAGTCTAACTCCAGTATAATTGCAGTCTAACTAATACGGGATGACGGCGGGAGTGTAAAATACGGGAGTTTGACAGAAATTTCCCGAAACTTGACAGGTATGCTCTAGAGGCAAAAGGTGAGCATGTAGATTACTACAGCCCAGTCTGTAAATCCTATACATAACAGATGCTGACATTCTAGTTTGGTTTGCCTTCCATAAAATGTTTCGTGTCATTTGCATTTACCTGGTGAAACTATTCTAGACTACCAAGACATTACACAAGAGTCACAAAGACATATTTGCATTTTTGTTGGAGATGACCATCCTATTCTTGTATTGCAACCTTAGTAATTATCACAAGCATCATGTGTTGGAAACAAACTGGCACTTTCATACTATCTTTTCACTGCTCAACTCATTGTTAGCTGTCACAAGTTGCCACAAAGCTAATGACAGACCATTATGTTTTCTGACTCCTCCATTGCTTTTCTTTTGAAGACTTCAGATCTGGACTGAAATAGAATACAAAGCAGTTACATACATTTGGAAAGCTGAGGTGCAAAGACCATGAGAAACAAGTACCACTACCTGGAGGAGTAAGCCAAGACCAATGATTATGTACAGTTGAACAAACACTCTGGAGCATGATGAAAGACCCCTAATATAATGATGTTGAAGTATGACCAGAACAAAGTCTAGAAGATGACACCTCATATTGCCATTTTTCTTTGTTGATAACAAACTGTGTAGGAAACCTAATTGTTTTGTTAGTAACAATGGATAACAGAACACCATGATGTGTTTATTGGCTTTCCAAAAGAGATGAATTGTTACTTCTAGTCAATCATACCAGTGCTTGGAAAATTGGTTTTTTAGTACTACAATTTCCAGAATCCTTCACCCATTATGGATACTTACTGTGCTGGGAGTCGTAGTCCTAAAAAATCACTTTTCCAAATTCTATATCACTGTCATCTTCCACAGCAACATAGAAGCATACCTGTCAAGTATCCCGGATTAGCTGGGATTTCCCGTATTTCAGTGCTTTGTCCCCCTCATTCCCACCGCCATCCTGTAATTTTGGACAGCAGGAAAGAGGTTACTGTGCATGCGCACCACTGCCTCTGATGGCCACGCATGTGCAGTAATCCCTTTCCTGGCCAAAGTGGTTTCTGCACATGCACGCCGCTGCCTCCGACAGCCACGCATGTGCAGTAACCCATTTCCTGGAAATTTACTGCGCATACGTGGCCAGTTCCCAGATTAGCAAAACCGCGTCTTGACACGTATGCATAGAAGTGATCCGTTTTGTCATCACAATCATCCAATGACATGAATCAGAACGAGCCTGATAAAGTCTGATAATATGTTTCATAACTAAGGCTCTAGACATAATGCCACATCATGCAAACCTCACAAGAAATGTGCACCATCAGATTTTTCTTTCTGCCAAAGAGAACCTGCAGAAGCATCTGCAAGCATCAAGTATGGATTTAGGACCTAAGGCGAAATGAACATACTCTGACGTACCCATTAGAACAGTGGGTGAAGACATTTCACTAAAGCTGATTTGCAGCTATCTAATTGGAACTCTAGAGATAAGGCAGCGAAGGGGGATTTCTGGTGGTTCCCAATTGGAGACTGTAATCATTGAATCCTTACCTGCTAAGTCAAGTTTCCCATGAAGGTTTGATGTTTAAAACTGGCAAGAAGGCACAGCATTCATTCTTAGAATTACTCCCCTTGAAATCCTCACATTATGTGTTCTAAATATACGTAAAAATGTTTATATGTATACATTATATACATTGTTTTTCTATTTACAATAAAACCCTGCGTTATGATGGAGGCCCGTAAACCGAAACATCCATAGGGATGCATTGAGAATTTTAAAAACTGGTTGGAAACTGACCGTTGTAACCCGGACAATTAGGAAGGCTGAACGCAGAAGAATAGATGCCTTTGAAATGTGGTGTTGGAGGAGGGTTTTGAGAGTGCCCTGGACAGCGAGGAGAACAAATAGGTCAATCCTAGAAGAAATTAACCCGGATTGCTCACTGGAAGGCCAAATAGTAAAGATGAAGCTAAAATACTTTGGACATCAAATGAGAAGGGAGGATTCACTTGAGAAGGCATTGATGTTGGGAAAGGTGGAAGGCAAAAGAAGAAGGGGGAGGCCAAGGATGAGATGGCTAGATGGCATTGTAGACACAGTGGGCACAGAGCTGGGAGGGCTGAGGGGGATGGTGGGGGACAGAGGCGCCTGGAGAGCAATGGTCCATAGGGTCGCAAAGGGTCGGAACCGACTGTGCGACTGAACAACAACAACCTGGGATGGCATTTCCATAGGATTTGCCATCATAAACCAGGGCAAAAACCCAAAGCGGTCATAACCCGAGGTTTTACAGTATATTAAAATCACGACATCACTAAAGGGCTTTCATCTCCACCAAAACACAAACTCCAACTGATTGAAATATAATTGCAAGTCTATTTTACAATGTGGCAAAAGCTGCTTTATAATTTTACCATACGTTAAATAAACTCTGAAAGTACCGGTTTCACCCGAAATATAAGAGATAATACTGTGTGCAACATATTGCGCTTTATGACATACCAGATAGTGGAGCTGGCCATGAACTAAATGTGGGGTACAACAACTTGAATGTAGGATGTGAGGCTATCCATATATGCAGCCGTCCATCCAAAGCAAAAAGAAATCAGCAAGCAAAGAGTAAACACTAATTAAAGCTAAGGCTGTGATTTGTTACTCTAGTCTAAATTTAACTAGCAAACACTGAAAGGTAGCTTCCATTTCAGGATATTCCTCCTAAAATCAAAATAAATAATTAGAATCTTTATATTTTTAGAAAGCCCTAATAAAATCATTATAAAATAATATGCCACTAGTTCTAATAAAATGTGAGTAGTGTGGTGTGGGAATTGGGAAGAGGACAGAGAGAGGAAAAGCAGGTGATTGAGACTATTGGTCATTAGTATGTAGTCCATCTTGAAGGCTATTTTGCCAGCAGAAATTCACTTGAAATTTAAAGTCAGTAATCTCAATGGATTAGCAAAAACTACCCATTAAAACTGCCCTCTGCAGCCACATCACACTGGTGTACTGAAATATAATCCATCAGAGCCCAAAGGCTTTTACTTTCTAGTGTCTTAAGGACTCCAAGTGCTCAACAGTACACTTATGTGAGCAGATGTCATCAACTTGTGCTACCACAGTTCACCATTACAGTCAAGTTTATTACTTAACTGTGCAATACACTTAAAACAAAAAGAGGCAATCAAAGCCATACTAAACTCAAAAAAATATTACCACTCAAAGAAATGAATTCAATACAGAATGGTGCAGAAAATGTGCACATACCTAGTTCAAAACCTAGGAACATTAACAAAACAGAACAAATATTCACAGTAAGCCTACCATTTCCTTCTCCTTTTGAAGACAAGCAAAACTTCCAAGAGCAGAATGTGTACCTATTCCCCTTATACCCTTGAAACCACTAAGGACATATATGAGAGGTCAATCCTTACTGTCTTTATCTCTTCTCTCTACTACTGTTCTCCAAGTTTTGATTGTATGTTGCCAAGGGACTGTGACAGACCACTGGATATTGATCCTACACTTTCTATACAAAGCTGAAGAGTGCTGTTCTATTGGACCAAGGGTACAGGTAGTACATCAACTGCTACCCACAAAGAACAAGTACTGTATGATTAACTTTGCCTAATGTCTAATGAGTATGATGGACTTTCACTAATGTTCAATGATAATCATATTCTTCCCACATTTGTCTGGTTTCCTTCTTAAAACGAATGGTCTTCATTAGCTCTTACAGGTGTGTATTTAAACTGATTATGTGTGGTATCAAGAAACATCTTTTTCCCTGTATGTAGTATATATGCAGTCCATTACACACATATTAATATATTTTATTAGGTGACTCAATTTTTAATGATACCAGGGGAAAATCTCTGGATCTTCTTTTTTCACACCATTTCTATTTTATAGAGTTCCTTGTCTAACTATACAACAATATCATAGTACTGTATAGCAACATGCTTACATGTGTATTAAATGGAGACAAGAGTGAGCAAATAGAGCCACAAAAAGTTAAAACAAACTGGTTCCTGACGAATAGCCAAATGGAAAGACATTTTGTGGGAAAGGATTGTTCCCGCATTTGGACCTCTTACTTACTTAAGACTTAGATCCTCCGATGCTATGAAACATATCTGGCAGCAAGGGGGCGAGTACTCTGGCATCCACCCATGCCATTTTCAGGGTCTTTAAATCTGCCATGAAAGTTTTTCATCATGTGTTTAGAGAGCGTCCTCATTGTCATTTGACAAAGGGGTCCAACCCATTGCTACCTTAAAGGTCCTAGTTTTCTCCATTTGGCGTCTTCTTCATGCAGCACTATTATGTAAGTTGCACAAGCCACTCCTTTGAAGCACCTCCTCATTGGTAATGTGGTCAAAAATAGTGAATCTTTTAAATTAGGCACCACTGTGAAAGACATCAAGTCTCTTGTTGATACTTGCTGATGCCTTCCAAGTCTCGCAGGCATAGATAACTGTCGGGATCACTATGGAGGTGAACAAATGGAGTTTAATTTTCAGCGATATAGATGGTGAGGACTAGATCTTATTCTCCCGAAGACTACTGTTGCTCCATTTTGAGTGATCAGACTACCCAAGTAAGTAAATTGCAGCTGCCCCAGTGGCTTAGTGGTTAAGACACTGAGCTTGGAGACTGGAAGGTCGGGTTTCGATACACAAGGGCTGCACTTGGGGACCTGAAAGGAGCCTCATTCGGGCGTCCCTTGACCGGACTTTCTCGAGCAAAAATCCTTTCAACCCACAGTAATCTCTGATGCAAAAGTATTATTATAATAAGTAATCCTCTCCACTTTCTCTAGCTGCTGTGACCAGAATATGATTGCATCTTGGTTGTGGAGTTGACATGTGGACCTGAAACATTTGAGCCTTTTTGGAGTATGATTACTCCGATTTGGGAATTTTCCAGCCCTTTGCTGCGCTTCGCCAGCTAGAAAGCGACCGTGGCCAACTTCCTGGTTCTGCACTGGGATTCCAGGCTTTGACGTAAGCTCTGTCCAGCACTGGAAGTTGCCCATGGTCACACTCCAGCAGGGAAGGTGCAGAAAAATCCCAAACTGAAGCAAAATTGCTCCAGAGCCTGTCCAATAACCCAGAAAAAAATCACAATTTCCCGCTGCTAGTGCTGCTGCAGTAAGTGACATATTGCAACTTCCAATGGTGGTGCGCAGGTGGGAGGCGGGTCTAGAGGTCCAAGGGTGGCCACCATGGGCCGAATTAATGATATGCACGCACTGGATTAGGCTCATGGGCTGGGGGTTGGCCACCCCTGTGTTAAGACAAGGAAAATAGGAAGCAAAAAGAAATGCTAGTTTTCTGGCAGAAAACTGCAGCCTTCAGTCACAGGAGATGGTTTTACCAGGGCTCTTCATTACCAGTGCAATGGAGTACAGCAGAGAAGCCAAATACACTACATGGCTGTTTCAATCATTTTATGCTTGCTCCTTCTCCCTCTCTTAGGAACAAGGACGTCACTTAGCACAGTCTATTGCAAATTTTAATGATTTGGCTGCTAAGTGAGGAAAATATGAATGTTAACATTTGTATGTGTGGAGATAGTGAGATCTAGAAGCTTGTTAAGACTGATTAATAACAATAATATTGTGCTGTCAAAGTCAATTCTGACTTATGGCAACCCTTTTCAGGATTTTCAAGATAGAGAATACACAGAAGTAGTCTACCATTCCCTTCTTCTAGAGGCGACCTGGGACTGTGCAGCTTGCCCAAGGCACACATTGGCTCTTCTCCCTGGAAGCAGAGAGACTCGAATCCCCATACCTAAACCACTGAATTATCAAGCCAAAAATGGATGCTTGCTTAGAAAATGCTGGATTTTTACATCCTTCTGCTACCATCACGGGAAGCTGCACTTCCATCATCTACTATATTCTATTGCACATTTTGATGAATTGCGTGCCAATGTCTTAAACATTGTTTTACTCTATAATTTCCTAGCCTTTGCTTTTACCCTCCTAAAATTTTGCTACAGAGAAAATAGGTAAGCAAATCATTACCTCTGTAAAACTGAACTCTTCTGTCTATAAAAAATGTTGTGATCATTTTTCTGAAAAATTTCTGATTACTGAACAAGTATGAATGACACAAAGGATTCAACTCCCCATTGCCCTTATTCAAATTGCCTCTTCTATGTTTACTTCTGAATAATAAAAGGAGATGACATCATTGCTAGTGACACATTTAAATTAATGTGCAATATGACCTTCAAAATAGACTAGACTAAACATGATCCATTGGAGAAGGAAATGGCAACCCACTCCAGCATCCTTGCCAAGAAAATCCCATTGACAGCATTAAAAGGCTAAGAGATATGATGTCAGAGGATGAGCCTCTCAGGTTGGAAGGTGTCCAAGATGCTACTAGAGAAGAGAGGAGGGCAAGTACAAGTAGCCCCAGAAAGAGTGAAGCAGCTGGGCCAAAAGGACACTCAGCTGTGGATGGGTCTAACAGTGAAAGAAAAGTCCAATGTTATAAAGAACAATATTAGGAACTTGGAATGTAAGAGCTATGCATCAAGGCAAGCTGGATGTGGTCAAATATGAGATGGCAAGACTGAACATCATCTTAGGAATCAATGAACTAAAGTGGACAGGGAATGGGTAAATTTAACTGAGGGAACCTTTATATCTACTACTGTAGCCAAGAACCCCTGAGATGAAATTGGAGTGGCCCTTATAGTTAGTAAGAGTGAAAAAGCAGTATTGAGATCATCACTGAAAAATGACTATGATCTCAGTCTGAATCCAAGGCAAATAATTCAACATAAGAGGAATACAAGTCTATGCCCTAACCACTGATGCAGAGAAGCCGAAGTCAACTAGTTTAATGAAGACCTACAACACCTTCTAGAAATGACACACACACAAAAAGATTACTGGAATAACGGGCAAGTTTGGCCTTGGAGTACAAAAGGATAAAGACTAACAGAGTTTTATCAAGAGAACACACTGATCATAGCACACACCCTCTTCCCACCTAAGAGGTGATTCTACACATGGACATCACCAGATGGCCAGCAACAAAATCAGACTGATTATGTATTTTGTAGCAAAAGATGGAGAAGCTCTATATAGTCAGCAAAAATGAGACCTGGAGCTACTCATTTGAAAATTCAGGCTTAGAATGAAGAAAGGGATACACAAAGAGCCTCCTTGAAGATTGTGGTATTTCTGAACCACAATTGGATGTACCCTAGTAATGGCAACCTTGTGTTGCTGGCTAATTTTTCTCACACTGAGTCAGGCAAAAAGAACTGCAGAATGAACTCACCAAAAGGTGGCTTCATTTTGGCAGTTTTATGTCTGGCCTAGACATGGAAGAAGAATGAAGAAAGTAGAGGAAACCACTAGGCCATTCAGGTATGACCTAGATCACATCCCTTATAAATATACAATGGAGGTCAAGAAAAGAATCAAGGATTAGACTTAATAGACAGAATGCCCAAAGAACTATGGATCAAAGTTTGTAACATTGTACAGGAGGCAGCAATTAGAACCATCCCAGAGAAAAACTAATGCAAGAAAGCTAAGTGGTTTTCTGATGAGACTTTACAAATAGCTGAGGAACGAAGGAGAGAGGAAGGCAAAGGTGAAAGAGAAAGATTCATCCAACTGAATGCAGATTTCCAGAGAACAGCAAGAAGAGATAAGGAAGCCTTCTTAAATTAACACTGCAAGGTAATAGAGGAAAACAACAGGATGGGAAGGACTAGAGAACTCTTCAAGAAAATTGGAGAAATCAAGGGAATGTTTCGAGCAAAGATGGCCATGATAAAGGACAAAAACAGTAGCAACCAAGCAGAAAAAATTAGGAAAAGTTGACAAGAAGATGGACCTTAATGTCTTTGACACCCATAATGATGTGATCGCTTGTTTGTTTTCGTGTCAGAGATTACTCTGCGTTGAAATAATTTTTGCAGAGGATCCCTGAATGAGGCTCCTTTCCTGTCCCCCATCGTGCAGCTCTCAGGAATCCAACCCGTCTTTCCAGTCTCCAAGTCTAGCACCTTAACCACTAAGCCACCAGGGGGAGCTGGTGTGATTGCTGATCTTGACCCAGACAACCTGGAATGTGAAGTCAAGTAGGCCCTAGAAAGTATTACTAACAACAAGACCAGTGGAGATGGTGGTATTCCAGTTGAGCTATTAAAGCCCTAAAAGATTATGCCATTAAAATGCTGCACTCAATATGACAACAAATTTGGAAAATGCAGCAGTGGCCACAGGATTGGAAAATGTCAGTTTACTTTCCAATTCCCAAAAAAAAAAAAAGCACTGTCAAAGAATGTTCAAGCTATTGTACAATTGTGCTCATTTCACATTTTAAAAAAATCAGGATCGTGGCATCCAGTCCCATCACTTCTTGGTAAATAGAAGGGCAAGAAATGGAAGCAGTGACAGACTTTACCTTCTTGAGATCCATGATCACTGCAGTCATGAAATAAAGAGACACTTACTTCTTGGGAGGCAAGCCAGGCCAAACTTAAACATAATAAAAAGTAGAGACATCACCCTGCCGACAAAGGTCCACATTATTAAAGCAATGGTTTTCCCAGTAATAATGTTTGGATGTGAGAGCTGGAACATAAGGAAGGCTGAGTGCAAAATAATAGACACCTTTAAATAGTGGTGGTGAAGATCTGCAAGGAGATCAAGTCAGTCAATCCTAAAGGAAATCAACCCTCACTGCTCCTTGGAAGATACTGAAGCTGAAGCTCAAATACTTTGGCCACCAAATGAGAAGAGAGGCAGCATCAGGCAGCATTTTAAACTACCAGCGATGGTTTATATAAGCATATATAAATTTAATAAACCTTTCACGCTACATGTAAAATACAAATAAATTCAATAATCATTATGGTTTAAAATTTTGTATGTGAACTACTACTACTACTACTACTACTACTACTACTACTACTACTACTACTACTACTACTACTACTACTACTACTACTACTAATCTTGCTGCCTGATGCTATGCATGTTTCTTTGAAATTCTGCTCTATGGTGGATTTTATTCCTAAACAAATACGATTGCTCCTACAGCATCAGAGAAATATGTACTGTTAATTTACAGTCCCAGTTCCTACTGTGAACACATACTTAAGAAATCAGTCCTCAGAACAAAGTTTGCCCTGCTTCCAACTTTCGAAAAGAAGAATGACACAGTAATACTTACTTTAGAAAGAGACCCATAAATCCCTAACTGTTGGAGGAGCACAGTAGGAGAAAAGCAATCATGATTAGTTCAAATGGGTTTCAACATAGCAGTAACATAGTACATATTTTCATACTAGAAGCTTATCCGGTATCTTATTTACTTCATAAAAAATAAGTTTAACAAAAGCAGGATCATAAACATTAACTGCTTGAAAAATCTGGATACCACTCTGAATTTTCTACAGTTTATGGACATAGGATCAATCTATCAATTTCTCATACATGTAAAATACATGATAGGGCACAAATGCATATAAAAAGGTCCCTCACTCACCTGGGATTTCACAATGCAAAAATAGGTCTGTTTCCTTCATAAATACTATTGACTCAGTATGCAAGAAAGTGCTCCAAATCTGCTTATATTTTAAACGTCTTTAAAACCCTTGAAAGGTTTTCCATTTCGAATTCTGCCCCCACTTTTGTTATTCATGCAAGCTCCCTGTGAAATAAGAGTGAACACCATCTTCTTATAGGAAGTTCAAGCACTAGTAAATGAGATATGCATCACACAGCTGACATAGATGCACATTTACTTTCCACTTATTTTAAGAGGGGCATCTAACATGGATGAACACCCCATCTGAGGCCATTCAATGCCCAGACTAGAATGATTTGAACACAACACTAAATTTATTGGCTGGCCTTTTAAAAATGACCATTGCCCTCCCTGTCAGGGTCCAAATACTCCATCTTGCTCATTTGACATGTTGGAGAAATGTGGAGTCTGGAAGCTTTCCTTCTAATTTTAGATTAACACAAGTTATTTGTGTCAACCAAATCTCACCAAACTGTGATTCGTTTCAGCAATGGAGAACCAATTTATGAAGCTGGTTTGTTTTGCCTAATCACTATTAAGGTCTTTAGCAACATGTTAAACAACAACAAATCTAAACAGAAGCATCTGATCTTCTCTTTGTGGCCACATGGGTGGGAACAAGCCTCCACAACACCCCTCAATGCTAATACATGGTTTAGTTTGTATTAAATGCAGCCAGTGAAGCTCAACTACAACAATATCAACGGCATGTTCTGCAAATAGCACATATTTGAAATCAAACATTTTGAGGTTTAGGCAAAAATCCAGCATGATACAGTATCAATATGAAATTAACTGCCCAAAACAAATAAGGCATCTATCTAAGGTACTATAACGAAGCACCTTTATCTCAATGTTAAATTCCCATTCTGCTTGACAAGAGGAAGATTTTTTTTAAAGAAACAGAATTATAAAAGGATGTTGCCTTTTTACAGCATAATAACTTTAATATTAAAGGCATAGGCTAATAAATGCAAAATTTATTTCAACTATACATAACAGATACCTTTAAAAAAACAAAAACTCTTAGCTGTTATGTCACCACAAACAATAAAAAGCAAACTGTACAATACAATGCACATTCAGATATACATCTACTTTGTTTTCAAAAGTCAGTAACTTACTAAAGATGGCTTCTCCCATTCACAAATGAAATGCACAATATATAGATTTATTCATTTTTAATGTCACTATGTACACATTATTGTGTTTTGGCATGACTATGCAAAATACACAATTAATTTAGTTTAGTGTCAACTTACAAGAACTACTTATTGAATTGCAATATTATTTAAGCCATGTGAAAAGGGACCCACAGTGGCTCACACCTACATTTTAAATCAAATTCTGTCTGCCTTCATTTTAATACTAACTGTATACACATATCATACAAACTCCATAAATAATATTAGCAAAGGTACCTTATATTAAGTTCCACAAAAATAAAACACAAACTTTGGGCTTGATACCTCCATTTTACCAATGGATTATTTTTCAGTGCTTGTTGTGTTAATACTTCTGATTTGTTCAGTTAGCTAGCTGTTCACAACAATAAGAACACTGGACTTTCAATGGTATCATTACATTTTAAAAGAACTCTCAAGAAGATCCCATCCTTCTGTCTGATAGCTTTTGAAAAAATTAATAGTAGATCATTAGATATTCAAAATGAATTAAACATTAATTATGGTAGGAAAGTTCAGGGTAATTGCAGTATTTAAAACCCATAATACATAAACAGAGAAACAATGTCTATAAAAGCTTTTAACCATTGGAAGCAATGCTTGATTTCTAAATCCAAAAACTATTCATAACTGATAACAATGGATCATATCTTTAGTGTCATCCTTCTTCCATGTCTAGGCCAGCCGTGAAACTGCCAAAACGAAGGCACCTTTTGGTGAGTTCATTCTGCAGTCCTATCCGCCTGACCTAGCATGAGAAAGCAATGAAGCAATGAATACTGAATACAGGCAAAATGGAGTTCAAAATCATTCCATTCTCTTTCAAGCTCACAGTAGGCTTGTGTCATATGTTCTGCCTTCTTGGCTTGACTTTATTAGAAAAAAGTAGCAAAAGTCAATGTAAATTTGAGCAGAGAAAGAGCTTCCTTCTGGCCACTCACTCTCTCACTGTGCTACGTACAGTATTCATATGTTTAAAATGCGATTGCCAGTCAGCTAAAAGAAAAAGTGGCTAGAATGCAGAGGGTTAAGAAGACCATTTTCTCTACTCAGATCAGAATTCAATTCTGTAAGTTGTTGCAAAACTTGTTATACTTTAAGTCTCCAACTACTAAGGTCAGCCTGTAATTATTCTGATTCACATAGACAATGGGGCATCACACCAAACTTAACAGAACAATGGCAAACCCATCAGTACTCTTATGGTTCTCAGTATCTTTAGGATTTGTCCTTAGTATTGTGCATCACTATAAGCCCTGAAACTTGAATGCCTGGTATTATGCCAACAAGCAAAGAAAGGGCTGCAATAACTTCACTGCTAGCCATCTGTATCAAACCGAATGGTACATCCCACCTGTAGCCATAATAATGGCAAATTAACATGTGTCTCTTTGCACCAAAAATGAATCTTAAGAGATGAAGCTTTCAGTTGTTAAATGCAGTGTGCAAGCACAGATACACGTGTCCTCTGTGCTATTTCATGGCCAGCAAATAAGGATGTCCTCTTCAGCAGTTCATCTTTAAAATATTCATTCCTGAACTCCTTCACATGACATTAAAAGTAATAAAATTTATGTCTAACTTTCTTAGTATGCCTGTTCCAGTGTCCTTGCTAAAGTCTTTTACATCCAGTTCAATAATTAAACAGTGTAAACTACACAAATTTGTAGACATTCGCTCTTATTTCAGGACCTGCGAGTACTGACAGTCAAATTGCCAGAAAGCGAGAACAGAACAATGTTTAATTTAATGGATTAAAACAGTTGCATTACAATACTGGGTACATATGGATGAGCATGGGTAGCATAATTCAGCATGGGGGGAGGAGGAGATGTTGTCTGTACAGAATTCCTATTCTGTAGTTACGCTTCATTTTTAGATTTCTTTTTTAAAAATTCTGCACAACACAACTTTCCTGCAGTTACCTTGGCATAAAGTAGGAACTGAACATGGAAAGGTGCAAACATATTCTTCATCCAAATAAAAAGCTGGCTTCTGGGGAAATGCGCTTATAAATTTTATTAACAAAAATTATATTCACACGTCAGAGACATATGTGGAAAAAACTATTTCTCTCTCCCCCCCCAACTCCCAATTCACCTGAAAGGACTCCAAAAAGCCAACAGGGACATATGACTTTGGCTACTCCCAAATTCTGGACACAGAGTCTTCATAAGTGGTTATTTTTAGACAGAATTTCTCTCCTAGTGAAGAAGTGGTCTATGAATTATTAATTGCCAGTACTGTATATGTTGGTATATATCTGTAACTCTTCATCCACAGGTTACGGAATTATGGAGACTTAGAAATCCCCCAGTGCTCTGTTTAATTCTCCTTCACCAAACATCCACACTGCAAACTGCTTTTGAAACTCTCCCAGTATTGGACAGAGTGGATTGTGACGAGGAAATGGAAGGGGCACAAGCTGTTAACGAAAAAGCACACCCAAATCCCAGGTGAATGCATGGTGCTATTTGTGCACACTGCACAATCTTTTGAAGTGTGTGCAGTCTTTTTCTACAGAATAACATAAATTGATAACAAACCCCACCTTAGTCTCAAAGCTGAGTTTCGGAAGCATGGACCTTCCCATGCTTAATTCAGCTGTGCAGCATCTGAGGCATACAATTAGTTGGTTCTACATATAAGAAAGATAGACAGCATAGTAACAAGCACCAGGACGAATCCACTTTGGCTTCCAAAAATAAACTCACAAGATTGACCAAATATACAAAACTGTATGATTTTTGCCATTTCTTGTACATCTCCAGTTGTTTTGTTGTTTTCCCAGCTTTTTTGTTCTTAAACAAAAGTGACCTACACATAGTAAGGCTACGATATTCCCATATGGCACCAAGTGTTGTTTCACAAAATACAAGCATGTGCTATAAGAAAGAAGCTGAATGGGAGAAGAAAAAGAAAGTGTTGCACCTACTTTTGCGACATTAAAAAATAATCCACATCATTCATACCTATATGTATACAGTTATCAATGTTGCCAGATTTTACCTCCTTTTTTAAAAAAACAAAAAACAAAACCTGTTCCGTGTATTACACAAGGTATGACTGAAGTATCAGAAATTTCTTCCAAAGGTTGTTAAAACATCACATTAAAGAGACAAGAAACTGCAAGGAAACATCTAAGAAAAGCAGGCTGTGATACAACAAGCATTTGTTAAGAAAAGCTCAGAAGTGCATTAGTTCTGGTGAGAGATATATGAGCAACAGCTCTTACGAGATGTAGACCCCATTCTGTAACTATGGGCTGTCCATATACTGTCATAGTCAGAGTCTTCAGACAGGTCGGAAGGCTCCAAACGGGAAAGGCTACTGCGACGACCCAAGGAGTCTAGACTTGATTGGTCATCATCAGCCAAGACGTGATTATGCATCAGGTCAGTGCCTTGCCATGCTAAGGATGTATGGGTGAAATGAAATGGTGGGTGTAGACAGGCAAAGGTGGGATGAGAAGGAAGAGGAGGAGAACATACAGGATAAGCCACAACCAAAACACATGAAACAAAAGCAAAAGGTGACGGGAAGAAAAGGAAAAGAGAAAACATCGTTAAAAAGGCACCAAATCTTGTTACCCTTTATTCAGTTTTGGGTTTTATGTACAAATTATACTAACATGTACATTATATTTTAAAAATGGGCAAAAGCAAACAAAGGCAAAAACATCATTACAATAAGAATCAGATTTTAATGGTGTTGAATTTGTTTTAAATAGTCTTGTTCAAAAGGCTTGCTATCTCATTACTGGGACCAACTGTACTTATTTTAAGATAATTAGGTGTTGCTGTTTTTTAGGGGGAAAGGGGAAACTCCTCCATACTATTCTACAATGAATCAAAAAGGGAGCCTTTTAAATTAAAAAGATTTATAGCTTTCATAGAGTTTAGCTGCCATTCCCCTAATATCCACTTTACTGTTCAATGTGACTAAATCATTTCCTTCTTAAATGCTAATTTTGACCATGGTCTTCTATGTGGGGCCATCCCTATCATTGTTTCCATGTAGGACTACCTGTGAACACTGGGAAGGGGGAAATCATTAAGCAGGAGCATAGCAAGCACTCCAGTAATCAACACAAATCCTTTTTTAGGAAGCTACTTGAGAAATGTCGTTCGGTGGCTGGAATCCTGTTGCATTAGTTATAACTGTGCAACTGTGAAACAGCTGTTTCATGGAAATTTCTCTTATTCCTTGCAAAATTTGGTAGAGATTTTCAGGCACTAAAGTGCTCCCATTCCATGACACCCAAAGGCTTCCCCATGAATCCTCAGTACACGGTGGAGGGATAGGAAACTTTTAATTCCTTTGAAATGTTCACCATTGATATCAGTTACAAAGTTGTAATCTGCACAACAGGATCCCAGCCAGTGACAATTTCCCCACAACAGCAATGTCAAACTATACCCATGGATATATATTTTTAAAAAATAGCTCCTAGTTGGTTAAGCAAGGGAACAGGAAGAGACACTAAAACTGATGTGAAGGAGTCTCAAAATGAAATATATATATATATTAAGATAAATTCAAGATTCAATGAAAAATAGGCACCAAGTAAAGGACAAAAAGCAATGGTATAGTCTGTTGACAGAACTTCTTCCATCAGCAGAACCAAGAAACTGAAAATCTTCTTTCACCTGGTTCATCCCCATCACATCCACAAAACCACTTCTAGGGAGATGGTATGCCCTCTGGAGAAGGTTTTTGGACACTATAAAGGGCTAAATAAGGAGAAAGAAGAAAGTCCTGTTGTACTAGTAGAGTTCTGCTACACTGAGGCTGGATTTTGGTCACTATAATACCACACAGCCCAATCTATTGAAAACTAAGATATCTGAAGCGAAGACCCAACTTCTATGTGCTACCTATGGTTTGGTATCCTTTGGAAACCTTGCTGGACAGATACATTGTGGTGTTTGTATAAGCAAAATTTCAATATAGCTGCAGCCATTTCAACAGAACCAATACAAATTACCTGAAAACTGTTTCCAACAGTTTGGTCAAAACTGCCAGGATCATATGAGGGACATGTGTTAAGCAACAATGAAGCTGCTTACATTCCATTATGTTTTCAATTTTTCCACCAATCGTTTCAAAATGGCACAGATGAAAGTGAAGCAGACCCCTGGAGATGACTGCAGCTTTCCCTTTCATTTCAACAGAGGGAACAAAGTTTTGTAGACAGAAGCAGCATGTGCAACATTAGCGTGCACACAGATCTCTAATTTTTAGGTTATGCATTAGTGAAAGGGGAAAGAGTAAATCTAGACAAAGATGCATTATCTTTTTGGAACAAAGGGGCAAATATATAAATAAATGTAATGATCTAGAGCAGAGGAGCCCATACTACAGCTCATGAGCTGAATCTGGCCCATGGCACCAATTAATCTGGCCCTCGCTGCTCCCAGAAGTGAAAGTGAAACTCGCATGCTCATGTACATTTTACTTCCGCTTCTGGGAGGAGGAACCACATGACTGGCATGCTCGACCACGTGATCAGCCTGCAGCCCGAAAGGTTAGGCCACCCTTGATCTATTTATAACATCCCACTGGTGGCGGGACAACGTAGTAGCTATATGTAACTCTGTTAAGAATTTTTTTTGTTATGATGTTTTTCTTTATTTAAAAAATAAAATATAAAAAGGAGCTAGAATGCATTTACTGCTTCTCCAAGGGACGCCCCACAGGATCAGTTAGTTATCAAATATTAGTTGTGATATGGCATTTTAGGCCACAGGGAATGTTCTTCAAATTCAGTCGAAGGCATCCCAACATCTTGCCCACACATAGTATATGTGAAAGGGAAAAGCTACAGTTCCAAAGTGGAGGAGAGCTGAGCATCAAAGCAAGTGTCTCCATGCAGAAGGTTCCAGTTTCAATGTTTGTCACTTCTGGAGAGGCCTGGAAGAACTCTTGGCCAAAACCCCAAATGATTGCTGCCAGTCAGAGAACATAGGAAGGAGATGGACTAAAAGTTCTGACTCACTAGGTGGGCGAAGAGGAAATATAGGTACAGTAATACCTCGTATAACGCTAAACCTTGGTTCAACAATTCTTAGTGTTATCCGATTTTTAGTGTGCATCGGATAACGCTAAAATCCTATGGGCTGCATTGGATAACGTCAAAACTCCATAAAGATGCATTGTAAAGCACAGGCTTTAGTGAATGTTATCCGATACATCTCATAGGATTTTAACGTTATGCAATGCAATTTCCCCCCCAAAAAAATCAGGTCGTTATCCGATTTTAGTGTTATGCGATGCAGTTGTTATCCGAGGTTTTACTGTACAAGCTAAACTATCCCTCCTTGCTAATCTAACTAAAAGATATTCCCCAACGTCAACCTTCTGAACCTTGCTGGGAAAGGAAGAACAGAAAGGAGGGAAAGGCAGGAAAACAAGACTGAAAACAAATATACATGGTAACACTCCTGTGGCTCCATAGGATAGAGCAGTGTTTCCCAAACTATGTTCCGTGGAACACTGGTGGACTTCAATTCCCAGAAGCATAAGTCAGTTCCCCAAAGCACTCATCAGCCAATGTACTGGCTTAGGCTTCTGGGAATTGAAGTCCACCAATGTTCCACAGAACATAGTTTGGGAAACGCTGGGATAGAGGATGCACACCTTGGCTAATTTTTAAAAAGGTACACCTAAAGGAATGTGGGAGCAAAGTGTAGCCTACCAGACGTTGAAGGTCTGCATTTCTCTATCAGCCCAAGGTAATATAGCCGATGATGAAGTGTGTTTGGAATTAAGTTCCCAAAATATGTGGAGGCACTTTGCCCAATTCTGCCTTGAAGGCTCTAAGACTGATGACACAGACCTAAAATGAAAGGAGAATATGGTCCTCTCCAGCATGTAGGCAAGGAGGGAAAACAATGTCCAAGAGGTAGAACAGTCCCTCTAGGAGACCCTTTATCTTGACATAAAGAAAAAAGGATCTAAGTGTGAATAAATACACCTGTGATTCAGCAATACTAAGGGTACTTAATGAATTATTTGTGGAAAGGTTTGCAGTTTGTCCCATGGAAAAATATTTGCAGTGCTCTAAATTAGCAGAACTCAGAAGAGGCACAAACAATGACTAGCTCTACCACTTCCAACGTACTGGCTCCCATAGCCATGCTAAATTTTGATTTTTGGAATCAATGTCATGTGGAAGTTGCTACCATCAGAATTACCTGATTCACACTATGAGGAATAGGCAAAATGGGATCGAAGAGGTGAGAATAGCCAGGTATCAGCATCATGGTATTGATTTTATTTCTATTTATTTATCTGAAATTTATCTTGCTTAAAGTGAAATGCAAATTAGTTTAAATCAACAATTAAACTCACACACACACACACACACAGAGGATCAGTTAGTTGTGATATGGCATTTTAGGCCACAGGGAATGTTCTTCAAATTCTATTTTAAAGCTATGTATTGCATTGACCGTGGGGAAGTTGAGCCCACTTGTATACTGTATTTTTCTGATCTGTACTTGTATTTGGAATTGTATTGTATATTTTTATTGCATTTGTTATGCTGTATTTTTTTGTATATTGTTCATTGTATCATTGAATTTTGTATTTATATTGACATTTTATGTTTCCTGCTGCTATCTGCTGTGCAGGCAGCAAACTTCGCTGTGAACCGCTTTGAGTCACCTTTGGGCTGAGGTAAAGCGGTATATAAATAAAAGTGATGATGATAAAAGACATCCCCAACTCAATTGCTTCCTGGCTCCCTAAAAGCCTCTGTAAACGTGGCATTTTGTGTAGGCATATGTCCAAGTCTATTAAACAATGATTAAGAGACCGAGAAACAACGTTTCTACTACAGGTTTTATCCCAAATCTAATTTTGGGGGACAATTTCTATGATCATATATATGGGAAGATAATTCAAAAACATAAATAAATATAATTTTAACAATAAGCAGCCTTGGGGGGTGGGGGAAAAAAGCCGTGCAGCTAGCTGCTATTATCTTTATTTTCATTGCAGATAAATGCAAACAAAAGTTGTAGATTTTCTGATGTATGCAATGAAAAATATTGCACTATGTATACTTGCAAAATATACATAGAAAGGGAAAAACAGCAAAAAAGCAAATATATTTTACATTGTTTGTGTGTCTCTGCAAGTGTACATCTGCATAAACCAAAAAAAGGGGTATGTTTTACACAGCACTCCTGGGCCAACCTTAGCGTGAGAGAAAGTTTGTTTTACATTACAAACACTAACTGAGCACAGTTGCATCATTTAATGTAGGGGTTGGCAACCTACAACCCGCAGGTCGAATCTGGCCCACAGCGCCAAATAATCCAGCCCCCGTCGTCGCCCCAACCACCGCATCTGCCAATGGAAGTGGCCACAGGCGTGTTTACGGCAGCCATTGATGCACGTACAGCAGCTTCTATGGCAGGGGGGACCAGCCCCTCAACTGTCTGAGGGAGCATGACCCGGCCCCAACTTAAAAAGGTTGCCAACCCGATTGAAAGCATTAGCATAAAGAAACCTAACACAGGACATGTTCCTAACTCCAAGGTAAGAACAACTGAAATGGGTTTAGCTAAGGCAGAAGTCTCTTGGGCCAGCAGAAATGCCCTCTGTGCTAGTCTGCTACCGGTAGCAGCTGACTGGTAGCTGTCAACTGTTTCCATGGTAACTGTGTGTTTTTTCTCCCCTTGTGCTATTTTCCCATCAGGCCTCGCTGAAGTCCCTCCTCTCCTGAGTTGGGAGGGATTTGGATACAACATAGCCTCAGCCAGCTGTAGTTAGAACTGTGAAGTACAGTACCAACCAACGTTATTGCACCAAACACTAGTACTAGCATGCAAATATTACAGATCTTTTCATAAAGATTCCGGCAAGGAAATTTAAGTATGAAAAGACTAAAAAGTAGCCCAAAAATGAACTCACCACTAATAACAAAAGCCTAATTTCTCTGCATCTACCGTATTTTTCGCCTTATAAGACGCACTTTTTCTTCCCCAAAACTGGGGGGGAAAAGTTGGTGCGTCTTATAAGGCAAATATACGGCAGCCGCGCTCTCCGCGCCCCCACCATCGGCGGGGAGATAAAGGGAGCCGAGCCGCGCCGAGCCAAGCCGCGCCGCGCGAAGCCGTCCCTCCCCGCCCCCTGCCACCGGGCGGGGAGGTTAAAAGGGCTCCAGGGAGCCCTTTTAACCTCCCCGCCCGGTGGCAGGGGGCGGGGAGGGACGGCTTCGCGCGGCGCGGCTCGGCTCCCTTTATCGGCGGGGAGATAAAGGGAGCCGCGCCGCGCCGCGCCAAGCCGCGCCGCGCGAAGCCATCCCTCCCCGCCCCCTGCCACCGGGCGGGGAGGTTAAAAGGGCTCCAGGGAGCCCTTTTAACCTCCCCGCCCGGTGGCAGGGGGCAGGGAGGGACGGCTTCGCGCGGCGCGGCGCGGCGCGGCGCGGCGTGGCTCCCTTTATCGGCGGGGAGATAAAGGGAGCCGAGCCAAGCCGCGCCGCGCGAAGCCATCCCTCCCCGCCCCCTGCCACCGGGCAGGGAGGTTAAAAGGGCTCCCTCGGCCAGGGAGCCCTTTTAACCTCCCCGCCCGGTGGCAGGGGGCGGGGAGGGACGGCTTCGCGCGGCGCGGCTCGGCTCCCTTTATCGGCGGGGAGATAAAGGGAGCCGCGCCGCGCCGAGCCAAGCCGCGCCGCGCGAAGCCATCCCTCCCCGCCCCCTGCCACCGGGCGGGGAGGTTAAAAGGGCTCCAGGGAGCCCTTTTAACCTCCCCGCCCGGTGGCAGGGGGCAGGGAGGGACGGCTTCGCGCGGCGCGGCGCGGCGCGGCGCGGCGTGGCTCCCTTTATCGGCGGGGAGATAAAGGGAGCCGAGCCGCGCCGAGCCAAGCCGCGCGAAGCCATCCCTCCCCGCCCCCTGCCACCGGGCGGGGAGGTTAAAAGGGCTCCAGGGAGCCCTTTTAACCTCCCCGCCCGGTGGCAGGGGGCGGGGAGGGACGGCTTCGCGCGGCGCGGCTCGGCTCCCTTTATCGGCGGGGAGATAAAGGGAGCCGAGCCGCGCCGAGCCAAGCCGCGCCGCGCGAAGCCATCCCTCCCCGCCCCCTGCCACCGGGCAGGGAGGTTAAAAGGGCTCCCTCGGCCAGGGAGCCCTTTTAACCTCCCCGCCCGGTGGCAGGGGGCAGGGAGGGACGGCTTCGCGCGGCGCGGCGCGGCGCGGCGTGGCTCCCTTTATCGGTGGGGAGATAAAGGGAGCCGAGCCAAGCCGAGCCAAGCCGCGCCGCGCGAAGCCGTCCCTCCCCGCCCCCTGCCACCGGCCGGGGAGGTTAAAAGGGCTCCCTGGCCGAGGGAGCCGAAGACGCCGCCGCTGCCGCGCTCTCCCCGCCCCCACCATCGGCGGGGAGATAAAGGGAGCCTTCCGTGGCCCGGGAGGCTCCGAAGACGCCGCCGCTGCCGCGCTCTCCCCGCCCCCACCATCGGCGGGGAGATAAAGGGAGCCTTCCGTGGCTCCGAAGACGCCGCTGCTGCGAAGCATCGTGCCCTCCCGGCCCTTTGTTCCTCTTGGAGGTTGACTAAGGCAGGTAGATTTTGACTTTGAGTATTTTTGTGGTGGCTTTATTGTACCTGGACATGTGGGGTTTCTGAAAAGATGTGTTTTTTTTCTTCCCTTTTAGTACAGTATTTGGTTCAGAATCTTTTTTTCTAGATTTCCCTCCTTTAAAATTGGGTGCGTCTTACATGCCGGAGCGTCTTATAGGGCGAAAAATACGGTATTTCTTTCAAAATTTTGGAGCACAAAAATGTCAAGCCCTAAGCTATCATTATGATTAATGGCAAAACTGTGTAAACTGCAATAAACCAAAGAGAATATTTTCTTCCCTTATTTAGACATAACACATGCTGACAGATTCTCCTATTCAGGTGCAATGTTTTACTTACAACAGAGTGTCTCCAGCATTGCAGCCTTAAGATTAAATAACCTGGATCCCCCAGAGACAGTGCAGGTTGGATATGTATGTGAGTAACTGAGAACAGCAACTTTGTTCAACAGTTATTTTTAGAAGGACACATATTTTTTCTGAAATGAAGGGGAAGAACCATAATTGCAACAGCATGAACATTTAAATGGTTACCAATTGTTTATACTCCATCACCCTTTGTAATTTAAGCACCCACATTTGCAAGGAATGACAGATCAGGATTCTCTAGAAAAGGGATGTCAAAACATTTTGCGCCGGCGGCCTGACCATGCCCTGGAACAGCTGAGTGGGCCTGACTACACCCCCGGAAGCAGACACATTTGTGCATGCATGTCCAGAACCACTTCCGGGAGTAGCGTGGATGTGTTTGCGCATGTGCAAACACATCCACGCCACTTCCCAGAAGTGGTTCCAGATTTCCCCGCGCATGCGCAAATGCATCTGCACCACTCCCGGAAGTGGTTCCAGATGTGCATGTGCATTGATGGGTGTGCACCCCATCCAATTCTGGGAGAGGTGAGGGCATCAAGGGCCGGATCCGGCCTGCAGACCACAGTTTGGGCACCTCTGCTCTAGAACCCCAGCTTAATGTGAATTAACCGCATACTACTGTACACAGGGCTTGCATCCCCCTAGTAGAGTGAGCAGAAACCAGAAACAGTTGTTTAGCCCGTCATTCAAACTTCAGATCCAGGTTTACTACACTGTTTAAAAATCACAGTTGCATCCTACAGTTTCTTTCTGATCTTTGTGAATTCTAAATGGTGTAGACAAGCCAGGCTGCTGGCTTCAGGCCACGTGCCAAACTCACTCTGATTTGTACAGTCCAACCTAGCAATAGGAATACAAAGTAGGAATGAATGAGATACATGAACCAGCATGCTGCTCATTATCAGTAAGATAGAATTTCTCAGAATCCTGGCAATCATTCAGTGCAAATGTATCTACATGCCTTTGAAAGAAGTGAACATTCTATGGACTCTAACGTCACATACCATTCTATTCCACAATACAAGATCTGGCTTACGGCAACAAAAACCACTCACCCTTGAACACAAACATTATGCCCTTGTTCTTGCCATATCAAAACTGGCTGTTCCAAGAGAGCCATATTTCTAGTGGAGTTCAGCAGCTGCTACAAATAACTTCAGAACCCTTGATATTCTTTTAAAATTACATAGAGACTACTTTAGAACTGGAAAAGTTAGACTAGGGCAGAATGCGTAGGGCAGTGAGTCCCAAATTGTGCACTACAAGAAAGTGTCAAAATGTGTTTTTGCATGTATAACTGTACCTCCTGCGCAGGGGGGTAACTGCTCTGTACCATCAGTACTTCACTTCTCTAACATTATGTGGGTTCTGACACCATCACAGGAGAGGAAATAAATACACAGAGATTTCCTAAAACGGTCTGTAACAGAGTACACAGATGTGAGAAAATCTTGACGCATGACCACTGCTTGCTAGGACCAAAGGAAAAGAAAGTTGCCAGGAGCCGATACCAATTTTGTCCTTCCACAGCTAAAATGAATGTCTCTACTGTTTTGCAATCCGATTTTTAAAATATGTATAATATAGAATGCCTCCAGTTCTAAATCAGAAAGAAACTATGCCTCAGCTATTAAAAGTTGGGGGATACTGATTCAGATTCAAAGTGGGAGATAACACTCCAAAGTCCTAAACGGATCGTGGATGGGTCTCAGGTATGGATGCCTCTCAGGCATGAACTGCAAATTTCATCATGAATATCCAAAACCAATATATTTACATGCATGCTTTGAGAAATCAAGTGAGAAATCGCTGTTGACCCTGTTCTATTCTTAGGCCTTATGACTGCATTATGCATTCTGTTGTCAAATCTGACAGATGGAAGGATGGAGGTGCAAAGGACCACAGAGTATTACCTATTAAATTTCTTTGTTGCTAAACATCAACAGCTACATTTAAGATTTTAGAAATAGATATTTACCTGCATTATTCCTGCCATAAAGAACGTATTTGCAGATTAGTCCCATCACCCACCCCAGCCAAAATGAAGTACAAGAAATACCCGTGGAAATTCTTGCCATATGAATAAGTTAGTATAATATGTTCATGTTGTACTAAAACTTACTTGAGTTTAATGTTTGGCGTGTTTTGGCACTTGTGCAGTAAGCTTCAATTACTTTTAGAATCTGCGCATCTTCTTCTAATGCAGCTGTACCTGTAGGACATAAAATTACTCAGCGACAATGTGAAGCATCATCCCAAAGCAAACAATACTGGTAAAGGTAAAGTCACCCTTGCTCGAAAGCCAGTCGTTTCCGATCTAGGGTTCAGTGTATATCTCTGTATATATAGCCAAAGAGCCAGTGCTGTATCAATACTACTGATATATGAATTCAATGTACATATTAATCTATGCTTTGTGTTGATAAGATTACATCCACTTGTCATAAGCTGAAACTGGAACAAACCAGGAAATCATGGCTAACATCAGTTACAAGACTGGTTATTATATTGTAGTTTAAAAGTAGGCAAGCGTAGGAAACTACACTTAATTGAACATCTCCTGACCTGCTTTCTGTATTATATAAAAAAGGATGTCCACAAAGGCAAAAGTATCTTAGTTCATTTTTAAAAATGATTCCTGGAACCCTCCCACTTAGTTGACAGTTATCCATGACTTTCTGCACAACCTCTAACAAAGCTATACAGTGGACCTAAAGTTGTACCTTTCATCCACAGTTGAACTGGGAGGTGAGTGGGGCGAGTTGGTGGGCTGGCACTGACTGGCTTCCCCCTCCCAGCCCAGTGCTGCCGGAAACACGTCCCTGCCAGCAGCGCTACTGGAAGGTGAGTGGGGCAAGTTGGTGGGCTGGTGCTGGCTGGCCTCCCACTCCCAGGCCAGTGCCACCAGAAACGCATCCCTGCTGGCGGCGCTACTGGGAGGTGAGCGGGGCGAGTTGGTGGGCTGGCCTCCCCCTCCCAGCACTGCCGGAAATGCGTCCCATTTGCCTCACCCAGGGCCGAAGGCATATGGGAAGTGCGGAGATGAAAGTGCACATTTGACCTTGGGCGAGGCAAATGGGACACGTTTCCGGCAGTGCTGGGAGGGGGAGGCCAATAGGTGGACGTGGCTGGCCAGGTGGGCGTGGCCTGGAATTTCTACTACTGGTTCGCCAGAACCAGTGAGAGCCTGCCACATTACAACACAGGAATTAAGGCATGACATCTCTCGCTTTGCATGTAGTGAGTCTATCTCATATATTTGTTTCACCTTTTAAGTGAACTGAAGGAACATTTGCACGATATTCTAATTTTCTGAGTTTAACCTGTAAAGGTGTAATAAATAAATAAATAAGTAGTTTGGGTACAATGCTAAGCAACCCACTTACTCCTTACCTGCCTCCATTAACAGGAAGAACTGAGAGGGATTGATTATTGCTTGCTCATTCACATACATCCAATTTGTAAAAGAAATTCTGGCTTATTGTGATATGTGAACCAACCCATTCTACGTAAGGAAAATATTTTTCTTTGATGGTGGGAAATACAGTTGCTCTAATAGTAGGTTGTTCCATAAGAGTTTTTCTTTTCTTGTTTGTTATATTCAGTGGAATCCCTAAATGACTCACTGTTAACAAACATGGATACAAGTTCTATTCAAATTGGACTAATGGAGAAACATCTGATCTGTTTAAAATAGTTGAGAAGAATAAACTTTCGGAGAAGAAACGAAAGGGACTCGCCCTGTCATATACTTACTTTTTCTCAGGGCAAATTCTTCTTCTGATGGTTTCCGTTCAGGTTTTCTCTTAGGCAGCAGTTTTTTCATGGTTTTCGGACTTTTGCTGAGATCCTGGTGGTGTTAAATGGAACAAAACCACACATATGCAATGAAAATCTATTCATTTACAGACATCAAAATGTGATTAGATGGCAGTTTGGTATTATTGGCTTGTTTTCATATGAACTATCTCCCCTGTTCCTTGGGGGCCGGGGGATGTCAGATTCTGTTCTAGAAACCTATCCTACTAGATAAGATATTCAAAACCTAAACATGTGATTCACAGAGACCACGAAGAACTGTATATTTGTCCAAAATGAGATACACCTTTTAACCCCTTAAAAGGGGTGCAAGTGTGTTCAGCAGAAGCTTAGACAACAGTCCTGAATGGAAAGATAAGGTTCAAAATTCTGCAACAACTGAAAAGTTCCTTTCTTATCATGAGTAAAAGCTTGACAGCACAACACAACCACTTTGTTTAAAACATTTTCTTTATCACATAGCTTTATCCAAAAAACGTTATTTATTATTTTAATATAATTCCTTTTTTTTCCTTTTCCTGTTTTTTAAAGAGGAAAACAACTTTTCCTACAATTTCCCATTTCTCTTCCTCCAGCTCTTTTATCATCTCCTAATACTCTGCCTTATTTAGTAATTTTCAATGTTGGAAAAAACAAAAAGAAGTCAGAAGAACTTAGAAGACAAATAAGGATAATATCAGATACCAAAGGAAACAAGAAAAGATATAAAGATTCAAGAAGATAGTTTTGAAAATAAGTATAAAAAAATTAGTCCCTATGAAAAAAACATTTTTAAAAAGAATCATAGTTTTTCAGAATCAAAAATCCTACACTATGAATTGTAAACAGCATTACATTCAAGATTAAGGTTCGCCTACCAAGACAACACAATGATTAAAAAATGTTGCTTTGACAGATGTTGTCTCGATAGAAGAACTTTAATCTTATATTTCTGAAAAGGTTGTCATTCGCTGAAATACAATGGATATTTTATTATTTTCCAAAAGGATTACTACAGTTTGAGAAAAGATTTAATTTTCAGCATTGCAGTAAGGCTCCATGTATTCTATTGTGTCCCTATGCAGAAACTGCATAGACGTGGTATAGATCAGGAAGAAAATTTACACTGTTGATGCACGATTATATTTATATAGGGTATCAAACTGGCCAGATTTTTTGAAACATTTCTTTCATAAATTGATGACTCTCCTTCTTATGGAATCCTCTTCCTCCTACGTTTCCCCAACAGGAAATATAGTTGAAGGGAAAACCTGCATGACATTAGAAGCAATGGAAGACTTAAAGCTCTAAGCAGGAATTCCTTTTCTAGGTAAAAGTCGCCCTTGCTCGAAAGCTAGTTGTATCCGACTCTAGGGTTTAGTGCTCATGTCTGTTTACAGCCAAAGGGCCAGCGTTGTGTGTCTGCAGACATTTCCGTGGACATTTGGCAGGCATGCATTGACACCAGAGTGCACGGAACACTAGTTACCTTCCAATTGAAGTTGTACCTATTTATTTACTTTCAATTTCTTGCTTTCGAACTGCTAGGTTGACAGCGACGGGAGCTCATTCTGTCGTTCAGTACCAGGTATCGAACTCCAACCTTCCAGTCATCAAGTTCAGCGTCTTAACCATTTGAGCCACCGCATTCCCTTGATTCCTTTTCAACCCAGCGACTAATTGTTTTCTTAAAAAACCCACTCCTTTACTTAATTACAACTGACTCAATATAAGCTGAAATGAAATTTAAAATGGTTTATGGACTCAAACAGTATCTATCTGCATAGATGTATAACCTAGATTGAATGGAGACTTCTAACTGGTTTTTCTCATTCTCACCTCTTTGTAACAGAGCGCTGCTGAAGGCCGTAATGGCGGTGCTGGCCTTAAACAGCTCAAACTCCATGGCTTAGGAGTTTTAGGAGGCTCCAAAGGTCCCCAGTTTATCGTGGTATGAGGAGTCCCATGATGTGAAGGATGTGGAAGAGTGTGGTATACTGGAGTTAGTGGCATTTGCTTACTATCTGCATGTTTGCTGGATGGCGTTACAGGATGAGACGGAAGCTGCCAAATGTACAAGATTACAGAAAGAAAGGATATGATGAAAAGCGTTGCCATGTACATTCCCTCCGACTACAGAGTCTGGATTATTATTATTTTTCCTCATGGGCCAGCATGGATTGCTAAATTTCGGAGTGGGATACCACTCAAATGGGCAGTATAGACATGCAATAAATAAATATTTTGCCAAATAGCCATAACCATTAAGTTTACCACAAAGCCATGCAATAACACTTAAACAGCTTTATTACAATTTATGCAAGCACCAACTCTATGTGTTTACTGAAAAATCATGCTGAATAAAAATGTGTGGGGAAAAGTTACCACCCCACGGTCACCTCCCATCACTTCTTTGCATATGGAGCATATAAACTAGAAGCCCCCCCCCAATCCATGGAAGCCCTCCATTCAATTTAGAAAACCAGAGTCTCCATAGACAACAAAGATTCCTCTTCGGACTAACATCTTCCCACTTATGGAAGGTGATGAGAAATTATAACACAAGGGGAAGGGTAGGGTATATCTCTCTTCCTCTATGTGTACTCAACACAGTTTCACAATGTCTGAACAAAGCTTACATCATGTTGTTAAATTAATTGTGTATTAATTTTGGAACATCAACAAACTAGAATAAGGATTGACAAAAAATGCAGCTTACTTAGGCTGACCTTCAAGCACCTACCACTTATGCATGTCAGAGGACCAATCCATACATTCTTAAAACCATGTGGATCAGGCAAAAATGGCACAACTGCTTCCAATGTCAAGATCTCCATACTCCCCTGAAGGGCAATGCTAACAAATGCCCCCCCTCTCCCGGTGATGTGTTAGGTTCTGGTTTAGAGACACTGCCATAGCAGTGGGGAAGAGTTCATATTTTGCACATCCCGAAACACAGTGTTTACAGAAATATATTACAATTATGTATCACTTCCACTATTATTTCTTAGCCTTAACACACATAACACAGTTTCAAAACAGTTTTAGCTACTATCAAACTGTCAGAATGAATCAAGCTACAGACCCATTATGGACAACTTGTCTAGAGTGAAACATTCAAAGACATACGTATCACCTACTAAGCTTGATTACTGTAAATTTCTAAATGCAGCAATCTTCTTACCGTGTGAGATGGCACCGAATGAGGTTTAATGATTGGGGTCCCAACTGTGGTTACTTTGGTTTGCTTTTGCAGATGGTCTACCCATTCATGCAAATCTTGTTGGTTGTTACAAGATACTAATATCCGTTCAATCATATTTCCTAGAACCAAAGAAGACAGAGAGAAGAAGAAATTTCTAAAAATTAAGAAACAGCTTATTAAAAATATGGAGAGGTGTGACGGCTGGGGTGTGTGAACAAGCAGGGAAAGGTAACACTCCCACGAAGAAATTGTAAAATTGTAAGTGCTTTAATAAAAGGAATAATTCACATATATGTCCTCGTCATGGTGTGGTGATGGTGAGTTCAACACGCAATAAACTGAATCATAAGCGACAAAAATAACTATAGACCTGTGCGCGGAGCTCACTCATACTACAAAAACACACGTGAGTCGTACCCTAGAACATGTAAGACAAACTGGGACCCTTGAAAGTGAAACTGTATCCTCACTGCGCCCGGTAAATACAGACAGGATTGCGAACGGTTGTACAAATGAAATGCAATATCCAAAAGTCCATAGTCAAATAATCATCTGTACAGCTAGAGAACCTGGCGCTGGTGATAGAGGGTGGAATCCTTCTCTCGATAAGGGTACCCAGATGGCGAGCATGTTACAAGAGGTACATTGATGATCTCTTTTTTCTTTTCAAGGATCATACAGCCATTAATAATTTTTGTAGTTGGATCAATGCACAACATCAGCAGCTCAAATTCACATTTGTCACAGACGCTCACTCTATTTCTTTCCTAGATCTAACCGTTTTTATTGACAATAACCTCTTAAAAACAAAACTTTATCATAAACCCACCGACCGTTTTGCCTACTTGCAATACAGCTCCTTTCATCCCCATCACTTAAAGGCCAACATCCCTTACAGTTTACTAGTCAGGGCCAAAAGGAACTCGTCTCGATCCCATGACTACACAGAAGCAGTGGACAAAATTACTACTGCCCTCCATCGCAGGGGATACCCGCACCATGTGATTAGATCTGCCAAACACAGGACAGATCTGCGGAACAGGAACTCTTTGTTAAATTACAATACTGGGGAGCAACACATAAGACCAGGGTTATTCTGGTCAGTAGACTACACACCCATGGCCCAACGCATTAAACAGATAATTTTGAAACATTGGCACATCCTGGACTCCGTGCCGGGCTGCCAAGATAAACCCACTATCGGGTTCAGAAGAACCAGAACTATAGCTAACCTCATCTCTAAGACGGATCTTATTAAATCCAACGTAGTCCATCAGCCTTGTACTAGTGGTCATCACTCCTGTGGCCATTGTAAATACTGTGGCCACATGTGGACCACTAATAAAGTGAAGGTACCCAGCAGCGATTTTGTTCTCAACCTGACGGAGTTCACCAATTGCAACTCAAAAGAAATCGTGTACATGTTAATATGCAAATGTCAGTTGGCATACGTAGGACAGTCCAGTAGAAACTTGAGGAAGAAATTCGAAATGTCCATATACCGGAAGGGCATCGTGACTTTGTCAACTTTATCATCTACCATCGCACATTGATGCTCGCCATCTGGGTACCCTTATCGAGAGAAGGATTCCACCCTCTATCACCAGCGCCAGGTTCTCTAGCTGTACAGATGATTATTTGACTATGGACTTTTGGATATTGCATTTCATTTGTACAACCGTTCGCAATCCTGTCTGTATTTACCGGGCGCAGTGAGGATACAGTTTCACTTTCAAGGGTCCCAGTTTGTCTTACATGTTCTAGGGTACGACTCACGTGTGTTTTTGTAGTATGAGTGAGCTCCGCGCACAGGTCTATAGTTATTTTTGTCGCTTATGATTCAGTTTATTGCGTGTTGAACTCACCATCACCACACCATGACGAGGACATATATGTGAATTATTCCTTTTATTAAAGCACTTACAATTTTACAATTTCTTCGTGGGAGTGTTACCTTTCCCTGCTTATTAAAAATATGGGCCAGAATTCTATTCAGAAATAATTGCTGCTGCTTCTGATTAACTTGTGTAATTTCAGCAAATTGTACAAGATATGGAGACCCAGAAGTACAATGACAATCAAAACTAATTTGATACCTTAGTTTTCATATGTGATTTATAATAAGGGACTTGGTTACAAAAGCTTCCAGACTTTCTTTGCTGTACAACTATATTCATCTTTTTATAGCACAGAAACAGGAGCAGACAATGAGTAGCACCTATCCATTATATTTACCAAACATGTTATCACGGCAGACACATTTGGAGAACAAGGGAGCAATTTCACCCTTTCTTGATAAACTGTAATTCCAGGTTCTAGCTTTCATTTTTAGAAGTGAGCCTTGGGCCTTTGTAGTAACATGATGCCAAATGTGCAGCCACTATTTCTGCCCCTTTGTTTTATAAACAAGCTCTAGCACTATTTCATATATTTTTAGCTAGTATCTGACACAACCTCTTATTTCTGGAGGAAATTCCTGGTTCACTTGAAGTCTCTTTTAGTTTTTCTAGGTAGAAAATAACCCCAACCTCCTTTCAAACAGAACCGAAACAAAAGAAACAGAAATCTAGTAGGTTACTGGAAATGTGACCAGGCAACACTGTCTCTATCTCTATCTCCACCCTAGAAATATAGCAGCAAACTCAGAAGTTCTTCTCTCCAGCTAGAGGATCTTGCTAAAAATGTTTCTTTTTTAAAAAAGAAAATTCTCAACATTTAAATAATACTCTGCTGATTTATAGTGTCAAAATCCATCATTACTGTGTTCATATTACAGAATTTAGAGCTGTGGCAGAGTGGGATAAGCCAGTTCTGGAAAGTAGCCCAGTGTTGTTACTCCTACTTTATTTTACAGGGATAGTGTTCAACAACAATCTCCCAATGTAGTTATGCAATACCCTGCTATTTTGAAAGGAAAGACAGGGTGGATGAGGCTATGGAGTCAATTATAGCAGCAGTGTAATTTATTAAGTGACAGAAGGCTATTACACTGGGAAAATAAAACCCAGGAAAAAAATGAGGCTCTATGGAGACACAAGACCTGACTGTGTAATCCAGGGAGACCACAAAGAAAAACAGAAGGAATGTAGATCAGCACTCTTATATTATTTAAGTTTTGACCTGTACGAATGCTTTTTCATTCTGCATGTTTCAGAAAGCATGTGTACTATTTATCATAGATCTCACAGCCTGCCCATCAGTCTACCAAGATATGTAGGTCTGGTCTCTGAAAAATTCAGACATATGGGTGACATGATTAGGTCTGAGATGGTATTGCCAGAGACATCAAAGGTGTGGAGTTTACATCTGAATTTATAGTTATTTTTGCTTCATTATTAGCCATAATTCAAATTGTTGGGCTTGATCTTTAAATTGTATAAAGCGTAGGCCTATGTATCTTGAAGGCATCTGTTTCCCCCAACTGACACTACAGTCCATAAGAAATGGCCATGCTTGGCTCTGAAGAGATTATATTTTTATGATACCATGTTTATAAATTCAGTCCTTAAGACTTTTTGGAAAAATATTATTCAACTAAATCCACCAATCCAATGGAACCAGTTTTAGCTACAGATTATGCTGCTATTTTATGCATTTTTGTTTAGTGATAACTGGGTTGCTGCTTTTTACTTTTAATGACAATAGTTTTGTGTTCCTATTTAAAGAAGAAAATTGTATGTCCTAGAAAATACATTAAGTTATTAAAATTCATAATGTATGAATTCTTACTATGAGTTATAATGAATAAATCATAGCTAGCTTGATGTTTAAATGAAAAGGTTATTAACACTACCTTGCCATTCATTTCAGCATACCAATGAAGATTTTAGAGCAGTAATGGGCACTTCAGATATTACTGGACTATAATTCTCATCCTCTCTCCCATGCCATTTGCTAGGGCTTTTAGGAATTGCAATCTAAAAACATCTAGAGAAACACATCTTATTCTCAAGATTTTGTTTACAGGGCAAAACAGGTGGTTTCCGTGTTGCACTGTTTGATGTACACAATGCAATTATTCAGAGACAAAGAGAATAACTTGAAACAATACCTGATATTTCAAATGCATTCCTATGATTTTCACTGTCTTCTAGCTTGACAATAGTCATCCCCGTTAGTGGAAGCTTCCCCTAAAAAGAATACATCAAATTGACATTTAAACAACATCTATATGCAAAGGAATCTTTTTTAAAAAAAATTAGATGGACATTTTCCCGATCAAAGAAAACAATCTGGATGAGCTTGAAAGAAAGTCCTTCAAATCCAGGATTCACGTCACACTTATGCTGTCTTTATTATCCTAAGTGTGTTTACAGGCAACACTGCACTGCAAAGCAATGTTTACAGGTTCATAGGCAAGAGATATGAACAACACAATAGCGGAAAAGAATGTGTTGGATCTAAACTTAGACTTATTGAAATTCATGAAACATAGCCATAACTAACTTATATTCCACAAACTTCAGTGTGTCTACTTTAAGTGTCATCTGCTACTCGTATCCGAGTATACATTTTTTGTGGAAATCATTTTCACAGTTGATGGACGTGTCAGGAAAAGTGCTGCTGGGTGAATTTGCTTAAGGTGGATCCAGTGGTGGGCTCCAAAAGATTTTACTACCACACTGTGGGCGTGGTATGGTGGGCGTAGCCAGGGGGAAAGCCCTGCATTGCACCCAAATTAGAACTACTTTATTTCAAAACTTGGGTGGGTGGGACCAGCCAGAATTTCTGCTACCGGTTCTGGCGAACTGGGTGGATCCCAGCTTGCCATGAAGTGATACACACACTGTGATCACAAAGCCACCTCCTGCAGCACGTATGAAATGAGACATGCAGGATTTAAAACTGGGACTGCAATGGATTGCCACAGTCTTGAGGATATTAACAAGGTGCACCTTCACAGCCAGTCCATCTGGCATGGCCTCTTCCACCTCCATGATCGTTGGGAATCAGAATAGTGAAGTGGTTTCTCCTTCACTCACTTTGCCATTGGGACCAATATGATGGTTTCCAGTGGCAATTCCTCGACTGGGGGCAATCACCCCACCTAAAGGGGCCCATCCGCCCGTAGCTGTTGGTCCCTTTAGGGAGTCAGGTTATTTACCGCTGCCCAACACATGGTGTTGAGTCACTGGCCATATTCCTAACTGGCCAAGATAGCTGAGAGCTGGTTGAATGAGTAATAGGCTAACTGAGGCAGTGCTGAATGCAGACACTTCCCAACCAAGGGATGCTGGAAACTATTTAGGGAGATCCTAACGCTGAAACTAACTTTTTGTTGACATTGCAGCTGTGAGTCTGGACTAACAGGGGTTCTGGCATGTCTTGGCTCCTCACTGGCTCTGCAGCTTTTCAAGCTCTTCTACTAGCTGATTTCAGCCAGCACAGTGGTCATGTTGGCAGATCCAATTGTGCCAGCCAAACTGAGACCAAGTCAGGACAGAAGTGCCAACATGAGGCACTTCTGTCCATCTTCTGCCTTTACACCCACTACAGTTGTTATACCTTTGAGGCTGGAATGTAATCCCTGTATGGATCCAACCCAATTTAAACATGACATTAAAATGAAACATATGTTAAAGTTCTATTTACCTGATAGATAAACCCACTCATCCTAGGGCTGGCAGATAACATGAGTAAAATGTTAGGAAAGAGAAGAAGGTATCTTTCATTCTTTTCCTTACAAAAAAAGGGGGAAACGGAAGAAATTAGTGAAATGCAAAGTAATAGTTTATTCTTTTATTTACTCTTTTTTCTTTTGAAACACCAGAACAGACAAAAACCAGAAAGTCTGTCTTCTTTCAAACAGGATTGCAATCTTTATAAAGATCCCCTATAATAATTTCGTGTCAGATTTTACTCTGGGTTGAAAGGATTTTTAGGGGACACCCGAATACTTTAAATTCATGACATTGTCAGAACCTTCAAGACAGGAGCTGTTCAACTCTGCTCTCAAATATGCCACAGTGAATACAACATCATTAGGCTTAACAGGGTGCTATTGTGGTCATATTAGAGTAGTTATTCTGAAATTATTTTTCCCCCTCTGGATAGTTCTTCAGTAACTTCTCTGGTAGATTTGCTTGAGCCTAATAGTTTTCCCTTCACAGACACACAGCTGGTTCACAGACCAAGAAGAAAGGCTCCTCTACCATTCTGGAAGGAGGCACTCCACTTGTTCAGTTTAGAAGCTACCATTGCATAAGTGGCAGCAAAAAAGAGAGTATTTTAAAAGCTAATGAAAGAGACAGACTTGCAAGAGATAATTCTTAGAGAGCTAGCACTGCATTTCTCCTGATTACATAATTGTCAAAATAAATTCCATGCAAGCAGTCTGATTGAGATTTTTAGAAAAAGAGGAAATGCCATACTGTACCTCATTGCCAGCACACTGAATCATGACTTGTGACATGTAAATAACATTCCCCAGTGTTTTAATGTCATCTCCTTCCCAGCAGCGGATAGCTTCTGTTAATATTTGCAGTTCAAGTTCCTTTCTTTTCCGTACTTCTTGACACTGTGCCTATTGGAGCACAAGAATGTATTATTAAATCCTGCACAGGCACCAGTCAAGATAACATTTGTTCAGTAGTATATTGGGTCCCTCCTGTTTCAGACAACTGCAGAAGTTTCAAATAACCAAATTCCAACCATCTTGGTCTTTCTTACTATATATAAGCAACATATCAGTGGCAACACAGATAGTGAGCTTGTATTGTTGTACTAAAAATACCGTACTCTATTTTGCATACCTTTTACTCCATGACTTACTTACAGATAGGTTTTTGAAGGCTGTCATAGATTTCTGAATGTCTGGTCGATCTGGATGATAATCCTAAAGTCAAAGAAAAAGTTTGCATTGTGACCCCACCTGAAATTAATGTCTGTGCCATTATTACTGTATTAGACAATAAAGACACATTTTTCACAGCTACACTGCTGTAAACTAACAAACATCTAAATCAGGTATCACTAGCATAGGACAATTTTTTTAAAAAAAATACTCATTTCCACAAAAATATCTTCTCTTTATAAGAGCAAATTTTTGAATACTGTATTCCTGCTGCCGTTACTTTACAATTTCAGTTTCTTCTAGTACAGAAATTTAAATTAGGAAATTCTATATTAATAAATTATCATACTCATTAAATTGGTTGTATATAATATCTGAGCTCTTAAACAGTATTTGGCAGTAAGGCCATAATATACAGTAAGATAAATTGTCTATGCTACAAAAATAACATTTACCGTATATACTCAAATATAAGCCGACCCAAATATAAGCCAAGGTACCTAATTTTGACCTGAAAACCCAGGAAAATAGATTGACCTGAGTATAAGACGAGGGTAGGAAATGCAGCAGCTGCTAGTGAGTTTCTATAATCAAAATACATAAAAATATGGCAAATTTAATTAAATTGTTGGCACATCAAAACTCGGCTTATACTCGAGTATATACGGTACAATGGATTCATAATCACTGTTGCTGAAAATGGCTTAATATGAAAATGGCTACAGCAAATATAGACAAAATCTAACAGAGGAAAACTCTGAGTGAGCAAGTTATTATTGGGATAAAAACTTTCTGAATAAACAATTTGGAAACTGGATTAGGTCAGCTGCAGATACAACAGAGGTCTTCAGTATCCTCTGGAGCACATTTATCCAACAAACTCTCCCTCACTTAGAAAAATGTTAGATCTCCAACTTGAAACAGAAAATAATGTTTTTAAAACAATAATCTACACTCCCTTTTTGTGTGTACCCCTGGGAGGCTCTCAGAAATTAGGAGCAGAGTACACCAACTGAGGCAAATTCTTTGAAAATATGGCATTTTATCAGCATTATGTGCCTGAAGAAGACAAGGACAAACCCAGACATCTAATGTACAGTGGTACCTCATACAACGATTTGAATCCATTCCATGGGGCTCATTGTTGTAAGAAACAATTGCTATACGATATATGCATTGTATAGGGATTTTCCCTATGGGATGCATTGCACAACAGTGGTTTTTGGTGGTTTTTTTTTTTTTTTTTTTTTTTTTGCTAAGTGGTTTTTCCCATTGAAATTTTTTTTGTACGGTTTTTTCTATAAGGTAAATTGTTATGCGGGACACCATTTCCCCCAAAAAACCTAATTGTTATGCGATTTCATTGCTACATGGGGCAGTTGTTGTATGAGGTTCCACTGTATTTCCATGTTTCTGCTTTTCTCACATAAGAACAAGAGCAAAGTGATGTTTCTTGGGAGCCCATCATCCTCACATGTCCCTTTAAGGCAGGAGTTCTCAACCTTTTAAAGCCGGGGGCCTGGTCATGCTCCCTCAGAGCTTCAGGGGCCGGACAGCATTTTGCCCTTCCTCCACCACATGGCATTTTCGGGTGTGGTGGAGGCGGTGGGGGCCACATGAAATGGTGCCACAGGCAGCATCCAGCCCACGGGCTGCAGGTTGAGAATCCCTGCTTTAAGGTAACTGATGTCAAATCATCACTACGGTGAAAAATAAATGCTGATAATGATATACCTCCATATGCCTTTCAAGTTCCTTAAGTAATGTGGGATATTTATCCAGGCGCATAAAAGGCTTGCTTAGGCCTGTGGTCAAAACAAGAATTCCGGGACTGTTGGCTCCTTTCATCTCCATGAATTCTCCTAATTCTTCACTGTTCAGAAATTTAACAAACACAGCAAGACAAACATTAGAAAGCTAAAATCAGTCAAACCAGAAATAAATAAATACTGTATTCTAATTCTTCAATAACAGGGTATTTTGAGAAAAGCCTAATCAAGAAAAATCATATATGAAGAAAACTATTTTTAAGTGAATGGTTTTAAATGGAAAACCAGATCTTCAAGCATAGCATTCTTCCCATAAATTGGGATTACTTGTATTCTAAATAATCAAACGTTTTAAGTAATGCCCATCAAACAAATATTATCAACCTGAATATTATTGACACTGACAGCAGGTAATCGTGGGTAACACTTTTTAAAAAGGCCTGGTGCCTCTGTGAGGCTCGGGGGAGCTGGCCCGCACTGTTTCTGACGCTCCCTGACTTCCCGGGGCGGTGGGGCAAGGCAAAACACCGGGGAAAACCCCTTCGTCAGCTGCAGGTTTTGCATTGTCCCATCGGCCCGAGTGGTCGGGAAGCGTCAGAAACAGCATGGACTGCCTCACAGAGGCACCCGGGCTGCCTCTGCCCACCCCCACAAAAAGGACGACGTGATCTCCTACCTGTTCACACTAGTTGGGGACAAAAACATCGCCATTGTCAGGTCCCTGTCTCCGGCTCTCCGCCTAACCAGCAGTGCCTGGGAGGGTGGGAGGACATATTCCACACTATTCTCGCCTCCCTAGCAGCTCCCTCGGCAACATAACAGCTGAGAAAAGTTGTGGCTGCCATCTTGTTTTTTAAAAAAGAAAACAAGATGGCGGCTACAACTTTTCTCAGTATTGTGCAGCCCAGGGAGGTACTAGGAAAGCGGGAACAGTGCAGAATAGGTCCTCCCAGACGCTGCTGAGTAGGCGGAGAGCTGGACACAGGGACCCGACAATGGCGATTTTTTCGTCTTCAACCAGCGTGAACAGGTAGGAGACCAAACACAATGCACCGCATAATGACAAAATGACGCTATCCGGTGCATGATCTTTCTAAAAATATAGAAGTTGAGCTAGTAAATAAATAAAGTCGTTATCCAGTTTTATCGTTGTGCGATGTTGTCATTGTCCGGGGTATTACTGCAATCCTAATTTGGGTGCAACGTAGGGCTTTTCCCTGGCCACGCCCACCATACCACTCCCACAGAGTAGGTAGGGAAAAAAATGAATCCCACCACTGAAGCACTCCCATTGGGCTGCTGGGCAGAGGGAACTCTGTGCTTGGGGGGAGGGAGGAAGTGCTCTCATTGGGCTGCTAAGCAGAGTGGTGGGAGCGACCTCTGTGCTGGGGGAGGGAAGAAGCGCTCCCATTGTGTTGCTGGACAGAGAGGCGGGGCAAACTCTGTGCTGGGGTGAGTGCACGAGTGCCCACAGAGGGGGCTCTAATTAATTTTTAAATTTAATACTAAGAGATGAGATTAGACATACACTTTTCCTGCTGTATCATCTGCTATGGGGATAGGTTGGTTTGCTCTTTTTTTCCTGGCAATCACATGAGGTTATTCCTGAAAGGAACTAGTCCTACCTACATCTTTCTAGGTCCTTGCAGGGATGCTATTTTTTTGGTACTGGTAAGATCGCTCCCTTTTGGATTGTTTCCAGTATATGTGATTGCTGAAAATGAACTAAAGTGGAACTTGTAGCTTTTGACTTTCCCCCTTTTTCAATTTCCCATATCATTAAGTGGCTAAAGACAACAGTGCCACATCACAATACAGTACAGTATTGGGAAATTAAACATTTCCCATGCTACATGGAGAAGCAGAGAAAGTGAAAAAAGATCAACTGTATTTTGACTGTGCTGATGCATCACTTGAGAGGCAAAGGGAGAGATTCTCCCCTCCCCTTTTTATTTATTTATAAAAATTTAGAAAAATAAAATAAAATTGAAATCTTCCTTTTGAAAGCAGGAGACAGGGGGTATCCCCATTTTTCTTAAATGAGACAGACCAAATGCATATCCAACACTTAGTGACTTTGTTTAGACAAGGGGTGCCCAAACTATGGCTGGATCTGCCCCATACAGGCACACTTTACTTCTGCTTCTGGAAGCGATGAGGGGCAGGCCTGATGAATTGGCATCAGGGGCCGGATTCCACCTGTGGGCCATAGTTTGGGCACCCCTGGTTTAAGCAAAGAAAATGGCAGCCTAAAATCTATCTCATCCTGTTGCAAAATATATCTGTTGCAAAACAGATTGCAAGCCACATTTTACTTCTACTTCCGGTGGGAGGAACCACGTGACCAGCCCATTGAACCATATGTGACAAGCCCACGGCTCAAAAAGTTTGAGCACCCCGGTTTAGACCATACCAGACTGCTCCAAATAAGCCTTTGTAGACAAGCCCTAATAAAATGTCACCAGTCACAGAGCATCCATACTTTTAAATTGTCCTATTCCATATGACATTTTCTCTGACTCCTTTATTGTATACTATTTAAAGCAATTCCTATTTTTAATTTACTGCTGATTCTTTGTCTTGGCTTTTCATTTATGGCCTATCTCCAGTTGTCTGTTCCACCAGAATAAAACCACTGAATCAATGGAAATTTGGTATAGGGTAAATCAACACTTAAGTTCAACTGCTTCAAAAGACTTACTTTAGCTGAGGCTAACAACTCTGCTCTTAGTCATATAAAATTTCATTGTTCCTATCTGTTGCCATGCAGTATACTTTAAGTATACAGAAGTGAGGGATAGGACAAATTTTACCAACATTAATTATGTATACTATATAGACAATTGAACTGAACACTGGAGCAAATGAATAACACAGATGTTAGTCCATTTTCAAGAAGAAACACAAAGGACACTTTTCAGAATGATTCTGTGAGCTTCATTTGTGCAGCCTCCAATCTTCTGCAACTATCTCGTCCACTCCATAGCACAATAAAAAGAATGTTTATCATTCATTGGCATTGGTCCTTAAACTCTTCAGTACCGATGGCCACAATTTCTCTGAAAGGAAGTCTCACCAATTTACACACTGTTGTATTCATATTGTGAAAATAATAATTTCATGTCAGAAATTATTCTGGGTTGAAAGGATTTTATTATTATCATATTATGGTGTACCTGAACCAGCCATTCACCCAGCAGAAGCCAAACCATCCGGTCTCTTTTACCAAAAATTTACAAAATAGAAATGCTTCCCTAACAATCCCTTTCCTCAAAAGTGTGGGAAGAAGAGCAATTAACAGAAGAGATCCTCACTTCTGCTGCAACTTTCCCTGGACTACATAAAAGGAAGACTGTTAAGTAATGTTAAAAACTATATTTTTCTTCCTCTACAAAGGGGCAATAGTTCTAGTGAAGTCACGCAGCAGTTTCACTAATAATTTCCTCTATTGGGTTCAGATTCATTACATCTACATTCAAAACAGTGAAGGCAAGAATGAAGAGAGCTATTTTTAAAAAAGTAGCTAATCTCCCAGTGTTGAAGCACAGAAGGTGATTTCTCTCTCTTGGCTGAGACAGTTCAACATACCCTCTTCTCCCTACTCCTTAGTGAATGAAACAAAAACAGTCCTGCAGAACATGGTTTCCACTTCAAATGTGAAATTATGCCTTCAGAAATACACAATGGTCCATATTGCCACCAATACAAAAAGCTAACTCTGTCTAAAAGATACAGATATATAAAACACCCATTTTTTGCACTTAAGAGACCAAATTTACAAAGTGACCAGTTATACGTACCACATGGAACTGTACATTCAGAAAAGGCATTTTAAATCATAGTTTGTTAATTAAATAATTTTGCTTAATGAAAGACTTGAACTTTATTAACTATTTAGAAACTGCTCATAAGTTAACTGACTTCCTCAGAGCACTGCATCTATAAAATCAGGATGATTAATTCAAGATCACAACAGCTGTTTGACAAATACAGTAGTTCGTTCTAATACGAAGTTCAATTGAAGGGCTGCATAATACTGTACACGGAACCCTCTCTGTATTTAAATAAAATAGTGCGCAGAAAGAAAGTATAAAATGAGATACACAACAGATAACCATTTCATTAAGAAACAAGAACAAGGCCTCTGGAATGCTAACAATTTTTTAAAAAATATATAATGAAACTAATGATTTAAAAAAAAACAATTAACATGATGAAATAAATTATTTGTTAAACTCAAAGTATCTACAGTCAGATGAACAACTGATAAAGACTTAGCATACAAGGTACAAGGAAGTGAAAAACATTTAAAACTCGAACTTACACTTCCATGCCCGGCCTATGATAGCTCGGACATGAACTCTCACTGCTGAAAGGTCTAAAGATGTCACAGAGACAATGCATGCTGAAAACCCTCCACCTAAACCCTTGTCTCGCTTAATAACTCCGAGCCTTTTACAGTCTCTTCTGCTGCATTTCTAGATAGAATGCCTTATTCTTGGGCTGTTGCTTCAAGTATGACATCACCCACTCTGTTAGCAGCCCTTGGGAAACAAAAGTGGAGGAGGGACAAAAGGTTCTCTGACTCAGATCCTTCTCTGCATTCTGTGATCCAGTTATCTCCCACAAGTACACTTTCTCAAAGCAGAAGCTTCCCATTATGAAACCTGATGCTATAAAAAGTAACGAGATCAATGCAATAAAGTAATCGCAAATTAAGGTCTAGCTGCAGTATTTAACATTATGCGAACTATGCTTTTTTTTAAAAAAAAGTGTGGATATTAGATTTTGTTTTCTACATGCAGAATGGATAACTTGAAGCAAATAAGATAAACTGTAGGATTTCTTTTTAATTTTCTCATCCATGATCAATGTTTTACTACAGCTCTGTTACTGTCACTTCCTTCCACCCCAAATATAACACTTCATTACTGAAACGTTCAATGGACTCTTTTCATATTATTTTGCATTTCAAATGCTG
The DNA here is from genome assembly GCA_035047305.1 of Bradypodion pumilum. Taxonomy (NCBI): domain Eukaryota; kingdom Metazoa; phylum Chordata; class Lepidosauria; order Squamata; family Chamaeleonidae; genus Bradypodion; species Bradypodion pumilum. The sequence continues at coordinate 178,169,866 of JAWDJD010000003.1, forward strand.
CCTTTTTGACACTTCAATCTATACCTATAAAAAGAGGGTTGGGCCGTGCGTGTCCAGCATGCGTGGCCACACCCGACCCTACTATCCCGTAATGAGCCGGCCTGACTTAACCTTTGTCCCTGAGAGCATCGCCGCAAGGGTCCAGAAGCCAAAAGTGGGGCCGCCGCCGCCGCACAAACACGAACAAAGCAAAAAACTATGACTCCCAGCGTCCTCCGCGCCGCAGCAGCCAATCAGGCTGAAGGACACAAACGTGGAGGAGGCGGGACAACCGGCGTGCGTGTAAAAATGGCTGACACACGCAAAAAACACCTCAGCCCAGGGCCCTGCCTTACCGAGGCAGACAGAGCCTGGGCTGAGGGAATGGTCCGCCTGAGGGCACGGCCAGGCGAGGTGGTGCCATAGGCGCCACCTCTGCCCTGCCGCCCCTCACGCCCACAGCCGTGCCTGCCGGCTCTCGCCCTCGCTATTTCCCCTCTGCTGTTTTGAGCCAGCACACGATACAACGGAGGGAAAAATACACAGGCGACAGCCAGCAATCCTCCAGGGAGAGCGCCTCCCCTGATGGAGCGCTGGCTGGTGCCTTTGCATTTCCCTCACAACTGTTTCGTGTCAACCTTCGAAACAGTTGAGGGGGAAATGCAAAGGCGCCAGCCAGTGATCCGTCAGGAGAGGCACTCTCCCTGATGGATTGCTGGCTGCCGCCTTTGTATTACCCCCACCGCTGTTTCGAGAGCTGACACGAAACAACGGAGGGGGTAATACAAAGATGGTGAGCCACTTCCCTAGGAAGCAAAGGCAGAGAATGGCGTTCCGTTGTTTGCCTTTGCCTCCCGGATGGAAGCAATCGCCTTTCACGGGGGATGAAGGCACTTCTGCCTTCGGCCCCCGCTAACCGAAGGAAGTGAGCCACTGCCCTGGGAAGCAAAGGCAGAAAACAGTGTTCCGTTCTCTGTCTTCACCTCCCGGAGGGAAGCGTACGCCTTCCACATTCAGCTCTTGCCTGTCGGAGAAGGGGCTTGCTTTCTCTGACAGGCAGGGGCCAGATGCGGAGCTCCGTTTCAACCTTGCCTGCCAGAAAAATCCACCCCCTTCTCCATCATGCAATGGGACGAATGTGGAGCTCCCCCCCCTCTCTCTCTCCCTCCCTCTCCCTCTGTGCGTGCGTGTGCCCCCAAACCACCCAACCACCATATATACCTGCCTGGCAAGGCCAAGCAAAAATTGCTAGTATTAAACTAAGAGTAGGGTAGGGCATATAGCCCTGACAGGAATGTTCTGAAGGTGCTTAATCAGCAATGATGATATAGATGTCAGCTCCTAATATCCTGCCGAATTTGACATTTTTCTCCACCATAATTTCCTCTTCAGTTGCATGTTTTCTCAGCTTGTTTTTCGAAACCATGGTTAGAAAAGCAATAGACATAGACTCACAATACATCTAAGCTAGTGATGGTTAACCTTGGTACTCTAGGTTTCTTGAACTTAAATTCCCAGAAGCCTTGATCCCAGAAGCCCTGATCAAGTCGAAGAACACCTGGTTCGCCAACACTGATCTAAGCGTTTCTTAGATTACAAAACCCATCTACCCAAGTGAAAAAGCAAGTAAGGTCAAACTGAATTTCAAAAAATAATTCACTACAGGACAGATTTAGAAGAAATGGGAATGAAATACTATTTTTGGCTGAAATCCTTTCCCATAAATTATGATATCATCAGCTACAGTGACTTTTCAAGGTTAAAAGAAAATCCACTTTGCCTTTTCAAACCTCCTGAGCCTCCCATTGAAGGCTTTAGTTGTAAAAAAAGGCACTGGGGGCCAAAGGATGGAAGTGGGGGCATTCTTTCATTTGCAAAAGATTGCTGCCATCAGCCACAGTGGTGGCAATCTGCAGTAATTAAAGATTTACTCCTCCCTTTCTATCATCACCAGAAGCTTCCTCGTGACAATTTCCTTGGGAATGGCAGTATGCCCGACAAACCAACGTCTGCCGACCGTGAGGAATGCAGCCGTGGAGACAACCAGCTGCGGGCAGGCCGTCGCCACCGTAGCGGGACTCCTGCGGCTGGGGCAGTAGGGACTCCTGCGGCTGGGGCGGTAGGGACTCCTGCGGCTGGGGCGGTGGGGACACCACGACCACAGCTGCCGGGCCCACACCAGCACCGGTGCCCACATCGAGGCCCCAAGACTAGGAGCCGAAGGAGAAAACCAGAACCGGATAACTAGTCTCAGACCCCCTTGGCCCCGGAAAGGCCCTTTCCCTTCTCTCCCACCCCACCAACACACACATAAACACACACGGCTCCTGCGGCTGGGGCGGTGGGGACACCACGACCACGGTGGCCAGGCCCACACCAGCACCGGCACCCACGTTGAGGCCCCCGAAACAGGAGACCCCTGGTGAAGAAGAAAACCAGAAATGGATCCCTAGCCTCAGACCCCCTCGGCCGCGGGATGGCCCTTCCCCTTCTCTCCCACCCTGCCAACACACACACACATGGCTCCCCCTGCACCACCTTCCAGCCCACCCCATGCATGCACACACACCTCGCCCTCCCAGCGCCTCCTCCCACCCCGCACCCTCCCACACACACCCTGTGCCCCTTTCCCTCCCACCCCTCTGTTCGTGACTCACCCGATAGCGAACTGCAGAACGAGCACCCCTTCGGTGCTGGGAGGGCGGTGTGTGAGTGTGTGTGTGTGCACGCGTGGGGTGGGCAGGAAAGGGGGTGGGGGAGCCATGTGTGTGTGTTTGAGAGAGAGAGAGGATGGGGTGGGAGAGAGGGGGAAGAGCCATCGCCGCCACTGTCACCGCTCATCCCCCCCCCCCCGGAATGGCACAGCTGGGGCAACCAGAAAAAACCCCTTCAGGGCGCAGTGGCTCTCCAGCCTTGGCCTCGGCCTGGCCACGCCCTTCCGAGGCTCAGGAAGAGGCAGCAGAGAGGAGGACACACACACCGGCAAAGCCGGGCATCCAGGCTAGTATTACATAAAAGAAAAACAAGGAAGAAAGATAGGTAGGGGGGAATCAGCTCATTTACAATATGGTGTTGAAAGAAAGCTTTACAAATACCACAGACAGACAGGGGAAAAATGCTCAATCAATTAAAGCCTCTCACTAAAGCAAAAATTATTGAATTGGAGCTATCCAATTTACACACACATGAAACGAAAATACAGAACTGACCCGAAAAGACAATATTGCTGGAGAAAAGGGGGAAGGGCAGTAGGAAAAAGACCTAACATGATATGGACTGATTCAACAAAGGAGATCAGAGCTGTTAGTTTGCAAGACCTGAGTAAGAACAATATTGTTTGGGGGGGGGGGGGGAGAGACAGGAAGAGAGGACAAGCTAACATGCTGTTGATCCGCAAGATCTGAAAAAAGGTTTAATGATAGGGCATTTTGGAAGGAATTAACTTATGCAGACACCACACATTAGAAGTGGCTTGATGGCAAATAGTATCTTTGGAAGTTTTTTCTTAATTACCAAGCAATTAATTGTACAGTAAAAACCCTACTTACGAAAAAAGTCCGTTCCGTAGGCTTTTGCTTAAATTGAATTTTTTTGTAACTCAAAACAAACCCACAGGAAAAATTATTTTTTTACATAACTCGAAGCAAACCCATAGGAAAAATGATTTTTTTTTATGTAAGTCGAAGCAAACCCTAGGAAATCGTGTAAATCGGAACATGGTTTTAGCAAAAAATCATTATGGAAGTCGAATTTTATGTAACTCAAGGCATTTGTAAGTCGGGTTTTACTGTATCTTATATATATATATATATCCCTTTTTAATGTCTGTTTGGCTAGGAAGGAGTTAAACGTTTTCCTCATTGGTGTCAGCTAATTAGGTCCTGATTGGCAGTGTCAAAAGTTCAGACTGCTGCCCAGAACAGACTTTCTGTTACCCTTGTGCCATGTTTGATGCTGATTGGAATTCCAGTTTCAAAGTTTCAATTCTTTTGTTTTGAGTGCCCCCCTTTTTAGAAATGTCTTCTAGAATGTTGTCTTGCTCTAATTAAGGGCAGCATTTGTACTAGGGCCTAACAGAATTTTATATACACTGGCATAACTCAAATGGCACAGATCTCAGGGGCAAATTGCTGCTACTTATAGAAATGTCCCCTATATATTTCATTGTCTGCCAAGATGAGGAGTACAAGTATGCACTCCACAACTTGTCGCAAGTCACTGCTCAGAGTTATTGCCCTTTTATTTATGCCAGTATATATACAGAGGCTGCAAAAATTTATACACATTTTAAGAGATGTTATCTATGTCTAACTTTTTAAAGTTGAATTGTATTAAGCTAGCAATGTGTACGATGACATTTGGCTGAGTTTCCCCCATGTTCTCTTGACTTAACACCCCTTGATTTCTACCTATGGAGGAAGCTTAAGGGATGTGGTGTACTATAGAAAACCGGCAACACTGGCGGTACTTTGGTTTGAAATGGCACGCACAGCAATACAAATGGACACTTTGGTCAACATTGCTCAAGCAGTATTTCACCATAATCAGAGGTGTCTGGACCCTGATGGTAACCACTTTGAGTGCCTCTTGTAATTGCAGAAGTCAAACATGACTTGTATTCATTTTTTGTTACCAGTATATATTGAGTATTACAATTTTAGTACAGTCTTTTCCTTTCTTAAAATGTGTACAGTATACATTTTGGCATCCTCTGTATATAGTACTATTCTGGCCATTACTGATCAATTTATGGGCACTTACTTACTGAGAAAAGAAAAGTAAAAATGTTTCAAACAAAGGAATTGGGAAGATTGTTTTCTAATAATCATGTACAATCTAAACCAGGGGTTCCCAACCTATGGCCTGTGGGCCAGACCCCAGCCTGCAATGCCATCCCATACGGCCAGTTGCTGCCTCCGCCACAACCAGAAGTGGAAGTGGGTGTGTTTATGTCATCCATAAAATGCTGGCATAAATGCAGGAGTGGGTGCCTTTATGTCAGCTGTAAATGTGCTTGCTTCTGCTTTTGGGGGGCATGGTCTGGCCCACAACGCTGTCCAGGGGCATGGTCAGGCCCATGATGGAAAAAGGTTGGCCATCCCTGATCTAAACAGAGTGTAAGGCATTGCAGATGCAAGAGCAATACAGGCAAGTCTGTTATGTGTGACTCCTACTCACAACAATTTTGAAAGAGGGGAATTGAGAAGTTTTGCTGCTTTTATTGGGTCATAAGAACATACCAGAAAAAATGATAAAGTTGCTGCCACAGAAGTTGATAGGGAAGAATCAAGATAAAGAATAATTAATTTTACATTGCCCCAAACTGCTCTGTCCACCCAGGACTGAGCTCTTCAAAATTCACATGTGAATTTTAGTTTTAATTTGCTATGCAAATAAATAACTGAAATGTAAAAATCTCAGTCCTATTTCAGGTTTTTAAAAACTGCTACATAGTCCTACAGACAACCACCTAAGAACATTTTCTAATGTTTATCTTAACCTATAAAACCAAGGGTTAACCGTTGGAACTTGCTATAGGTTCCTACGGCTGGCCCTACTTGCCTGCACTCACCCTTCCGGAACACGGGTGGGCTGGGTCCGCAGGTCAACGAAGGATTGAATAAAGCGGCAGTGGGGCAACAGCCCCACAAACGCAAAAAAAGGGAAACAACTTCATTTCCCAACGTTCTTTGCGCCGCGCTGTGCCACAGCCAATTAGGCTGAGAGGCAGGAGCAAAAAGAACGCGGGGAAACGTGGCACGGCCAATCAAAAATGAGCTGCACGAAAAAAAGGAGCACAAAGGGAAAGCACAAATGAAAAAATACAATCCCCAGTGTCCTGCGCGCCATGAGCGCGCAGAACTCTGAGAAAGCCGGCGCGTCCCAGGGAACCCAGCCCCCGGTAAGTAAAGCACCCCCCCCCCGCTGGCCTTCCTTACTGCAGGCTGCAAGCCAGCCCCCGGTAAGGAAAGCCCACCACCTCCGCCGCTGGGCTTCCTTACCACAGGCCGCAAGGCAGCCCCCGGTAAGGGTATCCCACACACACACACCGCCACTGTGCTTCCTTACCATGGGCCGCAAGCCAGCCCCCGGTAAGGGAAGCCCACACACACCCCCACCCTGCTGCTGGGCTTCCTTACCGTGGGCCGCAAGCCAGCCCCCGGTAAGGGAAGCCCACACACACCCCCACCCTGCTGCTGGGCTTCCTTACCGTGGGCCGCAAGCCAGCCCCCAGTAAGGGAAGCCCACAAAACCCCCCAACGCTGGGCTTCTTTAGGGCGGGCCACAAGCCAGTCCCCGGTATGGGAAGCCCACACACACCCCGCCGCTGGGCTTCCTTAGGGCAGGCAGCAAGCCAGCCCCCGGTAAGGGAAGCCCACACAAACACCCCGCCGCTGGGCTTCCATACCGTGGGCCGCAAGGCAGCCCATGGTAAGTAAAGCCCACAACCCCCCCCCCGCCGCCGCTAGGCTTCCTTACCACGGGCCGCAAGCCAGCCCCCGGTAAGGGAAGCCCACAACCCCCCCACCCACCGCTGGGCTTCCTTGCCATGGGCCGCAAGGCAGCCCCTGGTAAGGGAAGCACACACACCCCGCCGCTGGGCTTCCTTACTGCAGGCCGCAAGCCAGCCCCCGGTAAGGGAAGCCCACATACACCCCGCCACTGGGCTTACTTACTGCAGGCCGCAAGCCAGCCCCCGGTAAGGGAGCCCACAACCACCACCCCACGGCTGGGCTTCCCTACCACGGGCCGCAAGCCAGCCCCCGGTAAGGGAAGCCCACACACACACCCCGCCGCTGGGCTTCCTTACCGCGGGCCAGCCAGGGAAGTCAGCCCCCCCTCTCTCTCTCACACACACACACACACACACACACACACATATTCCTCCTCTGCTCCTTTCCCTAAGGAGCTCTCTCTCACACACACACACACACTCACTCACTCACAGCTTCTCTTTCTCTCTCTCTCTCTCTCTCACACACACAGCTTCTCTTTCTCTCTCACACACACACAGCTTCTCTTTCTCTCTCACACACACACACAGCTTCTCTTTCTCTCTCTCTCTCTCACACACACAAACACACACAGCTTCTCTTTCTCTATCTCTCTCACACACAGCTTCTCTTTCTCTCTCTCTCTCTCACACACACACAGCTTCTCTTTCTCTATCTATCTATCTATCTCTCACATAGCTTCTCTTTCTCTCTCTCTCTCTCACACACAGCTTCTCTCTCTCTATCTCTCTCTCACACACAGCATCTTTCTCTCTCTCACACACACACACACATACAGCTTTTCTTTCTTTCTCTCTCTCACACACACACAGCTTCTCTTTCTCTCTCAGACACACACACACAGCTTCTCTTTCTTTCTCTTTCTCTCTCTCTCACACACAGCTTCTCTTTCTCTCTATCTCTCTCTCTCACACACACAGCTTCTCCTTCTCTTTCTCTATCTATCTCTCTCTCACACACATAGCTTCTCTTTCTCTCTCACACACACACAGCTTCTCTTTCTTTCTCTCTCTCACACACAGCTTCTCTTTCTTTCTCACACACTCACACAGCTTCTCTTTCTTTCTCTCTCTCTCTCTCACACACACAGCTTCTCTCTTTCTTTCTCTCTCTCACACACACAGCTCCTCTTTCTCTCTCACACACACACACAGCTCCTCTTTCTCTCTCACACACACACACACAGCTCCTCTTTCTCTCTCACACACACACACAGCTTCTCTTTCTCTCTCTCTCTCTTTCTCACACACACAGCTTCTTTCTCTCTCACACACACAGCTTCTCTTTCTCTCACACACACACAGCTTCTCTTTCTCTCTCACACACACACACACAACTTTTCTTTCTCTCTCTCTCTCACACACAGCTTCTCTTTCTCTCACACACACACACAGCTTCTCTCTCTCTCAAACACACACACAACTTTTCTTTCTCTCTCTCTCTCACACACACAGCTTCTCTTTCTCTCACACACACACACAGCTTCTCTCTCTCTCAAACACACACATAGCTTCTCTTTCTCTCTCTCACACACACAGCTTCTCTTTCTTTCTCTCTCTCTCACACAGCTTCTCTTTCTTTCTCACACACTCACACAGCTTCTCTTTCTTTCTCTCTCTCTCTCACACACACACAGCTTCTCTCTTTCTTTCTCTCTCTCACACACACAGCTCCTCTTTCTCTCTCTCACACACACACAGCTCCTCTTTCTCTCTCTCACACACACAGTTTCTCTCTCTCACACACACACAGCTTCTCTTTCTCTCTCTCTCTCTTTCTCACACACACAGCTTCTTTCTTTCTCTCTCTCACACACAGCTTCTCTTTCTCTCTCTCACACACACACAGCTTCTCTTTCTCTCTCACACACACACAGCTTCTCTCTCTCTCAAACACACACACAGCTTCTTTCTTTCTCTCTCTCTCTCTCTCACATATTCCTCTTCTGCTCCTTTCCCTAATGAGCTCTCTCTCACACACACACAGCTTCTCTTTCTCTCTCACACACATAGCTTCTCTTTCTTTCTCTCTCTCTCTCTCACACACACACATATTCCTCTTCTGCTCCTTTCTCTAATGAGCTCTCTCTCTCACACATAAGAACATAAGAACAGCCTTGCTGGAACAAGCCACAGCCCATCTAGTCCAGCATTCTGTCTCACACAGTGGCTCACCATTTCCTTCAGGGCATTATTCCCAAAGAGATGCCTTCACCTGCTTAGGATTCCCTGGAAATGATATTGAGAGATATCCTGCCTATCTCTCCAACCCGGAGGTTGTCCTTAAGTATCCATAATTATAGCCATTGATACTCTTGTCCTCCATGAACTTGTCTAATCCTTTCCTAAAGCTGTCAAGACTGACAGCTGTCACCACTTCCTCTGGCAGGGAGTTCCATAGGCCAGTAATCCTCTGGGTGAAAAAGTACTTTCTCTTATTTGTTTGAGAACTAGTACCCAAAAGTTTCATCGAGTGTCCCCTAGTTCTAGTGTTATGCGATAGGGAAAACAGTTTTTCCTTATCTACTTTGTCCACACCGTGCATGATTTTATAAACTTCAATCAGGTCACCTCTTAGACGTCGTCGTTCAAGAGTGAAGAGGCCCAACCGTTGCAGCCTCAGATGGTAGGGAAGGTGTTCCAGTCCCCTAATCATTCTGGTTGCCCTCCTCTGCACTTTTTCCAGCTCCATAATATCCTTCTGGAGGTATGGCGACCAGAACTGTACACAGTATTCCAGATGGGGCCTCACCATAGATTTATAAAGAGGCAAAATGACACTTGCTGACTTATTTTCTATACCCTTCCTAATGATCCCTAACATTGAGTTTGCTTTTTTCACTGCTGAGGCACACTGGGTTGACACCTTCATTGAGTTGTCCACCAGGACACCAAGGTCCCTTTCCTGGTTTGTCGCAGAGAGTTCAAACCCCATCAGTTTATAAATGTAATTGGGGTTCTTTGCCCCAACATGCATCACTCTGCACTTACTAATGTTGAAACTCATTTGCCACTGTTTTGCCCACTCCCCCAGTGTCAAGAGATCCCTCTGGAGCTCCTCACAATCTCTCACAGTTTTCACTACCCTGTATAATTTAGTGTTGTCAGCAAATTTGGCTACCTTGCTTTTTACTCCTACCTCTAGATCATTTATGAAGAGGTTGAAAAGCAGGGGTCCCAGTACTGAACCTTGGGGGACCCCACTCTTTACTTCCCTCCACTTGGAGAAGTGTCCATTTACTGCTACCCTCTGTTTCCTGTCCCTTAGCCAGTTGCTGATCCAGGACAAGACCTGTCCCTTTATTCCATGACTGGTAAGTTTATTCAAGAGCCTTTGGTGTGGGACCTTGTCAAAAGCCTTCTGAAAGTCCAGATAAACAATGTCAACTGGATCCCCCTTATCCACATGCTTGTTGACACTCTCAAAAAATTCCAACAGATTAGTGAGGCATGATTTGCCCTTGCAAAAGCCATGTTGGCTCTCCTTTAGCAGCGCCTTCTCTTCTATGTGCCTATTAATTCTATCTTTTAGGATGGTTTCCATCACTTTACCTGGGACACATGTCAAACTGACAGGTCGGTAATTTCCTGGATCACCCCTGGATCCTTTTTTGAAAATTGGTGTTACATTCGCTACCTTCCAGTCATCAGGCACAAAGCCTGATTTGAGGGAAAGGTTATATATTTTGGCTAGGAGATCAGCAATTTCATCTTTAAGTTCCCTGAGAACTCGTGGATGGATGCCATCTGGTCCTGGTGATTTGTTAGTGTTTAGCTTAACAAGACATGCAAGGACCTCCTCCCTGGTTATTTCTATCTGGCTTAATTCTTCGGTTTCCCTCCCTACGAAGATAGGCTCTGTTTTGGGCATGTGGCCTCTGTCTTCTTCAGTGAATACTGAAGCAAAGAATTCATTGAGTCTCTCTGCAATCTCTGTTTCCTCTTTAATAACCCCTTGCCTTCCATTGTCATCTAATGGTCCAATGGCCTTCCTAGTTGGGTTCTTACTTCTAATGTACTTAAAGAAGTCTTTGTTATTTCTCTGAGTATTTTTAGCTATACGCTCCTCAAAGTCTTGCTTTGCTTTCCTGATTGTTGCCTTGCATTTGTTCTGCCAGAATTTATGTTTCTGCCTGCTGTCCTCATTCGGACAAGCCTTCCATCTTCTAAATGAGCTTTTCTTGCTCTTGATCACTTCCCGAACAGCTCCTGTAAGCCACATCGGAGTCCTCTTGGACCTGGCAGTGCCCTTTTTCCTTTTGGGTATGCATTCCAATTGAGCCTCTGTTATTGTTTTTGTAAACAGCCTCCATGCCTCTTGGAGTGTTTGGACTCTCTCAATTTTCCCTTTCAGCTTCTTTTTTACTAATTTCCTCAACTTTGGGAAATTTCCTTTTTGAAAATTTAAGGTCTCTGTGTTAGATTTTATCAGTGACTTGCTCACACACACACACACATATTCCTCTTCTGCTCCTTTCCCTAATGAGCTCTCTCTCACACACACACACACACACACACACACACACACACACACACACACACACACACACACACACACACACACACACACACACACACACGACACTCCTGCCTTGCCATAAATTTTTAATGTGTGTGTTGGTGATTGGAGTGGTATTTTATGGGTGGTGGTGGTTGTGCACACCCAAAACCACCCTTAACCACCAACACACACTTTTTAAAAAAGACACATTATAAAACATTATTTGGTTAAATAAAAAAAAAGAAAAAATTATATCATCCTTTGTTTGTTTTTTAATCCCCCCCCCCCCAAATATATCTATATCTAGATATAGATATAGATATAAACTGATCACAGTTTATAACAGCCTGGCAACGCCATCCTCCTCAGTCCACACAACCCCGTACCCATTGTATCTACAATGCCATCTAGCCATCTCATCCCTGGCTGTCCCCTTTTTTCTTTTGCCCACCACCTTCCCCAGCATCAAGGCCTTCTCAAGTGAATCCTCTCTTCTCATTTGATGTCCAAAATACTTCATCTTTACTATTTGACCTTATAATGAGCACTCAGGGCTAATCTCTTCTACTATTGACCTATTTGTTCTTCTCACTGTCCAAGGGACTCTCAAAACTCTCCTCCAGCACCACATCTCAAAGGCATCTATTTTTCTTCGCTCAGCCTTTCTAATGGTCCATTAAAAAAGCTCATTTTAAACAGCCCGGCAACGCCGGGCAACCTCTGCTAGTAACAACATAAAATCCAAGGTCCATTAAGTCAGCATCCTGCCTCTCCCACAATGACCAATCAACATCTACCAGAATGTCCTGACAAAAGACTGAACCCTTGCTTTGTTCCCATCTACTGGCATCATGGGACATGCCTTCCATACAGTCCTCTTCATTTTTTAAGTAGCTAAAAGGCTTTGCACACCATGATTCAAAATACTGTATAGTATTTTACTAACAAGTCATACAAAATAGAAAATCAGCTGAAGACAAATATATTACATCACCCTAAAATATTAAGTAAATGAAACAATAAGAAACAGCAATATTACAATTTCAGTCAGCAATTCTAAGATTTAAAAAAGAGCTATTAAAAACAGCTTAAGAACAAAACTGCTGACCTACTCTGAATTAATGTGTTAAAACTAGCCTGAAATAGAACCCTTTCTAACCCCCATTCAAAAGACAAAATGGAGATAGCTCACTATACCTCCCAACAGAGTATATTCCATAAACATCAGGAGTAGGGGAAGCCCCATGATCACCAATCTAACAATCTATCCAAATAGGTACATTATTATAGCCACTATAGAAATAGTAAGCCACTCCCTGAACATCTCACTTAACACGAAACCCTAGCAGGGCGGCAGCAATTTGCATTCATTTGCAGGCACTCTTCTTCAAAACAGAGATGAAAAAAAAAAACTTAGGCAAGTCCCCCAAATCTCCTTTTTCGTTTTGTTTGCTAACACACATACCTGTGTTCCGTGAGAACAGTCACTGCTGATGGGTGGTTTGCACAGTATGTAAGATACAGATTTTTCATCTGTGGCATCAAATTTAGAAAGCAGCCCCCAACTCTCTGCTGAGCTTCAGGCAATCTGAAATTGGCAACAGGGACGAAAATTTACAAATACTTAAGACCTAATGAATAACTCTAGCTGTTTTCCCACTTATCTAGGCACATTTGGATATTTTCAGATGTTTTCTCCATAATCTGGCTCATATCTGGTACTGGAACTGGGGCTGAAACGTCCAAAATGGATAGGCAAGGTAGAGGTTAGGATTAGATTTCTTTCCTTGCCTGCATGCCTGCTCAATTCAGCATTAAAAGCAATCCCTCCCCTGCCATTTTAAAGCCACGCTAGGCAATAATAATAGCCACTGTGCTCTTGTAATTGTAAGTCACAACAAACTAAATGGCACACATTTAGAAAAGGAAGCCTGGATGGGCCTTATACCTTGCAATGTCTTGCAATGCTTCATTTAGTTATGTATTCTTAAATCCATTCAGGACAGTGGACTTAAGCACATCTGATTGTGCACAAGCCACAGGAGGTTTGGACTGTGCCCCACATAGCCTGAAAATATTTCTCTTCCAAACAAAAACAAAAAACCTTTTTTAAACTGGAAAAACTCTCTTATGCCCTCTAATGGCCAAATCTTTTCTTTAAAATCCCACAAAATTTTAGGTGTGTGAGGAAAGAGGAAAATATGGGAAATTACCTCCTGTGACCAGGCAAGCCACAAGGGGACTCTTTAATCAATTTTTTCCCAGAAAAAAGATAAGTGATTTTGTGTGAAGATGATGGACTCAAAAGACTGTAGGCCACTCATCCACACTCACGGGCTATAAGCTATTCACAATATAAATAACATTAAAATGAAAAAAAATTCAAATATCAAGCATATCAGAGAGTAAACAAAACAACAAACTAACATAGCTACTATCTCAAAAATTTCAAATATCAATTTTACTTGCTATTTCTTTCAACACTTGATAAGACTAACAAATGACAGGATTTAGTTAGTGTATAATTAAAAGAGAGCTTCATGTTGTTTGCCATACTTTGCTATTAAAGGTGAAACTCGGAAAATTAGAATATCGTGCAAATGTTCATTCATTTAACTTAAAAGGTGAAACTAATATATGAGATAGACTCACTACAAGCAAAGCAAGATATGTCATGCCTTCGTTATAATTGTGATGATCATGGCGTACAGTGCACATGAGATTATGTGATGATTATGGGGTACATGAGAATGGGGGTTTGGGGTTTTCATAAACTGTAAGCCATAAGCATCAATATTTTAACAAAGTAAGGCTTGAACTTTCTCGCTTTGCATGTAATGAGTCTATCTCATATATTTGTTTCACCTTTTAAGTTGCATTACTGAACTGAATGAACATTTGCACGATATTCTAATTTTCCGAGTTTTACCTGTATATTACTGATCCCAATTAGCCTTTCACCATTATATTGGCCACTGAGAAAATGAAAGGTCTCAATGACAGATTCTCCCACACACACACACAAACTTGAAATTCTGCCATTTTTATTATGTTTTATGGCTTTCTTGGGAAATACTGAGTCTGGAAATGGATTGGGTATGTTATAATCTTTTTCTATGGGACAAGGGGGTAAAATCAATACATTCGAGGCAGCCTCATATAATTCAGTAGGGTGCTGTTCTGTGCATTACATACTTGGTACATTCTTCTAAAGACTGTACAAGCATTTGTTGAAAAGAGCTGATTTCTTCTAGGTTTCCCACTAAATATGAAGTATCTGTAGAATTTAACCTGGGAAAAGAAGGAAATAATGGTTGAGCACATGGACAAGACATAACACACTTCCATCATTTAAAATTAAAGCAAAGAACTGTTTTCTGATATGAGGCACAAAATCCTTTGCTTTGTCATGCATTCAACTTTCGCCCTCCCCCACCCCATAACACCCCATTTCAGCTCAGGAACTATGTATATTCTGAAACAATGTGAAAATGGATGGAGGAATTTGCTCCCCTCCCTCCACTACTGGCTTCACATATGAACAAAGTATGCCAGACTGCTTTACAATATACTGTACAAAGACATCCAAGAGGCATGATTTCAATGCATTATTTAACTTGCATTGGAAAACAGTGAGAGAAAAGTTGCCAAACTAGCCCACTAAGGGTGTGATCAGATGGCTGCAAAGGTTAATGCCCAATCACATTGGAAAGAGTTGTCTTAACTGGAGAAACCTCCCCTGAAGCAAACCTTTCATCTGCTGGGAGACACCTCCAACTCAGCCCCACAAAGCAGAAGCCCTATAACCAGAATAGCTGTCTGGAATAGCTAAGTGGTTTATGTATCTGGTTGAAGAAAATGGTAGTTTGATTCCCTCCTGTGACTTCTGCTAGCAGAACAAGCCAATGTGTTCTTGGCTAAACTGCAGTCCCAGGATGGGGTAAACCACTCTGTATTCTCTACCTAGAAAACCATGGAAACAGTTGTCATAAGTCAGAATTGACTTGATGGCATCCGAATATTTTCTTATTATTGCTGGAATAAAAAGGTCCAGCTTGAATATGGATTAGGGTTGGGCTGGAGTGTATTTCCCTGCTTGGCATGTGATTGCTGAGAAATGAGATTGTGCCAGTGATCCAAACCACAATCTATCTCCCCCATGTGATCAGACTCAAAGCTAAGAGATAGGAAATAGAGGATTACCATAACTGGCAATACCACCAAAGCAGACAGAATGTGAGCCCAGAGTGGCCTACAGCAACCTTGGCTATAATGTCACAAAATGCTCATGGATATTCATATTCACGAACACTTACCCATACTGCTCATGGATATTCATATTCACAAACACTTACCCATACTGCAAGGGAGAACAATTTAAAAGCCCATTGGAGGCATGGGAGTTATTGTGTGGATCTCTATGCGGCAAAACAGACAACCGTTGTGACCGAGGGCCACACAATACACACAGTTTCAAGCATATGCTCATTCTTTACAAGCACCACCATACAAAACTCCTTAATATTGAAATTGCACTTACTTTTCACTAGCTTGTAAGGGCCGCAAGTAGTTAGAAAGCATGGTCTGTAGCTCTTTAGCATATTCATTTTCTGTTTCTAGAATGTTTTGTAGCACCTATAATACATTAAGACTTAAAATTGTAATGTTTAAATGACAGAAAAGAAACAAACAAAAACGGTGATCTCCAAACAATTTTATTCCTCAACAAGCCTTGAGAATAAATTCGTTTTAGGCATGGGTAGGGTTGACAAAGGCTGAGCAATGAGTAAGATAGTGAAGGAGTTGTGCCAAGTTCAGGATGGGACATGCTCATTATCTAGGTGCTATAAAAGCACATGGTTTGTTTGCAAAAGGTCCTCAGATCTCCAGATAAGGCTTGGGAAGACCAACCTCCAGAACCTTTGAGAAGTGACAGTACTAAGCTAAACAAACATCTTGTAGAAACATATGCGCGCGCGCACACACACACACACACACACTTGGACTAAACAGAATATATATTGACACTCCAACAGAAAATGCAGACTCTGCCAGGTACACAACCCAATGCCGTGGCAAGGAATTTTCTCCTCTTTACACATCTATATAAACATATATTGAAAATAAGATTGCCCATAGTGGCCAGAAATAATAATTGAAATTCTATTGTGCTGCCTCAAGCTAAGAAATCTCGGTAGATATTATCTGTTGCATGCAGAGTTGTATGACTCAGTCTACAAAAGATAATGTCTATCAAGATTTCTTAACTTGAACCAATTCACTTCCAAAACTTAGGCCTTTTGTGCAGCAGTGCAACAGGATGTTCCAAGAGAAGAGCTATACAGTTTACTCTATTATCCTTACTACTTTGAAAATCCATTTTTCTACCATTTTGGTAACCCCAATATAATATGACTGCTCTCACAAAGTTCCTATAATCTTCATATATATTGGACTAGTCACATTATTCAATACTGCAGTTTACAGTCTGTGTGGGACATAAAACAGTTATTCATGCCAGTATGAGAACCTGATGAAACCAACAACATGCCAAACTATTTCAAATGGAAAATTCACTGCTCCTTTCATTGGTGTTGCCAGATGCCGTTTTATTCCCCTGAATAGGCCTATTCAGCTGAAGAGGGTGAGGGGAGGGAGACCATTTCTGAGTTCATTCTTTTGTTGGTAACTTGACTCCTGCCCCAAAGCTTAAAATGTCTCTATTCTATGAGAAGCCCTATGAAGGATAGATGTCGCAAAGAACATGCCAGCGATTAATTAGCCAGTTTCAAAAGTGTAATGCCACACTTGCACAACAGAAGCAGAAAGATTAAATAAATTATATTTGTAAAGCAAAAGACAGTGATGAAATGTCAGCAAACCACAATGCTCTCACACACACGACCCTAAGCTACATGCAAGAAAATCAGAAACATGTCATTGTTACCCACTGCAATACGAAACTGGGAATGGTTGGTTGGGGGTGGGAGATGTTGTGAGAAAGGAGACCTAAAACAAAGATCCATCAAAGTCATTTTGTATTACAGGTATTACACCAGCAGATCTATTGCTGGAAATGTGCATGTTGGTCATGTCGTTCTGGAATAACTCAAGGCAATCTATTTTCATGTCGTTTCCAAAACTGTGCTAATCTTTCACACAGAAAGATGCTATTAAAAGCAATAATTATCTATGGATCTATATATACATACAGCATGCTTTCTTATCTAAGAAAACAAGATATGTACAAATCAAAAGTAAAACAATTACTATTTTTAAATATCTGTGACAAGCAAAAGTACATTTTGGTTGACCATAGCTAACTGTGGCACGTAAAATCAAATTTTTGCTGACTATAAACCTGAGTTTCCACTAGCAAGAACGTGCTTGAAGTTTTGTTGTTGTTCAGTCGCACAGTCGATTCCGACCCTTTGCGACCCCATGGACCATTTTCCTCCAGGCACCTCTGTCCTCCACCATTCCCCTCAGTCCACCAAGCTCTGGGCCCATTGTGTCCACAATACCATCTATCCATCTCATCTTTGAACGCCCCCTTCTTCTCTTGCCCTCCACCTTTCCCAGGATCAAGGCCTTCTCAAGTGAGTCTTCCCTTCTCATTTGATGTCCAAAGTACTTTAGCTTCATCTTCACTATTTGTCCCTCCAATGAACAGTCAGGATTGATTTCTTCTAGTATTGACCTATTTGTTCTCTTTGCTGTCCAAGGGACTCTCAGGACTCTCCTCCAACACCACATCTCAAAGGCATCTATTCTTCTGCGCTCAGCCTTCCAAATGGTCCAGCTCTCACACCCATACATTACCACTGGGAATACCATTGCTTTGACTATGCGAATTTTTGTTTTCAAGGTGATGTCTCTGCTTTTCACTATATTCCCCAGGATTCTCATCGCTTGTCTCCCCATAATCAGTCGTCTTTTTATTTCATGGCTACAGTCTCCATCTGCAGTGATCTTAGATCCCAGGAAAGGAAAATCTGTCACTGCTTCTACTTCTTCCCCATCTATTTTCCAGGAACTGATCAGACCTTTTGCCATTATCTTAGTTTTCTTGATGTTGAGTCTCAAGCCACCTTTTGCACTCTCCTCCTTCAATCCAATCAAGAGGTTCTTTTGGTCTTCCTCACTTTTCTGCCATTAGGGTGGTATCGTCTGCATATCTCAAATTGTTGATGTTTCTCCCAGCAATTTTGATCCCATATTGTGATTCCTCCATCCCTGCATTGCACATTATGTGCTCTGTGTATAGATTGAATAAGCAGGGTGATAAAATGCAGGGTGATAAAATGTCTTACTCCTTTTCCTATTCCAAACCACTCAGTCATTCCGTGTTCTGTCCTAACTGTTGCTTCTTGGTTCGTGTACAGATTTCTCATGAGGCATATGAGGTGTTCTGGTATTCCCATCTCTTTAATTACTTGCCACATTTTGTTGTGGTCCACACAGTCAAAAGCCTTGGTGTAGTCAATAAAACAAAAGTAGACTTGTTTCTGGTATTTTGTTTTCTCCATGATCCAACGTATGTTGGCAATGTGGTCTCTAGTCCCCCTGCCTCTTCTGAAACTGGCCTGCACCTCTGGTAGTTCTCTCTCCACATGTTGTTGAAGTCTATCCTGTATTATCTTGAGCATCACCTTGCTGGCATGTGGGATGAGTGTAATTGTTCGGTAATTTGAGCATTCTTTGGCATTGCCTTTTTGGGGGATCAGAACGTACACTGATCTTTTCCAATCCTGTGGCCACTGTTTTGTTTTCCAAATTTGCTGGCATATTGAATGCAGTAGTTTGATTCCATCATCTTTTAGGGCTTTGAAAATTTCAACTGGGATACCATCATTTCTACTAGCTTTATTGTTTGCAGTGCTTTTTAGGGCCTTTCTGACTTCACTCTCCAGAATGTCTGGTTCAAGTTCAAATTTTTCATTATTGTTAATATCAGGAGTGTTGAGGTCCTTTTTGTAGAGTTCCTCTGTGTACTCTTGCCATTTTTTTAAATCTCTTCTGCTTCAGCTAACTCCTTTCTATCTTTGTCCCTTATCATGGTCATTTTTGCTTTAAATGTTCCCTTGATTTCCCCAATTTTTTTGAAAAGATCTCTAGTCCTGCCTCTTTTGTTGTTTTCCTCAATTTCTTTGCACTGTTCGTTCAGGTAGTTTTCCTTATCTCTCCTTGCTTTTCTTTGAAATTCTGTATTCAGGTGGTTGTATTTTTTTCTTTCTCCTTGGACTTTTGCATTCCTTCTTTCCTCTGCTATTTTAAGGGCCTCATCAGACAACCACTTTGCTTTCTTACGCTTCTTTTCTTTTGGTATGGTTTCTCTTGCTGCTTCCTGCATGATGTCCCACATCTCTGTCCATAATTATTGTGGTACTCTGTCTATCAGGTACAGGACATTAAATCTGTTCATGACCTCCACCGTGTATTCTTTAGGGAGGTTGTGTAGGTCATATCTGTCTGGTCTAATTGTTTTCCCCATTTTCTTTAGTCTAAGCCTGAATTTTGTGATCAGTAGGTTGTGATCTGAGCCACAGTCTGTTCCAGGTCTTGTTTTTGCTGACTGAATGGAGGTTCTCCATCTTTGACTGCAGAGTATGTAATCAATCTGATTTCGATGCTGGCCATCTGGTGATGTCCATGTGTAAAGCCACCTCTTGTGTTGCTGGAAGAGGGTGTTTGTGTTGGTGGAAGAATGAGAGTGCATTCTCTTGGCAGAACTCTATCAATCTTTGCCTTGCTTCATTCTATGTTCCAAGACCAAACTTGCCTGTTATTCCATTTACTTTTTGATTTCCTACTTTGGCATTCCAATCTCCTAAGATAATGTGGACATCATTTCTTGGTGTCTGTTCTATGAGGTGTTGTAGGTCCTCATAGAACTGGTCAACTGTGGCTTCATTTGCACTAGTGGTTGGTGCACAGACTTAGATTACAGGGATATTGAAAGGTTTGCCTTGGATTCTGACTGACATCATTCTATCATTTTTGATATTGTATCCAATTACTGCTTTCCTCACTTTTGTTGATAATTATGGCTACTCTGTTTTTTCTGAGGTTTTCTTGCCCACAGTAGTAGATATGATGGTTTCCAGAGCTGAATTCACCCATCCCTGTCCATTTTAACTCACTGATGCCCAAGATGTCAATGATTATTCTTTCCATCTCATTTTTAACCACTTCCAGTTTTCCTTGATTCATAGACCTCACATTCCATGTCCCTATGCAGTATTGTTCCCTGCAACACTGTATTTCTCCTCCCCCTTTCGTATCCCTCCCCCTTTTCAGATCTGCTGTGCTGAGCATCCCCTTGTTTTGCCTTTTGTTTTGGTCCATAGGGTTCTCTTGGCAAACTTTGTAGCGTACCTTGCTGGTCTCTACGCCAGTCTCTTCCCATCACACATGTTATCACAGTTTAAACAGTTTTAAAACAAAGTATTACCATGCACAATATCACAGTTTATCACATAGTATCAAAGTAAAAGTTGAATTAATTAATGCAGGGAAAGAAAGAAAGGAAAACTCCACTATATCAAGTCTCTATGTAAGTCAGTTTCTTGTACAGTCACTATGTCAGTTGCTATAAGCCATCTATGTTTAGTCAATTATATTATTTCAGTTCGATTACTTATCCTTTGCATGCACGCAGCAGCTCTCGCCACCCTTCGGCCGCATGGAGTTGGTCAAAGGCGCAGACTCGGGCCTCGCTGTGATGGTGGTTGTGGATGGTATCTCCTGGGGGTGGTCGGGGGTCTCCGGAGGTGTCCTTCTCTCTGGCCCCAGGTCTTTGGATGGGGAGGGAGGGGCAGGATCTTTTACTCACCTCCTCCTGGGCCTCTCTGGATGACAAATGGGCAGCAGAGTTCGGCTTCTGTCTTTCTCCTGATGCCTTTTCCTTTTCTCTGGCCCCAGGCCTTTCGATGGGGGGGGGCAGGATCTTTTACTCACCTCCCCCTGGGCCTCTCTGGATGGCAAATGGCAGCAGAGTTGGCCTTCTGCATTTCTCCTGATGCCTTTTCCTTCTCTCTGGCCCCAGGTCTTTGGATGGGGGGGGGCAGGATCTTTTACTCACCTCCCCCGGCCTCTCTGGATGGCAAAATGGCAGCAGAGTTGGCTTCTGTCTTTCTCCTGATGCATTTTCCTTCTCTCGGATGGGGGGGGGCAGGATCTTTTACTCACCTCCCCCTGGCCTCTCTGGATGGCAAAATGGCAGCAGAGTTGGCTTCTGTCTTTCTCCTGATGCCTTTTCCTTCTCTCTGGACCCAGGTCTTTGGATGGGGAGGGAGGGGCAGGATCTTTTACTCACCTCCTCCTGGGCCTCTCTGGATGACAAATGGGCAGCAGAGTTCGGCTTCTGTCTTTCTCCTGATGCCTTTTCCTTTTCTCTGGCCCCAGGCCTTTGGATGGGGGGGCAGGATCTTTTACTCACCTCCCCCTGGGCCTCTCTGGATGGCAAATGGCAGCAGAGTTGGCCTTCTGCCTTTCTCCTGATGCCTTTTCCTTCTCTCTGGCCCCAGGTCTTTGGATGGGGGGGGCAGGATCTTTTACTCACCTCCCCCTGGCCTCTCTGGATGGCAAAATGGCAGCAGAGTTGGCTTCTGTCTTTCTCCTGATGCATTTTCCTTCTCTCGGATGGGGGGGGGGCAGGATCTTTTACTCACCTCCCCCTGACCTCTCTGGATGGCAAAATGGCAGCAGAGTTGGCTTCTGTCTTTCTCCTGATGCCTTTTCCTTCTCTCTGGACCCAGGTCTTTGGATGGGGGTTCAGGATCTTTTACTCACCTCCCCCTGGGCCTCTCTGGATGGCAAATGGAGGCAGAGTTGGGCTTCTGTCTTTCTCCTGATGCCTTTTCTTTCTCTCTGGCCCCAGGTCTTTGGATGGGGGAGAAGCAGGATCTTTTACATACCTCCCCCTGGGCTTGAAGTTTAAGTATATTTAAACTCTCCCTAACATACTTATAAAGGCAATTGTGAACAAAATTATTGATATCCATGTTTCACAACACTCATTTTCTTTAGGAATGTTTACTTTTTCATAATGCTTCCCCCTGTCTTTAGATAGCTTTCAAGATCACTTACCCACCCTCTCAGTGGTGGATAGTCCGGCAACAGCGGCAGAAACAGCCATGGGGACATCGTAAAAATCGTTTCTGCAGCTGTGTCCACCGTGTCCGCCACGCCTGCTGCCACCGGAAGGATCTGGAAAGCGATCCTCTTGGTTCCCGCCATTCTACGGAGCCCAGAGACTTTGCTGCAACCACAAAAATGGGGAGGACTTTTGAAGTCACAGCAAAGTCTCTGGGTTTAAAGCCCATGTAGGGCTTTAAAGGTAATCACCAGCACCTTGAATTGCACTCGGAGGCACATTGGCAACCAGTGCAGCTCCTGTAGCAGTGGCAAGGCATGGGCATAACGCCCACACCCCCATCACCACCCAAGCAGCTGCATTCTGGACCAGTTGCAGCATCTGAATGGTCATCAAGGGCAGCCCCATGTAGAGCACATTGCAATAGTCAAGTCTGGAGGTGACCAGAATGTGTGTGACCATGAGCAAGGAGTCCAGGTCCAGGAGCGGGTGTAACTGGCGAATCACACAAAGTTGTGCAAAAGCCCTCCTAGCCACAACTGTCACCTTCTCTTTGAGCAGGAGTCGTGAGTCCAGGAGGACCCCCAGATTACGCACCAGGTCTGTCTGAGGCAAAAAAGCCCCATCCAGAACCAGATGGTAACTCCCGGGGGCCCTAATCCACAGCCACTCAGTCTTGCCAGGATTCAGTTGTAGCCCGTTGTCCCCATCCAGAACCCTACAGCCTTCAGACACCTGGATAGCATATGCCCACCGCGCTCTACCAGACCGTAGAAACAGCAGCGACAGCAGCGGCAGTTCCCACTCTCCGAAGGAGCAGGAGGAAGGAAGCAGCAGCAGCAGCCAAAAGGTAGGGAGATCTCTCCACTTAAATTAACTTTTTAAATTTTTCTATGTTTCCCTATGGGGATGCCTTGAGTTACAAAAAAAATTGAGTTAAAAAAACCATGGAACCATTTTTTTTCGTAACTCGGGGTTTTACTGTATGTCTAACAGTTGATTTACACAAAGCCCAATTATCCTTGCTAAAGCTCTAACTAGAGTGTGGCTTGAAGCTGGTTGATTCAGAAACGCTTGTTCAATGACAGATGAAGAAACACTGAGGGCTACTTCAAAAATTACAGTTCTTCATATTAAAAGAAGGGGGGAATGGAAGAAATGACCCTATGGGGGTTGCTGCATAAAGCCCTCTATTTAGAGGACACTGTTCAAAGTAACACCAAAATAGACATTGCACATCATACAAAATAGACATTGCACATCTGTTTCTTCTGAGAAACAGAATAATTGAGTAAAAAAAATGGATGATATACAAATAATGCTAAACACTAAGTATTTACATGTTTGTATAAGCAGGAAGAAATAACTGCTGAAATATGATTCGATATTTCAGAAATCAGGGCTTGGCATATGCCGACTGCTAAAAAGGAAGTCCACAGGATTTTGTCACTATGGTCGTTTTGGGAAAACTTCATCAGTACCAGTATCTCTTTTGAGACCTTCACCCAAGTACATGAATAAGGCTATAATCATGCGGGGGGGGGGGATGTAAGTCCCGCTTAATATATGCCCTAATCAGGCATTCAAGCAAATATCCAAATTGGACTAATGACAGAAAAGCACACAGAGAAGCACACTTATTAGTATTTTTACTGATCAACATCACAAATGCACTATCCTTGTACTGATTCTCTTCAGTAGCTTGGGATTTGGAAACTTGAGCCATAACTTGAATAATTTTCCTTTTCACTTCAGCCAGCAGGAGCCAACGGTGGGGGATGGTGGGAGAGAGAGTTCAGTAACATCCTCTCCTTTTCTTCCCCACCCTATTTGGCTCTTCTGCCAGCTTTCAACCAACACAGCAATTGTGCTGGCAGATTGAGTTATATTTTTCAAAGTCTGATTTAAAATGTAACCCTGATTTTTTTTAATCCACTCAGCTGCTAAACAGATGAAAATCAGTCTAGGAAAGCAAAAGGAAAGGATGTATGAAAAGAGATGTTATTACTCCCTCACAGTTGGTAAACTGCATCATAATCATTATTCCAAACAAGTTTTGTTAACTCTTCCCAGCAAGGAAACTATACTGCAGTTAAGCAGTCCTACCAATTATTTAATTATCCGTTGTTAAAGCTTTCCCTTGTTCAAAAGCCAGTCGTATCCAACTCTAGGGTTCAGTGCTCATCTGTTTCAAAGCCGAAGAGCCAGCGCTGTCTGCTTCTGCAGATGTTTCCGTGGTCTCATGTGGCACCGGAGTGCACAGAACGCTCCGTTGTTGCATTATAGTTTTTCTGAATGTTTCTTTGCTTCCACTGCTTTGCCTTAGGTTTGCAAATGAACTTTCATTTATAGGTAAGCACATCCACATATGACAGTTGTATAAGGGTGGGAATATTTCCTGGATGTATCTGTTAAAAAAACCAACCCCAAGGCTTCTGGTTGGTTTTGTTCACGGATAAAGCCTTGGGCAAATTGAAAGAGCGGCTCATCACTCTGCTTAACTTTTTCCCATACAACATGGGCAAATGGTCCGGGAAGTAGCAAATAGCAAAGAAGTTCAAAGAAAAGATGCTATGTTACAAATTATCTCTCAAGCAGCTATATGTTTTATTTTTTTAAAAAACACTTATACTGTATTGGCCAGCTACTTACTGACAAAAATGTACAACATACTTCTTCACATCCAAGGGGGAATGGTGAAAAATCTGTACAGTGGAACCTCAGTTGACTTAATTAATGCATTCTCCAGGACATTTCTTACAGCAAAATTTACTTTAACCGACTTTCCCATTGGAATGCAATTAATGCAATCTCCCATAAGAATGCATTGAAAACCAAAATACTTTAACCGAAATGCGTTTCCCCATAGGAACGCATTGAAAACCAATTAATCCGTTCCGAAAAAAATCTGTAAGCCACTATTTTCTATGGATTTCCTTTTGTTATGCAATTTTTATGTTAGCCAAACCGTTTGTTAACCAAGGTTCCACTATACTCACTGAAGTGTTCAAGGTGTGCAAAAAGATCACGAATTCTCATTAATTTTACAAAAATCCTTTGTGTTACTTTTGAAATGTTCACATCAGTTTAGTTTGGGCAACACTCAGGACTGACTTTGAATTCTACTTTGGATACAATGTAAACCATTTTGCAGACCTATTTTGTTCATGTGAAAGGCCACACGTCAATGGCCTGAAACAAAGATTTCCTTCCTGCAACTCCACAACACCTCTTTTATAACATAAAAGAGAAAAGAAAAAAATGCCCTTGTGATGCCAAAAACCGCTGACATTGTGAGTTCAATCCTGACAGGGATCAAAGTTGACTCAGCCATCTGTCCATTCAAGGTTGATAAAATGAGTACCCAGCTTGTTAGGGACAAAATACTGTATTTTCTGGCGTATAAGACTACTTTTTAACCCCAAAAAATCTATGCCAAAGTCGGGGGTCGTCTTATAGGACAGGTACTTAACTGTAGCTGACAAGTATATTCCAAACTCTATATTTTAACTGGAAAAGTTGGGGGTCGTCTTATATGCCCAGTCGTCTTATATGCCCAGTCGTCTTATACGCCGGAAAATACGGTACTAATTACTTGTGAACCGCCCTGAGAGTACACTAAGTCCTATGGGGCAGTATAGAAGTGTAATTGCTAAATGCTAAAAAAAAATTGGCTTTAGTGAGGAAGAACATAGCAACAAGAAAACGCAAAAGCACAGATCATAACTGTAGTCTTGCAGTTCAAATACTTAGCTCAGTTTCAGCATCCCTGAAGTGGGGTTTGGGTAAATATGAAAGGGAGCGAATGAGCACGCATGTAAATATATGTGTGCATTTTACATATGCATAAGTGTATGGGTTATCCACTAGTGGGCAAATGTACTGTCCCTGTTTTATTCCATTTCTAAGAAATAGTTAACTTTTAAAGCAAGCCTGTGAACTTCTAAGCTACAGACAGTGACATTCTAAAGCAGGAGTCCCCAACCTTTTCAAGCCGGGGGCCAGGTCACACTCTCTCAATCAGCTTTGAGGGCCGGACAGCCATTTTGCCCTGCCTGCACAATGGGGACGGCCATTTTGTCCCATCAGCTTAAAGGGTGGCCATTTTGTTTCTCAAATACCCTTGAAGGGGGGGCACATGAAATGGCACCGCGGGTCGGGCCTTAGGTTGGGATCCCCTATTCTAAAGTTTTTCAACGCACTGTTTTGCCACTAGCTGAGAAATTAGGAAAACAGGTGTAAGAGCTGTTACCAAGCATATGTGGCCAGTGTGCTCTACACATTTTGGCCAACCAGAAATTATACCAGTCTGTCTTAAAAAGTCTAGTTTCTACAAATGAAAGGATGTCCTCTGCACAAATCATAACCTCCACAACTGTAACGTTCCAGCCTTAAGAAAGCAGCTAATAAGCCATGCACATTAACATTTAGCAAAATATCACGTACCACATTGTAATAGCTTTTGCTAATAGCAGATGTGTCAAACCCTTTTGGAGGGCTCTTCAGGGATCCTGATTTGGGGGAGACAGGTTTTTCTGAAATACACAGGATATTTTCACAAATTAATTTCAAAGTTCAAACATCAGAGATCAAATAATGTACTTTCCCGAGTGTAGTCACAACAAGATCCAGAACTATTTTCTTACTTGTACTAATAATATTGAGGCCAATTCAGAAAATCACATCTTGGCTCATTAAGCTAAGAGATAAACCCACTTTCTGCCTCTCCAAACTCCCACATAACCCAGGTGTCTTAAGTTACCAAAAGTCCCATCACGTATAAACTAAGTATCTATGGCAGTGATGGGCAGTCTTGGCCCTCCAGCTGTTCTTGAACTTCAATTCCCAGAAGCCCAAGTCAACACACCAGCTGGTCAGGGTTTCTGGGAATTGAAGTTCAAGAACAGCTGGAGGGCCAAGACTGCCTATCACTGATCTATGGCTTCCAATTTAAAACAAGCCATGATTTAGAATCAGATTCTGACTTGTTCTGAACTTAATTTTTCAGCTTGAACATCATGGGGAAGCATGGCTATTTGATGCCATGCTGAAAAGGGAGCCAGAGGAAGCCATAAGCCTAGCACAACTTACTCAAGTTTTTGTTTATTATGTCAGGGTATGATCATTAACACAGCTGATTACATCAAGCCATTTTTTAAAGTTTGAATTTTAAAGAGACAAAATATATAAATATATAGACCCTGTGATTAAAATAATAATAATAATGCATTTGCCATGTTACTTAAGGGGACTCATTCGTACAAGAGACACACACTCAAAAGAACCTCTACAGAAATTCCAATGCTAGAAAAGTAAGTAAGTCCCTAATGTAAACTTGACTACTTAAAATGTTTCTTAAAGTAGAGGGAAAGTGTCTCAAAAAGATGAATGCAAGAATGGTTCAGAGTCAATTATCTGGCAGCGTGGCAGCATAAAATATTGAAATATTTTCTGTATTGCAAAATCTGGTTCTAAAAAGCATTTATGCAACTTTCAATTGCACAAGATACTCAAATCTGTATTTAGAAGTGCTGGCACTCAAAGAAATATGTATTATGCCTTCCTAGCTTTAGGCTGAAATAAACAATGCAATTAGTTGTAAAACTTTCAGTGTGGAGACTATGGAACTTGTTACAGACACCAAATGTTGAATATTTTCATCAGACATGACCTGAGGCTTATCTCACACATAGATCACCAAATAATTTTTCAGGGCTAACAACCAGTCAGCAAAAGGCAGGAAAGCAGTTTGAAGAACTGTGGGTTTGACTGTACCATTTTTCACAAAGGAAATGTAGATGCTTGACTGGAGACCACACCTCCTAATCACTTATACGTGACAACCTATTAAGGCTGATACAACAGAAAGAATTTCTGCATGCTTGTGTTTTATGTATTTATATCCCACCTATCTCCCAACCCACGGCCCCAATGCAGCTATAACATATTGCTATAAGACATGTCAGACTGTAGGTAAAGACATATTTCAACAAGAATCCACACCTGCGCTAGAGTTCCCAAAATAAAGTATGCTGTCCAGTGATTTGTTCTTGTGTACCAAAAATATCAGCTGAAGAACTTACATATATTAAATAATTAATGCAAAAAGTCACAAAACTATAAAGTTAAACCAAGAAAAGAAAACTGGGCCATTTATAAAGTGGACTCTTGAAACTCACCATTTGATTTTACTTCTCGTACATAATTGCTGGGAAACCAGCCTGTCTTCCCACTATGATTTCCTTCCCACCAACCTCCTTCTTCTACTCTTGTAACATGGATAATATCTCCTTTTGTAAAAGAAAGTTCATCTTCATTGGTCTGTTGAAAATTAAATTTTGCTCTTACCACCAGCTGGTGGTTGCTGTTATCTGTCATATCCTAGAAGTGAAGAGACCAGAAAATATGATGTTTTTGAAAATTTCCAAAATAATGTAATGAGATGTACAAAAGAAGATGTAGTTGTTTCTTCACCCATGTGTATGTGAAACTGTCCAATTAAGCAAACACTGAATTTAGTTACATGCTTTTCTTTCATGCAGGATTTGCACTACATATTGCTGCAATTTTTTTTTTGCTTAATTCATTCCACTGCACAAATCAGATGAGATGTGCCTCATATGTTTCAATTAAGGCACATGAACAACAGGTTGGATTATTTTGCATCTGCAGAGATACTATCAGAATCTTCCATATCTTAGAAATCTTTTGGCCCCACCCTAACACTAAGCGCATGCTCCTCCATCCAGCAGTTATTTCCCAGTTCCCATTCCCACTGCTGAATCAAATGTAATACACGGTAGACAGAGGGGAGGTTACATGAGTTGTATGAATCCACATTATGACCACTCAAAGAACTATAGTTACAGCTAGGTAACCTGTCCTCTTTCTTCATGGTCTCTGAGATTCACACTAATGGGGGACTACCAAGCTTACTTGCCAGCAGATGAAATGTCATGCCAACACTGATAAGATTACTCCCTGACCAAATGATGTATCAAATTTTGCTCAGATGTCTGGTCTATACTATTTCGCAAACATCATGGGCTGAATCCATGTGATTGCCCAGAGTGATCTTTCTGAATGGCATAGTTCAAGTCTCAACCATTTGTTCTTTATCACTACATTAGTAACATCCTTACAGATTTGGCAATACTGTGTTTGATATTCATTTTAAATGGTAGAAGCGCTTAAGAGCTGGGGTGCCCAAACTACAGCCTCTGGGCCAGATTGCCGCCAACATCGGAAGTGCCTCGACATCACCAGAAGTACCAAAAACTTCAAAAATGGTGCAACAATGCTCCTACCTCATTCTTCCTCCATGGGAAGTGGCAGAGGCGTGAAAAATGCCTGGAAACATGGTGCAAATTCACGCACCACCACTGGTGGGAGGAACCACATGACTGGCCTGCTTAGCTGTTTGAGGTGGCGTGACCAGGCCCCTGGTGGGAAAATTTGCGAACCCCTAACTTAAGAGTGTCTGTCTCGTAAAAATGAAATCCATCACACTTCTTGTCAGGGCCATAAAGTTCATAAACAAGGCAAGAATGAAGTACAGTCTTCCCCACCAACACCACTACCCTAACTATTCAATGAAAAACAGGTAGACTTCAGACAAATATTGAAATGCTGCTTCAGTGGTGGTCAAAATAGAACTGGGAGTAATCTGTTGGGTAGAGGAGCATGTACTGCTAGAATGAAGCTAACAGCTTTTTAGACTCTGGAAGAGTCTGAGGACATCTGCACAGGTGCAGAGCAACATATTAGGACGAATTCAGAGATGACCACAAAGAACCACCACATGTTTACATTTGGCATCATGGTGACTGAGTCTTTACTGATGTGAACCAAAATATCTCCAGTTGTAGTTGAACTAAACTGGAAACAAGGCCGAATAACAATTGTTCTGGCCCTTCAGACTACTTCAATGCAGTCAATATGTGTGTGTCCCTCACACCCAAAAAAATTAACTTGACCCACAATTTCTCATGAGCATTACTTACAATACAGACATCCAAAAGAAGTGAGAAGATGCTAACAGATTTAAGCAACTTTTACTGCATTGAATTGTTAAGATGGGTGAGGCATAAGTACAATAAAACAAACAAACAAACACAAGGGTGTACATCTGAAGACAAGATCTGTCAAAGGCTCTCTCAAAGCAGCACTAAAACCATAATGAAATTTCAGAACCTAATGTGACTGATAGGTGAAAAGGAAACTATCAAATATCTGTGAATCTGAGCCAAGCTTCTTATTTTGCAGCACTAATTTATATATATATAATTTTTATTGAATTTTCAAAGACATACAAAAAAGAAAAGAAAACAATGACTAACAATACAGTACATAAACAAAACCATAATGTCATCTTAACAGACATTACTAAATGTTAGCACATAACAATATCTAGACTCATTGATTACTATATAACCACCGAATATTAAAAAAAAACCATTGTTTCAAAATCCAAAATACTAAAAACTTTCTGCGCTATCACTAATCTTTG
The DNA here is from genome assembly GCA_035047305.1 of Bradypodion pumilum. Lineage (NCBI taxonomy): Eukaryota > Metazoa > Chordata > Lepidosauria > Squamata > Chamaeleonidae > Bradypodion > Bradypodion pumilum. The sequence continues at coordinate 178,200,467 of JAWDJD010000003.1, forward strand.
GATAAATGATAATCACCCTGTGAATATATACAATGCCCGGAGAGTTTATTTTCTGCTCAGCTCCAGAAACTTCTTTGAGATGGTACTGGTCCTGAACTATCATTTGCCATACAAGAATAGTCCACAAATGGTTTCCATATGTTCCAAAATCTATTCTCTCTTAAATTATCTCTTTTCACTTTAATCTCCCATGTCAGTTTATCATTCAATGCTAAACTCCCCATTTCTTTATACCATTCTCCAATCTGTATATCTATGTCATTTTTCCAATTTCTAGCTATACATTGTCTACCCGTTGTCAATACAATTTCCAATAATTCTTTTTCCTCCTTGTTTAAACCCAAGCCTTCCACATTTGTTAAAAGAGTGGTACTTGACACCAACTTAACACTTCATTATTTCACCAAACTCACGTTCTATTTTTCCCCAAAAATCCCTTATTTTTTTACAACTCCACCACATATGTTCATATGTTCCATCAAATTCTCTGCATCTCCAACATAACTTATCTCTTTTATTGTCCATCTGGTAAAGTCTTAATGGCGTCAAGTACCATTGCCACAACATTTTAAAATTATGTTCTTTAATTCTTACATTGTTCTCATAATCCTCTTTTTCCATTTATTTCTCCATTCAATCTCCCCAATTGTTATATTCAAATTTTGTTCCCACTTCCGTTTCAAATCATCCTGTGAATCTGCACCTCTATTCAATATATTATAAAGCTTACTTACAAGACCTTTAATACTGCTTTCCCCTTTTCTAATCTTCCTTACCAGCTCCTCAAATTCTGTATGTATTCTATCTAACCCTACTTCTTTCTTATATTTTTTGTTCCAGTTGTCCACCTTTAACTTCTGAAACCAATTCAGATTTAATATCTCAAATATTTTTTTCCGCTCGACATCAGAATCACAAATTTTTAACCAGTCCTTCAATAAAAGCATCCTTGCAGCACTAATTAAGGAGATAAATTAAAATGGGTCAGCACATACCAGACTTCGATACTGGCCTTGGAAAAGTTTTGAAGTTCTGCTATGTAAAGACTGGGATCCCAAGGAATCAAAAGACTTTATCCGGTGAGATGATGGCCTTGCACACACAGAATCACTTCCAAGTCCAATGTCTGGAACGGCAGCCAGAAAAACACAACAATCTGTTTTAAAGGTGTTTAAATATAAAACTTTCAAAAGTCAAGATAGTTGACTTTGGCAACAGCAGATGCCACCAAAATTAATGAGGCTCCGGCATACAATTCAAAACTTAACTTTATCCCCAACAACAGCTAGCCCTCTACTTCACACGTACAGTACATCCAAGCCTACTTCTCTCTTACTGAAGGGAAAAGCCTAGAAATATCTGCAAGGAACCAGGACACATCACCCAAAATCAAAGGAATAAAGTTTTGCTTAGTTAACCTTTGGATACTTAGCACAGTCACTCAGGTCCACCTCTTTTACTTAAGAAGCCATATGGAGTTTACAAACATCTGGTGGATGGTGGGTGGGAACAACCAGAGAAGAGCAATAATAAACTGAAATCCTTCTGACAAATGGGAACTGGAGTTACTAAGATTGAACAGAATCTTTCAGTAGAAAAAAAACAGATAAAAGACAAAAGCAAAACAAAGACAAAAAGAGGGAAGAATACATATAAAATTGTTAGGTTAAGATATTACAATTAAGCAAAGAAATAGCTATGGAAATAGGATTGATGCCTTCTAAGCTTGTAGAAAGGATTATTTTTACCTGCTGTTACTTTATTTAGTGCTACTAAGGAGTTGAGCACCTTGTTGAAGTTCTGCCCTTGATAGAGATCATTTGCGTCAAAGGTCTACAAAAATGAAGCAAAAATACACATTAAGTCACACTAGAAATAAAATGAAACACAATTTTTAAATAAAATCTGTTTTGAAATCTCACATATTTTTCTCCAGTAGTTTATTTACCCCACTCCCTCTCAATCACACACAGAGAGTATCATATGAGCTGCAGACAGCTTCCCCTCCAGTTGCATTGGCTGACACTTTAGCAGTTTCAAGGCACAACTCAAACTACTGGCAACAATAGCCTTTAAACCAGAAGTTCTTAAGGTTTCCATGCCACAGGCCAGACAACTCCCCCTCAGACAGCTGAGCATACTGGACAAATGGTTTCTCCCTGAAAGCAGGCGTGTTTGCACATGTGCGCCCAACTTCCGGGGTCGTCGCCACGGACCAGATGGAACGGTGTCAGGGGCCAGGTCCGGTACACGGGCTGTAGGCTGGGGACCCCTGCTTTAAACCATAGATGGGGACCATGTGGCCCTCCTGATGCTGTAAGTGCAGTTCAACAAAATCCAATCACATTTGTGCACATCTCTTTCCACATACACCTCCCATGGCCTTGGATATGTTTGGAAGACTATGGTATGTTTGCCTTCCCCCCCCCCCACAAGTTCCTAAGGGCACAGCCATCAGTTCTTCTCCGGCAAAGCACACCCTTATACTAGGATTGGTTCCAAGGGAAATACAACAGGCACTTAACTTTCACAGCCACGTAAAAATGTCATTGCTCTGCAGCTGAAGAGCGAGAGAAACACAGCTTGTTGCTGGGTTAGTTGTAACAATTCACTGCAACAAAAATAATGAATCCTATTTGCTTATGGCTAGATATTATAATGTGTTTATGTACAGTACTGAGAATGAGAGCTTAAAAACATGAAATGCAAAAAGAACAACTTTACTTCTTGATAACTTTTTCCAAAAAGAGACAACTGCATGACTTTAAAAGGCAGATCTTAAGCATATTTACTCAAATGAAAGCTACCCTGATTTTAATTGTGTTTATGCCAAAACGTGCATACAGCTAACCCTTGTGTATATGCTTGAGAATAAGACCCAGTGAAGTCAGTGGGAGTTACTTCAGTGCAAGTATGCACAGGACCAAGCAATTAATGACATTTCAAAACAGAAGCTGTGACTTCATCCAAACATATCAAACAAAGGAAGCTTTCACATGTGAGGCTCCAATGTAGCTAGGCTTATCACGTACAGATTTTGCATTTGCATGCAGGCTAATAATACAGTACCTTAAAGTTAACCTAGAATGAAAAATGAAAACCTGCTCATTCCATTTACATTTGAATTGCTCTTTTCATTTTCTCCCACATACAAAACCATTAAGAAAACAATGAATTGTGCAACAGACAACCCAATGGAATGTGGTAACTGCTGCACAATTGCCCCTCCATGATTTATTTATTTATTTATTTGCCACAAGAGGCTGGTTTAATAGATTTATTTCTATGAGTTTTTGTGGACTACAATCCACTTCTTTGCACTGACACAGTTGGCATCTTCTCCGAAAGGACCACCGTGAAAACCAACAACATCCCTGAAACATCAGGGGCTCATTTATTTGTTCATTTTCCAAAGGGATATATAGCAAAGGCCCCTTATATTCTACATAGGGCAAACAGAGAGGATAGTGTCTCTACCAGGGATCCGGCCCGTGAGCCGGATCTGGCCCACAGCACCATTTCATGTGGCCCCCACCCCCTCTAAGGGCATTCAAGAAACAAAATGGTCAACCCCTTTGAAGCTGTTGGGAGGGACAAAATGGCCGCCCCAATGTGCAGGCAGGGCAAAATGGCCATCCAGCCCCCAAAGCTGACTGAGAGAGCATGACCCAACCTCCGGCTTGAAAAGGTTGGGAACCCCTGGTCTATACAAAAGAACAGGAGGACACAAATCTGACATGAGATATGGCAACACACAAAACCCACTATCAGCATCATTTTCACTTCCCAAGACACTGATCTTGTGGTTACTACAGAAAGATGGAATTTCACAAGATTTGAGAAAGAAAATATGAATTGAGAAATGTATAGAGGTTGCCCATACAGGCATAATAGTTTGTTCTTAGGGGCAGGTTGTTCCGTGGTAAAAAAAAAAAATTTGCATGCATATGTCGGACTCAAGTAGCTCAATGAGCTCTAACTCACCCCATTTTTAACCCCCATCAGGGAGTTCTCCCAAATATCTGTACAGTACTTACTTTTATCCCATTTCCAGTATATTTCCATGCTAGAATCATGATAAAATATAGCAAAGAGACTGTAAACGTTACTTCCTGTTTAAACTCATCTATGTGGTGCTCATATCTGTTTACAACCAAAGAACCAGCACTGTTAACTTTCCAACCAAGGCGATACCTATTTATCTATTTGCAATTTCTTGCTTTCGAACTGCTAGGCTGGCAGGAGCTGGGACAGAGACAGGTGCTCACTCCATTGTGGTGCACTCAGGTCTCAAACTACTGACCTTCCAGTCATCAAGTCCAGCATCTTAACCACTAAGCCACCACAATCCCCTCAAAAAAAATCTGCCATCTTAGCAATGCATCAGCACAGCATTCATCTAACAAAGGTAGAAGATAAATCCAACTTGGAAGTGTTAAATTTTCTTGTATTGTAAAAGCAACTTCTCAGACACTTCCCAATACAGATAGCTGCTGTTTAGATGGGGGGAGTTGGTTACATATAATTTACAGTAGCTCCCCTTCCGTGTTCAAGCAATCCACAACTCCAGAAACAGTCTAAGACGGCTTCTCTTTGAAAATTAAATCCAAAAAAGCAGTAACCTTTACAAAAGGCTGCTTTAAATAATAACCAAAATAGACTACAAAAAGTCTTCATAGTGGGGCCAGAACCCTATTAAGAATGTATACTGGCCTCAGTGTAATTCCATATATCGTGATGAGAAGTTGCTGGTCATGTGTTATGTCACAGAATTAGCTTCTGGCCAGCAATGCAAATAGTAACTTGTTAGTTAGTAGCAATTTGCCATCACCATTTACACACCAACACTTATCCCTGAACAAATCCCGATAGGATTCTGGCCAAGGACAATTAAAATGGCATTTAATTTATCTGCTTCCATTTGAAAAGAATGAAAAACATTGATTACTAAAAATATTTACTCAGCAGGAAACAGTGGCAGTAAGTTGTGTAATATTTTTAAAAATCAGCCTATCCTAGTTTTATAAGAAAACAAGGCAAGCCCCAATTTGAAAGATTCTTTATACATTTTAAATATCCATAACCATAATTTTCCACAGACACAGAGTTGATAAATGCTGTGTAATCTACATCCCCTAAAAGTGTAGGAATTTTTGGGGACTTATTTTTTTAAATCATAACTGGCATAGATCTCACCTATTATTATTATTTTCAAAATTCCAGGAAAACAATTACAAACACACTGAGCACTGCCTATATTCAGAATGAATGCTGTATTTATAAGATTCCTGATCATCTGCTACTTCAGAGTATAACAAAGCAACCTTCACTCCCTCCTTTTTTTAACCCATCCAGACAATGAATTTGAAAACTTGTAAGGCAGTAACTGTGATAAGAAAATGGGGGCACAAGTAAGTTGTATCCCTCATTTCCTTTTCCCACCCAGAAGGCAGATGTTCATCTGGTTACCATGAAGGTCTGCAGATGTGCTTGTATGAGTATCCAGCTGAACATGGTTACAGGGTTTTCTTCAGTTAAACATAATTACAAGTGCTTCTGCAGACCTTCATGATGAACATGTAAACTATCTGCATTACTAAAGTAAAGGTTTCCCCTGCTCGAAAGCCAGTCGTATCCGACTCTAGGGTTCAGTGCTCATCTCTGTTTCAAAGCCAAAGAGCCGCACTGTCTGCTTCTGCAGACAATTCTGTGGTCATGTGGCAGGCATGACTAGACACTAGCCCTTCACTTTTTCTGTCTCATTGGCTAAATAGTTGTCTCTCATCCACATACTATTTTCTCTAAATCACAACTTAGCAAAAAGGTTTTTGCACTCAAACTACTGGTACTGTACTTCCACAACACTTGATATCCAAGACAAAGAGGTACAAAATCAGAAACAGGCTACATTAGTTAAATGCATTAAATGTGCATATCCAATACTAGAAGGCAACACCTTTTCTTTTTTCAGTAAGAAATCAAGTTTCTCCCAAGAAAAAAACAGTCACTCTCAGCCATATGTATTTCAGGCACAGTTAAACTAGATAAAGCTAGGAAAGTTGTTACTTATACCCACTACATTCCTTTTCCTCCCTCACTAGAGTTCCATCAATAGAAAGCTTTTCAAACAGAGCCAAACTAAAATTATTTTTAATATAATAAATCTGAAGAATGAGAAATTGACTGGAAAACAAAAAAAAGTTTATAAAACAGCAAAAAAAAAAGGTTTAGGCTCACCTTCATTATAGTTTCTGACTTAACAAAAGAAGTCCACCAAACTTCTCTGTAAAAATAAATAATAGAATCACAACGTAAAGAGACTCTTGTTTCCTGTCAGACTGAGACTAACTGGGATATTTGAAGCAACCTCACTGATTCATCCTGACATGCACAACAGTACAACCTATAAACTTTACCTCGACTCCATTAGTCAACAGGAAGCCAAACAATAGGAGGTGGATGAGAAGAGTACTGTATATTTATATAGTAATTTTGTGTCATATGGGGAATTTTCTTTATGAAGGACAGGAAGATTGCATCACAGACAAAAAAATAACTACCATAGTTCTTGAAAAAACAGGATAGTACATATACTGTTTTTAAATTATTTATGGGGAAATTATTAAAAGCTCTGTGTGTGTGTGTGTGTGTGTGTGCGTGCGTGCGTGCGTGCGTGCGTGTGTGTGTGTGTGTGTACTGTACAATGGTTTTGAACCATTCTGCTTTTGTGATTTTTATACATGTTGTAATGCTGAACAGACAGGCTTTAAGTCCAAAATGAGCTGCAATCAATCAACATAATACTGTGTATCTAGAGACTTCTGACCTCCTTTTCTTCAGAACAGATACTTTTCATTTGCACCCTCCAGAAATAGCCTCCGCTAAGCTACTCAATGCTGTCAAGTAAGGACTGCTTTATAACAAGGATGGGGGAGATTTTTATCTTATTTTTGGAGGGTAAAAAGGCATCCTTTCCTGGGTCTGACTACGTAAGTTGTCCCCAAGAAATTTCCTGGGTTAATTCATTTCCACTGCACATATAAGAGGCAGCATGGTAGAGTGGGGGAAATGGCACTCAGACATGTTTGCATCTGGTTATCTGTTTGAATTCTCTCCTCCTGCCACTTCGAGCCTGGGTCTGCTTGTTTTCCTCTTTATTGTACCATAATAATACAATACTATAGATTCAAAATAGGATAGTTGCTACAGTTCGATATCTAAAGAAGCTAACAGTCAAACTGCTTCTGGTGTGACTGTGATGAGAACATCTCAAGTACCTTGAAATTTCCTAAGAGGACATTCACAATCTATGAGTGTTACCATTTGTTCCAGTGACCACAGTCGCATTGTGGGCACTTGGCCATTCCCCAATTGAACAACATTGTTTTAGTTATAGCTTGACCTGTCTTAATTCTGTTCAGACAGCTTCGTGTTTTTCAGGGCAACTGCATTCCTTGAATTGGTTTTGTTGGATCTATATGATCATCTGATGACTATTAAAAAGTCACCCATTTTAATTGCCATTCTTCATCTAAGTCAGGGGTGCCCAAACTATGGCCCACAGGCCAGAACTGGCTTGCAGTGCCAAATTATCTGGCCCACGTCGCCCACGCCGCTCCTGGAAGCAAAAGTAAAATATGCATGTGCGGATGCATTATACGCTGCTGTAAATGACCCACGGCTGTCATAAATGCGTTTACAATAGCTGCGGGTCATTTACGGCAGCGTTATGCGCACACACACGTGCATGTTTTACTTCTGCTTCCGTTGGGAGGAACCATGTGACCGGCACGCTCAACCACATGACCAGGCCGTGGCACACAAAGTTTGGGCACTCCTGGTCTAAGTCATAAGACTGTAGCAGGTCATTCCAAATTGGCTTCCTCGACTTGAGCCGCCATACTGTTTTAACAGACATCGTACTGACTGTGGTTACAACAATGACAAGAAAGAGGAAATACTAGCAAATTCAATAATCAGAATGATCTTCATCTGCCTTATAATGTCAACAATTTAAACACCTTTCAATCTGAAATATGACATAATGAAACAAATCCAGCTCTTTGCCTAGTAATAACAAATAATCTAAAAAATTCCCCGACTACACAAGAAAAGTCCTATCAGGATTTCCGAACACTCAACATAGATCGGTTATACTTAATTTAGGACTACAATTACCTCTAATAAGATCAATTAAAAAGGTAGAATTTTAGAAAAGTAAACTGGGAATAGCACACTGAGGAAGTGGATAACAATATATGGTGGATTCCTCCTTCCATAAAAATGTATTCCTGATTTCTAGGTGTCATAATTGCAGCAACAAAACGTAACACCACGGGGTATAGAAAATAATACATTTCCTGTTGGAGTTACACCATAGAAACTTGTATTGAGAATACCAAAGAACAGGTGATCCTAATTTAAGCGAAGAAATACAGTGCTCCATTGGAGTAACTGCTATGATAAAACACACCACCTTATAAAATGGATGTGATGCAAAGCACATACATCTGGGCAGCCTTCTCTGCAAAAAAAAAAAAAAGGGACCAACCACCTGCAGGAATATACATTTCACAGGTGCCTCTAAGCACTGAAACTGAGAAGTTAAAGTAACACACCAAAGAAGAATGTCTCAAAGTCAACATGCCAGGGCCAACTCTTTAAAAGCACAGCAGAGGTCCAATCGATGATTTTTACTCAGAAGAGCAGCCAATTACATTCAACAAACCTACTCCCAGGCAATTACATGGAAGATCGAGCTATCAGAGTACAGTAATACCTCATACAATGTCCGCTTCATACAACGTCGGATCCATACGTCGCCCAATTCTTGGAAAAAAGGTGCCTCATACAACGTCGCCGGATGTTGTATGAGGCATAAGGTCCCCCGGCGTGGCAAAAGACTCTGAAGTTGGCCGCCGCTGCCTCCTCGCCTCAGCCCTCTCCCCGGGTGGAGGTTGGACTTGCAGCACTGCTTTTTTGCCCTGCACTGGGACCACCACCCCCAGCCTCACGGCGGCGGCGGTGGATGATTTTTCCCACCGCTCAGCCATTCCTCCTCCTCCTCACCGGCCCCCCCATGCGAGACAGGGAGCTTCTCGCAGCGATGGCGTCCTCCTCGCTTTTCTGCTCTCTCTGTCTCGCAGCCGGGGGTGAGGAGGAGGAGGAACAGCTGAACAGCGGGGAAAGCCACTTGCTGCCGCTGCCGTGAGGCCACCAAAGCCAGAGGCCGCCCGGAGACCACCACCCCCAGCCTCGGGGCGGCGGCATTGGATGGCTCGCGGTGGCGGCAGGCAGCCGTTCCTCCTCCTTCTCCTCACCCCCCGGCTGTGAGACAGGGAGCTTCTCGCAGCGATGGCGTCCTCCTCGCTTTTCTGCTCTCCCTGTCTCGCAGCCAGGGGTGAGGAGGAGGAGGAACAGCTGAACAGCGGGGAAAGCCATTTGCTGCCGCTGCCGTGAGGCCACCAAAGCCAGAGGCCGCCCGGAGACCACCACCCCCAGCCTCGGGGCGGCGGCATTGGATGGCTCACGGTTGCGGCAGGCAGCCGTTCCTCCTCCTTCTCCTCACCCCCCGGCTGTGAGACAGGGAGCCTCTCGCAGCGATGGCGTCCTCCTCGCTTTTCTGCTCTCCCTGTCTCGCAGCCGGGGGGTGAGGAGGAGGACCAGCTGAACAGCGGGGAAAGCGATTCGCCGCCACTGCCGTGACGCCACCGGAGCCAGGGGCCACCCGGAGACCACAACCCCCAGCCTTGAGGAAGCGGCAGTGTATGGTTCGTGGCGGCGGCGGTGGATGGCTCACGGCGGCGGTGGTGGATGGCTCGCGGCGGCGGTGGTGGATGGTTTTCCCCGCCACTCAGCCATTCCTCCTCCTCCTCCTCACACACCCCCTCCGGCTGTGAGACAAGGAGCCTCTCGCAGTGATAGCGTCCTCCTCGCTTTTCTGCTCTCTGGGTGGGCCAGCCCGGAGAGCGAAGTCAGCTGAACATAGGCTCCCTGTCTCGCAGCCGGGGAGTGAGGAGGAAGAGGACCAGCTGAACAGCGGGGAAAGTCATTTGCCGCCGCGGCAAGGCCACCGGAGCCAGGGGCTGCCCGGAGACCACCACCCCCATCCTCGGGGGGGGGCGGCAGTGGACGGCTCGCAGCGGTGGTGGTCAGCCATTTCTCCTCCTCCTCCTCCCGGCTATGAGACAGGGAGCCTCTCGCAGCGACGGCGTCCTCCTCACTTTTCTGCTCTGCTCGCTTTTCTGCTCTGTCTCGTAGCCAGAGGAGGAGGACCAGCTGAACAGCGGCGAAAGCCATTTACTGCCGCTGCCGCAAGGCCACCACAGCCAGGGGCCACCTGGAGACCACCACCTCCAGCCTCGGGATGGCGGCGGTGAATGATTTTCCCCACCGCTCAGCCATTCCTCCTCCTCCTCCTCACCCCCCCCCCAGCTGCGAGACAGGGAGCCTCTCGCAGTGACGGCATCCTCCTTGCTTTTCTGCTCTCCGGGTGGGATGGCCCGGAGAGCGGTCAGCTGCGGGGGGGAGGGGGGGCAGCGTCTCTTACAATGTACAGTATCTCTATGTGAACGACGTTATACAAAGCATCGGTGGCAATAATTTGGACGTTGTATGAAGCATCACGGCTAGGATTTTGTATGCCTCATACAAAGTCAGAATTCATACAACGTCCTAACTTGTGGAACCAAGTTTGGACGTTGTATGAGGTATCACTGTACTATACAATGAGCAGAATCATATGACTCCATTGTTGCTAGAGTATTCTGTAAAGGTAAAGGTTGCCCTTGCACGAAAGCCAGTCATATCTAACTCTAGGGTTCAGTGCTCATCTCTGTTTACAGCTGAAAAGCCAGTGCTGTCAACGTCTGCATATGTTTCCATGGACATGTGGCAGGCATGAATAGACACCAGAGTCCACAGAAGGCTGTTTACCTTCCCACCAAAGTGGTCCCTATTTATCTTGCTTTCAAACTGCTAGGTTGGCAGGAGCTGGGACAGAGACGGGAGCTTACTTGTTGCGCAGCACTCGGGTCTCGAACTTCCAGTCATCAAGTTCAGCATCTTAACCACTAAGCCACCACAGTCCGTAGTCTGTAAAGGGATCTAATAAAAACAGATGGCTTGACAGCTTAACTCATATTTTATAAGAGCTCCCTGCACACAGACAAGTATATGACGCTTCTAGATCTAGCCTTGTTTTTTCTCTCACGTGCATGTGACTTTAAAACAACATGTCCTCATTCAAGCATACAATCTTCCACTTTCCTTTCAATGTGGTACAGCCCCATAGGAGTTGTAGTACAAGATTCTGCTGATTACATGCTCAGCTCTAATTAATTTTGTGACAGCTACCAGGTGGAAGAAAGCAAGCTGCTTTAAATCAAGCAAAGAAACCTTAGGCCTCTTTTCTTGACATTTTTGGGGTATTTTGGGCAGAAGGAACATCATCCCTCTACAATAAATATCCTACTAGCAGAGGACCCGGCGTTGCCCAGGGGTACCCTACAGGGGCCAAGGAGAGACCCTCCCCCAACCCAGCTGCCTTACCTTTTTGTCTGCTCTTGTCGCAGCCGCTCTCAGCTCCGCCGTGAGGCGCTGTCTCAGCCTGACTCTGGCCTCCGCTGGCGGCCTCCCCAGCAACTAGTCAGTGGGTAGCCATCGCAGCCCAGCCCCTCCGTCCTCCCGTGGGTTGTGTCTGGTGGAAGGGAGGCTCCATTTGGGCGGGTGGGCAGAGGACCCATGGGGGGGGGGGCGAGGCCTGCGGAAGGCGGTGGCCCAGTCCCATCCTCCACCCGCCCCCAGGCTGTGGGTTCTCCCTTCCCCCCGCGGCGTGCCTCAGGAATGCAGAGGAGCCATGCCGTGGTGGCCGCTCACCAACAGTAGTTGCTGGGGCGGGGGCGGCCCTAATGGTTGTGAATGCCGCCGTCCATGCCGGCGGCTAGGCAGTGCGCCACCTGGAATGCCGGGCAGACTCTGGCACATGTGTGGAATTTCTTGCATGCGCCACAGCCTGGCGCACAGGGTTAGGTGCATGCATGGATCCGCGTGCATGCCCAGTCACCTCTCCTGTTCATTTCTGCTGACCGGGGGCAGGCATTGCAGCCCCTTTTTGGGAGCAAGGACCCCGAGGCGGGCTGCCAGTTACCCACGCCAGCCACACCAGATGTTGAAGGTAGGCATGCACACAGTTTCCAGCACAATCGGTGCAGGGGTGTTGCTTTGTATTAGGGAGCCCTGTGATGTCACGGAACCCCAGATCTAGTCAGCTGGGAATTGGTTGAGCTGTGGCAATGACATCACAATCCCCCCCTGGTTGGCTTTTTTCCCTTGCTTTTTCTCCTGTCGGTGGGGACGTGCCCTTTGCGGATTGATTTAGGGGGCGTACCCTTCCACATGGGGCTTGTCACCCCCGCAGTGACCATCTCTTCAGCCCAAGGTATATGTGTGCCAAGTTTCAGCGCAATCGGTGCAGGGGTGTGGATTTGTATAAGGAACACACAGCATCGGGCCTTGATTTTGGTTATATAGATTGTACATAGTAAGTTACAGTCACAACAATGTATAGAGCACCCAGAGCCATTCTCTGGAAATAAGAAACAATAATTTTTCTTCAATCCACAAAATGGTCACAAACATATCCGGGGGGAGGGGAGTAAGATTAAAGCAGGGATGGCCAACCTTGGTGCTCCAAGTGTTCTTGGACTTCAATTACCAGAACCCCAAGCCAGCACACCTGCTGATCAGTACACCTCTAGATTAAAGTATGCCAACAAATAAGAATACAACATCCTGCCTGTTTATGCTTCTTCACCGTTCCACCAACCAAGAAACCTATTGCTCCTGCCACTCTTCAAATTTTAATGTCATTAGACTTCATATTATCGAGGGAAAATATGCAGATGAACCATAGAGAAACATTAATTGGAGCCTAATCTTGTTCTTAGTGGGGCCATGGTGGTTTAGTGGTTAAGACACTGATCTTTAATAATAATAATAATAATAATAATAATAATAATAATAATAATAATAATAATAATAATAATAATAATAATAATAATAATAATAATAATAATAATAATAATAATAATAGTAGTAGTAGTAGTAGTAGTAGTAGTAGTAGTAGTAGTAGTAGTAGTAGTAGTAGTAGTAGTAGTAGTATGCACTACTCAGGGCGGCTAACAACATAGGAAAAAATATATACAATATGTAATATACAATACAATAAGCAAGTCAGCAGTTCGAGACCTGAGTGCTGCATGACAGAGTGAGCTCCCGTCATCTGTCCCACCTCCTGCCAACATAGCAGTTTGAAAGCAAGAAATTGCAAGTAGACAAATTGGTAATGCTTTGGAGGAAAAGCTAACAGTGTTCCATGTATTCTGCCTTGTAGTCATGCCTGCTATACAACCACAGAAACATCTACAGACTAAGAGAGTGCTGGCTCTTTGGCTGTAAACGGAGATTAAAAACCTTTTCAAAGTAGCACTCTCCCCCGCCCCCCATTTCCTTAGCACAGTACAGTATACTAAATATTATTTATGACTCATAACCAACACTTTAGTAAGACAGATAGTCACAATTATTCTTGAATAGAATACTGTGGATTCCAACGTCACAGCAACAAACAGAATTTCGTATAAACCTATAAACCAAAATTTTCAATACCTCTTCTCCTAAAGATAAGCATGAGTTGGTATACAGCTTTCAGCAACCAATGTCAGAAGATCAATTGTCTCAGATATCTACTATCATTTGATAGCCTGTTTTCAACATGTTTGTAAGATAAGAAGGTACATCCCCACGAAGGGTTCATTAAGAGAAGCATGATAGATATAATACAGGTAAGAGTTAGTTAATCCAAGACCCTTCAGACATCACTGAAAGGAAGTTTCCATTAATCTCGTCCATCCTGGACAACAGTGAGACATAGATAACTATTTAGTTTAGCAACACCTAGATCACTGTTTCCCAATCTTTGGGTTTGGGACTTCAATTCCCAGAAGCCTAAATCAATTCCCCAAATCAATGATCTGCTAATATACTGACTTAGGCTTCTGGGAATTGAAGTCCACCAGTGTTCCACAGAACATAGTTTGGGAAACGCTGGCCTATATCATTGTTTCTCACTCATTTTTTTTAAAAAGAAGAAATTTGCTAGAAATTAAAGCTATCAAGAGTTATGAGTTTCAATTAAATTGGATTAATAAATCCAAGGGAATATTACGAATCTGAATCAAATACTATTTTAAGTAGCTGGGAAGTGGTGGGGAGGGGAGTGGTTCATCATGAACTATTTAAATATGAATCATCAATTGAATATCATTGCCAAAAGGCATAAAACACCATACTTGGTTGTCACAAGGGAATCATCCACACAGAAGACATAGGAGGTATTTGTTCCTTTCTAGTCTTCATCATTAACATACTGTACTGTACTTTGTTATTATACCTCAACAGAAACACAAGAGAAATTCTAAAGAGTCAAGTGGCAACCAAAATGAAGTCTAAATAAGAAAGAGACAACGTAATTTTTAAATGCCTGTGATAGTAATGTCTTGTAGCCAGGGTTAGCGTTCTGTGTCAATATAAGATAAAATATTAATTGCAAGACCAACTCCTATTGAAAATTTTAGTGGGATAATACACTCACCATAAATCTTGGCAGCAAATTGCTGCCAGTTAAGATGCCAGCGTAAGCATCTGATATTATATGTCCAGTGGCACAAGTTGGCACACAACAGCAAACAGTTATGCTGACTTCCTAAACTGTATCAATTAACTGCTGAGATTTACACCAATTATGCAAATACCAGAAGGAACAGCTAATTAGGATTCTGGCCACTGGATTAGAATAAAGGTAGCCAAAAGATGGCTGAGGAGTATAGGATGTAACAGAAACACTGTGTCGTTGCCAGGATGGCAGTTCTACTCTGGAAAACCAAAATAAACTTGCAGAAACTCTTAAATTATTAGTGTACCATTATGGGTTATGGCTCAAAATGGGTGTACCCTGAAGGGAGCCTTGGATTTAGAGGATATGATCTTTCCTTAGCCCCCCAACTGTTTCCTCTTCATATAGGCATGGCACCAGCCTTCCAACTTGAGTAGTTAAAGGGTCTGGATGGAGGACAACGGACTACAACTGAATCCTGGCAAGACTGAGTGGCTGTGGGTCAGGGGCCCTGCGTTATCCCGGGAGCTACCATCTTTGGAGCTGGATGGGGCTTTTTTGCCGCAGACAGACCCAGTGCGTATTTTGGGGGTCTTCCTGGACTCACGACTCCTGCTCGATGAGCAGGTGGCAGTCGTGCTAGGAGGGCTTTTGCACAACTTCATGTCATTTGCCAATTACGCCTGCTCCTGGACGGGAACTACTTGCTTATGGTCACACACGCTCTGGTCACCTCCAGACTGGATTATTGTAATGCGCGCTACATGGGGCTTCCCTTGATGACCATTCGGAGGCTGTAGCTGGTTCACAATGCAGCTGCCCGTGTAGTGATGGGGTGCGGGCGCTATGCCCGTGCCTCACCTTTTCTACGGGAGCTGCATTGGTTGCCAGTGTGCCTCTGGGTGCAATTCAAGGTGCTGGTACAGTAATTACCTTTAAAGCCCTACATGATAGTGGGTCAGGATACTTAAGAGACCGCATCACCCCCAAGGATATCTGCCCATCCCACTGGAGGGGCTCTTTAGAAATACCAACTGCTAGAAGAAGACCCTTTCGGTATCCACTCCAGCCCTATGGAACCTCCTGCCAGTTAAACCGCGTCTCCAGACAGAGCTGCTGCCCTTCAGAAAAAAGCAGAAAACCTGGCTGGCAGGACAGGTGTGGGGAGGTGGAGAGGGAGCAACTACCACCACCACCACCACCACTGGCTCATTTAGAGCAGGATCACTCATGCTTTTAAAAGTTTTTAAGTAGATTTTTAATTGGTGTGGGTGGGAGGTAGTTCTTTAGGAATTTTAAGGGTTTCTCGTTTACACATTGGGGATTTTATGTATGCCGCCCAGAGTCACATGTCGATTAAGGCGGCTATACAAATTAAATAAATAAATAAATATCCCTCCCCTGTGTAACTGAGGAGAACCAAGGGGAAAGACTGAAACACCCAGCTCCTCCTCCCATTAAGGGAGTTGGTTGCATCAACAAATAAAACGCCCTGTCATGCATTCTTCTTGTGGCCTTTACACAATGTCTGTGTAAAACTAACAATGCTTTACAAGACAGCTGTGTAAGACTGTAACACATCACCTTGCAATCCAATGCTTGCAACTGATGAATCAAATGATCTTACTTCACAGTAAACAGGTACATAGTTTCATTTCTTAGTTAAATAAAACAGAAAGCCAAGCATACGATTCAAATGGAGACTTTTTAAATCAAGAACAAAACCTGGCTTTTGATCCTCATTTTTACAGAGCACAACCAAACAGGTTTAGAGGACATGCTAAGATGCCTATTTTTTTCTCAGTTTAGTTGTGCCTTCAAGAACCAGGACACATCTGTGCACACATAAATCAAATTTCTTCAGGTTCACACCACTTGTGTGAAGGCAAAGTGAGATGAATCCAACCCAGAGTTTTTTCCCCTACCTAGGCTCAAAAAAGGGAAGTAATTCTGCCAACCCCCAACCCCCACCCACCCACACACACACACACACACACACAATTCTCATGCAATTCCTTATGTCCTTTCAAACTGATTCAAGAAAGTTTGGGGATTGACCACTGTAGGAAGTGGCACTGAAAGCTGAATGGGAAGGGACAAAAAGAATAGGAAATCTTCCTTTTTGATTGAAGGGATCAAAAAGCTCATGTGGACAGAAGGAGACCTTCTGTTTGTGGATGACTAGTCTAGACCCAACCAAAAGGCGACACTTTTATGCAAAGACTGAAACCCTAGACGCAACTTCTTGGAAGCAAGACATCATTTAGTTTTCTTTAAAATGTCCTTTGTAATTAATAGCAAATGCTGGGGGAAGGATGTTGAATGACAAAAAGTAGGTAAGGTTAACTTTTCTCCCCAGTCTAACCAGTTTCTGAACTGTTATGATCTCCACACCTGTAGAAAAACATAGATATTATTCTTCTGCAACAACGCTAGCGGGTCTAGATTGGGAAGTGGCTCTAAAGGATTCAAGACCTCCCAGCACTGCTACTCCTATAAAACACATAACCCTATACCACAAAAAAAATATTAAAGTACAGTATATATCTTGCACATCTCAGGCTTAAGAACATAAGAACAGCCTTGCTGGAACAGGCCACAGCCCATCCAGTCCAGCATTAAGTCTCACACAGTGGCTTGCCCTTGAATGAATTAGTTCCAGCAGAAGAAAACAGAGTAGATGTAGTAGTACTATACAAATGATATACTTTTAATAGTACAGTGGAACATCATCCAACAATTGTCTGGAAGCCACCCTGAGTCGGGCTTGTCTGAGTGGGCGGCGCATAAATCCAAAAATTAAATTAAAATTAAAATTAAATTGCCGGTATAGCAACAAAATCACATAACAATTAGGTTTTGGGGAGGAAATGGTGTCCCACATAGCAATTTTCCCTATGGAAAAAATCGTACAATTTTTCAATGGGAAAAACCACTTAGCAAAAAAAAGTTGTATGATGCATCCCATAGGGAAAATCGCTATACAATGCATGTATCGTATAGCAATTGTTTCGTACAACAACGAGCCTTGTGGAACAGATTAAAATTGTTGTATGAGGTACCACTGTATATGCAAATAATATACTTTCAATAGTATATAGTGCAACAGAAAAATTACACCACAGAAAATATAAAACAGGAGGCATGCAGGTAAACCACTAAACATCTGAGTACCCAGATGTGTCTCTGCTAAAAACATGCAAATGGTGAAATTTATAGCATTACATTTCCATTCTAGGGGAGAATTAATTTTAGGTTCTTCTTCTTCTTTCGCGACTAGGCCAGTCTTTAAACTGCCAAAACAAAGCCACCTTTAGTGAATTCGTTCCGCAGTTCCTTTCCATCTGACCTAGTGTGAGAACAGCGTTCCGTGCACTTCGGTGTCTAGTCATGCCTGCCACATGACCACGGAAACGTCTGCAGCAGCAGACAGCGCTGGCTCTTCGGCTTTGAAACAGAGACGAGCACTGCACCCTAGAGTCGGATACGACTGGCTTTCGAGCAAGGGAAACCTTTACCTTTAGTGTGAGAAAAAGATTAGCTGGAACAACAAGGCTGCTGTTGCCCAGAGTATGCCCGATTGTGGTTCAAAAATACCACAACCTTGAAGGAGGTTCTTTCTGTGTACACCCCAATTACAGATTAAAAGATGAAACAGTGAATGCATATTTTAAAAATGTGTGATGTTGTTGCTACCAGTTCCTCTGCTCAGCCAAAGAGGAGGCAGCCCTGTGAAGTTTACTCCTTCATGTAGAACAAAACTAAAACCCATCGGGACACCTAAAGGGTAATTTATTCCAGTGCTTTGGGGTTCTCATGCCTGGGGGACAGTGATGGGCACCAAAAAAATTTACTACCACACCGTGGGGCGTGGCCTAACTGGTGGGTGTGGTCTAACTGGTGGGTGTGGCCTAATCGGTAGGTGTGGCCTAATCAGTGGGCGTGGCCTAATCAGTCTTTAAGGTGCCACAACATTTTTTTGTTTACTCTCTGATATGCTTGCACAGAATAAAATGGCACCACATTATCTAACTCACATTATAATTCGCTTCCATATTAATCCACAATAAACTCATACTGAATTCGCCTTTAATGACCCACAGGACTTGGGAGATGTTTTTGCAATGTGTCCCAGATCTTTTAATTCATTCCCATTTAATTCCTCTCCATCGCCAACTCCACCCCGTCCCCACAAGAGACCACCCGGGTGGGGTGTAGCTGGGGGGGTCCAGAGAGTCACCCCCTTCCCCTCCCCCCCCCCTTCCCTCTCCTCACCTCCAGGCGAAGGGTGGCGCCGCACGCCCGCAGGAACTCGCGGATATTGCTCAGGCACTCGCTCTCGGTGCGGGGCTCCGGGTAAACCTGCAAGAGGAGAAGCAGCAGCTCAGGGTCAGTTTCGGGGAAGCGAGGGCGGGGAAAGGGAGGCTTGCAGGGAGGAACCCACACCCACCCAGGGCTCCGCGAGGCACATGCACTCCCTTTTTTTCCTCTCCTCCCGGGGCTTTGCTGGGGAAAGTGCTTGGGATTTTCGATTTGCCCGTGACGGGGAAAGTTGAACCGGGAAGTAAACACGAGGGCAGGAAATGGCGTGTGAAAGGCAGACGGGGATCGCCCTCGTCTCCTCCCCTCCCCTCTCTCTCGAGGAAAAAAAAAGGCTGGCCCAGGGGGGATTCCTTGACATTAGCCAAGACAGACGGATTTTGTCCTCCATGCCCTCCTTTTTTAAATTTTTCCTTTTTAAAGCGGGAAGCTGGATTAGGGACGCCGAGATTGCAACCGGGAGCAGCACCTGCGCTTGCCTTGATGCGCATGGCCACCTTCTCTCTTTCTGCATTTTTAAAAGGTGTCGAAAACTGTCTCTCCCCCTACCCCACCCCCGCTAGACAGTCCTCAATAAAGCTGCCCCGGTTGGGTTTCTGTTAACTGTTAAAGCAAAACATTCCTCCATGCAGAATTCTTTTTAAAAAAAACTAGGGACTGTCATTGCTTCCCTTTTCTATCAGCACTACTACTCAGAGGGATCACAAAACTGGGAGCATCACCGAAAGATGCCTGTCTATCCCACACCACCAAGTGTTGCTGCCAGGAGGGGGGGGAGGTTAGCACAGCACAGAGAAAGGTAATTCAAGAAATGTATCTAGATTCCCTCTCCTGCCAACCTAGCAGTTCGAAAGCAAGAAATTGCAAGTAGATAAATAGGGACCACTTCGGTGGGAAGGTAACAGCGTTCCGTGCGCTCCGGTGTCTAGTCATGCCTGCCACATGACCACGGAAACGTCTGCAGAAGCAGACAGCGCTGGCTCTTCGGCTTAGAAACAGAGATGAGCACTGCACCCTAGAGTCGGATACGACTGGCTTTCGAGCAAGGGAAACCTTTACCTTTTACCTAGATTCCCTGCAAGGAAGGGGGAGGGAAAGCAAGAAGACCCTTTGTTTCCACCTGCAGGAGCACAAGGTACCAAGTTTTCAAGTTTTAAGGCAACTCAATTTAAAATTATTTCTGGCCACGATGATTCTCCACCCTGCCTCTCCACCGAACAACTAAGTTTCTCAGATGGAGCCGATATGATCTGCGTGAGCTCCCGTCTTTGTCCCAGCTCCTGCCAACCTAGCAGTTCGAAAGGAAGAAATTGCAAGTAGATAAATAGGGGCCACTTTGGTGGGAAGGTAACAGTGTTCCGTGCGCTCCGGTGTCGTCATGCCTGCCACATGACCACGGAAACGTCTGCAGAAGCAGACAGCGCGGGCTCTTTGGCTTTGAAACAGAAATGAGCACTGAATCCTAGAGTCAGATACGACTGGCTTTCGAGCTTTAAGAAAGGATTAGACAAGTTCATGGAGGACAAGAGTATCAATGGCTATAATAATGGATACTTAAGGACAACCTCCGGGTTGGAGAGATAGGCAGGATATCTCTCAATATCATTTCCAGGGAATCCTAAGCAGGTGAAGGCATCTGCTTGGGAATACCCTGAAGGAAATGGTGAGCCACTGTGTGAGACAGAATGCTGGACTGGTTGGGCTGTGGCCTGTTCCAGCAAGGCTGTTCTTATGTTCTTATGAGCACGGGAAACCTTTACCTTTTATACAAACCAGAGAGAGAGAGGAGAAACAGCTTTCAACTGGAAATGGATAAAGATAATATCTGTTTCTGTTATGCTCAAAGCTGAAACCAAAAATCTTATTATTTCTTATTTTCACAACCCTATTATTTGTACGAGGGACTGCAGTGGTTCAAGTGGCTAAGGCGCTGACTGGGAGGCGGAAGGTCAGCAGTTTGATTCCCGAGTAGTGCAGGACGGAATGAGCTCCCGTCTTTGTTCCAGCTCCTGCAAACCTAGCAGTTCGAAAGCAAGAAATTGCAAGAAGATAAATAGGGACCACCTTGGTGGGAAGGTAACAGTGGTCCGTGCACTCTGGTGTCTAGTCATGCCTGCCACATATCAACAGAAACTTCTACAGAAGCAGACAGCGCTGGCTCTTCGGCTTTGAAACAGATGAGCACTGAACCCTAGAGTCGGATACGACTGGCTTTCGAGCAAGGGAAATTTTTACCTTTTGCACAGATTTTTATACATTGTTAGAGAACATGGTCAGCAATTTCAAACCCGAGTGCTGCACAATGGACTGAGCGCCTGTCTCTGTCCCAGCTTCTGCCAACCTAGCAGTTTGAAAGCTAGAAATTGCAAGTAGATAAATAGGTATCACTTCGGTGCGAAAGTAAACAGCATTCCGTGCACTCCGATGTCTAGTCATGACTACAGAAACATCTGCAGATGCAGACATTGCTGGCTCTTTGGCTATAAATAGAAATGAGCATCCTAGAGTCGGATACGACTGGCTTTTGAGCAAGGGCAATTTTTACAAGGGATATCATGTAAGTTTTATTCCAGCAAATTGCAACTTATTAAAGAGTTGCTGTTTGCCTTCCAGGGCATATGCCCAATTACACAGTCAGTTGTGTGCAGAAGAAAATATAGTATCATAAAAACACAATGCAAAATATTAATTCTAGGTGAGTTTCCTTGGGGTCAATATCTGGGCACCACCACAAAAACCACCTTCCGTTTGGATCAGCTTTGTGGGCATAGATGGACACATACAAACAGCAAAACCTCAGGAGAAATGCCATATAGTCCATGAGCTTGTTAAGATAGTTGTTAAGATAGTTTCTGAGGACTCTGTGCTGGGTTTCCTGTTTTCGTGAGTTCAGGTTGAGTCATGGTGCAGAGATTTCTTGACTGTTGCTTCAGTTTTTGTGGACTGTGTTCTTTGGGAGGGGACGGAATTGGTGGGGGGGGGGGTGTAGATTACCTAAATTCTTTCTACTATTAAGACACTCATGATTCAGAAGAAGCTGGAGTAAGCTTCTGAAGGGAGGCCTCTAGGCTGCCAATTTGTTTGCTGAGTACATTTGGCGCAATACAAATGACATATACTGTATGAACAATGCCAATGTGGCTTTTCACATGTTCTCTGGTAAAAGTAAAGGTTGCCCTTGCTGGAAAGCCAGTCATATCCAACTCTAGGGTTCAGTGCTCTTCTCTGTTTATAGCCAAAGAGCCAACGCTGTCTGCATCTGCAGACGTTTCCATGGACACGTGGCAGGCATGACTAGACATCGTAGTGCACGGAACGTTGTTTACTTTCCCACCGAAGTGGTACCTATTTATCTACTTGCAGTTTCTAGCTTTCTAACTGCTAGGTTGGTAGGAACTGGGATAGAGACAGCTCACTCTGTTGTGCAGCATTCGGGTCTCAAACTACTGCCCTGCCAATTTTCCAGTCGTCACGTGCAGTGTTTTAACCCACTAAGCCACTGCAGTCCCTTATGCATGTGTAAATTAGCAATAGAATTCTGAGCATTATGCAAAGCACTAAAGAACTGAGTGAAAAATGAGTGAGGAACTTAGCAGCATTTATTATATTTTTATAAACTAGGCAGGTAGCTTTCCTATCTCTGCCCTAAAATCTAATTGCTTACAGATGACACCAGCATAACACTCAGGGTTCCACATGTCTGTTAGTATTTTAGGTAAAATCCAATAGAAAATTGTATACTCACAGAATCCCCTATTATCCGCAGCAGCTGCAAAGCATACTGAATGAATGACTACGGTACAAAGCCAAACATCCCTAGCCTGTCAAAGTTCCATAGAAAATAACAAATCTTAAAATAGTTCCTTTTTCCCCAAAGTGTGTAAGCACCTGCTCTTTCCCAATCGCTTTAGAAAAATGAGCTGTGGAATAAACACTAGGTGTAAAAAGCTAAAAGATATTACATAACCTTTACAATGCAACAGGAATCTTAGAACCTTCACCTCATCCACAGTAAGAATTCTTCTCCTTTATTATTTAAAACATGGGTCCAGTAGAGTGGAAACAAATAGCCAGCAACCATGAAAGGAGGTCAATACAGGGCTACTCAATACATTAATGAGTTAGAACTGTTTGTTGGAAGAGTGATCATACAAATAATCTCTTCTCCAGACATTTTATCACACTGGTATGGGGATAAACTCCTTATCTCTTCGCAAGACAATGCAGATGACCAAAGTAAGAATTTAAAACCTGTTGCAAGGTGAGCTTCAATGGCTGAAATGTTGTTTCTTAGCTACACTGGAGTAGACACATTGCATCAATGAAGATTTGGTGAGACAACTCCTTTGTAAGTTCCATTAATTCAAATGGTCCTATATCCCAGTTGTAACTTTAGCGAAGTAACATGCAAATAGAGGAGGCCTATTTAAATTAATTGAACTGAACTGAACAAATCTCCATTGATTCAATGGGCCTATTCTAGTGAGATTTACTAAGCTGAGCAACATGGTTTTGGTCTCTGATATATAGAGAGATAAATCTTTATTGTCATTGTCCTGCACAGAACAACGAGATTGGGGGGGGGGGGGGGGAGAGACACTTAACAACCCAACAAAACCTAAACAAAATACAACTATACAAAATTATCAACATACTCCCACCCCACATATACACATTTAACCCCTAAAAGCTCTAAAACTCTTAAAACTCTAAAACCCTAAAAACTAAAAACTATATACAGAAGCTCCCTCATAGACTGCATTGCACTGTATTCAAAGCCAGAACCACTTTTGGGTAGAAACTATTTCTCAAGCGGCTGGTCCTGGTCTTTATGACCCTATACCTTCTTCTAGAAGGCAGAAGCTGAAAGAGATCATTCCCGGGGTGCGTACTATCTTGTGCATTCTCTACAGCTTTCTTATAACACCTGGTGGCATAGATTTTATCTAGAGTGGGAAGAGTACGCCCGATTATCCACTCCGCAGTCTTTATGACCCTGGACAGCATTGTTCTTTCCCTAGCTGTACAACTCCCAAACCATACACACAGACCATAGGTTAACACACTCTCTATGGTACAGTGGTAGAATGCCAACAGCAGGTCCTTTGAAAGATTGTTCTTCCTGAGGATCCTCAAGAAGTATAACCTCTGCTGTGCTCTCTTCATCAGAGCTTTGGTGTTTGCTCCCCATGTTAGATCATCCCTCAGCTCCATTCCCAGAAATCGAAACACCGAGACCTGTTCCACACAATTCCCTTCAATAATAAGTGGCTGGATGTTCAATTTGCATTTTCTAAAGTCCACAATGATCTCTTTTGTCTTTTTTACATTGAGGAATAAATTGTTTTCCCTACACCACTCTGTCAGTATCTCAACCTCCTTCCTGTAAGCCGACTCCCCCTCCCCAGTAGTAATCAGACCCACCACCGTTGTGTCGTCTGCAAACTTGATGATCTTATTGCTGGGATAACTGGGAACACAATCCTATGTGTAAAGTGTGTACAGAAGCGGGCTCAGCACACACCCCTGCGGCGTCCCCGTACTTATACTGAGATCTGCAGAGACATGAGAGCCCATCCTGACCCGTTGGGAACAATCTGATAGAAAATCTAGTATCGACCTGCATAAGCATGGCGGAAGCCCCAGATCTAATAATTTGGGCACCAGTCTATGCTGAAGAATAGTATTAAAAGCAGAACTAAAATCTACAAATAACAGTCTCGCATAAGTCCCTTGTTTCTCCAAATGGGTCAGAACAGCATGTAGGGCCGTAGCCACAGCATCCTCCGTGGATCTCTTTCTCTTATATGCAAATTGACAAGGGTCAAGTCCAACTGGTAAACAAGCCATAATACGGTTCCGCACCAACTTTTCAAAGCATTTCATTATGACAGGTGTAAGCGCCACAGGGCGGAAGTCGTTCAGACTATCTATGTTAGGCTTTTTAGGCAGAGTATAATAGTAGAGGATTTCAGACAAGGTGGGACAATGGCTTGGGCCAAAGACCGATTAAAAATCTTCATAAAAGTTTCTGCCAGCTGTTCTGAGCAGTCTCTCAGTGCCCTACCAGCCACTCCATCAGAACCCATAGACTTGTTCGCATTTATCCCTTTTAATATTCGCCTCACTTCTCCCTCTTCCACCCTGGCAACATTCCCTAAGGGGAGTAATGACGATGACTCTGGCAACACTGCTGGATCCACTGCTGGTGTCACCTCAAATCGGGCAAAGAAGGTATTCAGCTCCTCCACCAGAGAAGCACTGCTCTCTACAGGTGATGAATTATTGAGTTTGTAGTCAGAAAGGTGCTGGATCCCCTGCCACACTTGCTTGGTGTCGTGACTACTCAGGTGATCTTCAATTTTCCCTCTATACACAGCTTTTGCCTTCTTTATACCCCTCTTCAGGTTCGCCCTTTCTATACTATACAATACCCGGTCTCCAGTTCTAAAAGCAAAGTTTCTGGCCTTCAACAGTCTCTGAACTTCACTCGTCATCCAGGGCTTCCTGTTTGGATACATGTTTACATGCTTTTCCCTGGTGACGTTGGCGGTGCAGAATCTAATATAATCCAGGACTGTTGGTGTGTAGGTCTCCAGATCTTGATGGTCAAACACATTCCAATCGGTCTCCTGGAAACAGTCCTGCAGCTGTTGAGAGGCTCCATCAGGCCTCACAGTAACAGTCTGTGTTTGTATTGGGGCTTGTTTCCTAAGGGGTGTGTATGCTGGTGTCAAAAGCAGGGACACATGATCTGACCTACCAAGGTGTGCCAGGGGCTTAACCTCATATGCCCATTTAATGTTCGTATACACCTTGTCAAGAGTATTCTCCCCCCTAGTTGCACATTTAATGTGCTGATGAAATTTTGGGAATACTGCCTTCAAGTCTGTATGATTGAAGTCTCCTGCGATGATCAGCACGGCCTCTGGGTATTTGCTCAGTTTAGTATTGATGTTTTCATACAAAATATCCATGGCCATGCGTGCATTTGCAGTTGGTGCCACATACACCACCATTAATACTACTGCTGTAAATTCCCAGGGGAGATAAAAAGGTCTACATTTAATCATTAAAAACTCTACCTCCAGGGAACAGTGGCTATCCAACCTGACCGAGTCTTTGCACCAGTTGTGATTTACGAAGATACACACTCCTCCACCTTGTTTCTTGCCAGAATCCTTTGTCCTGTCCAACCAGTGTGTAGTATAGCCTTGCAATTCAATAGCTGTGTTGGGAATGAGTTAAGCCATGTCTCTGAGTAGCAATGCACAGCAATCCCGAAAGTCTCCCTCAGCTCCAACACGCAGCCTCCACTCGTCAAGTTTGTTCACCAAACTCCTCACATTGGAATAGAAAATACTTGGGAGAGGTAATTTATAGCATTGTTTTCTTATCTTTGCCCTCGTGTTCACATGGCCATTACCTCTACAGCCTCTTTTTTGCCTTCGCTCTCTCCTCCTCCTCCTCCTCCTCCTCCTCCTCGTCTTCCTCCAGGTTCGATGATTTATGATTTCTGGGATCTTGCAAGCCCACAGTTTTTCACACAGTTTTCCACACATAACACAGTCTCCACTTCTATAAAACAACAATTCCCAATGGCTATAAATAACCCTACTTAACTGACCCTTTTCTCAAAAGCAAGGATCTCTCAGCCGCAGCGTCTGAACGCGCCGCCATCTTGGCTCCAAAGAAGAGTGAATTATTTACCTAATTTTACTGCTGTTGATAGTGTTTTAATTTGAATATTGTTATGGTTTTAAGATTTTTTTATGCCATCTGGCTTTGTTTCCTGTTGTTTTTTCTTGTTTTTATTGGCTGCTACAAGATGATTTTTTTAAATATTATATAAGTATATATAATGCATATATCCTGTGGTGCTTGCACCAAAACGGCAGGGTATAAATATGAATTAATTAATTAATTAATTAAATGAAACCTTCACAACCACAGTAAGGACGCTTATGTAGATTGGGGTACTTAACTGTGAGTAATTTCACTGAGATCAATCAACATTGTTAAGGAATGTCAATTACTAAAACAACATGCCAACAAAGATCATCAAACTCCACATATCCTGCGCAATTGTGTCCCAAAGCAGACCTTTGAACCATTTGACCAGTTCCTCCTTAACACTTTGAATTCAAGTGCCAATTCAATATGACACATTAGCAATGGCACAGTGCAACTATTAGCTGCCACTTTTATTATACTGTAATTACCTGTCCTGGGTATCATGTTCATAGTTAATTGGTACTACTATTCTTTTTTAAATTCTTTTTTCAAAATTAGTTGCCATATTATACACCTAGTTATCTCCTAGCTCTTCTCAGACTGCAAATGGAGAGCTACACCACCAGAGATTCCCAAATGACCTACAACAGAGGTCAGTTGGCCCAGCTGGCCAGCCACAATGGGGCTCTGGACTTTCAGGAATAAGCATCAGTTCACTATTCACTGAGCCACAAGGACAGCTGGTGTTCAAATTAATATGAGACACATTCAGATATTGTTAATTCTATGAATGCTGGCCAAACAAACATTGTAAATGATAGTTAATGTGTACTATTATTCCCTAAAGAGACCAAACACAGCTGTCCTGGACAGATTATTCCTGTCATAAGCATAGATAAATCTCCACAAGCTGAACACAGTGGCTATTGTCAGAGAAAAATGCCATATGTGTGTAAATGTTGTATGCCCGGACCGTGATGGTGAACCTTGGCATTTCAGGTGTTCTTGGGACTTCAATTACCAGAAACCCAAGTCAGCACTCCTGCTGATCGGGGCTTCTGGGAATTGAAGTTCAAGAACAGCTAGAGTGCCAAGGTTCGCCATCACTGTTGTAGGCCATGCCTGTGTCCCAAGCATACAATTCCCAAGACGTCTTCCAACAAATGTCACTGTTTCTACTTTATGATGGTCAGGGAAACAGATCTGCAGCATCTCAACTTGATGTCCTCTGCAATGTAGGTAGAAAGAGCCTACATATGAGGCATAGCCATACTCTTGGCTGTGCCTCATAATTAGTTCTCAATTATTTACCCAGAAAAATCAACCATGTTTTTTCATATTCTTGATTTTTCCCCACTACACTAAAACACCTCTTCCAATTTCTATACAGGTATATTCAAATACCTATTGCACCACACTCCATCTCCAGGGCTGTGCAAGTTAACAACAACACACATAGTATACCTAAGGTTCTCATGTCATCATCAAGGTGATATGTCAATACTTCCCAACCTTGGGTCCTTAGGTGTTCTGATCAGAAGTGAAGTCCAAGAACATCTGGGGAGCCAAAATTGGGAAATGCTATATGTTCAACAAAGGAACAACACAGAGAAGAAAACAGCATGAGAGTACCCCTTCTTCCTTTACATGGCTATTTCTTGGTGCATTGGATGTATTATACAACAGAATCCTGAAATATATGATTCTGTTATCAGCAGTCTAAAGAGGAGGAAAATATTTTATTGAGATGTTAAACTGGACCAAATCATGGTCATTCCTAGACTAAGAACAAATGGTTCATGCTTACCCCAGGACAACTAAGACAAAACTCAAGGATGCACCAAGATGGTGTCAGGTGCTGAAGCTAAGACCAAGATCTCTCTGGGCAAAAGCAATGGCTGTTTGCTCCACCCACCAAGGGTGCTATCAAAGGAGGGAACCACAAGCCATTTGAATTGGGAGTTTGTCATAGGATCTCAGAGACACTGGAGGAGAAATCTGGAATTAGTGCAAGTTATGTAAGGGGGGGGGGATGTTGTGGTTCCCTTAAAGACTGTGAGCTTTCATGATCAAGAAAGTGTAATGCAATTCATGAGAGTTCATACTGAATTAAAGACGTTGGTCTTTAAGATCACACAATATTTTTTCCCCTCTTGTGCATTCTGGAACAGACTAACATGGACACCTGCTTCAAAATTAATGAAACCTGTAAAGGACTTTTGATACTTCTTCCTCAATCTGGTCATCTCTCTGACTGAGGAGGCCACTCAGGCCAGATGTTGACACCTCCAAGATTTCTGGCTTCCATCCAGCAATCATCTAAAGCACCTGACAGAAAATAATGCCTGAACACCATTCAGCTCTCTGGAAAGAACTGAGGCTTTCATCTTTCTTTCTTTCACCCTGGAATGATCATACAAACAACAAAAGCAGCTTTTATTCTGCTAAGGCTCCTCTGCCAAAGCAAATGTTGAGCCTTTGAAACTATTATTGGCATGCAGAAGCATGCAAAAAGCATCACCTGCTGAGATTTTGTCTTGTCCAATAGCTATTAAAAGAAATTGACCAATGCCAAGAAAGAAATGTTGGTTTGATTAGAATTGCAAGGTTATGAAGTAATGGCAATAGTTACACTTCCATTTAGAAAGATGAAGTCTGCAAGTCACTACCCAAGATGGTCAGAAAAGGGATATACTGTACTATACAATCCTATACATATCTACACAGAAGTAATTTCCATTGAGATCAATGGAACTTGCTCCCAGGGAAGGACTGCAGCTCAAACATTGGAATTCCAAGTTTATTTCACCTAGATTTGTTATTGCATGATGACCCCAAGACAGTATGTTTTGAACTTTGTGCTAAAGGTCTGGAACAGAGGACAGAAAACTACTAAGGATGGAAACAGGGTCATGTTTGCAAATGCTTACAATATTGCTGGGAAGCCCAGATTAAAAGCCATAAGAACATAGACCAGTGGTGGTGAACATATGACACAAAAGCCAGAGAGGGCACACAGAGCCCTTTTTGTGGGCACACAAGCTGTCTCCCCAGCACACAATTCATTCTGCCCGGCAGCCCAATGGGAGCGCTTCCTCCTTCCCCCAGCACAGAATTTACCTCTGCCCAGTAGCCCAATGGGAGCGCTTCCTCCTTCCCCAGCACAGAGTTCACCCTGCCCCTCTGCCCAACCACCTAATGGAAGTGCTTCCTCCTTCCCCCCAGCATAGAATAAGCCCCACCCCTCTGTTTGGGCACTCAGTCTCTAAAAGGTTCGCCATCACTGACACAGAACAGGAGTTCTCAACCTTTTAAAGCCGGGAGCTGAGTCATGCACCCCCAGACAGCTTCAGGGGGTGGATGGCCATTTTGCCTTTCCTCCACCACATGGCACTTCTAGGTGTGTGGAGGTGCACAAGACATGGCACCATGAGCTGCAGGTTGAGAATCCCTTATATAGACTGTCAAACCGGTGTGCCTCTGGGTGCAATTCAAGGTGCTGGTGATGACCTTTAAAGCCCTACATGGTAGTGGGCCAGGGTACTTAAGAGACCGTGTCACCCCAAGGATATATGCCCATCCCACTAGAGCAGAACAGAGGGGCTCTCTAATTGTGCCATCACCTAGAGAAGCTCGGCTCACTAGCACCAGAAGGAGGGCTTTCTCTGTGTCTGCTCCAGCCCTGTGGAACCTCCTGCCAACTGAGCTCTGTCTCCAGGCAGAGCTTTTACTTTATTATATTATATTATATTACATTATATTACATTATATTACATTATATTATATTATACCTATAAAGAAGGGATGTGGCCATGCGTGTGCGGAATGCGTGTCCACACACGTCCAGCCTATCCCGTAATGAGCCGGCCACACTTACCTTTTGTCCTTGACACCATCGCCATGAGGGTCTGGGAGTCGAGAGTGGGGCATCACAAAGACAAAAAAAACACTGTGCGCGCTCAAACGGGGAAAGGTCCTCGTGCCGTCGCCGTTGAGATGTGCATGCAAGGAAAAATGGAATCCCACGAGCAACACAGTCTGCGCATGCCCGGAAAAAAACATGCCGCACACAAAAATGGATGTGCGCAAGCCCCTTCTCCGGCAGACAAGGGCAGAATGGAGCTCCGCATTTGGCCCTTGCCTCATGGAGAAAGGGCACATTTTCTCCAGCAGGCAAGGGCCTAAGCGAGCGCCACGACCAGCCCTTGCCTGCCAGAGAAAACGCACCCATTTTCCGGCAGGCAAGATCCGAATGCAGAGCTATGTTTCACCCTTGCCTACCGGAGAAAGCAAGCCCATTCTCCGACAGGCAAGGTCCGAATGCAGAGCTACGTTTCACCCTTGCCTACCGGAGAAAGCAAGCCCATTCTCCGGCAGGCAAGGGCCAAATCCGGAGCTCCGTTTCGCACTTGCCTGCCGGAGAAAGCAAGCCCATTCTCCGGCAGGCAAGGGCTGAATAGCAACTCATGAAATACAGTATGTCTATTGCTCTGCCTTTCAAAATCCTTCAAAGCTAAAAAATGCTCTGAAATTAACTGCCTTCTGCACTGTCAATCAAAGAATTTCTCAACTTTTATGCATTATTCTGATTTATCTTGGTTTGTCCGCTGACTTAATGAAAAAGGTAATTACAACAAAATTGGTTCACTGTAAAAACAAGTGCTGGATGAACCCTAATCAATGGCATGTCATATATTAAAGTTGCAAATCATGAAATAAGCTTAGTAAACATAAAAAGTGCTACCATTAGAACAGTTAGTCCCCTTTGTGATTAAATTCCTATCAATGTATTTGTTAAGATTTTGAAAGTATCCAGTGCAAGACTTCAAAAGAGTAGTAAGTTATTAGATTTTACAGTTTAAGTAATAGTTCTTTACAGTAGACCCTCGAATAATGATGCTACTTGGTTCACCAAGTAGCGTCGTTATAGGGGAAACGTGTTGTGCAGTTTTCAATAGCAGCTGCACCATCTAGCAGCAAAAAACTGTCATTATCCGCACAATGACGTTAAAAAAATGTTGTTAATCTGCACGACGGTTTTTCGTTGTTGTGCGGATAGTCACGTGGCGAGTGACGACACGTTGTTAAGCAGAAATTATGCTAATCAAACGCATCGTTACTCGGGGGTTTACTGTATCAGAAACTGACCAGTAATTTCTGTATGTGTTTAAAATATCGCTACTGAATAGATCCCCAATAATGCTTAATTATACTAAAAACCACCCCACCAACAACATAAAATCAATACCTGCCTGGCAAGGTCGGGCAAAATAGCTAGTCTTAACCTATAAGAAGGGCCTTGCGTGGTATGTGTCCGGCATGCACGTCCACACCTGGTCCAACCATCCCATACCGAGCTGCCCACACTTACCTTTAGACCCTGCAAGCATCACCACAAGGATCTGGTTGTCGAGAGTGGGGCAACCGCCCCACAAAGATGAACCAAAAAAACCTACAAAGCCCAACATCCCCTGCGCCGTGCCACCACTCAGCCTTATAGGCTGAGGGACGCGAGCGCGGAGGAGGCCGGGAAAGCAGTGTGTGCGAAAAAAAATAAAAATGCCTCACTCAGCAGGAGCGCAAGGCCACCATAGGTGGACGCAGTGCTTCACTGCCCTCGCTTCCGCAGCCCCACCAAAGTCACGGCGTGGCCACCGCCGGCCATATTCCCCGGAGCAACGGGGCGAAAAGGGACTCCCCCTCCTCCCCACTACCCTGCTGAAGCCACGGCGAGGCCACCGCCGGCCCCAAGGTAAGTTGAGGTGGGGGGGAAGCAGGAGGCAGTGATTCGTCAGGGGAGGCACTCTCCCTGGCGATTCGCTGGCTGCCACCTTTGTACTACCCCCCCCCCCCGCTGTTTCGAGAACTAACATGAAACAGCAGTGGGGTAATAGAAAGGCAGCAGCCAGCCATCCACCAGGGAGAGCACCTCCCCTTACGGATTGCTGTCTGCTGCCTTTCTTTTTTTCCCATTAACTGTTTCGAAGGCTGCTTCGTGTCAGCCTTCAAAACAGTTAATGGAAAAAAACAAAGGCAACAAACAGCAATCCGTAAGGGGAGGTGCTCTCCCTGGTGGATGGCTCGCTGCTGCCTTTCTATTACCCCCATTGCTGTTTCATGTTAGCTCACAAAGGCAGCAGCCAGCTGACAAAGCGATGCCTGCTGGCTTTATTTTTCCCCAATTAACTATTTCGAAGGTTCTTTGAAACAGTTAATGGGGGAAGGCCCCCCACCCCCACAGCAGGGAAAGGGAGAAAAAAACCTTTCACCTCCCCACTTCCTTCCCTACTCACCCGGACGCAGCCTCCTCATCGGCAGCCTCCTCTCTCTCTCTCTCTCTCTCTCTCTCTCTCACACACACACACACACCTCTGCTGGGCTGCACATCTCAAACCTTCCCGGTGCTAGTATATATTATATATAAAAGAAAGATGTCATGTTGTACGTCCTGTATACAAATTCACACCCCTGAAGTGTCGTCGACCAAATTTTGCACACACAATCCTGGCCCGTGCGAGATAGTCACTGTCGGGGACCAGACCGCAATGGGGGGGCCCTGCGCCTCACAAAATGGGACCAAAACAAAAAGCTTCAACTCCCAGAAGCTACTGCGACACACCGCAGCCAATCACAGGAACTGGAACAAGCATGGAAGAGGCGGGGCAATGGCTGCTGCACAGTAAGAATGCGGCCATGAGGAGATCCTGTGCCCCAAACAGGAGAGCGCAGGGCCGCAGCGAGAAGCCCATCGGCATTGCCCTTGGCGGGGAGAGAGGGGCTCACCCACCATCCCGGCAGAGCAGCTTAGGTGTCCGGAAATCCCCACTACGGGGCGTGGTGACTCCACGAACTCAACCTGACCTGGCCCTTCCGTTGCTCAGACAGAGCCACAGATGGAGGATGGAGGGCAGACATGGCTTCCTCCAAAGCAGCCAGGCCCGCACTGCTGCCGCCGCCAGCGCCTCCGCCTGTGCCACAGAAGGGCCAGACCAGGCCATGTCCGCAGAGCTGTCGTGACCCACAATGGGTCTTCCCGGATGCACAAGCCACTCCACCAGCCATGACGGAGCATCTTGGGCGGCCAAGAAGCCTCACTACAGGGCGCAGTAAATCCATGGACTCTGCCTGGCTTGGCTCTTCCATCGCTCTGGCGGTGGCACCGACAGAGGCTGCAGGGCGGGCCTGGCCTGCCCTCGCCTGTAAGCCGCAGGGCAACATAGACGGCGTCACCCCCCGCATGGCTGCATCACCGAGATCAAAAAAATGCTGACAGCCAAAACCTCAACTGCCACCCTGGAAGGTAAGGCAGAAGTCCCCCAAAAAACTAGTGCCTCCTCCTTCCCACCCCCACCCCGGGAGGCCCTTCTCCTTCCAACCCACCCAGCAGGCCAAGAGAGGGAGAGCCAGGGTGTATCCCCTGACACTTCCTTCCTTCCATCCCATACTTACCAGGCGGAGGGACATTGGGCCCAGAAGACAGTCCAAAACAAGCTCCAAGAAGGAGGAAGGCACGGCCCGAGGTGGCCGTGCCTCATGCAAGTAGGTGGCCGTGCCTCACGCAAGAAGAGGTCTTCAGACACAAACCACGCGCAGTAGGAATTGTAGCCACCATGAAAACAGGAGTTGCAAACGGAGCCTCAATGGCAACTACACTTCCCACCATGCATTGCATGGTGCTGGGGACAGTGCGAGCGGGGCAACACGCAGGCCCAAGGGGACAACGGCCAAGGCCTCAGCCAGGGAGGAGGGAGGGGAGGAAAGGGAAAACTTCAGTGGGGGGATAACAGAGTTGTGTGTGCATGTGTGTGGTTGTGCATGTGCGTGTGCGTGTGCGTGTGCATGCGTGCATGTGTGTGGATCTTAGACACCTATAACTCCTATAAAGAAAACAGACCCCAAAGCGAAGCCGGGCACTCAGCTAGTTTTTCCATAAAAACCTCAAAACCTGGCTGGCGCAATGGGTGTGTGGGGCGGCTGGGGAGATAGCCACTCCAGGCTGGCTCATCTGAGTGCCACCCGGGCTTCCAGCTTTTAGTGTTAGTTTTAGAAATTTGAGGATGTGGCACGAGGGGAGGGCATTTTAAATTTTCAAATTTTAACAATTTAATATGTTAACTTTTTTATCCTATTGTTTTGTAGTTTTTATCTGTGGTGTTTTTATATGTGTAAGCCACCCTGAGTCACCTCGGCAAGAGGGCAGCAGTAAAAATGTGATTAAATAAATAAATAACCTGCACACCACTACTAACAATATTATCTTGATAATATACATATAATGGGGAAGAATGGTGCCAAGCTAATGTGGCAACACTGTCCAGCATGATTCAACAGCTACAATTTGCAAAAGAAAGCTGAGAAACTAATTAGCTTTACATTTAGAAGTGAAAGTGTCTTAAGGAATAAAGGACATCTGCTTATCTCCAATGTGCTTTTGCAGCTTTGCCACCTTGAATTAGCTTGTAATTATCTGATGATTGGTCACTGAGAGGTAAACACAGATTCATTTTCCACATTGATCGTAAAAATACAACTCTACATCATCATATTTTATTATCTTATAATTACAAACCTATTCCTCTTTCAGGGGATAGAAAGTTTTTAAAAAGCAGAGCAATTTCCTTTCTTTAGGAGAACTAAGATTACCATATTTGCTAACATATAAGACCCACTCCCTCCCCTTTAAATACATTGGAAAAATAGAGTCATCTTGTACTGTATATAGTGGCCTATAGTGGGCTATTTTGGTAATAATGGGGTGTTCCTTATACTCTGATGTGTCTTATACCCTGGCAAATATGGTATATCATGCCATGGTATTTTAGAAATTATTGGTTGGTGACCCCATATAATACCCTATGATAAAAACCTCGAATGGCTCAGCAGGGCTTTCATTTATCATTCCCCCCATAAGCAGTTTCTCAGAGTTTCATAAGAGAAAGAGTCCTACAAAATACACACACAATCTTCTCTGCCAGGCCTGTACTGGGCATTTGGGACACAGGGACAAGTCTTGGTGCGCCCCAGTGACTGGTGCCCCACCCCCAGAGGTGGGCAGAAGTATGTCACCTGGCGGCTACAATCCATGACATTATGCAATACCCCCATAGGCACCACCCCCTCCCTGGTCCAGCACCCTTTTAGCGTAGCCAGCATGCCCTGTTCTCTGCCCATACAGTTCTTTTTAGACTGTAGCCCATAGTCGTGTTCATACACAGACAAATCTCCTGACTAATAATCTGCCAGAGCCATTCTGACATCCCCTTACAAGGAGAGGCTATTTTTTGTCAAGCCTCCACAGGATTAATTCAGAACAGAAACTTGCACTCTGCCTTCTTCTCTGAAAATAGCACCTCAACCCTACATGCATATATTTATTATGCCTTATTCTCAGAGCAGTTTCCATTCGTTCCACATGTGGTTTCCTTTCTAAATGGTTTACCGGAAGTACCCCACTCTGCTTCAAAAGCAAAATGACATGAGATGCTTTGCAGTTCATTCTCTCATCCTTTAATTTCAAAAGGACTTACTTTCCAAGAAGTATTCAAACATATTTCTTTTAAATGTTATGTCAGGTTTTGCTCTTTTTTTTAAAAAAAGAGCAAAGGTAAATTAAAGAGCAAGTCATGCACAGTCAAGTACCACAGTAATTTTTTTTTTATAAAAAAAACAAGGCTCTTTAAATGACTGTTTGATGAGAAGCAAGTTCCGTTCTACATGGACTCCTTCAGTTAGGGCTGACAAGTCAATATGTAGATAAGATTATATCATGCCACACATTTTCCCCACAGTAGAAAATACTGGATGTTGGTGCCACCACATCGATTTGGCACAACATGCAATACAGCCATTTCTGGAGAGCCATACATTCTCTATGTTTACAGTAGATCATAATGGTCACCTCATGCCTCAAAACCCACAAAGGTTTGCACCACTAACCTTCTCTTTTCATTTTTCAGAGATGAACATAAGAGTGGTTGGAAAAGAAGCCATAGGAGTGTGTGGAAGGAATGAGAAGGAAGTTTGAGACCTTGAGTTCCCCAGTAGACTGGAGTTGTGATCTCAGAAGGGGCTGGGGGTTTTATTGGGGTGGAAAAGATTTGGGAAGATAAGGATGGAGTAAAGGTAGTATTGGTGGAAGAAGAAAAAAGGAATTAACAGCTGTGGAACAGCTGGGATTGGTGGAGGAAAAGAAATGGGAAAGTATATAGGAGATAAAAGATGGGGAGACCAAGAGAAAAGGGGGAAATGTCTGAAGGAGGGCATCCAAGTGCTTCAGCATCAAGTCATGCCTGCCACATGACAACGGAAACATCTGCAGATGCAGATAGTGCTGGATCTTTGGCTGTAAACAGATATGAGCGCTGAACCCGAGGCAGACACAACTGGTTTTCGAACAAGAGAGACTTTTACCTTTTATGTCAGGCATTCTCAACTTATGGCCCGTGGGCCGAATGCAGCCTGTGGTGCCATTTCATGTAGCCCCCCACTGCCTCCAACACACCCGGAAGTGCCATGTGTGGTTCCTATTTAATGTACAGGTGGCCCCCATCATGCAGGCAGGGCAAAATGGCTGTCCACTCCCCAAAGCTGTGTGAGGGAGCGTGACTCGCCCTTCGGCTTGAAAAGGTTGAGTACCCCTGTTTTACATCATAACCATTTTCTTAACCTGGGAAAGGAACATCATTAAAGGTGGATATAGCTGAGGATCTTAATCTCCCCTATGTCACCTGGAGGACCCTGAATAGGCTGAAGGTTGGAATCCCTAAATGTAAGACCAAAATGCTCAAGTGGGGACTGCTGGCAGACGACAACACATGGTGCGAATGTGGAGAGACACAGAGGCTCATTTGCTGTTCTGCCGATTGCTGCCAGACGTGCACCAATGAGGACTAGTGTCTGGACAATGACAAAGCAAAGAAAGTGGCTTTATTTTGGCAGTCCAGGGTCTGATCAGGACACGATAGAAGAAGAACCTGAGAAAGCCAAATAAGTGTGCCTCTTTCAGGCTAAAAGGAACAATTATGAATACACCTTCCTGTAGATTAGAGATGGGGGGATCACCAATCCACAGAGGTTGTGTTCTACATGCAGTTCACTCCTGTGTAGTCCATCCCATATGCTCTCCCCAGTTAGCTGATCCACAGGGAACAGATAAGCATCAGGAGAAAACCTAAAATTAAAACCACCACTTTGAACTATAAGAAATTGAGACTAACCAGGAAAACAGTGAAATCATTGACAGACAGGTGGAATATCCCACCTGGCACCATTGTTAAGCAATACAGCAAGTTAATGGCTGTGGTTTTTGACTAGCTGAAACTTCCAAATGATTTTTTTTTTCAACAAACACATAAAAAGTCACTTCCTAGCCTCCTGGAGCACATGAAAATCATTTATAATTTTATAAATTGGAAGAAGTGTTTGGTTGTTTTCTTTGCAGACCACATATACATTACCAGGATGCCTAGATACTGTATTGTAGTTGAAGGAAGGATGCATATGATCATAACTCTATAAGCTATAAGTAAAAAGGTTGCTTATGAAAGGATGCCTTACAAAATGATACTGCTATGTTTTGAAATGTGCAATATCTAAAGTGGGTCAAGCTGGAAAGCCTGGTTGGAAAAGGCCTCTTTTATTAAAGCCATTTGTACATGTCTATATCCTGCAATCACTGGCAGTTTTTATGTAGTGTTGCTGCAACAGCCCAGCTATCAGCATCATTCTAATATGCAACATGTGGCTGAAGCACTCTAATGTGAAGCCACAACTTCTCTGCTAAACTATTGGTACAATTATGGCAGTGCATATGGAAGTGGTGGCGAACCTATGGCATGTGTGCCAGAGGAGGCACTCAGAGCCCTCTCTGTTGACATGTGCACTGTCACCCCAGCACAGAGTCCGTCTCACAGCTGCGCAACAGTCCAATCAGAGTGCTTCCTCCCCCCCCCAGCTCAGACTTCGCCCTGCCCATCAGCCAAATGGGAGCACTTCCTCCCTCTCCCTTTACAGAGTTCGCCCCGCCCCTTTGCGAATGGCAGTCTGTTGAGTTTGGGCACTCAGTCTCTAAAAGATTCACCATCACTAGCATATGGTCTATAGGGTGTTGGGGAAATCAGATTTGCAATGTCCTGCAAACAAAAAAAACAAAACAAAAAAAATCTAAACTTTTTCCTTGCACTTTTCTTAGTTCGCCACACCTACTCTGTACCTTTCAAGTACACTTGATTATTATCGTTGTCATCATCGACTGCAACTGTATCTGATACTGTAATGCATTTTTCCCCTGATGCAGGAAAAATGTCACTGGCATGAATTTGTTTATGGTGGATCCCAGCTTGCCATGAAGTGACCCACACACTATGATCCTGGAGCCATCACCCATGGCACACATGAAGCACGACATGCAGGATTTAACACTGGGACTGCAATGGACCACAGCAGCCTTGAGGATATGGACAAGATGCGCCTTCACAGCCAGTCCATCTGGCATAATCTCTTCCGCCTTCATTCCTCCTCCACTCTTGCATCATCAACCTTATTTGTGGTACTGAATTCAGTCGCTAAGCACTGTAATGTGAAACTACATCTTTTCTGTTAAACTGTCAGTAATGTGTGCATCTATGAAGGCTGCTTTCTTGGAGTCACACTTTAACATAGTGAAAGAGGATTGAGTGTATCAATGAAACTGAAGACAATGCCGCGAAGAGGCTGGAATCCATACTGTATTATGAGCCGGGACCCATAGTAAGGTCACATGAAGCAGAATGGTCACAGCTCAGACACCAGACTAAGATACAGTCTGAACTTTCCTTACCATAAAATTACTATGAGACTGCTCAAAATGAAATGATAGTGCTGCATGATGAGACTCCTAGGTCAGAAACAACTCAGATCCTAGGGGCAAGCATGAATAGTTCTGTTGTTAATGACACAACTAGATTAAACCCAAAGGATGTATAATGGATGACATGAACAGAAATGAAAGTCTGATGCTGCACAACACATACAATTGAAACATGGCATGCGATAAGTATGAATCAAGATAAACTGGAAAATAAAGCAGAAAAATGAATAACCATTGCAGTGTTTGTTAAGTGTCAGCAAACTAAAGTGAACAGAAATGAGATACTTTGAGCCAGATAATTGCAAAGTGTTTTACTCTAGAAATGACAAATCCAGAAGAAATAAAGTGGCTACAATACTAAGGCAAGATGTGGCACAATCAGTTAGGAGCTATATTGTAAGGTCTGATCAAATAATAATATCAACTAGGCTTTAGTGTATGAGAGTCAAGACACAAAGCACAGCCAACGGCTGGGTTAACTCAGGTTTATTGCATGGTGGGCAGAGGGAACATGAGGTAATGGCGGACGAACAGCTCTATATATAAGGCAGTAACGTATTTGAATGTGGCTCCACGGTAGCCCGTTGGCTACTGGTCCGCGTGACGTCATGGCTGGTCACGCCCTTCTTGTCCAGGTGTAGGTAGCGGCGGGAAACTTCCCGCGCTGCGGTCTTTGATGGGTTTGAACCAAGAGAGCTTGGACGCTCGCTGCTGCCAGCTGGTGGTCATTAGCTCGCGTCCTATTACAGGGTTTATGTGATACAGCTGAAGGTTACATTGTTACTCATCGGCAAGGTTACATTGGTTCAGATACATTGATATCACATGTAGAAGGTTACACTATTAGGACACAACACTCCTCCCCCCTAGGATGAGACGAAGTCTCTCAGCCAAGATGGCTTATTTCGAACACGCTGGGGTCTCGGCGCGGGCTGCCCTGCCCCGGCTTCGCTCCCTCCTCCTTGCTCCCTGGCTTCCTGCCCTGCAATCGGAGAGGATGACTTGTTAGTGGTTTGCCGCGGCTCTGCGGCTTTGTTGGGAGGTGTGTGCTTTGTTTGGGAAGAACCGGGGGCACTGGGGACTAACGAAAAACCCCTCTTCTCGCTTGGATGGGTGGGGGAACACTCCGAAAAACCCCCCCGGCTCGCAAAATCAAAATCAAAATCGGATTCGGGGGAAGCGGCAGCGGCGGCCGCACACTCCTTTTCCCTCCCCCCGGGCTCGGATAGAACTGGGGTATCAAAAGGATATGAGTCGGGCTCGCTGCTTTCCCCCCTGTCTCCCCCTTGGGCTAAACGGGTGGGGGAGAACCCTATCGCTGAATCCTGTCGCTGTGCCCCACTGGTCGGCCCCTCGCTCACTCGGTGCCTCAGTTGGTCAGCGTGCCTCCTCCAGAGGAGGCCGGTGCTAGTTTCCACCCGATAGGACACTGGCCCCGTCTGTTCTATTATCGTCCCTGGCACCCAGGCTGGGCCTGCGTTGGCATAGTTCCTGCAATGTACAGGATCGCCTACGCCGAAACCTTTCGAGACCGCTAACCCTATGTTCTTCCCTTTGTCCTCGACCCTCGACGGGTCTAGCCTGGACAAAAGCGTGGTCAGTTTCCTCCGCATCAGCAGCTCGGCCGGCGAGTAACCAGACGCTAAGGGGGTCACTCTGTACGCTAATAGAAATTGACAAACTTGGTGATGTAGATCTCCCGAGCCCATGCGCCGCAGCGCATCTTTTGTGGTGCGCACCAACCGTTCCACTTGGCCATTCGTGGCCGGGTGAAACGGCGCGGATGTGACATGCCGAATTTCATTTGCCTCCATGAATGCTGCGAACTCAGCGGACGTGAAACAACTGGCGTTATCGCTGACCAAAGTG
The DNA here is from genome assembly GCA_035047305.1 of Bradypodion pumilum. Classification (NCBI taxonomy): domain Eukaryota; kingdom Metazoa; phylum Chordata; class Lepidosauria; order Squamata; family Chamaeleonidae; genus Bradypodion; species Bradypodion pumilum. The sequence goes on from JAWDJD010000003.1 coordinate 178,241,911, forward strand.
TCGGGTAAGCCGAACGTGGAAAAGACCCTCCTTAGCTGGCGAATGGTAGTGGCGGAGGATGTGCTCTTTACCGGAATGACCTCCAGCCACTTTGAGTATGCATCCACCACCAGGAGAAACATGGTTCCCCGGAATGGGCCAGCAAAATCTACGTGCACCCTGGACCACGGTCCCCTTGCTGCGTCCCATTCCCTATGCGGTAGGCGGGCCACCTCCGGTCGAGAGCATTGACATGCCTCACAAGTGCCAACCATCTGCTCTATGTCGGCGTCCAGCTGGGGCCACCAGAAGTAACTCCGGGCCAACGCCTTGGAACGGACGATCCCCGGGTGGCTGACGTGCAACAGCTTTAGCACCTTCGGCCGCAGGGACGTAGGAACCACCACCCGTTGGCCCCACAAAAGGCACCCCCTCTCTAAAGACAACTCCACTCGCTTTCGGAAGAATGGATCGAATTCCGTGCCTGGGGATGACGCCGGCCACCCTTTCTGCACCCACGAGCATACCTTCTCTAGTGTTCTATCCTTTCCGGTCGCCCTGGCAATGTCGGCCGGTACTATCGGGGGTGACTCTAAGACCTCTATTAGCAATACCTGGCGGTCTCTTCTTACCCCTGCTTTCTGGTCGTCCGACAATGGTAACGGCGACCGTGAGAGCGCGTCTGCATGGCTGATTTCCTTCCCTGGCCGGTATTCTAACTCATGTTGATATGCGTTAAGAAAAATAGCCCACCGCAGCATCCTCGGGGACAGGATCTGTGGCGTGGGCTTATTTGCAGTGAAGATTCCTAACAGGGGCTTGTGATCAGTAACGATCTTGAACGGCTGACCATACAGAAAATCGTGAAATTTCTTGGTTCCCGCTACTATCGCTAGTGCCTCCCTATCGGTCTGTGCGTAATTCCGCTCTGCTTGGGACAGGGACCTTGAATAAAACGCTATCGGGGCCTCCCTTCCGTCGTCTAACACGTGGCAAAGCACCGCCCCCACCCCCACCGGGGATGCATCGCAGACCAAAACTATGGGCCGTTTGGGGTCGAAATGAGTCAGGATTGCCTCGGATGTGAGGAGTTGCTTTAACTCTGTGAACGCTCTTTCTTGCTCGTCACCCCACAGCCATTTTTCCTCTTTTTTAAGCAGCCGATGGAGCGGCTCGGCAACAGACGCCTTCCGTGGAAGGAAGGTATGGTAGAAATTGAGAAGCCCCAGAAATGACTGAAGCTCGGTTTTGGAAGTGGGGCGAGGGGCTTTCTTAATGGCGGCTACCTTAGATTTGGACGGCCTAATTCCCTCGGGTGTGACACGGAACCCTAAAAACTCAACCTCTGTTTCGAAAAATACACATTTGTCTTTTCTCAGTCGCAGCCCCGCTTTCTCGAACACGGCCAGGACCTTATCCAATCTGTGGGCCAGCTCGGCCTTACTCCCCCCCGTTATCAACACGTCATCAAAATATGGCAACACCCCCTCCAACCCCTTCAGGAGGCGTTCCACCAGCGACTGAAAAATGCCAGGTGCCGAGTTCACGCCGAACTGTAACCTCGACACCTGGAACGCCCCCTTATGTGTGACTATTGTTTGTGCCGCCGCTGTGGCGGGGGTTACCGGGAGTTGCTGGTAGGCCTGTGCTAAGTCGAGTTTAGCGAAACACTTTCCCCCATTCAGCCTGGCCAGAAGGTGGCTGACCACTGGCACCGGGTATGCATTAGGGCGGATTGCCTTATTAATGGTACACTTATAATCAGCGCAAATGCGCACCTCCCCGTTAGCCTTCAGTGCTGTTACAATTGGAGTCTCCCACTCCACGGAATCCACAGGAACGAGAATTCCTTGACCCACCAGTTTGTCCAGTTCCGCCTCTATTTTGTCCTTAAGCGCGAACGGTACCCTGCGCGGTTTAAGTCTTATCGGGCGGACCTCCGGGTCTAAGTCGAAGGCTACAGGGGGTCCCTTGAACTTTCCCAGTCCACTTTTAAAAACGGCGGGGTGTGCGTCACACACTGCTTGTATTGGGTCCTCGCCTACGGCATGCACCCCCCCCTATGAACAGGCCTAAGGGCTGAAACCACTGTGTTCCGAGGAGGCTACAACTCCCCCCTTTTAGCACCACTAGGGGAAGTTCCGCAGAATGTCTCTTAAAGCGAACCCGGAACGTTCCGACCCCCAACACTGGAATGCTGTTCCCCTGAACGTCCCGTAGTGTGGCCCTCAACGCTTTAAGTTTGGGCCGCACGTGGGGGTCGATTTTCAAGAACTCTCTCTGGGGAATTATAGAATAGGAAGACCCCGAGTCAACTTCCATCCTAATAGGGGTCCCTTGTACTAGTACCTCAACAAAGTAATGGGGCTGTCCCGCAGACACGTTGAACACAGGAGCGTCGCCCTCGCTGTCGTCCGAGATGCGGCCCACGCCGTCCTGCTTCCTCGTGGCCCGGGCGCCATCTTTGGGCCTCGCTGGACGGTCCGGTCTGGCTGAACGGTCTTGCGACTGTCTCCGGCCCTCTTTCCATTTCCTGCACGCCTTGGCGATGTGCCCCCGACGTCCGCAGTTGAAGCACTCGGCTTTCCTGAATGGGCACTTCACGCGCTCATGGGCCGCTCCGCAACCATCGCAGCGGCGCCCGCCTCTCCGGACCTTCTGGACCTCCTCGCCATCGCTACTTTCTGAAGACGATTTCGAGGTCGGTCGGGTTGCATGCACCGACTGACCGGACTTCCCGTGCGACGAGTTTTCCGCTTTGCCGGCCCTCGGACGCCACTCACGCCACTTGTGCATCTCGTCTACTCCAGCATTCGTGGATTCCGCGGCTTCCGCGGCCTCTACAACCTCTTCCAGTGTGGGTGGTGGCTCCTTGTTCATCAAGCTGCGCTGTACTTCCTTGTCCTTCAGGCCGCACAGCACTCCATCCCTGAGGGCCATCTCTAGGATGTGGTCCCATTTGCAGGGGGCGGCGGCTACCCTCATAGCCGTTACGAAGGCTTCTACCGACTCGTCCGGCGCTTGAACTCGCCTCCAAAACGCACTCCGAGCGGGAAACATTGCCCTCGAGGGTCGGAAACGCTCACGCAGCATTTTCATGATGTCACCGGCTTTGAAATCGCTCATCTTCTTCGGTGCAAGGATGCCCACCAGCGTCCGCTTGGTTTCCATCCCAAGCATGCGGGTGAGGATGGCCCTCTTCCTTTCCTCGTCGTCTTCTTTGACTTTGAGCTCCACCAGTGCCGCCTGGAAGTCCATCTCAAAAAGCTCCCAGTCTTGCGGTTTGGTGATGTTGAACCCGCTCTGTGTCCTGGCTCCGTGGGGATCCATTATCCCACCTTCGTCGCCAATTTAGTGTATGAGAGTCAAGACACAAAGCACAGCCAACGGCTGGGTTAACTCAGGTTTATTGCATGGTGGGCAGAGGGAACATGAGGTAATGGCGGACGAACAGCTCTATATATAAGGCAGTAACGTATTTGAATGTGGCTCCACGGTAGCCCGTTGGCTACTGGTCCGCGTGACGTCATGGCTGGTCACGCCCTTCTTGTCCAGGTGTAGGTAGCGGCGGGAAACTTCCCGCGCTGCGGTCTTTGATGGGTTTGAACCAAGAGAGCTTGGACGCTCGCTGCTGCCAGCTGGTGGTCATTAGCTCGCGTCCTATTACAGGGCTTATGTGATACAGCTGAAGGTTACATTATTACTCATCGGCAAGGTTACATTGGTTCAGATACATTGATATCACATGTAGAAGGTTACACTATTAGGACACAACATAGGCACAATGGAAAACCTATCAACATAATCATCATGCAAGTCTATGCTCCAACTACTGATGTTGAAGAGGAAATTGAAAGCTTTTATGCAAGCATCCGGGCGCATTTTACTTCCACTTCCAGGAGTGACGAGGGCGGCGCAGGCTGGATGAATCACAGTAAACCAATTCACATGGATTCATGGGGGCTTGGGCTTCTGGGAATTGAAGTCCAAGAACATCTGGAGTGCCAAGGTTCGCCATCACTGGTTTATACGGTACTGTATAAGGACAACTTACATTCATAATTCATTCACAAAATGAAGAGAAGACCTTGAAAATTATTTTTAAATGATTCAAATAATGGTTATAGTATTATACTAAGCCTAAGCAGGCCCAAATGTAGGACTTTTTGCTAATCAAGATACACCCTCAGAAAAGTAAAGAAAACTCTTGGTTGAATGATGAAATATTTAACTTTCACAAAGGTAGACATCTGTCAGGAATGAATAACCTGTGATCCTCCAGATGTTGCTGGATTACAATTTCCATCCTTCCTAATGAGTGGCTACACTGGCTAGGACTTCCTAGAATCCTACAATCACTGAGTGATTATTTTAGGCCAGGGGTGCCCAAACTATGGCCCGTGGGCCAGATCCAGGCACTGACGCCAATTCATCAGGCCCGTGTTTTGCTTCCACTTCTGGGAGCAACAAGGGCAGCACGGGCCAGATCTGGCCCATAGTTTTGGTACCCCTGATTTAAGCAGAGAAAATGGCAGCTTAAAATCTATCTCATCTTGTTGCAAAACAGATTGCAAAGCAGTGGGAGGAACCACATGACAGTCCCGCTGAACCACATCACCAGCCCACTGAACCACATGACCTGCCCATAGCCTGAAAAGTTTGGCCACCCTTGTTTTAAGCCATCAAGTCCAACCCCCTGCTCAATGCAGGAATCGAAATCAAAGCAGATCAAACAGAGGTTTGTTTCCAATTTTCTAATACCTCCATTGTTGAAGCACTCACCACCTCCTTAAGTCATGGGTTCCATTGTCACACTGCTCTAACCATTAAGCAGTTTTTCTGGATATTTAGCCTATATCTAACTTCTTTTAGTTTGAGCCCATTATTATGTGTCCTGCACTCTGGGATGATTCAGACCAGATCCTAGCCTTCATCTTTATGATTACCTTTCAGGTATTTGAAGAGTGCTGTCATCATATCCCCTCCTGGTCTCCTTTTCTTAAGTCTAAACATGACCAGTTTTCACTATTTCCTCATAGGTTTAGTTTCCATTCCCCTGATCATACTTGTTGCCAGTGGTGGGTTAAATATTTTTTTACTACCTTTGGTGTTCAGGGAATCAAGACAATGGAGGCAGCCGTACAAGGCTTAACACATCTTTATTGCATGGCATACAGTATGAACACGAGGTAATGGCGGTGATACAGCTCCTTTTACACGGTGACTATACATTTTGAATGTGGCTACACAGTAGCCTATTGGCTACTGTCGGTGTGACGTCATCCGGAGTCACGCTCTTCTTGTCCAAGTGTGTCGTGGCGGGAATGTTTCCCGCGGCTGGAGATGGTTGGGGAATTTGTACAATGTGAGCTGAATGCTCGCTGCTCCCCTCTCTGGTAGAGATACATTGTGTTCTATTACAGATTGTTAAGGGATACATTCTTTTCCTGAGGTAGTTACATTCATCTTAAAGGTATACTGCAGCAGTTACATTCCAGACACAACACTACCACACTGTGGGCATGGTATGGTGGCCGTAGCCGGGGAGGGGGGGGGAGCCCTGCATTGCACCCAAATTAAGACTACTTTATTTCAAAACTTGGATGGGCAGGGCCAGCCGGAATTTCTGCTACCAGTTCTGGCAAACTGGGGCGAACCTGCTGGTGCCCACCACTGCTTGTTGCCCTATTCTGTACCTGCTCTAATTTGTTTTCATCTTTCTTAAAGTGCAGTGCCCAGAACAATAGATGTCCAGATTTTGCCCCAGCCCTGCCATTCTAAGCTCACAGACTCAGCTTCTCACCATTCTCTGGGCCTCCCACCAGACACAACTCTTCCAGCCGGAGCAGTTCAGAGGCAGGTGTCCCTTGGGCTCACAAACATTCTTGCAGTATAGAAGTGGTTAACATTGCCTCTCTCCTGAAACCAGGAAGGGGCTGGACAGGGCCATAGACAGAAGGGCCAGGGTGGGTTAGCAGTTTGCCTCCCCGGCAAAGCACGGTTTCCCATAGGAATGCATTGAAAGGAGGCATTGTTGCCCATCCTGAAAAAATATTCATCCACCCACATCTAGAATCCTGGCTAGGGCCCTGGGTGGGGCTAGAAATGCAACCAAGGTAAGCACGAATTTATTTGTAGTCCTAGAGCAGGAGTTCTCAAAAAATAAATAAATAAAGCCAGGGGCCAGGTCACACTCCCTCAGACAGCTTCAGGGCCCGGAAGGCCATTTTGCTCTACCTCCACCACATGGCACTTCCTGGTGTGGTAGAGGCAGTGAGGACCCACATGAAATGGTGCCGTGGGCCGCATCCGGCCCTCAGACCACAGATTGAAAATCCCTGTCTTAAAGCATCTAGGAGAGGGACTCTTGCTCACACCTACTCTGCATAGTAAAATGCTTACATTTTATTCAAATAAACAAAAATTAACAAAGTGGGTAAGAAATCAGCTTTCTGATATTGCTAGTCCAGCAATTATTCACTCTAAAATTGAAGCTTTTGGCATGAATCTAGAAAACCTCATAACTCAAACTAGTCTGCTGTAGTATAAGCTTCACAAACAGGATCAAGTTGTGAACAAATATCAGAAAGTTTGACGAAGGAGTTTCCTGTCTATGGACATGGACAGCCATATATGAAAGGCTGATTCAGATAATCATGTTGGGGTTGTCCATACATGGAATTGTATCGCGCTGTCCGAGCAAGCTACTATTCCCTAAATTTTAATTAGTTTTAATTAAAGTTTTAACTTGGTTTTTATATTCATCCAAGTATCAGCTACATCTGTTTATTAAGCCATCAAACAACTGCCTGAAAACAGCCTGGATTAAGTTTTTGGAGTCCTGCAAACTGTAGCAAAAAAACAGTAACAACAAAGACCTGTTACAACCACTTTCGCTACAATCCAGAGAAAGTTAGCTGCACTTAGTTGCTACAATCCAGAGAAAGTTAGCTGCACTTAGTTGTTTCACTTGACAGTACTAAAGACAATAAGATCTTCTTGCTTTGACCTGAATCTCCCGAGCTATCTTGAAGTGAAATCTTCCCATCGTCTTGACTCAATAATCCAAAGGCAAGGGTAGGTGATATTTCTGTTAGACTACAAAAAGATAACAAACAGATCCCAGCTTTTGGGCTTTACAGGTTTGGTATGGCACAAAAGTTACAAAATGTTTGTTATTTTTTAGCAATCTAACAGAGATCTCACTTGCCATTGACATGTTTTTGTCCCCTTTTGTTTGACTCATTAAGGTTATCTGTCAAATACCTAACAGCAGCCTAGGGGAGACAGTACTGCTGGAAATTATTTGGGCACCAGGCCTGTGCCTATTAAACTGGGAATCATCCTTACCAAGCTCAGTGGGACATATTCAAATTAACTAGGATGGAGTTCCAGTGTAAATCCAGAGTCATATACCATGTTTCCCAAAGAATGTTACAGAGCTCCATAAATACAGGAACTGCACAATCCTCTTTTGTTGCTCCCCATGCAAATCAATGGTTATCTGTCCTGTAATCAATAAGAGGACTAGAAAGTGACCCATCTGCAAGCAGAAATGTCATCTTACCGTTAGTATGGCAGGCAGAAACAGAATCCACAGAGTCTCCCTGCCAACATGTGTTATATACTACACTAGTTTTGTGTGTGTGTGTGTGTTTTTGGTTAGGGGTGGTTTGGGTGGGGGTGACTGGAATTTGTGGTTTTTGAATTAATTTGATTTATTTTATTTTATTTGGATTTTTAAAGTATTTTTTTTTTACTGTTGCATACTCTTCCGGCCTCTAAGTGGGGCTGTGATTTAGAGTGCGATTGTTTTTCTTTCTTCAGTTCTGTTGCGGAGCCATGGAGGGAGGACGTTTTTCATAAGTGCACTTGACTTATTATTTTATTTTAATTTTGTTTTGATTTTGGGGTTCTGGGCTGGGGGTTTTAAGTAGAGTGTTTCTACTTAAACCCCCCAAAGTGTTTTGCTTGTTCTTTTGTATTTTTTCTGGAGTTAAGATTATTTAGATTTTTCTCATTGTTATTTATTGTTTTGATTTTTCTGTATTTACTTTTGTTTGTTTTTTATTTGTTTTTTGAGTAAGGTATTTTCGTGTCGTTATGGTGTAGATAGGTGTTTTTAGTGAGTTTTCATGGTTTTTCGTTAGCCTTTGTTATTTCGGATGTGTTTTGTTGAGTTTGTTGTTTATTGTTTTGTTGTTTACTGAGTTTATTTGAATTATTTGTTTATTTATTTGTGTTTTTTTTATTTTTTATGGTTGGCCGTATTCTAAACTGTTTTTGTTTTGTTGTGGTTCTGTTTTGTGGGGTGAAGAACGGACTGTCTGTCTTTTCCTCTTTTCCCCATTGCTATTTTGAAATTAGGTTTTGATGCAGCGATGGGGAAAATGAAGAGCCGGCAGACAGCTCACTCTTTGTCTGGTAAGGTTCGTTAGGTCGGTTGGGGGACAAGGAGGCAGAGAAGAGCTATCTGCTTCACGATGGTTCTCTCCTCTCATCCTCCTTTTACCCTGGCTTACCTAACGGAAGATCAGCAGGCAATGATCCTTAAGGGGTGGTGCTCTTCCTTGCGGATTGCTGGCTACTGCTTTTCTATTATCTTCACTGCTGTTTTGTACTAGTTTTTGAAACAGTGATGTGGGTAGTACAAATGCAGCAACCAGTCATTTGCCAGGGAGTGTGCTTCCCCTGATGAAGTGCTGCCTGCTGGTGGTTTCCCCCCCCCCCACCTCAACTTACCTTGAGGGCAACAGTGGTCTCGCCATCTCTTCAGTGGGGTAGCGGGGAGAAGAGGAAGTCCCTCTTCTCCCCGTTGCTCTGGGAAAGAAGGCCGACGGTTGTCTCTCCGTGGTTTTTGCATGTTTGGGTTAGCAAGGCCATGAAGCGCTGCATCCACTTGTGGCGGCCTTGTGCTCCCATTGCGTGAGGCGTTATTTTATTTTATTTTTCACGTGTCAGCTTTTTCAACATTCTACACGCTCATGCCCTTCAGCCTGATTGGCTGAAGTGATCACGGCGTGGAGAACGCTGGGATTTGAAGTTTTCTTTCTTTTGTTCGCGTTCGTGCAGCGGCTTTTTTTCCACGGCTCATTTTGTATTGGGTGCGCCAGCTTTCCCAACATTCTCCTTGCTCTCGCCTGTCAGCCTGATTAGCTGAGGGGTAGCGTGGCACAGAGGATGCTGGGACTTGAAGTTGATTTGTTTTGTTTGCATTCGTGGGGCAGTTGCCCCATTGGCGACTGCCAGACCCTTGCAGCAATGGTCGGACGGGGTAAAGGCAAGTGCGGGCAGCTAGGTACGGGATAGTATGGACAGGTGCGGGCGCATTTGCTGGATTCCAACGGTTAGTGTCCCTCCTTATAGGTAAAGATATGTTACTTCCACCTTAAGACTTCTCCCTTGATTTAACATCTTTTGTTCAGACATTTCTCAACCATAATTCTTCTTTTATCCATATTTTTCTCTCCACCAAATACCCTTTTTCCCAGCTACAGACACAAACAGATTGCAAATTCCATGCATCACTCCTCCACTCTCCTAATTTAAAAGGAGTGACAACACAACTGGCTAGTGCTAAGGCCCACACAGTATCAGCAACATTTCCCTTCCTGGCTCTAAAAAAGTTCCACAAGCTGTAGTGAGCGTGACAAGATGTCATGGACTATGCAGGGAACTTCAATGGACCTGCAACAGGGCATTGCGTCTGGTGGCTTTAGCCATCTATTTGGGGGAAACTATTTAAAAATATGGTTTACTGTTGCCAATGGAAGCCCAATGTTGCCAAAGTGCCTTCAAGTGTCATAAAGGTTATTGTGCAAACTAAGAAAGGAGACAGAAAAGCCAAATCTACACCCATTCAGGATGCAGCTGGGAATCTCATCCCCATAAGTCAACAGTCACTACACCCTCTAGAGGCCAATGCCATTCAAATAACATTTAAATACTTCAGCCTCTATTAAATGGTACCAAACCTCTGGACTAAGACACCCTTCCAAGAAGAGTATTGCTGTTTCCCTACACTGAGTACACAATTAGCATGGCTTCTGCTCAAACTCCATATGGCAGTGCCTTTCCTGTTCACTCACTCCTACCAGCAGCTAAGATAAAAACCAAAAGAAAATGTAGGTCAAAGTTCAAACTGCCAAGAGTATAGGGAAAATTCAGGAACAGGCAGCAATTTCCCCAAAATTCAGTTACATTCAACAGTGGAAATCCTTTCTCCTAAATTGGAAATCCCAAATTCCTTACCTGAATAAATTTTTACACATAAAGCGTGCATCCTTTCTTATTTGCAGAATACAAGAGCCATAATTCAAATAATTAATGTACAACTGTAGATTTTTTTAAAAAATACATGCATAACACACACAGCGCTTGGTTCTCAACTGGAACTAAATCTCATCTACCGTACTGAATTATCAAGTAATATAACACCAAACTTAGGCCTCAAAATAGAATCCAATTGAGAATTTACGCTTCCATAGGAGAAACTGCATAATACCTGGTGGCAAATTGCCATTTACAAATGAGATGCAAGTTGCATCTTGTTAGTGAATAGCAATCAGCTGGCCAAAATATATGTAGTTTCTGTTATGCAAGTTTGATTTGACAATAAGGTTCTGGTTAGTTAATCATAAGTGTTCCCTTGCAAAATAGGTCAGGGTACTGAACTACTACAGATATTTAGCAATAAAAACAAATAATAGATAACAGGAACAAAGGTGTGATTACATGATTCTTTCTTCCTAACGCAAGAACTACACTTCTGCAAGCAGAATTACACAAAAGATTTTACATCCATATTTTGTGAAATAAACAGATATTCCACGCATAACTGTGAGAGTCCATATAGTTAATTCTCAAACAAGGCCCAAATTGGACTCTGGACTACTATGGCTGTACCATGAGTGACATTTATCCCCAGCAAGTGAATCTCATCATCAGGAAATTGAATTTCTGTGGGGGTTTTTTTAAAAAAAAATAATCTTCTGCCTTCATGTTATTAAAGCCCAACAGCTGTCTAAATATTATTTCTCAGGAAGGACAATGACTAAAACGCACAATACATATGTCCATGATGGCAAACTTTAGCACTCCAGATGTTCTTGGACTTCAATTCCCAGACGCCCAAGCCCCCATGAAACCGCACAAATGGGTTTGCTGCGATTCATCCAGCCCGCACCGCCCTCATCATTCCTGGAAGCAGAAGTAAAAGGCGCCCATTCGGGCACGTTTTACTTCCGCTTCCAGGAGCAACGAGGACGGCGCGGGCCGGATGAATCGCAGCAAACCCATTCGTGCGGCTTCATGGGGGCTTGGGCTTCTGGGAACTGAAGTCCAAGAACATCTGGAGTGCCAAGGTTCGCAGTCACGGACATATTTGATTCAAGACCACGTGAACAGGAAAACCATCTTCCGCTGTACATTTGCGGTTTTAAAAGAAACAGCCAGCTCTTCCCACTGTATATGAAATTATTGTGTGTGGGGTGTGTGGGCGGTGTGTGTGTGTGTTGTGCCATTCATGTGCCTTTTGCATTGGGGTTAGCTTTTCCCAAAGGGAACACTTGTAGGCCGAAGAGGGCTCCACAAAATTGCAGGGCAGCCTCCTGGCTCTTGCCGCCTTAATTTTTTCAGCCCACTCCCTCCTTCCCAGCCTTTTGACAATGGCGCCTTAGCAATTCAGAAAGGGGAAGGATGTCGGTTCCCTAGTAGTAGGGGCTCGCAGGGGGAAGGCCGCACACAGCCTCCTGCCTTTTGCAAGGGCAGTGAAGGAGCGGGGAGGAGGGGTAGGATTGTGGGACAAAGGAAAAACTGCGGAGATCTAATCCAAGCCTACACACAGCCCGACGCTTTCCAACATGCCAGCGACCCTCGAGGGTTCGAGCCCCGGGGCGCATTGTGCGCGCCTTTTTGGTAATGCTATCTTTATTTTGTTCCCTTTTTGGCACGGGCCGAACCCGGCGCCTGCCGTTCCTTTGGCTCAAGGGTCTGTTGCGCCTTATGGGCGTCAAAAGAGAGAGAGGATCTCGCCAGCCAGAAGTAACTGGTGCGTCGCGATACGTTATTCAGCAAGCCATTTATCCTCCACCTTTTTTTCTTTTTTTTTTTGCAATAAGCTCCGCTGTGCAAGGCAAGGGAGAGAAGGAGAAGCAGGAGAGGGTGGGTGCGTTTCGGGTTATCCGCTGTCTTCTGCATGCACCCCACCTCCTCCCCCCCAATAATAATAATAATAATAATAATAATAATAATAATAATAATAATAATAATAATAATAATAATAATAATAATAATAATAATAATAATAAAAACCCGCTGCTTTTATGAGGCCGGCGCTGGGAGCGGTTTCAAGACAATTGGCAAAGAAGATTTAAAAAGCACTTACTTTGTCGATGGTGCCCGGGAGCAGGCGATCCAGCAGCCTGCATAGCACCACCCCGTCTTTCAGAGAGACTTGCAAAAATCCCTCTGGGTCCGAGATGCTCTTTTTGGGCGACTCCAGCACCCCGAGGGTGATCAGCCATGTAACGGTTTGCTCGGCTGAATTCATGGCTGCTGCCAAGAAGAGGCTTTTTTTTTCCTTTTCTTTTTTTAAATCCCAGAGAAGAGTCGTCGGGAGCTAGAGAGAGAACTCGCACGCACCGGAGGAGGCTTGGCTGGATTACGCGCGCACACACACACACACACATATATATATTAATGTTTTGGTGGTTCTCGGGGGGGAGGGGGGGCTTTTTGGGGGAGGAAAAATCCCTTCCTGCTGGAACTTTTCCTCCCGACCACCCCACCCCTTATTCTCTCCCTTCCCCCACCTATTTGATTTTGGCGTGTGGTTTCACATTCAGGCAGCCGAATCTGGAGCCGTCGCCGCCGCCGTTCCCCCCTCCTCCTCCTCTTCCTTCTTCCCCATGTAGTTGCGGGTGAGGATGACGAAGAAGCCTCGCTTTACGAAATCCACTAGGTCCAGTTTCTCCCTTCCATGCGTTTTGGCAAACTGTCAAAAACGCCTTTTTATTATATACACATGAACCTGCAGTGCCTCCTCTTCCTTTTCCTCCTCCTCTCCCCCCCCCCTCTGCCTGCTTCCTCTCCATGACATCATTGGAGCAGCAGGCGGAGGAGGGAGGGGGAGAGCCATGGACGCCCCCTCCCCTCCCCTCCCCTCCCGCTCCCCTCCCCACCTCACCCCGCCACCGCGATCGGAGAGCAAATCTTGCACAATGACACACACACCTCTTTTGCCATGGCATTTCCCCCAGGGAATGTGATTCCCCCAATAAATGCCGCTTCCCTTTAGAAATCCCACAGGCAAACACTCTCTAAGCCTTCGTGGTTGCGCGCCGCCGGGGTGTGGATGCATTCAGACGTCGCCCGTTTACACGGGAATGCTCGTCGACACGCCTGCGTCTTCTCAGGCGTGTCTGACACAGAGCAGCGGTAAATGTTATAGGTGTGTGCGGGCGCACACCTGTGCAAGGAGACAAATTTGCACTACTGAGACACTGAGGTGGGCGGTGACAGGGACACCATTTTTAAGCTCGCAGAAGAAGAATACTATACGTCTGTACTAATCGTTAGGAGAGGCTGCCTTGCCTCTTGCGCACGTGGGAACGTGGCTGGCCTTCAACGATATTCCTCTCGGAGGAAGAAGAGGACAGATCAGACCTGTTTTTAAAAGCCAGCCAAGTATCCGAATTAAAAGAGTCGTAATAAGCCGCGGCTTCCAAACGATTACAGAAGCGACACCTTAGATTTGGCTTTATTTTAAAAAAAAGCTGGGTTACTTGACAGCCGAGGGAAAGAAGACCCGAGTCAGCAGCTGCAGGGGAGAGGATAATGTTTCAGACAGGGTCCCTTGATTGACATACGCAGGGATTGTGTGTGTGTATATATATATAAATGCTGCCTAAAGTACGTAACGGAGGTGGGCGGGGGCTTAAAGGGGAGCTGTGAGTTGCACCAGCAGGTAGACAGGAGACACTTCCGACACCTGAGAGGGAGGCAAGGCTCGCTCGCCCGCCTCAAAAACAGTTTAGGAGAGACGGATTAGTACAGTAAATCAAATTAGAAGCGTGCCGCGCCGGATTGAGACAACTGCGCTCTGACAGGGCTTTGAACCAGCGCCGTGGCTGCCTTGTGCGCCCTCTAGTGGAAGGCTGGTTTCTTGGTTCCACAGGGTGAGCTCATGGACTCAAAATAGCCCCGCCATGGGAACCTCACAGGTTTTGTGGCTGCGAGGACTGAAGGAGCCTGGAGGTTTTCCCACATCCACACTCCTCCTCCTTCCTCAGGAGGCGCAATACAGTATACAAGTGAACCTTACAGCCAAATAGACTGCTTGTCTGTATAACTGGTACAGAAATTGGTGTAGTTAAATATAGGGCATGCTTTCTGCTCCTCAAAGTGGCAGAAGTAAAAAATCTATTGTTTATCTTCAGTAAATCACATTAGACCAGGAGTGCCCAAACTACGGCCCATGGGCCGCACCCAGCCCCAGACGCCAATTCATCTGGCCTGCACCACCCTCGTCGCTCCTGGAAGTGGAAGCATAACGTACGTGTTGTGTTCAAGCCCTAATTAACGTATATTGCCTAAGAGCAATTGCGATCAAGCTGTTGCTGCATTGCACCCTTTTGGTGCATGGCACCCTTTTATATATTTTTATCATTCTAGTTGGTTCCACACAGGTTTTTCCCACCTTTATTTGGTCCAGGCAAATGTATCCCTTTCACTGCCTTCCTGTAGTGATATAAGTGACTAGCATTTTTGTGCCCGGCAAGCCGGGCAGTTTTTATTTGTGTTTTTTCATTTGGGGGGTGATTTTGGGGGGTACACAACGCAAACACACACACACACAACCCCGCACACACACAACCCCACACACACACAACCCCACACACATGCACAATCACACACACATGCACAATCACACACAACACAATCACACACACAACCCCACTCACAGACAATGTACACACACACATACAAAACCATGCACACACACAATACACACACGGCACACAACACAACCTAACACACTCAATACACACACACACATACACAATACAACTACACCCACATCACAAACACACACAACACACACTCAATACACACACACACAACACAATCACACCCACAACACAATCACACACATGCCGTAGCTCCGTGGGGAGAGAGGGCCTCCACCTCCTCCCACCCAAAGCCTTGACCACACACACACACACACACACACACACACACACACACACACACACACACACACACACACACACACACACACACACACACTTGGCGAAGCTGTGAAGGGGGAGGGGATTTCCCTCTCTCCCCCGCACAGCCTCGGCGAGGAGCCGAGGACTCCCAGGAGCAGAAGGGAAGGCGTTGCTGGGAGGCCAGGCAACGGAAGGGCCAGCCAACATCAGGTAAGTGGGGTCAGGTAAGTGGGGTTAGGAAGGGCCAGCCAGCATCAGGGACTGCGGGGGCAAGGGGGGTTGGTGGGCTGCGTGGTTCCTGGGCGCTTCCCCCCTCAGTCCCTCTCCCCCATCCAACTTACCTTTTGTGTACGGGGGGGGGGGGCTTTTCCTTCCCACAGCCTGGCCTCCTCTGCACTTGCATCCCTCAGCCTGATTGGCTGAGGGGTTGCGCAGCGCAGAGGACTCTGGGACTCGTAGTTGTTGGGTTTTTTGGGTCGCATTGGTGGGGCAGCTGCCCCACTGGCGACCTCCGGACCCTTGTGGCGATGGTGAGGCGGGGGTAAGGTAAGTGCAGGCAGTTTGGTTAGGGATGGTTGGGCCGGGTGCGGGAGCCTTTGTTACATTCCAATGATTAACATTCTTCCTTATAGGTAAAGATACCTCACCCCTGTTTTTCCAGTGTGTGTTTTGTGTATGGTCGTGGTCGGAAGTTCAACTCTAATAAACTACCTCTAGTTTTGCCCGAAGTGCTGTTGTGTGCCCTTCTTCATCAAAACACAACATTGGCGACGAGGATTGGATTATCCGGCAACGCACCGGCACTCGGGTGGTTCGATGTGTCTCAGCCACAGACATGGTCAAGCTACAAAGCCAGGTTCGCAGACTAGGCAACAGCCAACAAGATTGACCCAGAGGAACAAAAGGCTTTCTTCTTCATGAGTTGCGGCACTCCGACAGTCGAACTCGTGTTCAGTCTATTAGCAGGAAGAGAAGAGACATTCCTCTTGAAGGTATTCTCGAGTTGCTCGGCGAGTCTTTCCAGCCAAAGATCTCCGCATTCTCGGCCAGGGTAAGATTCTTCAGGAGGAACCGGATGCCAGGCGAGTCCGTCACTGCCTACGTGGCTGCACTCTGTCAGATGGCTGCTGCCTGCCAGTGGCCTGATGTGGATGATGCCCTGAGAGAGAGAGGGTGGGGATGGGCTGGCTGTCTTTTGATGGGGCATTCGATGTGGCGATGGTGTCCGAAACCACGAGGCCAGTAGCAGAGGTGCCCAGTGAAGAACATTTTTCCTCGGAAGCCGCCGAGGGTGAGCAGGAGTCGGAAAATGGCGTGCTGGAATCTGTAGAGTCATTGTCCGTGGAGTCCTCAGATGTTGAGGAACCAGGGGACGATGTGAAGGAAGGCTGCCGTGAGGCCCCCATGCCCCCTGACAATTCTGAAGTGCTTTGTGATGTCCGGAAGAGTGAGAATGTGAGTACAGATATCCTAATTGAAGACAGGCCCATGGGGTGGCTCCACCGAGAGCTCGGCAGGAGAGGGTAGCCAGTCTCTCATTCCGCTCGAAGGTACAGAACCGCCAGTCCGGCCAACAACCATGGCCAGGTTCTTTGTTTTTGTCCACAGCCGGGTCTTCAAGAAGCACTGGTCCAGTTCTTGAACCACTGTTCTTCACTCATACTGCTTTGACCGTGACCGGGGTCACCGAAGCTGACGACCAAGTCCTTTGAGGGTCCTCCAGTCCAATCCAAGAAGCTCAGGCAGCAGTGCAAGGTCAAGATAGCTCAGTTGTTTCCAAAGTTCCCACCAACCTCAGTTCCATCGAGCCACAAGTTCATCCATCGCCTCAGGAAGACCCAGGTAGACTGCACGAAAGTTTGCAAGTTCCAGAGGAGTGCGACAGTGTTGGGACTCACCGGTTAGGAGAACAGCATGTCTCCAAAGTCCTCACCAGTCAAGATCCCAAGACTCACCCCAGCACTTGTGCGGTACAGTCTGTCGAGAGCGTCCAAATCCTGGGTTATCATTGTCACACAGAGGTCAGTTCAGGATCGTCGGCCTCAACCCTCATCCAGTGTGAGTCTTTGCAATGTCTGCCAACCATCTGCTCCGAATTACAGGCCCTGCCGGTCCAGTTGGAGTGTGGACCAGGTAGCCCTTTTCCTGTGCTCAGCGTGGTCATTCCTGAGATGCCATCCGATGGCCTCGCCGCGAAGTTCCCTCTCATCAGAATCAGGGAGGGTAAGAGCAATCTTCTAGAAGTTCAGTGGTTCAAATCCCTAGAAGTCGCCTTATCGGGTGCTGACCCAAACCAGTGGGCCCCTAGTCAGGTTGGGTTGGATCTTGTCAAGGGGTTTTTTGGGATTCCAGGTGCAGATCCCTCAGTCAAAGCTGCAGTCCAAACGGACAGTCTGTTGGTTCCAGAGCGAAAGAACTATTTTGAGACTGAACTCTACAAAAAACTGTCCGCTGGCCAGGAGAGGATATGATACCTCCAAACTGAAGAAGCTGCCAAAATTCGGCTTTGTTCAAGTTACTTGTGTAGTTTCTAATGTATTTGCTCACTGTGTCCATCTGTTCAAGGTTGCCCATTGGGTTAGAAGTGGGTGGCCACCACCCCAATAATTTTGGTATGTAACAGGTTATTACAGGGACCGTAATAAACTGTTTGTCGAGGGGGAGAAAATTGCCTGGGAGGCCCTTAGGAGAATTCAGTCCGTCATTCAGCTCTGGTTTATCATGGAACAGGATTCCCCGGTGGGCAAGGGGAAGGTAGGAAATGTTGCCCTGGGTCCATCTACAGAACAAGCCCATGTGTTGTTGTCAACACGGGTCGAATGCACCACTCTCCCCACTCCGGGAGTGCTCAACCATAGCTGCTCTGGAAGTGCTCCTAAGTTGGGGAGACAGTCCTCTCTCGGTGCCCCGGGGAAGGGTGGTCATTCCCCGCAGTTTCCCCAAGGGGTTGGAAGGTATGTTGTGAATGGGCGAGCCCTAGACTTTGAAAAATCCTGATTTGTGGGACGAATTGGCCATTGTCCCACTCAAAATGTCCCTGAACTTTTCCGCAGGTTTCAATTCTGATCCATTGCTTGTTATTGTGTGGTTGATATTGGGTGGACACCCCCTCCTTACAATTCAGAGGCTTGTGTGCATTACTGGGACCGCGATAAACTCTTAGTACTGGGAGGGTGCTTATATAGGCTTTGCAAGACAGTGGTTCCCTGAGGGTTGCAGGCCAAATTACTTGAGCACTTGTTAAGCGGGTCCCAGGATCTTCTTCGCTCTCAAGACATTAGCTGTAGCTATTTCTACGTTAGGTTGGGTCACCTGTATGCAACCCATGTTCCAGAGGGAATGAAGGAATTTATGGCACGTCCCTCCGTGAAAGGACATGATCTGTCCTCGCAGTCAGAAAAGCGTACTGACAAGATCGGATTATTTCGAAAACAATAGCAGTACACGTTTTCGATGTGAGCAAGAGAGAAGGGTTGCTTTTGAAAACAGTGGGGGTTCCTCTGCAAATAGCATTTCCATATGCTCTGCACATATGATTAGGGCAATCAAAGTAATAGGGCATCGACAGAAGCTCCATACTGCCTCGATTCTTTGGGTGCTACACACGGGGAACAGGTAACTCCGCAATTCTGCTGTAGAGGATGCCCTCGTTTATGGGTTCATTTTCAGAATGATACTGTGATCCATGAGAACCGTCTCTGGCACCAACAGGATCTCATGCTTTTGCAAGTCAACCAGGTAGTGGGTATTCCCCAAATAAAAAACCTAGCTAGCTCAGGTCCTCCAGTGGTCCACCGGCCCTTTTTCCCTTAGACCCTGGTTGTCCCAACACCACATAATCCTAAAACCTACCTATTATAGGCTCCCTAACCAATCCCTCTGTTTTATTGTTTGCATTGTGCTTATTATGATTTTTACTAGTGGGAGGAAAGTTGTGTTTAAGCCCTAATTAATGTATATTGCCTAAGAGCAATTGTGATCAAGCTGTTGCTGCATCGCACCCTTTTGGTGCAAGGCGCCCTTGTATGTATTGTCATCATTCTAGTTGGTTCTGCACAGGTTTTTCCCACCTTTATTTAGTCCGGGCAAATGTATCCCTTTCACTGCCTTCCTGTAGTTATATAAGTGATACCTCACCCCTGTTTTTCCAGTGTGTGTTTTGTGTATGGTCATGGACGGAAGTTCAACCGACACCTGTAGTTCTAATCTGTACTCAACTCTAATAAACTACCTCTAGTTTTGCCCAAAGTGCTGTCATGTGCCCTTCTTCATCAAAACACAACAGTATGGGAGCATTTTGCTTCCACTTCCGGGAACATCGAGGGCAGCGTGGGCCGGATGAATTGGTGTCGGGGACTGGATCCAGCCTGCGGGCAGTATTTTGGGCACCCTAGTTTAAGCAAAAAAAATATGGCATCTTAAAATCTATCTCATCCTGTTGGAAAACAGATTGCAAGGTGCATTTTACTTCTTCTGGTGGGCGGAACCACATGACCGGCCAGCTGAACGACGTGACTGGCCTGCAGCCCAAAAAGTTTGGTCACCCCTGGATTAAACCACAGAGGATCAGAAGTGTCACAGATAGGCTGTTTCCTTAAACCCACTTGACCATATTCTTCCAGAAAGACTAATAAATGCATTAGACGGGGTGTGTGTGGGGTGTGTGTTTGACCAATTAGAAGAATGTTAGTTATGCATTCTAAAGGCAGAACCATCATAGGTAAAGGTTGCCCCTTGCTCAAAAGCCAGTCATACCTGACTCTAGGGGGCGGTGCTCATCTCTGTTTACAGCCAAAGAGCCAGCATTGACTGTGCCTGCAGACATTTCAGTGGTCATGTGGCAGGCATGACTAGATGCCAGAGCACATGGGATGATGTTACCTTTCCCACCAAAGTGGTACCTATTTATCTACTTGCAATTTCTTGCTTTCGAACTGCTAGATTGACAAGAGTAACATACCAACTTACAGTGATGATAATAGGGCGTTCAAGGTAAATGAGATATTTAAATGGTGTTTTATCAGCCCTTCCACCCCAATGAGTTTCTGTGGCCCAGCAGGGATTTAAGCCCAGGCCTTCTCAGTCCTCGTTTATCATTCTAGCCATTACACCACAATAAGTATCACAAAAGTGTATCTTCATTAAAATTAATAACAAAATTTGAATTAATTCTCCTCATTCTTGAGACACAGGTAACAATCCTGCTGCTTAGCCTAGTAAGATATAATTAAAGCAGGTTCACTGAATCAGTGAGGATTTTGTGAGCCAATTCCTCTGCAACGTCCACCAATTCAGTGGCCCTACTCTAATTATGACCTATTAGGCTAAGCTGCAGGATTTCAGCTGAAGTGAAATGGGAAGGAAGTTCTGTAAAAGCCTTGATTTTGTATATCTAAAAAATTCAGGATTTTTTCCTCCATGCATAGCTTCTGTGGCAATGAAATATACTGTAACATAGCCATCATCTTTGCAGACACATTGATCTTTATATAATTACTAGCAGGGATACCCGGCATTGCCCGGGTGGGGGACCCAACCTGGGCCGAGGAGAGACCCGGGCCTGCCTCCCCTGCCCCCACCCCACCTGCCCTACCTTGTTCTCCAGTCACGCCGCCCTCGGAGCTCGGCGCTCGGAAGCCCCAGCCGTGTCCCCGTCCTCCATGCCCCGTCACATCGTGTATTTGTGGGCTCGGCAGCTGACCCACCAAGTTACGTGTTAACCCGCACCTCCACGCTCCTGGCATGGTGCGACAGGCACCGGTCTTCCGGGTTGGGGCCTCGCCGCCACAACTCGTGGCTCCCCACAGCTCCCCATCACTGGTCCGCTGCTGTGGAGGCAGGCCGGGATGCCAGACACATGTCTCTGTGGCTGCCATGCTGCTGCATGGCTGCCTCGCTGCCGTCCCCCCAGCCCAGGCCAGCTATGTCGGGTGGTTGTGGTTTTCTCTTCCTCTCCTCCCTTGGTGGGGGGTGGGGGTGGGAGAGGCAGCAGGAGCCTCTTCCTCCCCCCCCCCAGCCCAGGCCAGCCACATCGGGTAGTCGCGGTTTTCTCTTCCTCTCCTCCCTGGGTCGGGGGGGAGGGAAGAGAGGCGGCAGGAGCCTCTTCCTCCCCCCCCCTCGGTTGGGAGCAAGGCAAGCATGGCTGTAGTAGCATGGCCCAGACTCAAACCCACCACCGTTGCTTCTGGTTCCTTTGTCTGCCTGCCCGATGCCAAAGCTCCTCTGCTGCTCACCTCCTCTGCTGCTCTGGCCACAGCTCTGCCCGATGATGCCCCATCTCTGATGAAGGGCTGCCGAGGGCCTCTGGTGCAAGGCTGCCAACAAGACTGCCGAGGATCTCAGCCATGAGGCCTCCTCCTCCGCCTCTCCGCCACCACCACGCTTCAGTAGGCCTGGCCCTCAGCTCTGAGCTCAGCTGCCCGACCTGGCTGCTTCCGCCTGACGATGCGTCCACCGCTTGGGCATTGCTGCCTCAGCTCCCCCCCCCATGGTCCCATGGTGAGGAGGAAGACTGAGTCCCGCCGCCTGACGCGCCATTTGCCCCTTCTTGGTAAGTCTTTTTGTTTTGTTTATTTTGCACTCTGTGTGTGTGAGGGGGGAGGGTCTGGTGCATGCTAAGGGTTATTTTTTTGTTTCATTTACTCTGATATGCTTGAAACACATGCTATTATTTAAAAAGTTTTATTCTGTGCAAGCATATCAGAGAGCAAAATAAACAAAAAGACAACGTACTAACTGCTGTATTTTAATGTGAGCTTTTCTGTATCAATTCCACTGGCTCTTTGGCTGTAAACAGGGGTGAGTACTGAACTCTAGAGTCAGATACGACTGGCTTTCGAGCAAGGGCAACCTTTACCTGATAACAGAAGATCCCTGTTTGGTATTCAGATTTGCTGTGGTTAGTAAAGGTAAAGGTCTCCCTTGCTCAAAAACCAGTCGTATCTGACTCTAGGGTGCAGTGCTCATCTCCATTTACAGCCAAAGAGCCAGTGTCTGTGTTTGCAGAGGTTTTCATGGACATATGGCAGGCATGACTAGATCACATGGCCATCCCAGCAAGTCACATGCCCAGATTATGCACTGCCCACATATTTGGCTCTGCCCACAGTTAGCCCCGCCCACAGAGTTATCCCCACCCATGGTGTGGTAGTAGCCCACCACTGCTTCCCACGCCCCACCCCGGGAAACCCACTAGCCAAGGGGTGGAGCCTTGTGATGTCACAGAGCCCCATACCTGGTCAGCTGGGGATTGATTGAGTTCTGGTGATGACATCACAATCCCCCCCTGGTTGGCTTCCCCCCTTGCTTTTTCTCCTGTCGGTAGGGGGATCCCCTTTGTGGATTGATTTAGGGGGCGTACCCCTTCCCATTGGGATTGTGACCCCCGCGGTGACTGTCTCTCCGGCCTAAGGTACGTATGTGCCAAGTTTCAGTGCGATCGGTGCAGGGGTGTGGATTTGTATAAGGAATATACACCATGACACCTCTGTTTTTTATATATAGATCTGTAGTTAATTTTATATATTGCTGATTGGGTAGCTCAGTGAGTTGGTTGCCTACCTGCAGAGCCAGAAGTCAGAAATTCAATTCTCCACTGTACATCTTGGGAGAAGAGCCAACCTGCATACTTTGGGAAAACAGTACAGTCCCAAAACAGAAGAAGGGAATGATAAATCAGTCTTACATATTCACTACTTAGCAAACCCTGGAAAGCGTTAGCATAAGTCAGAATTGATTCAATGACATGCAGTTATTATTAATTTGATACATTAGACTGTACATTTTTTTTTCAAAAACCAAAGGCAGCGCAGTATTAATATCTCTGTCTCTCTGTTTGCTTCCTGTCGTTCTGCCAGCAGGGCTTTTAACAGTTCACAATGTTTATCAAGAAAAGCATAAAAGAGAACAGTTTATGTTACGACAAAATAAAGTAGGGAAAAGGAGACATGGATTGATATCATAACTTAAATCAGGAAGAATTTGGGGTGCCAGAACTTTTCACTTTAATTTGCACCAATGGTTCCTAAAGGAGCAGCCTGGGAAAGAGGTGTGGGCAGCCTTCCAGGAATGTCTTGATACTCACCACCTCTTTTCTGTTGCCAAATAATATTGCACTCATTTCATAAAGATCGCTTTTTCTCCATTATTTTTTTCATTCCCCCCCCCCCCGCAAAGATCTTCATACTGATCCCCAACAAACTCTTGCTGAGGGGTTTAGTGAGGAGGGAAGAAAGATCTCTGAAGACACACACATAACCAGAAGATCATGCATTAATATCTGCCTTAGAAACTGAGGACATAGCATTACATTTAACAGTACATTTGTACACCTAGAGGCTACCAGGGTTACAACTGTCCATGTTTAGGCTGAATTCTTTTTTTACCTAGAGAAAGGGTCTGGGAACCCTGATGCACCTTGAGTTGTGCAATTTCC
Organism: Bradypodion pumilum; assembly: GCA_035047305.1. Taxonomy (NCBI): domain Eukaryota; kingdom Metazoa; phylum Chordata; class Lepidosauria; order Squamata; family Chamaeleonidae; genus Bradypodion; species Bradypodion pumilum. The sequence goes on from JAWDJD010000003.1 coordinate 178,265,536, forward strand.
ATCAGTGTTTTAGATGTTTTCTTACTTGAAGTAAAACTTGTTCTTTGTGCACACTAGTTTTTGTATGCCAGAGTTTAATTTATTATATGTAATTTTAAAGAACCTTCTAAGAAACAAACAAGACAATCCCTGTAAGTGGGTTGATAATCAAACAGACATGATACAAGATGAATGGGCTATGGGAAAAGAAGAACATAAGCAATCTTAGCTATCTCAGTCTTTTAATGTTATGCTATGTGCCACCACCTCTGGCTTTCGGTGACCCCCTAAATGAGCGATACCCAAAATATCCTGTTCTCAACAGTCCTACTCGGCTTTTGAAAATTCAAGATTGTTTTCTAGAGATTGGTCCATCTCGTATTTGGTCTTTCTCTTTCCCTGCTGTCTTCAATCTTTCCCAGCAGATCCTGTCTTTTTATGATATGCACAAAGTAGAACAGCCCCGGTTTCACCATTTTTGCCTCCAGAGATAGTTCAGGGTTGATTTACTCTAGGACCCTATTGTCTTTCTGCGAGTCCAGAGTATCCACAAAGCTCTTCTTCTGCACCATATCTCAACTGAATCAATTTTTTCCTGTCAGCTTTCTTTTTCTGCCCAGCTTTCATGCCAATTACCAGTGATTGTGAGTATAAGATGTTGGTCTTGGTCTCCAGTAACACATCCTTACATTTCGCGATATTTCCCAATTCATTCATTGCTGCCCTTATGAGTCTGTTTTGTTCTCATTTCTTGCTGCAATTTCCATTCGGATTGAATGATTGAACTACGATATACTGTACTGTACAATGACAAATTATTTAAGTTTCTTCATTGTCAATCTTAAAGTTATATACAGTGGACCCTCGCTTAACAAATGTAATGTGTTCTCTGGGACCTTTTGTACTACGAAAAATTTGTACAGCGAATTTCCCATAGGAATGCATTGAAAACCAAAATTTGTTAACTGAAACATGGTTTCTCATAGGAATGCATTAAAAACTAATTAATCTGTTCCGGGAAAAATTGTTAACTGGGCCACTATTTTCTATGGATTTCCTTTTGTTATGCGGATTTTGTGTTAAGCGAGCCGTTTGTTAAGCAAGGATCCACTGTAGTTCTTCTGCAGTCATAATTTGTTCCTTTTTAATGTTCTACTGCAGTCCTGCTTTGGGAATTTTTCCTTTCATTTTGACTAAAAGATGTCTAGTGCTGCTTTCTATTAGTAAGATGGTATTATCTGCATATCTTAAATTTTTGATCTTTCTTCCATCAATTTTTATTTTTCCATCTGAATTTACTCCAGTAAACAGTCCAATAATAATCCCTACTACCACTATCATTCATTTAATTCATATAATTTCCAGAGTGCTGCTTTGCCACTTCAATGTGTGGCTGGAAGTAAACAAGTTATTTCCAGAGGAGGATGGCTTTATAATGGTACTTCTTGGCTGCAGGATGTTCATGTGTAGATAATTATTTTATCATATATGATTTAAGTAGTGTATATTCTGTTCTGAACAAAGGAGACTTACGTGTTACAAATTGTCAATTCGAGGGCTTTTTATAATCCTACCAACAGGGAAAGCTAGGTGGATAGTTCAGTGATTTAAGTATCTGGCTGTGGAGTTCAGTTCCTTGCTGTCCCGGATTCAAGTCCAGAAAAATTGTCCTGGCCAGTTCAATAAAAATCATGCTAAAGTCCCAGATTTTTAAAACTTACTGATTGTGTATTATAACACACCATTAAAATAAAATCAAACTCTCACCATCGAACAAGCGATTTGATGCCACATTGGAGTTGGAGTATACCTGGAGACAAATTTTATCATCCTCGCCTCATACCACTGCCCGTTAAGTGTGGCCAGTGTGTTTCCTGGAACTGAGGATATTAAGAGTTGACTGCTATGTGACTTCTCAGAAGTACAACAGATCATCTTACAGAAAGAATTAACCGTTATACATACATTCATTTACACATTAATGTATTGATATATTTAATGTGAAAGTGTTTTATAGCTTTCATTATATTATGTTTGTTTTAAAAAAGGCTATTTTGTAGATAACCCGCCCATTTTTGTCAAGTATATTTCTGTCCTGGTTTTGTGGGAGAGAATTATAGCAACTCTAATCCCAGAAGAGCCAGCCTGTGTATTCATGTACAATGTGTACAGTCCCAGATTGCCCTAAAAAAAGAAAATTGTAAGACACTCTTAATATTTTCTACCTTAAGAACCCTGGAAAGAGGTGTCATATATCAGAATTGACTTGATGAAACACAGTACAAGTATTATCAATAGGAAAGACTATGCAATAGAAATGATAGTTATAAATCATAACATCTTGGTGGAATTTAACAACTAGAATCTGTTGACTACAAGTCCCACCATTCCCATCTTTGGCCATGATGGTTGGGACTGACAGATATTGGAATCCAACATCTAGAAGACCTCAAATTCCGTTCCTCTGGTGCAATCAAAAGTGATGTAAACTGATGCTACAGTAAGAGACAGAACCGCTCCTATAGTACAAAGAACTAACAAATTACAACTACTCCTTGGGATGGGATAGTTGAATTATTATGTCCATCTATATGATTCTTCCAAGAAATGTTCAAAGAAGGCATAAAGAAACTGTGTTGATCGGTTCACAAAGCCGGGCACTCTGCTAATCTGCAGAAAAATCAGCCTGACTTCAGCCCAACTGAACTTCCTACAAGCAGTCAACACATTTATTTTGCCAAATTTTTGACTTTAAAAATTGCTTTCAGACTGTTTTAAACTGTCTATTCTGTTCTGGTTTAAAATTTAATATACATCACTTTGGAGGCCCTACTGATCCAAAAAGCCATTTATAAATAATTACAATAAAACAATACTAGAACAAAGAGAATACAAAAGAACTGCACTAGGACCCTCCCCCCTCTCACATATGTTTGTCATCAAACTTAATCAGCACAATTTCCTCTTCACCTTTCACCCTGTCTGTTCTGGAAAATAATCATTGCTTTTCCATGTGGGGTATTAGCTGCATTTTTACACAGTTACACAGATTTAAGATGTTTTTATCAGCCTCAGATATTATAATAAAATCTTTGTTATCTATGTATCAGAAGACAAAATGAAAATGTTTAGTATTGGGAATGGTCAAAGAATAGTTTTTGGAGAGTTGACAGAGAACTAATGGAGCAAGTGAGGATTTTATTGGCGCACTGGTTTTGCTGAGAATTTTGATGGGCAGGGCCAAACAAACTGTCAGATTTAAAGCTAATCAAACTTTTGATTGGATTATTAGACTCTGGCAATATTGTGGATGTAAACAGTGGTGGGCTCCAAAAAAATTTACTACCACACGTAGTGGTATGGTGTGGTATGGTGGGCGTGGCCAGGGGGAAAGCCCTGTGTTGCACCCGAATTAGGACTACTTTATTTCAAAAATTGGATGGGCAGGGCCAGCCGGAATTTCTGCTACCGGTTCTGGCAAACTGGTGCGAACCTGCTGATGCCCACCACTGGGTGTAAACAAGATTTTAGAGACACAGTGAGCATAATTTTTTTCCCTAAATATATTTCAGATTTTATAAGGTGCCGAACAGTGGCTCATCATATCGCACTCAAATTAGAAGTCTCCGGGGTATGTTTCTTACATCTATTTTGAGAATTCCCACATGTCCTTTTTGGTCCTACTTATTAATGACACTGGAATTCCACATAGTCATGATGAGTGTTCAGATATATCCAACTGGACAACAAGCTGGTCTGTGGAATATAACAAAGTGCCTGCATTGTGCTTACACAATCTGTAACTGTTTCAAACTGGAAACGTATGGTCAATCTAATATAATGGATTTCCATATGATCCTAATTGTGATTTGATTTCTTAGATTTTCTAACGGCGACTCCTGGTGCAATTAAATATATAAATTGTTTAGATGTTTGTTTATAAATTAATGTTTGGTTTTATACAGTTCATATATTTTTCTTTTTGTTATATGTTGACTCAATGTGTACAAGTGACATACGCTAAATAATAATATTTGATTGAATGTTGTAGTATAATATGATTTATATGAATTGTGCAATATGGAAACTGCTCAGTGTCAAATATTTCATGTTCACAACTACTTTGCCATACCTCAGTTCTTTTTTGAACAAGGGAAAACGTGCTTTTATTGTTATATATGTTTAAGTATATGTGGAAAGCTGAAGTTTACAAAATTGATTTATTTTAAGGTGACATAAGTCTCTGTCATTTTTCTACAACATGGCTATCCCCTATACACTAACACTTTCTGCTACTATTTTTTTAAAAAATATGTATGTATTTATTTTTCTATTGTGTTATTTTCACAACATTTCATTTGTTTGTAATGACCAAGTATTTATAGATGTTAAACTGCTGTCATTCCATCTGGTTGCAGCAGAGGGAGAGATGGGACTGCAGGGAACCATTCCATCAACTTTGCTAAGTCACGAAACTCCATCTGTCTTCTCTTTTCACTGCAGTGCATTGTAGGTGGTCAGTATAAGAACTGAACTGTAACTATAAAATCCGGTGCGTAGGATTGTTTTTTAATTTCTGCCCTTGACTATAAGGCAAGGAAGGTAGCACCGACAGATACAGATGAACAATTTACTTCACCAATATCTGGAACTTGATTCAAGCCTTATAGGTTTCCATATTGCCTTCCCAGGTGAGTAAAGGTAAAGGTAAAGGTTTCCCTTGCTTGAAAGCCATTCATATCCGACTCTAGGGTTCAGTGCTCATCACTGTTTCAAAGCCGAAGAGCCAACACTGTCTGCTTCTGCAGACATTTCCATGGTCATGTGGCAAGCATGACTAGACACCGGAGCGCACGGAGCGCTGTTTACCTTCCCACCAAAGTGGTCCCTATTTATCTACTTGCAATTTCTTGCTTTCGAACTGCTAGGTTGGCAGGAGCTGGGACAAAGACGGGAGCTCATTCCATCGTGCAGTACTCGGGAATCAAACTGCTGACCTTCCGCCTCCCAGTGAGTAGAAAGTAGTTTTAAAAGGGTAGTTTTGGTTTGGAGTCTAGAATGCCTTCTCTTCTGTGAGAAGTTTCTTTTGGCTCCTTTTAACTGATGGACCAACATGAGGATGTAGATTCCTAAGATAGAAGATCAGTTCTTGGGGAAACAAATTGCAGACTTCAGAAATTCTGATTCAGAGATGCCCAATCTGAAATGCTCAGACTCAGAATATTCTGGCCCATGTTAATTTCCAGGACTTCTATTTCCCATGCCATTCTGTTGATGTATGTGGATGGTCTCTCCCCCCCACCCCCCGAATTATGCCCATGCTGTGGCTGCTGCTGCTGCTCCTTCTTGAAGTGGAAACCTCCCACATTTCTCCTAATTCCTTCTCCCTATCATGCCATACCTCTTAGATTGTAAACTTCAGGCAAGAACAGTCTTGTTCTTTAATGTCCTCAGATAGAGCAATCACAATAGCAATTACATTTATATACCGCCCCATAGTGCTTAGTGCAATCTCTGGGTGGTTCATGAGGTAATTAGCATTTTTGCCCCCAACATGCTGGATCCTCATTTTACTGACCTCCGAAGGATGGAAGGCTGAGTCAAACCTGATCCACATCAGGATCAAACTTGCAATGTTTTGGCTGCAGTACAGCAGTTTAACCAGGGCTCTTAATGTCTGTGTGTGTGTGTGAGAGAGAGAGAGATTTGGAAAGCCTTTTCCATTTAAGATCAGGATAAAAATGTCTGTACATGTGCAGAATTTACCCATTTGTATGAATCCCAGTGGCCATGAAGAAGAACTGATGAATAAACAACCCACATGCATGTCACTTTACACAACTTTAGGTGAGTTTTGTAACAGGATTTTTACAAAAAGCAGCACTTTGACTACCAAGATACAACCAGAATAGGTTAACTGGAAAAGCATTATGGTTTGATATAAAGTAGTTTATGATCCCAACCACTATACAGAGTTGCACAATCCTATACTTGTAAGCACAGCAATTTTCACTTAATAATGGGCAATAATGAGAGCATTTGGGACATTTGGCATTAAATCTCCATAGTATATTTCATTTTTTTCCATTTCATTTCACTTTATTTTTGTATACCGCTTAACTCAACCAGAGGTGACTCTAAGCGGTTTATAGCAAGGAAAGTGCAAGAAACAATAACAACAATATACAAAATCACAAGCATCAAAAATCACACAATAAGCCAAATACAGCAATGCAACAAATACAGAATACAGCAATAGCAAGTAATCAACCAACAAATACAAGATGCTACAAGCACAATGACACCCCAGCCCCCCCCCTCCCCCAGAAAAGTCCCAGAGTGGGAAAAATAGACCCATTGCCATCATGGCCCCAAGTCCTAGCCAGCAGCAAGAAGATGGTGGCGAGGCATCCTGGGGGGCCAACCAGGACAACCCGTGGCATCTCCCACCTGTCTCCATTCCCGGGAGCCGATGGCATGGGCTCCCGGGTGAGACAGGGAGTCTCTTGTGGCGGCGTCTTCCATTTTCTGCTCTCTGGGTAAGTCAGCCCGGAGAGCGAAGTCAGCTGCGGGGCGGCGGCAGCGGCGGTGGCGGTGTGTGTGTTCTTACTAAATTAGCCAGTAGGCCCCACACCTGCCCTGCCAGCCAGGTTTTTAGCCCTTTCTTGAAGGGCAGCAACTCTGTCTGGAGACGCAGCTCAATTGGCAGGAGGTTCCATAGGGCTGGAGCAGACACTGAGAAGGCCCTCTTTCTGGTGCTAGAGAGTTCCGCCTCTCTAGCAGATGGAACAATTAGAGAGCCTCTCTGGTCTGCTCTGGTGGGATGGACAGATGTTCTTGGGGTGACATGGTCTCTTAAGTATCCTGGCCCACTACCATGTAGGGCTTTAAAGGTAATTACCAGCACCTTGAATTGCACCCGGAGGCACACTGGCAACCAGTGCAGCTCCCGAAGCAGTGGCAAGACACGGGCATACCACCCGCACCCCACTACCACCCGGGCAGCTCCATTCTGGGCCAGTTGCAGCCTCCAAATGGTAATCAAGGGCAGCCCCATGTAGAGCGTATTGCAATAGTCAAGTCTGGAGGTGCACAAAAGTCCTCCTGGCCATGACTGCCACTTGCTCTTTGAGCAGGAATTATGAGTCCAGGAGGACTCCAAGTTACACACTGGGTCTGTTTGTGACAAAATAGCCCCATCCAGAACCAAAGATGGTAGCTCCCGAGATAACGCAGGGCCCCTGACCCACAGCCACTCTGTCTTGCCAGGATTCAGTTGTAGCCCATTGTCCCCCATCCAGACCCTATAACAGCCTCCAGACACCTGGATAGGACTTCAATTGCATCACTTGGATCACCACGGGCCGAGATGTATAACTGAGTATCATCTGCATATTGATGATACCTCACCCCATGGGAACGGATGATCTCTCCCAGAGGCTTCATGCAGATATTAAATAGGAGAGGCATGAGCCCTGAGCCACCCCAACTAAGTTTTCTGTGTGACTAGGCTAGACTTTTCTGGATTCCACCCATTTTAAAAGGTGGGTAGTTGTTTCTTTCTGTAGATGTTATGTATGTATGTATGCATGTTCATTATACTGTAAAGGCAAGAATGTAACCACTCCAGATACAAACGATACCAGCTGTAAAGGAACGCGAGCAGACAGCCCATAGAGGGCAGCTGCGAGCGTTCAGCCTCACATGGTTCACATTGCTCAATCACGGACAGCCGCGGGAAAACCTTCCCCGCATTCAGCAGCTGAAGAAAGAGGCGTGCCTGGGCGAGGCCACGCCGGTAGCAGCCAATGAGCTACCGTGCTACAAGATTCAAATGTAGAGAGCTACTGTATATATTGAGATGTATCACCGCCATTACCTCATGCTTCACTGGAACCTCATGCAATAAACCTGTGTTAAACCAACCTTTCGGTTGTCCGGTTGTCTTTGGTCCCATACACTAAATTGGCGACGAAGGTGGGATATGGCTGCCCACGGGACCAAGACATGCGCCGGCTACGAGGTCAAGAAGCCGGGAGACTTGGAGCTGTTTGAGATAGACTTCAACGCAGCGCTGGTGGAGCTCGAAGTCTCCGATGAGGCCAAAAAGAGGGCCATTTTCGTCCGCATGCTCGGACACGAGACCAAGAGGACCTTGGTGGACCTGATCGCGCCGAGGAAGGTGGGCGACTTCAAAGCTACGGAGCTCCTGGCGGCGTTGCGCGCCCATCTCCGGCCAGCAATAGCGATGTTCCCCGCTCGGAGCGCATTCTGGAGGCGAGTCCAGGCACCCGGGGAATCGGTCGAGGAGTTCGCCGCGGCCCTGCGGTTGGCCGCCGGCCCATGCAAGTGGGAGCTCCCCGACATCACCCTCCGGGACTGCCTGCTCTGCGGTCTGAGGGACACAGAGACTCAGCGTGCGCTGATGAAAAGGGAGCCGCCTCCCTCGTGGCAACAAGTCCTCGACACGGCACAGGCCGCGGAGGCCACTACTGCCGGGGTGCACGAGCTTCAGGACTGGCGCCCGAAGCCCGCAAAGGCAGAGAGCTCGGTGCGAGCGGCCCGGCGAGTTTCGGACTCGTCTGCGGAGAGCGGCGACGACGAGGACGTCCGGAGGGTCCAGAGAGAGGGCCGGCGCTGCAACGGCTGCGGCGCCGCCCACGCCCGCGCCAAATGCCCGTTCCGCAAGGCCGAGTGCCACAACTGCGGCCGGCGCGGGCACATCGCCAAGGTCTGCCGGAAACGGCGCGAGGCCACCAGGAGTTCTCCAGACCACTCGGCGAGGCAGGACCGCACCACGAGGCAGGACCGCACCACGAGGCCAAAGGACGGCACCCGGACCACGAGGACGCGGGACGGAGTAGGGCGCATCTCCGACGACAGCGAGGACGACGCGCCGGTCTGCAGCGTTTCCACGGAGCACCCCCGTTACTTCGTTGAGGTAGTAATACAAGGGGCCCCTGTTAGAATGGAGGTGGACTCGGGTTCTTCATACTCCATTATTTCCCAGGGGGAGTTCATGAAAATCGCCCCCCGCGTGCGGCCCAAGCTCAAGGCGTTGAGGGCCACACTGAAGGACGTGCAAGGGAACCGCATCCCAGTGTTGGGGGTTGGGAAGTTCCGGGTCCAGTTTAAAAAGCACACCGCAACGCTTCCCCTAGTCGTCCTCAAGGGAGGTAAATGCAGCCTCCTCGGGACTCAATGGTTCCAGCCCCTGGGGTTGTTCATTGGGGGGGTACACGCCGTGGAAGCACACCCCGCCGGGACTGATCCAATACAGAGCGTGTGCGACGCGCACCCCGAGGTTTTTAAAAAGGGGCTCGGGAAATTCAAGGGCCCCCCCAGTGACTTTCGACCTGGACCCTGGAGTACGTCCAATCAGACTTAAACCGCGCAGAGTGCCCTTCGCACTAAAGGACAAAATAGAGGCGGAGTTGGACAAATTGGTGGGCCAGGGGATTCTTGTTCCTGTTGATTCTGCGGAGTGGGAAACTCCAATTGTAACAGCGCTCAAGGCCAACGGGGAGGTCCGCATATGCGCTGATTACAAGTGCACCATCAATAAGGCGATCCGCCCTAATGCGTATCCGGTGCCGGTAGTCAGCCACTTGTTGGCCAGGTTACACGGGGGGAGGTGCTTCGCTAAACTCGACCTGGCCCAAGCCTACCAGCAACTCCCGGTGACCCCCGCCGCAGCTGCTGCGCAGACCATAGTCACCCACAAAGGGGCGTTCCAGGTATCGCGCCTCCAATTCGGCGTGAATTCGGCGCCCGGGATCTTCCAGTCACTTGTGGAACGCCTCCTGAAGGGGTTAGAGGGGGTGTTACCCTACTTTGATGACGTATTGATTACAGGGGGGAGCCGGGCCGAATTAGCAACTAGGTTGGGAAAGGTCCTGACAATATTCGAAAAGGCGGGGTTGCGGTTGCGGAAAGACAAATGCGTCTTCTTCGCTACAGAGGTTGAGTTCCTAGGGTTCCGTGTCACTCCCGAGGGAATAAGACCAGCCCAATCCAAGGTAGCCGCCATCAAGAAGGCCCCTCGCCCCACATCCAAGCCCGAGTTGCAGTCGTTCCTCGGACTGCTCAACTTCTACCACTCCTTCCTCCTGCGGAAGGCAGCCGTGGCAGAACCGCTACACAAATTGTTAAAGAAGGACGAGGCATGGAAGTGGGGCGACGACCAGGAGAAGGCTTTCAATGACCTGAAGCGACTCCTGGCATCAGATGCCGTACTGACCCACTTCAATCCCAAACGCCCAGTGGTCCTGATATGCGATGCATCCCCGGTAGGGGTGGGGGCGGTGTTATGCCACGTGCTGGAGAACGGTAGGGAGGCCCCGATAGCGTTCTACTCTAGGTCCTTGTCCCAAGCAGAGAGGAACTATGCTCAGACAGACAGAGAAGCACTAGCAATAATTGCGGGGACCAAGAAATTTCATGATTTTGTGTACGGCCGCCCCTTCACCATAGTGACGGACCATAAGCCTTTGTTAGGCATTTTCACCGCAGATAAGCCCACACCCCAAATCCTGTCCCCGAGAATGCTCAGGTGGGCCATTTTTCTCAACGCGTATCAGCACGCGTTGGTGTACCGGCCCGGGAGGGAGATCAGCCATGCCGACGCCCTGTCGAGGTCCCCCATTCCCCAGGATTGCTGCCACGTGAACAAAGTAGAGAGGGACCATCAGGTCTTAATGATAGAGGTTCTAGACTCTAGAAGAAATGGAAGAGCCCCGACCACACACATACCCCGCGGGAGTTTCCCCGAAACACAGATGCCCATAGAAGTTTAGACGTTGATTTGCAGTACCAGGGGGAGTTAGCGGAGTGGTCCCCCACCCGTCCTAGCGAAAAGAGGGGTTTCAGTTCAGCCCCTGGTACCTCCAGTCCCAGTAGCCCCTGTGAGTTAGAATGCGATATAGTGCCACTTTCCCGGAGACCGACACCCCCAAGACGGGAGGCATCAGCGAGTCCGCCCACCACAGTCTCAAGGTCCCCCGAGCAGGGATCAGAAGGTAGCCGAACCGCAAGGGCAACCTCATCGGTTCCGCGGTTCACAATAGGTGGATCCCCGGGGTCAGAGAGCAACAGGCAGGGGTTCACCTCCCAACTATTCATTCCTTTCCCATCCCCGGGCGCGAGGCAGGCACGGACGCCCCACGGAGCCACTAACGAATCCCCGTTTCCCGTTGCAGGACAAGCACCCGCGGAGTCAGGGATCACAGGCTCTCCAGTACTAGGTCAGACGCAAGCGCGTCCCAAGCGCACGTGCGGCAAGCCACAATGGTTGCGGGACTTCGTCCCATCCTAGGGGGGAGGGATGTTATGTATGTATGTATGCATGTTCATTATACTGTAAAGGCAAGAATGTAACCACTCCAGATACAAACGATACCAGCTGTAAAGGAACGCGAGCAGACAGCCCATAGAGGGCAGCTGCGAGCGTTCAGCCTCACATGGTTCACATTGCTCAATCACGGACAGCCGCGGGAAAACCTTCCCCGCATTCAGCAGCTGAAGAAAGAGGCGTGCCTGGGCGAGGCCACGCCGGTAGCAGCCAATGAGCTACCGTGCTACAAGATTCAAATGTAGAGAGCTACTGTATATATTGAGATGTATCACCGCCATTACCTCATGCTTCACTGGAACCTCATGCAATAAACCTGTGTTAAACCAACCTTTCGGTTGTCCGGTTGTCTTTGGTCCCATACACTAAAGTATTGTAATTTTGGCATCCTCTGTTGTTTCCTCAAGATTCATAGCTATTCTTTAAAAAAAAAACTTTGCTCTATTTCAGGGTTTCCCAACCTTTTTTGGCCATGGGCCAGTCACGTGGTTGAGTAGCCCAGTCACGTGGTTCCTCTCATCCAGAAACAGAAGTAAAACATGCCCACACATGTGCAGAACACTGCAATAGTCATTTACTGTTGCATTCTTGTGATTTGACCAGGTTAATCGTGAGAACAAATTCTGATCAATAGCATGGCAGATCAATAGGATGGATTGCTTCACTTCCCATGCTTCTAGGGCGAAGCTGTTCTGGTCTCAGAACAATGATTGCAGGCAGAAAACATTCCTTCCTCTCTAAGCTTATGCAGCCACCAATGTAAGGGCCTAAAAATACATCATATCATTAATTATATGATTGTGCAATTGTCACCAGAGTCGGCTAGGCATATCCAAATATTGTTTAGATTAAGGCTAGTGTAGTCAGGCATAGAGAACTGGTGAAGGGGATGGGGGATCTCTATTCTTTTTGTGTATGTTCAATTCTGTGTGGAGCAACAAATAAAAGCTGGTGTGTGTGTGAGAGAGAGAGAGAGAGAGACACCCAGATAGACTTCTTCTCTCTACACTGTATGCCTAAACACGTGCCTTCATTCTGCTGGTCAGAATCCCATGTAGTAGTCACTACAATTTACGGCAGCGTTTTGCGCATGCATGGGCAAGTATTACTTCTGCTTCCAGGAGCAGCGAGGGCCAGATGAATTGGCATCTGGGGGGCAGATCTGACCTGTGGGGTGTAGGTTGGGAACTCCTGCCCTATTTTAATTTGGATGTGACCAGACGGTAGCCTAAAGTGCATATGCATTTGATGTAGATGCTTGGATCCTTCAGTATTAGCAGCTACCTCTATATGCATGTCATTGGTTGCACTGCCTGCTAGGTTTTCAGTTTTGTCAAATTAGTTCTAGCACAATCTCTGCACAGTTTTTCAAAGGAGGAGGGGAAGAAAAAATGAACTGTAGTATGATATCCCCTTGAGCATGGACACATCCCAGCCACAATGCAATTTGCTATATATGTGTAGAACATGATTCTCCAGTTGAAGGTCAGTCACAACTATGTCTCAGCACCTGTTTTGCCAGGGTGGGTGGTAGGAAACAAAATACTAAATACATTGCCATGCAATTTCTGAAACCTGACTTCTCATACACATTTCTTTACACTGAGCATGTTGTATATTATTAAATTTTTGGTTTGGACTGAGGTATGGCAATATACTATTTACATCTACTCCCTGCCTGATGATCGTTGTGACACTATTAGCAGAATTATGAATGCTGGTGCATGTCGCCACCGATACGCCCTCTATTCGAAACTCCAATATGGGGTCCCACCAGGACGCAAGCAAGTGGAGAGGGCGAGGAACCAAGTGCCGCCTAGAATGGTAGGCCTTGCATCGAGGTCCTCCTCAGACTGCTGGGCAACAGAGTTTTACTCCCATGATAGCCCTGAGACAGTATTTCCAGTCTGAACCGCTCCTTCTCTTTGATCCCCCTCCTCCTGGGTGAGCTTCCAAGGACTTGCAATGGGAGTATCACAAGTTCCCTCAACTTTCAAAACTTTGGTAGCGAATATTATCTCGACACTTTGAACTAACAGTTCACTTCACAAAACAAAACGTCCGTTTGTCTTTTCATGGAAGAGAAATCAAGCCTGGCTTCATCCTTCTTTTTATTGTAGCGATAAGAAGCAAAATAGAATCAAAAAGCATAGCTAAACTTAAGCTAATAATCTAAGAAAACACTCTTAAAGTAAAATATCCTATTCCTGGGTTCCTAACTCTAGTTCTACTCTAACACACATACTTATACTGAAAATAAGAAAATGCACAGAAACTAAGTCTTATGTTCAATGGAAACTCGGCTGTGTTGTTTGGCGAGATTTCCTTCTATCTCCCAAAGTGCGACCTGACTTCGGCCCCATTTTCAAAGTCTTATCTTCCAATCCTCTTCTGATGTTTCCAAACTTCAAAGAGCTTTTCCATCTTTGAACAAGTGCTTTTTAACTGAACAAATTCAGGGGGTTTTATACACAATTTTCCCTTTATCCTCCCTCCTAAGGAATTTTTAGGTGTCCTTGAGACAAGATCTTGAGATAACCGTTATCTTCTCAAAATCTTTCAAGGTCAGGGCTTGTTGACAAAGTGCCAAGCTTTCATTTTGGCCCTCCTCCCTTCTGGTGAGGTGAATAACCGCAAGTTCAAAGGGACAATGAACTTGAGTTTCAGAGTTCAAGCAAGTGCAATGAACTTCAAGATTCCCTCTCAGGTGTTTCGCTGACCACTAGAGGCACTAATCCCAATGATGTAATCTATTTTTAAATCTCGATGATGTAATCTATTTGATGTAATCTATTTTAAACTTAGACTCACTGCACTGCAAGGTTTCATTTCTCAACCTGAGAAGTGTGACAAGTAACTTAAAACAAAGTAACTTTTCCAAGTTCATGACAGTGCAAAGAGTGAAAGTCTACAGAATGATGGAGTTGAAAGGGCTATGAGGCCACTGAATCCAACCCCCTGTTCAATGCAGGAATCCAAATCAAATTAGATGATTGTTTAAATGATTGTCCAATTCTCTCTTCAGTGTCTCCAGCACTTGAACACTCATTACTCCCAAGGTTACTTGTTCCATTGTTGTACTGCTCAAACAGTAAGTTTTCCCTGATATTTAACCGAAATCTGGTTTCCTGTAATTTGAGCCCATTGGTATGGGTCTACATTCAGGGATGATTGAGAACAGATCCTTTCCCCTTCTCTGTATGATAATCTTTCAAATATATGAAGAATACTCTCATATCTTCCCTTAGTCTTCTTTTCTCAAAGCTAAACATGCCCAGTTCTTCCAGTCTTTCTTCATAGGTCTCACTTTTCAGTCCTCTAATCATCCTTGTTGCCATCTTTTGAACATGTTCTAGTTTGCTGGCATACTTCTTAAAGTATGGTATCAAGCAGGCGGAGGGGACCATCCTGGCATTCTTCTTAAAGTATGGTGTCAAGCGGGGGGGGGGGACCATCAGGACTCCCGTCCCGGGCCTGGAGATGAAGGGGGTCTGGCGGCAGCGGGAAACCACTGATGTGCAAATGCGCAAGCAAACGACGCTATGCTAACATCTGTAATACACTCTTTGGCCATACATATTAGGAATAATGATAGTCTAAATCAGGGGTTCCCAAACTTTTCATGCCGTGGGTCGGTCACATGATTCTTCCTGGTATAAATGCTGCCATGAAATGAGTCCACAGCTGTCATGAATGTGTTTGCATTTACAGCAGCATTTGCACATGCATGGGCACATTTTACTTCCACTCCCAGTTGTGGTGTGAGCGCCATGCGCCGAATGATTTGGAACTGTGGGCCGGGGCCATACTTTAGCCACCCCTGGTGTAGATTCATGACAGTGATATGGTTCTTTTTCCTTTTGTTATCTTGTGATGCCCAGAGGCTGTAACTAGTAGACAGCTACTTATGTTTCCTTCCTGTAACTACTGCTCTTCAGTGCCCAGTTGATTCCTTTTCTGCTGGTTAATGAGGCAATTCGTTGAGGAGGAGAAACAGAATCCACAGAAATCTGAGCAGGCTAAAAGATGACTCAGAATAGATCTGAGTAGTATTGCAATGATCTGGACTATAATATTTTAAAAACAACGCTTACCAACAACTCAAAGAAAAATGGAAGGCAAACAGCATGCCAAGTGAAGAAGGTTGGAAGGAAAAAAAATATGAGCTCCCAGTTTCTTCCTGTACTCCTTCCCTCACGGTTTCATCATGGATTATTTTACTGCATGTTTCATATTTAACAGGGCTATGTTTATCTACGGATATGTTGGTGGTGAAGTAATGCAAGCTTGGGTGAATGAGCATGAACATCACCGCCTCTGCAAAGCCTCCTGAAGGCAGAGAAAATGTATAAAAACCCTTCTTCATATCCATAATCACAGAGCTGTCTTGGAGAATGGAGACTGGTAGACATTTTGTATATTGGTTGAATAATATGCATAATCTTCATTGGGATTTCATACCTTGAATGGATAATATACGTTATATACATAATCACTATACGAAGCCTCGCTAAATCATTCGGCCAATGTTCACAATAAGCATATGAACATTCTGCACGTGCTACAATATCACTTAAAGAAGACAAAAGTTTGTGATGAAATGTCTACTCCTGTGGTTCCCAACCTTTTCAAGCCGGAGACCGGATCATGCTCTCTCCTTCAGCTTCGAGGGCCGGGCAGTCATTTTGCCCTGCCTACACAATGGGGGTGGCCATTTTGTTTCTTGAATGCCCTTGGAGGGTGGGGGGAGATTTATGAAAGAGTAAACTCACCAAATCCCATTGATTTAATGGGCCTACTGTACCCTCAACTTAGTACACTAAGCAACAGGATTTTAGCCATTCAAATGTATTTCCTGTCATGCACACATATCACTGAAGCATCCATTTTACACAGGCAATGCTCAGCTGAATGAAGTTTGTCAGAAGGAGTCTGTAGCACTTTGTTTCACTGAATGACCGGAATTTACTTTATATATAATAGACTAAATAAAACAATGTTATCTTTGATATTTCTAGAAGGGATCTCCCATATCTCCCACTATTAAGCATATCAAACACAGACTAACACAGCTACTATTCTCAAAAATCCAATTATTAAGTCTTCTACTGGTACACCTTGTAATAAAAAATGGCAAGAAGGAGATCAATAATTGTGGGTGGGGGAATCACATCCAAACACAATAGTATAAAAAAATTCAACAAACTTATTTTCTACAGAAAAACTGTAATAAACAACAGCTTCTCAATTGGAAAAAGCTTTGCTCCCCCAAACAACCTCTTCAGAGACTAGAATTGTTATTTGGATTACAAATTTAAGAATCCCTTGATACATTGGGAGCTGTGCCCCCAAAACTATATTTCCCAATCTCTGACCACTCCCACTCTGACCTTTTAATTTACATCCAAAAACTTACTATAATGAAAACATTCTGTCTGGTTTCATTATTCTTCATACTCTATGTTGAGTCCGAGAGTAATTAGCAACGCGACAGCAAGTTCGGGGTTAAACATCAGTGATTTATTATCAGCTCAGTTAAGGCTTGTTCGGACTGGGAAAACAAGGGGACGAGGTAGCTACTTATATACACACTTAACAGCAGTTACAGTGATACATTTGCCCGGGCTTTTGATAACACGGGAAACCTGTGTTAGAGCCAATCAGGTTACATTGACAACAATACGAATGTGGCGCCTTATGGAAAGGGTGCGCTTTTACAGTAAAGACTATGGCGATTGCAGAATTAAAGCAATAAAGCATTTGGGCACAACACTCTAGGACTGATATTTTGTATAATCAACATTTTCTTGAATTTAATAGAGGTCAGAATAATGGCATGCATAACATTCAGCACAATTGTAAAACGTTTTACAGAGAAATAATTCTCAAATATTTCAATGGGATGTATTTCCTAACTGTTCTTAGAATTGCCATAGCAAAGAAGCAAGTGTGGCTTCCTTCATAGTTTCAACAACATGTGGGGACCAGGTATTATAACATTGCAAGCTGGAATGAAATTTTATTCTCAGCATCTCAGTGCCCAACAAAAGTAATGTCCACAGACATAATGTAGGCATACTTTCACAGTGAAGCACCACAGTAGCAAATCTTATATAGTACTCACCTCCCAATGAACAAACACAAAACAATTGTTATAAACCGTTGTGAGTAGTGCTTGTACTAAATCCTAGTGAGTAGGTGTGTGTGGGCAAACATTCTTGAAACAGAAAGCTCGCAGTTTGGCAGGCAATAGTTTGTTGTGTCCTAACCACTGCAAGGATAGATGGGTGAGGCCAGGGGTTCCCAACCTATGGCCCATGGGCCAGTCCTGGCCCATGGCGCCATTTCATCTGGCCTGTCACCACTGCACCCATACCCGGAAGTGGAAGCGGACGTGTTTATGTCAGCTGTAAAATGCCTGTGCATGTGTAAACATGCCCGTGGCTATTTCTGGGGGGCATGGTCCAGCGCAGGGTGTAAAAAGTTTGGGAACCCCTGGGTTAGGCCTTCAGTGTAAGATGTGGTGTGCCTCCACCAAGGATATTCCATAATGGGAGGGAAAAGAACATCCTAACTAGAATCATCTCCCACATGAAGCCAGGTATGAAATTTCCTTCAATCCTTCCTGTTTTGTCAAAGGACAAAAAGGTAAGTGGCTTCTTAAATTTATACAGATACAATTTCATTATTTATTTTATTGTTGTGTTTGTTGTATGACATTGCTTTTTTATTTAATTATTTGTACACTGCACAAAATGGGAAACATCCCATATGGGTGATACAAAAATAAAATAAATAAAATCTAGAAATAATACAATCAAGAGATCGTAAAAATAGGAATTTGGTTCTGTAAATAAGTTCTGTGATGATCCATATTGGAGATCATAATGAGTGTAGATGCAAAGGCTTTGTCTATATGCTGTTTCAGCAGCAATATCCAGGCATGCTCTTATATATCCTTCATGTCCATAGATGTCATTTCGACTGCCTGACCGCCAGTTTTGAAGCATCATGCCAACTTACTGCTTAATCAAACCATTTGTCAGGTACCAAGAAAAAGGGATTTAAAGTAGTCCTATGTGTCTCTGTGAGTGTTAGCATCATAGGTTGGGGGAGTTATTTCTTCTCCTCTTCAAGAACTATTTCCAATTATCTCACTTTATGAGAAATGAGACTCCCCCTATAATGTTTGTCTGACTAACTTACAAAAATTATGTTTAGTGTTAATAAACAAATGTGACAAGCTGGCTATGATAAAGTTGTCTCACCTCTGTCAGACAAAAAGTATGCAAGGGTAACATGAATCACAAAGGATTGACTTGTTGAATCTCAAAGACAACAGCTGTGCACTTAAATAGAATACCAGCTAAGATGACAGAGGAGAATGATATTTTCAGAATCATCTCTCTCAGTAGAGAACCCGTCCCAAGCAGTGCCAAAAGCTACATTGCAAAACAGTGAAATAAAAATTGTATTGAATTCATACACGTGCTATAACAAGCTTCTTATGATCTTTTCAGCAGTTTCACAATATAAGTCCAATGTCAACCAAAAACAGATAAATTCTCTTCAACTTAATTATCTTCTTGTATATTTTTAAATGAGATGAAACCTCTTCAACTAGTAATCCTTTCTTGTATGTCTTTAAATTATTGAACACTCCCAATGTCTAGCAGGTTAATTTTAGACATTTCAACTTTTCATCAGGGGAGTATTATTCACATCTGAAAAATTACAAAATTGCAAAAATTAACATGTTACATGCACAAATTCCTAAAACAAATATGCAACTCAGTATACACTATCAACCTCATGCATCTTACCAGGTTTTTTTTCTATCGTGTCCTTCTGATTTCAACAGTTTCTTTGTGGGACGTTACCTTCCCTCTGTTTGCTAACCTTAAATAAATCAGCACATGTTGCTACACCTGTGCTTGCTTTGGGGCCCAGCAACTTCCTACACCTGTGTGCTAATGAATTTTTTATAGAAAGCATGAAAGATCAGATTCCTGATTTAGTCCCTTGGGGTGAATGGTATTTAGTCTGTGAATGTAATATGCCTCTTTTTGTAATAATAGTTGTTCTATATCGATCCCACTACCAGTCACAACAGTCAGCTTCTCCAATACAACAAAGGTAAAATCTGTATCCTGGTGATTTTTTTCGAGATAATGGCTGACTAATGGTGCTTGTTCCACCTGCCCCCTAATCCTGGAGCGATGTTCCATCAATCGAATTTTCAGTTTGCGAGAGCATTTACCCACATATTTAAGTCCGCACGGGCATAACCATAGATATACGCAGTATTGGCTGCTGCAGTTACTGAAAAAATTGAGAGTTTTATAAAAGTTGGATTCAGGAAAACTGATTTGCTTTGTCTCCCATGCGAACCTGCATGCTACGCACTGACCACATTTATAGTGTCCTTTAACTAAGCTGGTTCTTAGCGAACGCCGTGAAGCGACATCTGCCCTAGTTACCATATTTCCCACTGTTTTGGTTCTCCGCATCCCAATCATGGGTTTGTTCTGACACCCAGGAATATCTGACAGCAAATACCAATATTTATGTACTATGTTTCTAATCTCTCTAGCCCTGGGAGAGTACTCTATCGTCCAATAAATTTTGGACTCATTGGATCTAACCTGCCTAGTTAGTAATGTTTGTCTGGAAGTTTGTTTGATCCTTGTCAATGAATTCTCAAGTATATGCTGTGGATACCCTCTATCCATCAAATTATTACTGATTTCTTTTGCAGATTGCTCAAAGTCTTCATCATATGAAGAATTCCGTTTGGCTCTAGCTAATATCCCAAATGGAATGCTGTTTTTCAAGTGCATGGGGTGATACGATTCATATGGCAAATAGACATTCTTGTCAGTGCTTTTTTTATATAGTCTTACACACAACTGATGATCCTTGGCAATGAAAACTGTTGGGTCCAAAAATGGAATAGCATTCCTATCAAAATTATAAGTGAACTTTAAATTGGGGTTCTGTGTGTTCAACCAGTCAGCAAAATCTGGTATGATTGAAAAATCATCTATAACAAAAAACAAATCATCTATAAATCTTTTGAACAATACAATGTTCCGGAAAAAAGGGTTAAGTTGTGCATTCAAAATAATCTTTTTTTCAAAGGAAATCATATACAAATTAGCTAAACTTGGGGCCATGGGGGACCCCATGGCCACGCCTTTTATCTGTAAAAACATATCTTGATCAAATCTAAAGTAATTCTTTTCCAAACAAATCTCTAATAAATCAATTAAAAAATGAGTAGGTGGTTGCTGAATTTTCCGTTTCTCAAATGCTTCCTGGGCCACTACCCTGGCTTCATCAAATGGCACATTGGTGTATAAGGCTGTTACATCCATAGTGAGCAAACCACCCGTATCCTGCACCCTAAAACCCTCCACCTGTTTTATAAAATCTGAAGAATCCCAGGACACCCTATTATCTCAGGGGTAGGGAGCATTCTCGAGCCCCTCAGTCAATACATTGATTACCACATTAGAGATTTCACTAAAGATACTAGCTCTTACATCAGGGACTAAATCAGGAATCTGATCTTTCATGCTTTCTATAAAAAATTCATTAGTACACAGGCGTAGGAAGTTGCTGGGCCCCAAAGCAAGCACAGGTGTAGCAACATGTGCTGATTTATTTAAGGTTAGCAAACAGAGGGAAGGTAACGTCCCACAAAGAAACTGTTGAAATCAGAAGGATGCGATAGAAAAAAACTGGTAAGATGCATGAGGTTGATAGTGTATACCCAGTTGCATCTTTGTTTTAGGAATTTGTGCATGTAACATGTTAATTTTTGCAATTTTGTAATTTTTCAGATGTGATTAATACTCCCCTGATGAAAAGTTGAAATGTCTAAAATTAACCAGCTAGACATCGGGAGTGTTCAATAATTTAAAGACACACAAGAAAGGATTACTAGTTGAAGAGGTTTCATCTAATTTAAAAACATACAAGAAGATAATTAAGTTGAAGAGAATTTATCTGTTTTTGGTTGACATTGGACTTATATTGTGAAACTGCTGAAAAGATCATAAGAAGCTTGTTATAGCACGTGTATGAATTCAATACAATTTTTATTTCACTGAAGTCAAGTACATCATTATTTTCATTGCACCAGTACCAACGGTTTGTTGTACCGTACCCAGTTATACCGTTTGGGCGTTTTTCTGAGAACATTGCAAAACAGGACTTGAGCCAACAAGAAACAAGAGGAAGAAATAAGCAACACTCAGGGAACTCAGCGTTTGAATTCAATAAATAATAATAGGAACAGCTTCAGACGGCTGCATCCCTCAAAACTCAAATGGAAACTGACCATGCTCAATAGTCACCTAAATGTTGGAGAGGAGGTAACAATCTGGGGAAAGGGGAGATTAAACGGTATATCATAGGAAGGCACAGGCAGCTGACTGGATCACTGAAGAGGGGCTCTGTAAGGATGTACAATACCACAATGCATCTTGAAGATGTAATGGAGGAATAAGGCTTTAAAGCATATTTTTAATTGTGTCAGAAGCACACAAAGGTGCTTTCTGGGATGGAAGGATTTTTGCTGGAGAAACTCCACTCAGGGGACACCCGAAAGAGGCTCCTTTCATGTCCCCAAGATCTTTTCCCACCAAAGTAGTTCCTATTTATCTACTTGCAATTTCTTGCTTTCAAACTGTTAGGTTGGCAGGATCTGGGACAGAGATGGGTGCTCATTCCATCATGCAGTACTTGATGGGTGCTCATTCCATCATGCAGAACTGCCAACTTGCCGACCTTCCAGCTAACAAGGCGAGTTTTTTAAGCACTGAGCCACCACAGTCTCTTTTAAAGCACATGACTGCATATGATAGTGTTGCCAAAAATTAGCAAATTGCAGCTCATGTGGCTGTGTCTACCAAAAGGAATATGTGCACCAAAAGTAAGAGAGAGAGAAAGGCTTTATTGTGTGCATACATATGGGCTCTCCACCTTGCAGCAATGAGACAAAAAACCTTTTATAAACAAGGCTGAGACAGCCAGCAGACATATGAATCAAAATAGGTCAAAACTGGTATGACCGGGTCCCCTTTATCTTACACCAACTTCTTTTACCTGCTTCCTGGCATGTACACAAAGACATTTTACTCTTTTACTCTTTGTTCACTTAAAGATCAAAATGGCTTTTCTTTTGCTACAATAGAATATAATCTATTTCAGTATGTGGGCCTGCCTTACCCCAGTGTAGCCCATCAGACCAACTTCCTCCATGTGAGTGAATCACACAACATGTTCTTACAGCAACAAGAACATGCATGATTATTGACACTAAGGAACTATCTATACCTATAAAATGGTGCGTTAACCATTGGAATGTGACAAACGATGTTTAGCCAGGCCCTACTAGCCCGTAATGGGCCTCCGTTCACTTGCCCGAACCCGGTTCGCAGGTAACTGTCGGGTTGAAATTTGCGCCAGTGGGGCAGGAGAACCCCGGATGCAAACAAAAAAGGGAACTTCAATTCCTAACGTTCCTTGCGCTGCGCAACGTTCCTTGCGCTGCGCCAATCAGGCTGAGCGGCACGAGCAAAAGGAACGTTCGGAAACGCACCACGGCCAATCAAAAATAAGCCGCAGGAAACAAACCGCTGCACTAACTAAAATCGCGCATGCCAAACTACAAGCCCCAGCGTCCTGCTGGGTGCATAAAACGCTGAGGCAGCCGGTGCGCGAAAAATAAAAATAAAAAAGGCAGGCCGCGAAACCCACACACCCCCACCGCCGCATACAGCGGCGATGGGATTCCCGTGGTCCGGCAACCCAGGCCAGCCCACGGAAATACCCCCCACCCCAACGCCACATCAAGTAGCGTGCAAAAAATAAAAGTAAAAAATGCAGCGCATCACAGCAACACAGCCCGCGGTAAGGAAACCCCCGCTGCCACTGCTCTTCCCTTCCATGGGCCAGGCATCGAGCCCGGCCCGCAGAAAAGAAAGACCCCCCACCCGCCCCTGCCTTCCCTTTCCACGGGCCAGGCATCGAGCCCGGCCAACGGAAAAGAAAGACCCCCACCTGCCCCTGCCTTCCCTTTCCACGGGCCAGGCATCGAGCCCAACCCGTGGAAAAGAAAGACCCCCCCACCCACCCAAACACAAAACAACACAAACCAAAAACAGTCAAAAATACTCAAAACCAAAATAAAAACAGAAAAAGTAAACACAAAAACATCCCAAAACACAATCCAAAAACACACAAAAATAATAAAAAACAAAAACAAAAAACAAAAGGGAAACACAAAAACATCACACAGACCCCCCCCAAACCCAAAACAACCCCCCCAAAAAAATTAAACCAAAGATTTTACCAGGAGAGGTCTTCACTCCATGACGACCGGAACTCAACTGAGGGAACAAAGAGACTACTTACCGGAAGAGGAAGCGACACCCAGAGGACAGTAGAGAAAAATAGTACAATACAAGAAAAGCTCACCAGCCCCACCCAGAGGCCACAAGAGAAAAAACATTCAACAATAATCAAAATAATTAGAAATAATTCCCAAATCAATGAAATAAGTTATCAAAACATTCAAAAATAGTCACAATAATCACAAATAATTCAAAAAAATGTTTCACTCAAAAAAACATCTAAACACAGTATAGAAACATAGATTTAAAAAAAAACATATTCTTACACATTTAAAAAATAATTATCCAAGGTACAACTATTTAAAAAAATTCACATAGTAACACATTATTTGGTTAAATACAATAATTATAAAAAATTATATCATTCTTTCCTCTTTTAAAAAACCAAAAAACAAAAACAAATAATAAAAAAACACAGTTTATAACAGCCCGTGCATAAAAATACAAATTAAAAAATCACAATTAAAAACTAACCTCATTTGCATAAAAATAAAACAAAAACCTTCCAAAACTATTTTAAAGAGCCCGGCACTGCTGGGCAAAATCTCCTAGTGTACAATATAACTATCAGGGCTCAGTTTTTTCACTGTCCCATTAAAATCTTGCAATCAAACTTTCTTGTTCTCTTCATAGTAGGATTCAGTCCTAATCAAGTCTCTCTGCATTTGGCGCTGTGAGGACAGTGTGGGCAACACCTGGCAGTTTCAGCCAGCTGGGCCACCCAGATTGCACACTCCCAACCTTGCTGCTGCCAGAATTGCTTCCACCTTTTTTTTGGTGTGCCTTCTCAGCCTTCAGGTCTCAGGGGTTTTTCCCAGCCCTCTAGCAACATGAGTGCTCCCTATGGGCTGCCTCTCCCCAGAAAGGAGCCTTAGCTGTGGGAAGGTGTTTGTGGGCTTCAGTGGCAGGGATCTGAAACTGTCCATCCAGGGCTCCTCTTTGTACAGGTAAACCCATATTTCTGGTAACAGAGATTCTTCCAGCAGTTCCTCCTCACCTAGCTAGCCCCTCAAGTACTCTTCCAGAGAAATGCCACACTTCAGTTTTGCTTCCTTTTCGGCCCAGACCTCCAGCAGGACGTCCTTTGGCTACACTTGTACCTCTGCCTTGTGTCAATTGCTTCTTCACCTGTCAAACTCCCCTAAGTAGACACATGAAGTGGAAACTCCATACAAAACAGAACTTTATTTGGCCAAGCAAAGAATCGGATTATTAGAGGAAAGCCACATGAAACATACATGTTACAACTCTTTAATAGTCTCATTCTACCAGATTGTGCAGTCACACTTTGATGAAACTTACATAATAACTTTCAGCTACAGTAAAACCCCTACTTACGAAAAAAAAGTCCGTTCCGTAGGCTTTTGCTTAAATTGGTTTTTTATGTAACTCAAAGCAAACCCATAGGAAAAAGGGAAATTTTATATAAATCGAAGCAAACCCATAGGGAAATTAATTTTTATGTAACTCAAAACAAACCCATAGGAAAAAGAATGTTTATGTAACTCAAAGCAAAACCATAGGAAATTGTGTAAATCGGGACATGATTTTATCACAAAATCATTATGTAAGTCGAATTTTATGTAACTCAGGGCATTTGTAAGTCAGGGCTTTACTGTATTAACTTTTTACCTTACCTATATGTTTTTCTCTTCTTCTAATATTGGTCATTCCTAGCACAAACATAATAATACAGAAGTAAAATGGTTGTGGTTTTGCTAAACAAAGGCATATAAGGCACATCAGCTTCACACTGATTTGGTGTCCCCCAACCACAACATCTGGCTACCTCCATGGCCTCCTTTATCAATGCCCACCTTTCTCGGTTCCCTCTCCCAACTCCACCCCAGTGCCCTCTAGGGGCTTCTCCCTCCACACCTCCTCTTCCTCCAACTCCTCCTGGAGTGATTCAGCACCCTATTCAACAGGTGAACTCTGGCTCTAGTACTGTTGGTGCTTTAGGGATGGAAGCAACAGCCCACCAAGCAAAGCCAGAGCCACATTATTTCTATTATTAATTACTGTAACACACTTTCCCACACAAAATACATTCCAATGTCCTGAATCATTAGTTAAAGGCAAGAAAATGGTTATGTTCCTAAGTTACAAATATTTATTTTGGAGCTCAATTTAGGCATTTTAACCCCCCTCTTGCAAGGCTTAGCTGGGCTTCAAGAAAAGGGCAGAAAGAGAGTGGGAAGGATAATGTCAGAACATTCCATACAGATAATCTTATTAACTATGTTAGCAACCCAGTAGCAGTCTTTCCCCCACCACTTCGCTAAGGAATACTACAAATGAAAAAGTAAATCAATAAGAGTTCTGGGCCCAAAGTTACTTAGCAAGAAAACTAGAAGCTGGTATACAAAAAGAGCATGTAGCATAATCATAAATTAACTGTTGTATGATAAGGACACACTATATATATGATTATTAGAATATTATAAAGTTATGTTCAGGGAACAGTTGCATTCCATAATACAAAGGCAAACTGCAGTACAGTACTGTGTAACATAACGCAAAGCTTTGAAAATGTTTACAGAAATAAACTGTGCTTACATTATTAGTCAGCATGGTTGGGTAACTGAAGCAAACATGAAAAGTAGGATTCATAAGCTTGACCTATTCTGCCAACATTCAGTACTGCCAGGAAGAGATGGCTCAAATTTGAATGAACATTTAACCCTCCTATTTCAAGACCCATGAAGGTTCTGAGTAATCTTTCATTGTCTACAAGCCTAATACTGTACAAGGCTGGAAACAGAATAAAATTTTTAATTATCCCAGACTGTCACTAACTGTAAAGTCATTCCACCAGCAGACTCTCTCCTCCTGTCCTTCAACTCCATCCCCCAGTTCCTGACAATGAACATTTTGGTTCAGGAGCCATAAGGTGTTTATGATTAGAGGCACAGATGTTTTATTAATCTTTTTTTGCCATAACTGACACCATCATTAATCTTATGTCACAGAATGTACACAGACAGGATTTCGGCCATTGCATTCATATTACATGCCCCATGTCATCATCAGCACCTTGTCAATGGGAAGCAACTTGCCACAAAGAATATATGTGATTTTTCTTAAATTGCATGAATTGCCAATGCGATTCTAATCTAACTCTATCTTTTAGGTCAATATTCTTTGTTGATTGAGACTGGTTAACATGCTCCAAATATAATTGTGCTCAGCAATGGGTATGCAGGATATATGTTCCTCATATGCTTTTGACAGTTGTTCACTAGTTTACATAAATTAGAGAAAATGATACAAAAATCTCTGTTTCCTAAAAATGTTATAGATGTAAATAAAGACAACATTGGCAATGCAAAAATCACTAATGAAAAGTATACACCTTTTGTCCTACATATTCAGCAAATGATAACACTGTGCTAGTAAAAATTGGAAGCATGCTAAGAGCCGATATCATGTAAGTGCTGCCACAGCCACAAGAGAGTTGCATTACATGCTTCTCATAACAGATTTAATCATGAGCTTACATTTGTCATGAAAATCCATAGGGGTCATTACTTTTTCTTTAAATTGTTTTATATTCATTTAAGTTACACTATAGTTTAAGATTCTCTTTAAGGTTGAAAAAGGCTAACTCTCTGAAAGAGAGTCATTAACTACGTCATTAACATACCAGCGCACTCCACACATTAGCACATCATTAAGAACAGGGATGCCAATCAAAGGGGAATCCCGGAAATGGGTACATTGTGATCAACAAACACCTGAGAATTTGACATCAACAGACAATAGCTAAAACAATCAAATATCTTACATCTTTTACATTCTAAAGGAAGGTGTGAGGAGTAGGTGAAAAAGGTATAAAAAGTCAGGACGTTTTACCCTTGAAAGCAGCATTTTCCTAAATGGGCGAGAGCCCTTGTCATTCTCTCAATCCATGAAAAATCTGCGTCTCAAGTGAGGCATATTAAGCCCGCAATTTACCAGCTATGGAAGTTAGCTATTTCTCTTTTATTATTTTCTTAAGTTCTAAGTTAGAATAGAAATAGATTAGTTCTTCGCAATGTTTATCCTGCATATTATGAATGAATGTTATGCTTCAATAAAACTCCGGAATACAGCTTCGGAGCCGCGTCTTTGCTGAAGAGGGGAAGTTTCGTCGGAGCGCTGATAACAGGGTTACAAAAGCCTGGAATAAGGCTGCGCATTCATACCACCATAACCTTGAGAGGGGTGCAGCTCACAAAAGGGACATCTTAAAATAAGGGATTGCTACTGTGAAACCCAGAAGAGAGGTTTGCTTTCATTTTCAGGGCCTGGGAAACTTTATTCATTTAATTTCATTTCATTTAATATTTCTATACCACCTTTCTCAGACCAATGGCTGAATCAAGACGGTTTACATAACACATGAAATGACAAAAAAAATTACATATACATAGTTCAATTAATCAATCATACATAATAGAAATTCAACTACAATAGGCAACAGTATAACCCCATCAAACAGAGGCAAGCAGCAATACAAAAAATCAGAAATACAATACAATTAAAACATTTCAAAAAACGAAAGGGAAACCTCATCCAGGAATCCTAAACAAAGTCCAGTATACAGTAAACAGAGCCAGTAGGGGCACGTCATTGTGGCGTCCGCAGCGGCAGTGTTTTTGGAGCACCCGCACTAGCGGCGGTGGCAGGAAAAGTTCTTTTAAGCCATCCGCCAGCCTCAACACAGGTGTTTCTCTCCCCCCAGCCCGACTGTCCAGGGGGAGGGTGTTGGAGGCACTAGCGGCAGCACTTGGCTGGATATTCCACCTTTGAAGGCAAAAGTTACTTTTTATGCCATATCACTTTCCCAGGACCGTACCCTCTCTGTATGTTTGTGTTGTTATTTGGGAGTTGGCACATACAAACAAGACTGCGGTTTTGCCACATTAACTGCTACCACCATTCCACTTAGAAGCAGGTAAGCCATCTTCCCAAAAAGGGATTTTTAGACGGTTTTTAAAATGGGCTTTTTAATGGGGGTTAGTTAAATTGTTTTATTGCTGTTTTAACTATGTTGTTGAGCCACTTTGGGTCACTCCCTGAGGGAAGCGGGATAGAAATATTTTAAATAAATAAATAAATAAGCCATCTTCCCAATACCAGCTTAACTGGGATCGAGGTCCGTCCCGACAGTAAAACGAATTGAGAACGGAGCGTCTCATCCTAGGCCATGAAGCAACAGAGAGAAGAGGGAAGTGCTAAATTTGGGCAGCGTGCGCAACCCCCAAGAAAAGGATTATTGCGACAACATTATCCTATGGTAATTCAGTTCAGCGCAGTGTTTAGAGCTGAGATATTCATTCCATCTGAACAAATGTAGGTATTTTTACTTAAATTTGAGTGTTAGCAAGCAGAAACTATGTGTCTGAAATCAGTGGCACAATGTGCAGTGGGATCAGCTGAAGTAAGACTATATATGTTTCTCACTTCCACCAATCCCAATAAAATGCTACTGAAAATATGTGAATATTTATGTTTTAATTATTCTGCCAATGCCAGATGAATCAATCAACATTAGATATACAGTGGTACCTCATACAACGATTTTAATCTGATCCACGGGGCTCATTGTTGTATGAAATGAAACAATTGCTATACGATGCATGCATCGTATAGCAATTTCCCCTATGAGATGCATCGTACAATGATTTTTTTCGCTAAGTGGTTTTTCCCATAGGGAAAATTGTTATGCGGGATACCATTTCCCCCCAAAACCTAATTGTTATGCAATTTCGTTGCTATATGGGGCTATTGTTGTATGAGGTTCCACTGTACCTACATGACAATTTAGCATAAAAATTTATTCATCAGTAGCCCAGAAAAACATGCAGCATACTAAATCTGTTTGTTTTTAATATACTGCCACATTTTTCTTGTTTTTGTTGTAACATTCTACAATGGCTGCCTTTCCGGAATTTTATTTATATAGAAAGTGTGTCATATATCCTGTAAATGTTGCATGTACAGTAATACTCCACAAGTCTTAGCGTTATCTGATTTTTAGTATTATCCGATGCATGCATTGGACAACGCTAAAAAAAACCCGGCTGCCTTCTCTAGAAGGCAGGCGCTGAATGGAGCGCCTGTATGCCAGCTGCCCACCCCCCAAAAAAGGACAACGTGATCTCTTACCTTTTCATGCTGTTTGGGGCAAAAAAAAATCACCATCACCGAGGGTATGTTTCCGTCTCTCCACCTCCCCAGCAGACTCTGGGAGGGTGGGAGGACCTTTTTTGTGCTATTCCTGCCTTCCTAGGACATCCCTGGGCTGCACAACAGCTGAAAAAAGTTGTGGTCGCCATTTTGTTTTTAAGGGGGGGGAGTGAGTCTTATAGTCCAGCAAATAAGGTATATGTTAAGTCAATGGGTACAAGTGTCATATGTTAAATAAATAAAATATCATTGAACCATTGTTACAAGAAACTCCAACTAGTCTTATTTTGAATAATTCCCTATCGCATTATGAATTTATGACCTTATTTTTAATTTCCATAGACACATCTGGAAGTTTTAACCTACCCATCCCAAGTGATAATGTACAACATTGTGGTTACTTATTAGTAAGAATGCTCACAGGAGGTATTACCTTTTTCCCATGTGCCAGAATTCAGTCTACTAAATGCATAGCCCCTGAGGCTAAGCATAGAATTCTTTGCTGTTGTAAAAAGAGATTTTTCTATCTCTGCTTTTATAAACACATGTTTAACAGTCAGCATTAACCCTATTGAACTTCTGGAATTTCCCAATGGAAAAATACAGATCTTTCTGAGGCCAGATAATCTCAATACAGTAAAACAATTATCAGTTACTTGAAATTTTTCCACTCTGGAGCAAGAATGACTGGCACAGGCTTGCCAGTTTTTCCAATTTTATCTAGAGTATCTTGATGGAAAGACCCAGCTGGTAAAATCCTTTGAATGTTGGCATTTGCCCAAGCAGATGCAGACTTAAGTACTGGTACACACATAAAAATAAGCCACATGAAAACTCCCAGAATGTATCATCCAGTATATTGGTTTAATCATTAGAAGAGATCTGGATATCTGGGTTAAAAATAAATTGGGGGAAAACAGAGTCAATAACATGTAATTTTACTCAAATAGAAAAGGAGAGCATCAAACAGTTATATAAGATTCAAATAAAGGATAATTTTAAGTATTTGGGGATCTACATTACGGAAAGTCATAGAGAGACCCAGAGAATAACTTTTGACAAGATTAGAAAGGAGATTTGAACTACAATAGAAAAACTGATTAAAGTTAAATGATCTTGGTTTGGAAGGGTTAATCTGTGTAAGATGAAGCTACTTCCCAAGATAAACTTTTTGCTGAGAAATTTTCCGTTTAAAATAAATAAGAAGGAATTATCTAAATGGCGGAAACTGATAGATGGGTATTGTAATTCAGGGGGAAAAACCTAGGATTGCATAATCTTTGTGGTATATTAACAAAAAAAGGGGGTGGACTGGGGATCCCAAATATCACGAATTATTACAAAGCTTTTCAACTGAAACAAATAATAAACAAATTAACACAAGAAATGAAGAAGAAGGAAGACATGGGCTGGATTGAATACAGGAAACTAAGGGGGCGTATATTCTTAGAGGAACAAGCACCTATACCTATAAAATGGTGCATTAACCATTGGAATGTGACAAAGGATGTTGCACCAGGCCCCACTAGCCCGTAATGGGCCTCCGTTCATTCGCCCGAACCCGGTTCGCAGGTAACTGTCGGGTTGAAATTTTCGGCCAGGGGGCAGGAGCCCCCCGGACACAAACAAGAAAAGGGAACTTCAATTCACAACATTCTTTGCGCTGCACCAGAGCCAATCAGGCTGAGCGGCGCGGCAAAAGGAATGTCTGGAAACGTGCCGCGGCCAATAAAAAAAAAGCCGCAGGAAAAAAACGCTGCAGTAACCAAACACGCGCAGGCAAAACTACAAGCCCCAGCATCCTGTGCGCCATTAGCGCACAGAACGCTGAGGAAGCCGGCGCGCGAAAAATAAAATAAAAAAAACCCGTTGCCACTGCCCTTACTTTCAATGGGCCAGGGATTGAGCCTAGCCCATGAAGAAAAAGAGACAACCCCCCCCCCACGCCCTTTCCTTTGCACGGGCCAGGCTTCGAGGCTGATTGATCCACCCAGCATGCATATATGGACACAACTGGACCAACCTACCACAAAAACACCCCAACAGGAAGATATATATTTCCATTTAGACAAGCTCACAGAAAATGTATCCCTACCTCTAAAGAGTAAAGAAACTCAAATGTTCCATAAAAGACCCCTGACTTGTTCACAATGTCACTTCAGGATGTGAATTTCCCATACATAGGCTTTCAATACTTTCACTCATTCTTAACATTCATCATGAGTAGAAAAACACCGAGCAGGCAGACTAATTAAAATCAAGGGTACTAAATGGATTTTGGAAATAAATAGAAATAAATAAAAATATTTGATTATTGTAATGGTAACAGCTATGAGATTGCTTATTGTTTTTAAAAAATGGGAAATATTTTGTGAATTGGATTTGGATGATTGGTATAGCTATGGACTATAGAATGATAGATTGATTTCTGAATGAAAATTAAAGGATTAGCAACAACAAAAAGTGATTTTAAAGAGATTAGGGGAGTTCACTGGTAGTTCTAGCTAAATGGAAAGGAGTGGGACCAGAACAGGAATACAGTAAAACCCTGACTTACATATGCCTTGAGTTACATAAAATTCAACTTGCGTAATGATTTTGTGCTAAAACCATGTCCCGATTTACATGATTTCCTATGGGTTTGCTTCGAGTTACATAAAGATTATTTTTCCTATGGGTTTGCTTCGAGTTACTGTTATGTATGTTAACTGGGTTTTCTGACAGGAGCGGAATGTATCTTTTCTCATGTATCTATTTCTTATGCTTGAAAAAGCCGCTGCCAGCACTCTGGAGCCACCCGCACCATCTTCGGCCCCCTCCTCTGGCCCAGCCAGTCAGGGGAGGTGAGAGGAGCCCAGCTGAGCCTCGTCTCCATGGCGGGGCTTGAAAAAGCCGCCGCTAGCACTCTGGAACCGCCCGCACCATCTTCGGCCCCCTCCTCTGGCCCAGCCGTTCAGGGGAGAGGAAAAGAGGCCAGCTGAGCCTTGTCTCCATGGCGGGGCTTGAAAAAGCCACCGCCAGCACTCCGGAGCCGCCCACACCATCTTCGGCCCCCTCCTCTGGCCCAGCCAGTCAGGGGAGGGGAAAAGAGCCCAGCTGAGCTTCGTCTCCATGGCAGAGCTTGAAAAAGCCGCCGCCAGCACTCTGGAGCCACCCGCACCATCTTCGACCCCTTCCTCTGGCCCAGCCAGTCAGGGGAGGGGAAAGGAGCCCAGCTGAGCCTTGTCTTCACTGCGAGGCGTGAATCCGCGGGGAGGCCATGGAAGGGACATTTCTTTTCCTCAGCTGGACTGGTTTCTTCCCTTGGCCCCGTTATGGACTTGTGAGTCAGGGGCACCGTTCATTGATGTTTTTTTTGTATTTAATATTGTATTTTTTCTTGATTTGTAATTTTGTAACTCAACGATATTATTGTATTATTATTATTGTATTATTGACTATATTGAGTTATATTTACTTGTGTTACTGTATTATTGTGATTATGTACATCGCTTTGAGTCACCTGCTGGGTCGAGTAAAGCGGTATAGAAATTAAACATGAAAATGAAATGAAAGTGGATTGAAAATGTGCACACTGTTAGCCAATGGCCTTGTTGTAGGAGCAGAATGTATCTTTTCTCATGTATTTATTCTTATGCAAATAAGTGGATTGAAAATGTGCACACTCTGTTAGCCAATGGGCTTGTTGTATTTTTGTTACTGTTACTGTTTATAGTGTATATAAGTCCGAGTTTTGCCCCATCCAAACTGTGGGGCAAACTCCCACGCCATCGGCCCTGGGAGTGGAGACAGGTGGGAGCCGCTGCAGCTGCCTTCGCTCTCCGGGCCCACCCGCCCGGAGAGCAGAAAAGGACGCCGCCAACGCTGGCCCCCATTTTTCCCCCCGGGGATAACAGCAGGGTCGGAGGACTCCCATTGTTTTTGGACCTTGCTGGGTTGCCCCATCGCCCACGCCACCGGCGTGGGGAAGGAATGGGTGGCACCTGTGGACACTGTCTCCTCACCCCTGCTCCTGTCTGGCCAGGGGTCAGAAGAGGGACGCTCGCAAGTATGGGGGAGGGCAGCTGCCATCACCCGAGCCTTTCCCCGGTCCAGCATTGGCCGCGGGGAAGTGGGAGCTTTTGGGTGCTCCCACTGGAGGGGGGGTAGTATGGGGCTTGTGTTTTTGAAATTAATTGTACGGGATTTTTTCTTGCAATGTGTTAATTTTCAATCTGTTCTTGTAATTGTGTAATTATATCTGTTATACTGTATTTATATGTGTTGTAAGCCGCTTTGAGTGGCACTTGTGCTAGGAAAGCGGGGTAGAAATTAAAACTTATTATTATTATTATTATTATTATTATTATTATTATTATTATTATTATTATTATTATTATTATTATTATTATTATTATTATTATTATTATTATTATTATTATTATTATTATTATTATTATTATTATTATTATTAAACCCCACTACTAAAGAGCTGAATTTCACTACTTCACTCATCTGCTTCTTCATTCCCTGAACACGAAACTGGCGATGAGGATGGGATGGCTTCCCCACATGGCAGCAACATCAGCCCATTTGACCCAGCACGTCCAGAAAAATGGGCAACATACGAACGCCGATTCCACCACGCAATGGCCTCACAGAAGATCACCGACGAAGACCAGAAGCGCTCCTGTTTCCTCGCTCAGTGCGATTCTGAGACGCTTGAGCTGGCAACCCACCTTGTTCTCCCAAGGGACGTGGATGTGGTGCCGCTCGCAGAAATCATGTCCGCACTGAGGAAACACCTGCAGCCAGAGGTCTCGATCTTCCCAGCCAGGGTGGCCTTCCACAGAAGGGAACAGCAACCTGGGGAGTCCATTGCAGACTACGCCACCGCTCTGCGCATTGCTGCTGCCCCGTGCAAGTGGGACAACATCGAAGAAGCACTCCAGGACCATCTGCTGGCCGGCATGAGGGACGAAGATGCTCGATGTCGCCTCATGATCAGGAAGACGCTAACTTTCAGGGCTGTCCTAGAATAGGCGGTAGCATCTGAGGCCGCACAGTCTGGCATCAAGCATTTACAGCATCGCCACTCCACCACCAGTGCCACCGACTCAGCTGTGCAAGGTCAGCAAAATTCATCTTCATCCTCCTCAGCTTCGTCTGGTTCCACCTCTTCATCAGAGTCCAGTGACTCAGAGGGAGAAGTCCAAGTGGTCCGATGAAAGCACCAAGAGCACCATGACAATCGGAAGAAGAAATTCCTTTGCAAGTGTGATGGCTGCGGAGCCCGGCATGACCGCAAGAAGTGCCTCTTCCGCACCGCAGAATGCCACAACTGCGGGCGACGAGGGCACATTGCTAAAGTATGCCGACAGCGAAAGCAAAGAATTCCAGCACCTGCGTCCAAGACGAGTCATCATCACAAAACGTCCACTGCCAAAGTGTCACCAGAGCCTGAGCCATGCCAAGTGGGCATCATCAGCAAGCATTTCTTCACAGACCTGAGCCTGCAGGACGTCCCCTTCAAGATGGAGGTGGATTCAGGTACTACCTTTTCCATAATCCCACAGCAGGAGTTTTTTTAGAATTCCGCTGCCTCTCGGCCCAAGCTCAAATCTTTTAAAACTTCCCTCCGGGATGTGCAAGGTTGCCAGATTCCAGTCCTAGGGGTGATAAATTTCTTGGTCAAATTCAAAAACATTCACACTTCCTTGCCATTGGTTGTAGTTAAGCAGGGCACTAAGTGTCTTATTGGGACCCAATAACATCCTGAGGTGTTCAAAAAGGGTTTAGGGTTATACAAAGGACCCCCTGTGGAATTTGAGCTTGACCCAACCGTCCGATCCATCCGGATGAAGCCACGCCTGGTACCCTTTGCTTTAAAGGAGAAGATAGAAGCCGAGCTGGACAAACTGGTGGGGCAGGGCATCCTAGTGTCAGTGGACTCCGCAAAGTGGGTGACACCAATAGTGACTGCTTTGAAAGGTAATGGGGAGGTCAGGATATGCGCTGACTACAAGTGTACCATCAATAAAGCTATTCGCCCGAACGCATATTCTGTGTCCGTGGTAAGCCACCTTCTTGCCTCCTTGCATGGAGGAAATTGCTTCGCAAAACTTGATCTTGCCCAGGCTTACCAACAATTGACTGTGTCTTCTGCTGCTACCATAGCCCAGTCCATAGTAATGCATAGGGGAGCATTTAAGGTAACTCGACTACAATTTGGGGTGAATGTGGCTCCCGGAATATTTCAATCTCTTGTAGAACATATTTTAAAAGGTTTGCCCGGTGTCCTGCCATATTTTGACGATATTCTGATCACTGCTAAGGACACCGTCAAACTAGCGGCCAGGCTCGATTGAGTCCTTTCACGTTTTGAGAGAGCCGGTCTACGTCTCAGAAGAGACAAATGTGTGTTTTTGGCACAGGAAGTGGAGTTCCTGTGGTACCGAATTACACCCCAAGGTATCATGCCCTCTGACTCCAAGGTGGCGGCCGTGCGAAATGCACCCAGGCCAAAATGTAAAGCTGAATTGCAATCATTTCTAAGATTGTTAAACTTCTATCATGCTTTTCTCCATCGCAAAGCCTCAGTTGCTGAACCATTACATCGGCTTCTTAAGAAAGATACTGTTTGGCACTGGGGCCATTGCCAGGAGAAAGCGTTCCTAGAACTCAAAAGGCTGCTATCTTCGGATGCTGTATTAACTCATTTTGATCCTAACAAGGAAGTTGTACTTGTGTGTGATGCATCCCCTGTGGGGGTGGGAGCTGTGTTATGCCATGTACTAAATGATGGGAGGGAAGCCCCCATAGCATTCTATTCCCGTTCACTCTCAAAGCCTGAGAAAAATTAGGCTCAGACAGCCAGGGAGGTGTTGGCAATCATGGCTAGCACTAAGAAATTCCACGATTACCTTTATGGAAGGCCTTTTACCATCGTAACTGACCACAAGCCCCTCCTTGGAATCTTTGTGAATGGGAAGCCCACGCCTCAAATTCTGTCCCCAAGGATGTTGCGTTGGGCAATTTTCCTAAATGCATACGATTTTACTTTGGTGCACAGGCCCGGCAAGAACATCAGCCATGCTGATGCCCTGTCACATTCTCCACTGCCAGGGGTCGGGGAAGCCGATTGCGAGATCAAAAGCGACCACCAGGTCCTTATGAATGAGGATTTCGACTCGCCCCCAGTCGTCCCCTCAGATATAGCCTAGGCTACGGCCAAGGATGTAACATTGACTAAAGTAATGTCTTGGGTGCATAAAGGCTGGCCTGTCTCTCCCCTAGCCGAGGAATTCTGAACATTCCACCGCAAGTGTTTGGAACTGTCAGTGGAATGAGGTTGCCTTCTATGGGGCCAGCGGGTGGTCATTTCTGTCACTCTCAGGAAAAAGGTTTTACATCTACTTCACACAAGTCACCCGGGAATTATCCGTTCCAAAGCCCTTGCCCATAGCTACTTTTGGTGGCCTCAACTGGACCAAGACATAGAACACTTGTGCCAGTTGTCAATCCTCTCACCCAGAGAAATCCCATCTTCCCTCTCGGGAATGGGATTCTGCTCGGGGCCCGTGGTCCAGGTTGCACATAGATTTTGCAGGTCCATTTAGGGGTGCCCTATTTTTGTTGGTTGTGGATTCATTCTCTAAGTGGCTGGAAGTGATTAGGGTGCCTAATACCACTTCAGCCACCACGATAATGCACCTAAGAAGGCTGTTTGCAGCATTTGGACTTCCAGATGTGCTGGTGTCTGACAACGCGTCCACGTTCACATCTGCAGAATTCCAATCCTTCATGGAAAGGAATGCAATTAGGCACATCACTGCCACCCCATTCCACCCAGCCGCCAATGGCCAGGTAGCGTGGCAGGTGTGCACAACTAAAGACGTGCTTCGCCGTATGGGTGAATGGGATTTGGAGCTCCAGTATGCCAGTTTCTTTTCACATATAGGCTCTCACCCCTTGCCTCAGGGCTGTCCCCTGCTGAATTGCTCCAGCGAAGGAAACTGTCATCCTTGCTGGACAGATTGGATCCCTCTAGGGTAGAGAACAAAGACACAAATATAGCAATCCAACACCAGAAGGGTTTCTCGTCCGGAGACCCTGTACATTGCCGCAATTATGCAGCTGGTGGCCCTTCGTGGGTGTCTGGGTTTATGATTGATCAAACTGGTCCTGTTTCTTACAGAATCGAAACAGCCACTGGTCTGATCTGGAGGAGGCACGCGGATCAATTGAGACCCAGAGTACTGGACCCACAAGACGAATACAGACACTCAACGCTAGGGTTGGCCCCCACCCGTTTAAACCCAGGGGGCAGAGGTAATAGTCAGCAGCCAACCAACATTGACCCAGAAGTGTCTTCTAGGAACCGATTTCAAGGGGAATTTGTGGAATACTCCCCTATTCCGGCCATGTGTCCGTGGTTCACTGAAGAACTACGGGAGCTCAAATGGGCAAAGAGACGCCTTGAGCGCCGCTGGGTGAAGACCCAGAGCGATTCCGATTGGACACTAGCTAGAGCCGCTATTAGGGCCTACCTGGTGGCGATGGGGGTGGTGAGGAGGCAGTACTTCACCTCCCTTATTGCCTCCACTGATAATCGCCCAGCCACCCTGTTTCGGGTGACCAGGTCCCTCCTGGGTAGGGCGGGGCCTGTGCCTGGTTGGCAGGGATTGGCTGAGGATTTTGCTGACCATCTGATGGAGAAAATCGATCGGATCCGCTCGGGGTTCAAACTTGGCGTGGACGGGGAGGGTCCGGGGGGAGCCAGTGCGCAGTCTTGCGGTGTTACCTGGGATCGGTTTGATCCTGTTGCCCCAGATGAAGTGGACAGGCTCCTTGCAGCGGTCTGTGCCACTAATTGTCCATTGGATCCCTGTCCCGCCTGGCTGGTAAAAGCCTCTAAGACGGTGACAGGTGGCTGGGTCGGGGCTATAATTAACGCGTCTTTTCGAGAGGGGATATTTCCTGCACTGCTGAAACATGCTCTTGTGCACCCCCTCCTGAAGAAGCCATCCCTCGATCCAGCAATCCTAACCAACTACAGACCTGTATCCAACCTTCCTTTTTTGGGGAAGGTTCTGGAGAAGGCAGTGGCACGTCAGCTGCAGGGGGTGCTGGATGAAGCGGAATATCTGGACCCATTCCAGTCAGGATTCAGGCCTGGATATGGTACTGAGACTGCATTGGTCGCGCTGATGGATGATCTCTGGCGAGAGCGGGATGGCGGTCATCCGTCCGTCCTTGCTCTTCTTGACCTCTCAGCGGCCTTCGATACTGTTGACCACGGTATCCTTCTGGAACGGCTCCGAGGATTGGGGATCCAGGGTATGGCGTGGTCTTGGTTTTCCTCATTTCTGAGGGGCCGGACCCAGTCGGTGTGGTTGGAGAATGAGAGGTCGAGTCCTAGGCCCCTAAAATATGGGGTGCCTCAGGGCTTGGTACTCTCTCCTCTCCTATTTAACATCTACATGAAGCCGCTGGGTGAGATCATCCGTTCCCACGGGGTGCGGTACCACCAGTACGCGGATGACACACAGTTGTACATCTCGGCCCGTGGGAACCCCAGTGATGCAGTCAAAGTCCTTTCCAGCTGTCTGGAGGCTGTTGGGGTCTGGATGGGGGCAAATGGGCTACAGCTGAATCCTAGCAAGACTGAGTGGCTATGGATAGGGGGTCCTGTGTTATCCTGGGAGCTACCATCTTTGGTTTTGGATGGGGCTTTTTTGCCCCAGACCAATCCGGTGCGCAACTTGGGGGTCCTCCTGGATTCGCGGCTGCTGCTAGAAGAACAGGTGGCGGCTGTGGCCAGGAGGGCCTTCGCCCAACTTCGGGTGATTCACTCTTTGCTCATGGTCACTCACGCTCTGGTGACCTCCAGACTAGACTACTGTAATGCGCTCTACATGGGGCTGCCCTTGATGACCATTCGGAGGCTGCAGCTGGTCCAGAATGCCGCGGCCCGGGTGGTGATGGGGTGTGGACGTTATGCCCATGCCTCACCACTGCTTCAGGGGCTGCACTGATTACCAGTTTGTCTCCGGGTGCAATTCAAGGTGCTGGTTTTGACCTTTAAAGCCCTACATGGTAGTGGGCCAGGGTATCTTAGAGACCGCATCGCCCTATGGACGTCTGTCCATCCAACCAGAGCGGACCGGAGGGGCTCTCTAATTGTGCCATCAGCCAGGGGGGCTCGCCTCTCTGGCACAAGGAGGATGGCCTTCTCCGTGTCCGCACCAGCCCTTTGGAACCTCCTGCCTGTGGAACTGCGTCTCCAGACGGAGTTGTTGCCCTTTAGGAAGGAACTAAAGACCTGGCTGGCGGGCCAAGTTTGGGGTGCGGGTGGGGATGGGGGTACCGTTGGGTGGTTGGTATAGAGAAGTGTGCCTTCCCCCAAGGTCCCTTCGGTTCTTGCGCACCTTTTAGGGGTGGGTTTTTTTAAAACTTTTTTAACTTTTAACTTTTTTATCATGTGTCTTTTATGTATTTACTGTCTGCTATGTAAACCGCCCTGAGTTGGGTTGTACCTGAGTGGGCGGTATATAAGCGTGAAAAATAAATAAATAAATAAATAATGTGTACCCCTACACTGTCCCAGCCTAGCATTCTGAATTCCTTTATTGATGACGACCAATTTTTCTTGGATTCACCCTCCACTCTTAGTGCACACTTGAGGGACCCTGAGCATACCTGTCAAGCACAGCTCCGGAGATTATGGGACCTACGCAGAATGTTTGTGCGCATGTCCGTTCTACGCATGCGTAGAACGGACCTGCACAGAACTATTCTGCGCAGCTCACTTCTACGCATGCATAGAAGGCTTCTACGCATCCCCTTCTGCACAGAAGCCTTATATGCATGCGTAAAAGGGTTCTACGCATGCGTAGAAAGGACCTGCGCAGTGGGGATGCACAGTAACTCCTCCCCCCGCTGCAAATTATGGAGTAGCAGCAGCTCCGGGTGGGAAATGGCGAAAATCGGTGCAAAAATATGGGAAATCCTGGCCAATCTGGGATACTTGACAGGTATGACCCTGAGTTGTCTTATTCATCCACAGAATTAGATTTTGGTTTTGAGCGATCCCCTGCTCCTCCATCTGACAAATGGGGCTTTAATTCGGGTTTGCAATCCTCCCCCTCTAGTCAATCCCTCACTTCAGTCAGGTCGCCCATCCTATGAGCCCCTGAGCCGGCTTAGCCAAGCATCCGACCCAGAAGGGAAACTAGACCACCATCCTGGTTAAAGGATTTTGTTTTTACCTGGGGGGGAAGAATGT
This sequence comes from Bradypodion pumilum, assembly GCA_035047305.1. Classification (NCBI taxonomy): domain Eukaryota; kingdom Metazoa; phylum Chordata; class Lepidosauria; order Squamata; family Chamaeleonidae; genus Bradypodion; species Bradypodion pumilum. Next base: position 178,306,727 of record JAWDJD010000003.1, read on the forward strand.
TATGTATGTTAACTGTGTTTTCGACAGGAGCGGAATGTATCTTTTCCCATGTATCTATTCTTATGCAAATAAGTGAATTGAAAATGTGCACACTCTGTTAGCCAATGGGCTTGTATTATTGTTACTGTTTACAGTGTACTAGCAAAGCTTGCCCGGCATTGCCGGGCTGTTTTAAATGGTGTTGGAAAGTTTTTGTTGTTGTTGTTAATGTTTGTAAAGAAGAGGTTAGTCTATAATTGAAATTTCTAAAATTTTTATTTATACAATTTTTTTTTGGATGGCCTGTTATAAACTGTGATGAGTTTTGTTTGGTGTTTTGGTTTTGTGGATGAAAAAAAGAATAAAGGATGATATGCTTTTTCGAAAAACTCTTGGGGCCTTTTGTGTGGGGCTATTGTGTCTTTTTGATTTTTTTTTATTGTGGGCAGCAAGTGCTGCTGGTAGGGGTTATCTTGTATTTTGACTGTTTTTTCTCTCGTGGCCTCTGGGTGGAGCTTCTTCCAGTAAGTAGTCTCTTTCTTTATTCATTTCTTTTCCAGTCGTTATGGTATTAGGTCGTGTGGTGGTGAGTTAGCTGTTTTCTTTATTTGGGGTGGTGGTGGTGGTTGGATTTTGTGGTTTTTGGCTGGGTGCTGGGTGTGTTTGGAAATGTTTGTTGTTGTTTAATTTTTGGTGTTATTTTTGTTTGTTTTTGTGTATTTTTGAATGTTTTTGATTGTTTGTTTTTGTGTTTTTTGGTGTCCTGGGGGGGGGATTCCCTCTCTGCCATCTCCCCTGGCTCTGGAAGGCTTGGGGGGACAGGCTCCTTTTGTGCCCCCAAACCTTCCAGACTCATGGGACCCAGGAAAGGGGATCGAATCCCGGCCACCCTCTCATATTAAAAGGGAAATCTCAATTGTGGTTTCCCCTTTAATATCAGTGGGGGGGGGGTGATCCCCCTCTCCGTTGGCTTCCTTGGGTTTGGGAGGGGGGGATTGAGAAAAGGGGTTTGTCTCCCCAACCCTTCCGGACCCAGGAGAGCCATCGAGAGGGGGATTCCCCCCCCAACTCCGTTTTTAAAGAGAAGTAACCGCTTGGTTTCCTTCTCTTTAATATGGGGCGTGTGTGTGGGGGGGAGGGGAGGGGAATCCCCTCTCTGCTGGGTCCCCTGGGGTCAGGAGGGTTGGGGAGACAGACTCCTTTGGTCCCCCCAACCCTCTCAACCCCAGGGGAGCCAGTAGAGAGGGGGATCCCTCCCCCAACTCCGTTTTTAAAGAGAAGTAACCGCTTGGTTTCTTCTCTTTAATATGGGGCGTGTGTGGGGGGGGAGGGGAATCCCCTCTCTGCCGGGTCCCCTGGGGTCAGGAGGGTTGGGGAGACAGACTCTTTTGGTCCCCCCAACCCTCTCAACCCCAGGGGAGCCAGTAGAGAGGGGGAGCACAACACCCCCACCCCCACCCAGTGATATTAAAGGGGAAACTCCGATTAGGAGCTTCAGGCGCCGTTGGGGTGGGGGGCTTCGGTTCCTGCGGCTTGGCGAACTTGCTCTCCCGGTGTTTTTGTTTTTGTTTTATTTTTTGGGCGCCGGCTTCCTCAGCGTTCTGTGCGCTCATGGCGCGTAGGACGCTGGGGCTTGTAGTTATGGGTTGGTGCTTTGTGTTTGTGCTGCATTTTTTTAAAATGGTTTTCTTTTGATTGGCTGCGGCGCGTTTCTGAACGCTGTGCCATGCTAGAGCCTCTCAGCTTGATTGGCTCTGGCGCGGCGCAAGGAATGTTGGGAAGTGAAGTTGTTTCCCTTTCTTCGCGTTTGTGGGGCTGTTGCCCCACTGCCGGTTTTCTCAATCCTTCGTTGACCTGCGGACCCAGATCGGCTGTGTGCAGGAAGGGTGAGTGCAGGCAAGTAGGGCGAGGCATAGCAACCTATAGCCAGTTCCAACGGTTAACCCTTGGATTTATAGGTTAAGATATAAGTCTGAGTTTTGCCCCATCCAAACTGTGTTCAAACCCCAATATTAAAGAGCTGAATTTCACTACTTTACCTGTCTGCTTCTTCATTCCCTGAATACGAAAGTTACATTAAAAAATTATTTTTCCTATGGGTTTGTTTCAAGTTACATACAAAAATAATTTTTCCTTTGCTTTGAGTTACATAAAAGACCAATTTAAGCAAAAGCCTATGGAACAGACTTTTTCCCATAAGTAGGGGTTTTACAGTATGTGACTGTTGTGTATGTACAATGCTGCTTCATATGAATGTACAATGTTGCTTTAAGAAATGTATGAATGTAACCTAGCCACAATCACAATGTAACCCAGCTGTTAAAGGAACGCGAGCAAGCTGCCTATAGAGGGCAGCTGCGAGTGTTCAACTCACATGGTTATCATTCCTCAAATCACCTGCAGCCGCGGGAACTTCCCGCAGCAACAAACTACTACTGATCCACCACCGAAGATGGGCGTGACCCGGATGACGTCACGCCGGTAGCGGCCAATGAGCTACCATGCAGCCAAGTTCAAATGTGTTGTACCACTGTATATAATGTGAGATACCTCCGCCATTACCACATGTTCGTTCTGATCATCAACCAATAAACCTGTGTTAGTCCATACTGCGACTCCTTCTATGTCTCCTGGAAAAGACACCAAATTGGCGACGAAGGTGGGATCGATGGCGAATCCCAAGGTCAAGGCGTACCAGTTCGATGTGAGCGAGCCTGAACAATGGGAGCTCTACGAGTGCCAGTTTCGGCACGCGATGGAAGCCATGGGCGTCGACGACAACGCGAAGATGCGCTCCCATTTCCTGACCCAAGTGGGGCCAGCCACGCTGCGGATCCTGATGACCCTGGTGGCCCCCAGGAAGGTAGACGAGGTCCCCATCGACCGTATCCTGGAGAGACTGGGTGAGCATTTCCAGCCGCCCGTCTCGATCTTCCCAACACGGGTCGCGTTCCACAGGCGAGACCAGCGACCGGGCGAATCCATGTCCGCCTACGCGGCGGCCCTCAGGCTTGCGGCGGTCCACTGCCAGTGGGATGACCTGGACCAGGCCCTCCGTGACCGCATGTTGTGTGGTCTGAGGGACGAGGAGCTGCAGAGGAGGCTGATGACCCGCGACCAACGCCTCACGTTCAACGAGGTACTGCGGGAGGCCCAAGCAGCCGAGGAGGCCAGAAGCGGGGTGAGACTGTTCAAGTCCCGAGGGGCCGCGTCCGAGAGGGCCAAGTCACCAGTACAGGCGGCCCGGCGGACACCAGCAAAGACGGCCTGGCGGGCCCCCATGCCGCCCACCGGCACACCAACATCGTCCGAGGAGTCGTCCACGACAGCGGACCCCTACTCCAGCGAGGACGACGACGTCCAGAGGATCAAGAAGCGTGGTGAGAAGCGGCAGTCCCGAGAACGGCAGGACCGCCGTTGCGACGGTTGTGGGGCGTCCCACGACCGCACAAGGTGCCCGTTTCGAAAGGCCGAGTGTCACAACTGCGGCCGAAAGGGGCACATCGCCCGAGTATGCAGGCGCGGGCGAGTCGAGGACAAGAGGAGTTCCAGCCATTCCCAGACGCACCAGCGGAAGGCAGCCGGCACCAGGAAGGTCGCAGCCAGCTACGATGAGGAAGGCGTGAACCGCGTGGGCCTGGAGCACCGGCGGTTTTTCGTAGAGGTACTGTTGCAAGGGGTCCCAGTGAGGATGGAGATAGACTCGGGGTCATCTTATTCCATCCTGTCCCAAAAAGAGTTCATGCGTATTCCCCCAGACAAGCGGCCCAAACTGCGGGCCATGAGGTCACACCTTCGGGACGTGCAGGGAAATGGGATCCCAGTGTTGGGGGTGGGGAACTTCAAGGTGAAGTTCAAGGGCTATTCTGAGAAACTGCCCCTAGTGGTCCTCAAGGGGGGAGGTGCTGCCTTTTGGGAACGCAGTGGTTTGCTCCCCTGGGAATCAAACTGTCCGGCATTAACGCCATCGAGACTGACCCAATGCGGGACGTGTGCAACGCGCACCCGGACGTTTTCAAGAAGGGGCTCGGGAAGTACAAGGGGCCCCCGGTTTCCTTCGAGCTGGACCCAGAAATCCGGCCCATCCGCCTCAAACCAAGGAGGGTGCCCTTCGCCCTAAAGGACAAGATCGAGGCGGAACTGGACAAATTGGTGGGGCAGGGGATTTTGGTTCCAGTTGACTCGGCGGAGTGGGAAACGCCGATTGTTACAGCCCTCAAGTCGAACGGGGAAGTCAGGATTTGTGCAGACTATAAATGTACTATTAACAAGGCCATTCGGCCAAATGCATATCCAGTGCCCGTGGTCAGCCACTTGCTGGCCACGTTACATGGGGGGAAGTGTTTTGCCAAGTTAGATCTGGCTCAGGCGTACCAGCAGCTCTCTGTAACCCCGGCTGCTGCCGCCGCGCAAACGATAGTGATGCACAAGGGGGCGTTTAAGGTAATGCGCCTTCAGTTTGGCGTGAATTCAGCCCCCGGAATTTTCCAGTCCCTCGTGGAACGCCTTTTAAAGGGGCTTCCAGGCGTCCTCCCATACTTCGACGACGTGTTGATAACGGCGGGGAGCGAATTAGAGTTAGCGAAGCGGCTAGATGGGGTCCTTTCAGTGTTCGAGAGGGCAGGTCTTCGACTGAGGAGGGACAAATGTGTATTCTTTGCGAGGGAGGTCGAGTTTCTAGGTTTTAAGGTAACCCCGGACGGGATCAAACCCTCTGAGTCAAAGGTTGCAGCCGTGAAGAACGCCCCTCGCCCCACCGCAAAACCGGAGCTACAGTCATTTCTAGGGCTCCTAAATTTTTATCATACCTTCCTGCCGCGGAAGGCATCAGTCGCGGAGCCACTGCACGCGCTGCTCAAAAAGGACGCGGTTTGGCAGTGGGGGGACAGGCAGGAGAGAGCATTCAAAGAGCTTAAGTCACTCCTGTCTTCGGACGCTGTCCTGACCCATTTCGACCCGAAAAAAACAGTGGTCTTAGTCTGTGATGCGTCCCCAGTGGGGGTGGGGGCAGTCCTGTGCCACGTGTTGGAGAGCGGGAGGGAAGCCCCAGTAGCGTACTACTCCAGGTCCCTCTCAAAGGCCGAGCGCAACTACGCGCAAACTGATAGGGAGGCCCTAGCCATCATCGCCGGAACGAAAAAGTTCCATGACTTTTTATACGGCCGCGAGTTTACGGTAGTGACCGATCACAAACCACTTTTGGGGATCTTCACTACCGGCAAACCCACACTGCAAATTCTATCCCCCAGAATGCTGCGTTGGGCCATTTTCCTCAACGCCTACCAGTATGAGCTGGTCTATCGCCCAGGGAAGGAGATCTTCCACGCGGACGCACTGTCCCGATCTCCCCTCCCAAGCGTAGGGGACCCCACATGCGAGGTAGAGCAGGATCACCAAGTCCTACTGATCGAGTCTCTCGACTCACCCCCCATTGTCCCGGCCGACCTCGCCAAGGCCACGGCGGCCGACAAGATGCTGGCCCAAGTTAGTTCCTGGGTTAGGAAGGGCTGGCCCGCGACTCCCCCCGATGAAGAGTTCAGGCCATTTTTTAGGCGCAGAGTAGAGCTGTCGCTGGAAAGGGGCTGCTTACTCTGGGGCCAGCGGGTAGTTATCCCAGAGAAGCTGAGGGCCAAGGTACTGAGACTACTGCACACCAGTCACCCCGGGATCGTGCGCTCCAAGGCTCTGGCCAGGAGTTTCTTTTGGTGGCCCCAGATAGATGGGGACATAGAGCGTTTAGTGGGCACGTGTGAGAGCTGCCAAAGCTCTCGGCCCGAGGAGTCCCGGTTGCCCCATAGGGAATGGGATACGGCCCGCGGGCCATGGTCCCGGATCCATGTCGACTTCGCTGGCCCCTTCCGCGGGTCCATGTTCCTGCTGGTAGTCGACTCCTACTCCAAGTGGTTGGAGGTAATCCCCATGAACAGTACCTCCTCCGCCGCAACCATTAAGCAGTTGCGCAAGCATTTTGCCTGTTTCGGCCTGCCAGACGTCCTTGTTAGCGATAACGCTAGTACCTTCACGTCTGCAGAATTCAAGACGTTTATTGAGCGGAACGCCATCAGGCACATCACCACTGTCCCGTTTCACCCCGCCACAAACGGTCAGGTATAGCGCCAAGTGCGCACTACGAAAGACGCACTGCGGCGCATGGGTCCCGGTGAGTTGAACCTTCATTTGTGCCAGTTCCTCATCTGCTAAAGAACAACCTCCTTAGCTTCAGGATTTTCCCCAGCCGAACTCCTCATGAGGAGGCGTCCGGTAACACTTTTTGACTGGATGGATCCGTCCAGGGTGGAGGATGAAGGGAGAAACATAAACATAGGGGGAGGGAGCTCCAAAAGTTTTTCGGCAGGGGACCCAGTTCACTGCAGGAACTATGCGGCGTCAGGGCCAGCGTGGGTTCCAGGGACAGTCATCGAGCAGACGGGGCCAGTGTCCTACAGGGTCGAGACTAACTCGGGTCTACTCTGGAGGAGGCACGCCGACCAACTCAGAAGGTGGGTCACCAGTGAAGGGGATTCAGCGTTAGGGTCCTCCCCCATCCGCATTACCCAAGGGGGAGACACGGCGGGACCCGGGGATACAAATGCATACCCTCGGTTCTCAACCACAGAGGAGGATACTTTAGAAGAGAGGGATCAGCTTGATGTTGATTATGAGTTGCCGTACCAGGGGGGTGTAGCGGAGTGGTCCCCAACCCGTCCTAGCGAAAAGAGGGGTTTCAGTTCAGCCCCTGGTACCTCCAGTCCCCCCAGTCCTTTTGTGTTAGAATATACCATAGCTCCAGCTCCCCGGAAGCCAACACCCCCAAGGCAGGCATCGGGGGGGGAGTCCACCCACCGCAGTCCCTGGAACTCCCAGACAGGGAACGGGGGGTGGCGATACCACGAGGGTCTCTTCGTCGGTCCCGAGATTCGTGCTGGGGGGGACCCCTAGCTCCTCAAACGGTAGGCAGGAGTTCACTTCCCAACTGTTCATTCCATTCCCTTCCCCCAATGCAAGGTTACCACATAGCCCACACCGAGCCACTAACGAGTCCCCCCTTTCCATTGCAGGACAGGACTCCGCAGAGCCAGGCTCCCCTGTATTAAGCCAAGCGGCCGCTCGCCCCAGGCGCACGTGCGGCAAGCCACAATGGTTGAGGGACTTCGTCCCATCCTAGGGGGGAGGGATGTTGTGTATGTACAATGCTGCTTCATATGAATGTACAATGTTGCTTTAAGAAATGTATGAATGTAACCTAGCCACAATCACAATGTAACCCAGCTGTTAAAGGAACGCGAGCAAGCTGCCTATAGAGGGCAGCTGCGAGTGTTCAACTCACATGGTTGTCATTCCTCAAATCACCTGCAGCCGCGGGAACTTCCCGCAGCAACAAACTACTACTGATCCACCACCGAAGATGGGCGTGACCCGGATGACGTCACGCCGGTAGCGGCCAATGAGCTACCATGCAGCCAAGTTCAAATGTGTTGTACCACTGTATATAATGTGAGATACCTCCACCATTACCACATGTTCGTTCTGATCATCAACCAATAAACCTGTGTTAGTCCATACTGCGACTCCTTCTATGTCTCCTGGAAAAGACACCAAAGTGACTTTTTGGAAATAGGGGACAAATGTATAGTAAATATACTGTACTTATATTTCCTTATAAAGCAGTTAACCTGTGATGTACAAAAATGAAAATGATAATAATGGTTGAAATATATAATGTCCCATTGGTGGTTGGTGCACTTTTTTGTTAATGTAACCATGTATTTTTTATATATTATTCTTTTTTATTTTATTCTTTTGGTTGTTGTGGTTAGTTGTAGAAACAGTATGTACTTTTATATTTTGTAATTTGTTGTTTTAGAATTATTATTTTTTTTAAAAAATTAAATTAAAATGAAGGCGTCTGGACGGAAATGACCGTGCGGCCGGTCCCGCCGACCTCAGACAGGAAACGTTTCCCCGCTCTCAGCGCCTCCCCTGCCCACCGTCCATCCTTGATCCTTCCCGTGCAGTAGTAGTGGCCGCGCCGCACTGGCCGGACTCGGAGCCCGCCCGGAGCCACGCCCCCTCCCTCCCCGAGTAGGTGGAGCTCCTCCAATCCAAGCGCGCCTGGGTTTCTTTGTGTTCCGCGCGCCGCAGGCAGCTGAGGCGCGGCACGGCAGGGAAGCCAGTTCCAGTTGGCGATTTGGCGCGCGGCCGTTAACGTTCTGGTCCTTCGGCCAACGGTCGCTCCTCTTCCCCCCCCCCGCCCGGTTGGCTCGCGCGCTCTCTTGCTCTCTCGCCGCCTTCAGCGCTGCAGCCTGCCAATCACCAGTAGTGCCAGTTCGCCCCTCAGCACCGCCGCCATGTCTCAGGGATCCGGCCCGGAGGCGGGTTTCTCCAGCGAGGAGCTCCTGACCCTCCGCTTCCCTCTGCACCGAGCGTGCCGCGACGGAGACTTGCCGGCTTTGTGCGCTCTCCTCCAGAGCGCGTCCCGCGAAGCCTTGGCGACCGAGGACTCCTTCTACGGGTGGACGCCCATCCACTGGGCCGCGCATTTCGGCAAGGTAATGAGAAGGGCGGGGAAGAAATCCCCCCCCCCTCAGACTCTCACTTCAAATAGAGCCAACAGACCTTCCAGCGGTCTCAAATGGCGGGGGGGGGGGCACCAAAGTCCCTCTGCCTGAAGCTGTTCGTGGATAGCGGAGGCGGGCGCCGCCATCTTAGAGCGCAGAGCCCGCCTTGCTCAAATCTAGTGCGGGGCGACGCCATTCCGAGTGACTTCTTATATCTCTTCACGGGCATTTTTCTCCCTTCCCGAAACAAGAAGAGGGTGCCTTTGTCTTGGAAAGGTCAAGAGGAGCGCGTCAAAATATTTAGAAATGGGGGGTGGGAGGTTTCTCGGGTATCACTCGACTGGGTCCTGGTGGGGGCTCTTTTGTGTGTGTGGCTCGCTCCGACGCCCCTAAGGGTTCAAGAGCGAATCCTGAGGATGATGGGTAATACCGAGGCCCAATACCTGTGTTCTGTTTTTAGTAAGGTTAAGAATGGTTGCCACATCCATGGCTGCTTTGCACAAGTTCATCGCGATGGCAGTCGCCTCTTGGGCATACCTGTCAAATGGGAAATGTCTGTCAAATAGGGGGATTTTCCCGGCCAAAACAGGAAACTGGACAGCTATGCTTTTCCTATGCTGGCCTCCAGTCTAATTGCAGTATAACTTATACGGGATGACGGCGGGAAAGAGTGTAAAAATACGTGGGTTTGACAGAAATTTCCCAAAACTTGACAGGTATGGCTGTGCGAAGAGAGTCAGTTCTTGGATCTCGTCAGATCTGTGCAATTCTCTGCTTGTGGGCTGTCCGATGTTCAATCATGAGGTCATGGCTCTCAAGATATCCATGCTAATACTGAGGACCCCTTGTCCACCCCACAGAATTATAATTGTTTTTGGACTTTAATTCCCAGTACTGTATCCCTGATCAGCAGGTGTGCTGACTTGGTAATTGAAGTCCAAGAACACCTGGGGGACCAAGGTTGGGAAACCCTTAAACGCAAAGCACTTGTATTATTTCTGGGGGAAGGAGCTGGTTGGATGAAAATTTATCAGTATTAGTGCTTTCTGTACATTTCGGACTGAGTTGGTATACGATCAACTTGGTCTTGTGTGGTTAGAAAGTGGGAAGCTGGCTTGCGTCTAGTTGCAACAGAAGATGGTTCAATGTACTCTACTGTATCCCCATCCTTAGGAACTGTCCTCAGCTTCTGCCTATGGAAGGTTTCCTTATAAAGCAGTTGACCAGTGATTTAAAAACACACACAAATGGGATCTTCTCATTTAAATTGTGGGTTTTATTGTTAAAATGCCCTTTAAAAACCCTGTGTTGAACTATTTTACTTATTTATTGAATTTCTATACCACCTATCTGGGTGTTTTCCCACTCTGGGCAGTGAACAAACAAAACAAATAACAATACCCTCAACAAATCAAACTCACCACCGACAAATAAATCACAAACTAAAATAAAATAATTGGCGTTTGAGGACGTCGGGACTGAACCTAACTTAGCATTGAGTGATACAGGTTACAAATTCTAATTTTATGTTAAACTGTATTATAATAATGTTTAAAAGTTTTGTCTGATAGTTCTTTCTTGCATTGGGGCCTCAATTTTACAAGGATCCATCAGGCTTTGTATAACTATTTAAGTTATTCTTTCTGTCTCTTCTTGCATTCAGTCTAGTAACCAATCAATAGCATCAGAAAATTTCACACATCTTGGATTGGGTTTGAGTCTCCATGATACATTCCTATTAGCAGTCTTTGTTAAAATAAAACACCTGATTACCCTATTTTCTAACTGGCTGAAGTTATTTATGGAGCTCTTTTTCTCTCCACATGATGTAATGTAAATTTTTGGAAGCTATATTAAAATCTCCTGGATTGCTTTTAGTAGTTTTCTTTAGTGATGCTGATTCCTTTACAGTAGCAACCTTCAGCTATGGCCCTGCAATTTTCTGTAGACAAAGTCAAGCTTTTATCTTTCATTGGTAGTGGAGCTACTAGTTAAATTAAGGGAAGGGGATTGTTTAAAATAACTCGTATTTTTTACCATATATAAAATTATAGCAAGCAGTGGTATATTTTTTTTCAGAGAGAATACATGATTAAATCAAGTCCTACAGAACAGTTTAAATCAAATCCAGTCGGTTTCCCAGCCTGGAATCTTTCTTTTTTATCATACTATTATACTAAAGAATAAAGACTGCCTGTTTGAATGTTTTACTCACTTTATGTTTATATTTTCTCTCCCACATTTTTTAGATACTAAATGTTAAATTTTCTATCTTTTATTATCTTACTATGCTCTTCCTCAGTTTAGACTTTCAACATTCAGTGGCTCCAAAGCCTGATTTCACTACAATCTTGCTTTCTAGTTCCTTGAAAATTGAAGCAACGACCAGCTGCAGTAAACAATGGAAAACTCCAGTATTCTAGTAAAGCTGTAGTAGACACATACTTTGGCTTGGCCATTGTGACTCAAAAGATTGCTTAATAGCAAAGAAGGAAAATTTTGTATTTGTTGTCTAGTAGTGCATGTTCCTCCTTATGAGAATCAGTATTCTTTTCTCACCATGCCAAAGTTTTAAATTCAAAATTCAATGTGTTATTTTTGTTCTTGCATTCTTTGTAGCCAAGGAATTCCTTACCATCCAACCAGCTGAAATATTTAGGGAGCGGAGGAAGCACACCTAAGACTGTTTGTTTATTACATTAAAAACTCAAAACTTTGGGAATTATTTTTATTAGAATATGTAACATTTTATAACAAATTTTATTTGGCCTACGTTATTTGTTCGGATTTAAGGGGGAAAGACACTGAAAATTGTTGGTGTACTAATTTAAGCACACTTAAATTAGTTGCCTTCTCTCCTTTCCAACAGTTCCAACACTTATCTCAGCCAGGCCACCTCAAGTTACATTGTCACTGTGGAATCACATGTACTGCTTAATCCATTTTCAGGTTGAGACAGCACTGATTCATAACTATATGAATCAAATTATCTTTCATGCAAGAATTTTATTTTGAAGGGCAAGAGAAAATGGCTGCATCTTCACTAATAGTGTTTGCTGATTAATTTTAATGAACAAAATTTTCCATGAGAAAAATTAAGTACTGTATTGGAAACTACTGTACAGTATTCTGAAAGTTTTCTGGCCCACATTACTAGATGTGAAGGAGCTACTACTTGTATTTCTGACCCATTCACATATAAAACAAAAGATCTGTTTTTAATAGCAGAGTGAGTATTTGGAGGAGGACATTTTTCTTTCTATATTTGGTAGCATCTCTTTCCTTCATTCTTATACTTGATAATGAAAATAAATTGGGAATGCAACAAAGTGATTAGCATGAGGGATTATTTTTAAAAATTGCCTGAGATTTGCACAGCTGTGAAATAAAAAGTAATCTAATTCAACAGAATAATAGCCACGGTTTCTCTTCTTTGTACTATTCTGAAACAGTTTTGGTGTGGAGGTGTACTTTTTTCTATGATATAAGCAAATTATAAGCTTTTTTTCTAACTTGGAGCAAAATATATGATGTTATGAAGTCTGGATCACAATTGCTACTTCCTTCTCTTTCCACTTCCTGAGCACCTATCGGTTGCCCCATCAGAAAGTTATTTTTGGAGGTAGATTCTAACTACAGTACAGTGGAACCCCAGATAATGACAAAACTTGGTTCCACAAGTCATGTTGTTGTCCGGTGCATGCATTGGCCAACGCTAAAAAAAGCTCAGCTGCCTCAGGGTCGGGGAAGCCGATCCATGCTGTTTCTGATGCATCTGACTAGCCCGGGCACTGCTGCAAGGCAAAACGCCGTGGAAAACTCCTTCACCCATTTTGGGTTCTCCGCCAGCCCAGGTGCCTCCGTGAGGGTCAGGGGAGCCGATCTGCGCCTCTGCCCACCCCTACAATAAGAACAACATGATCTCCTTCCTACCTGTTCTCGCTGGTTGGGGATGGGGGGGAAATCGGCATTTTTGGGTCCCTGTTTCTGGCTCCCCGGCTCCCCAGCAGCGTCTGGGAGGACCTATTCTGTGCTATTTCCGCCTACTTAGGACCTGTGCTGCGCAGCAGCTGAAAATAGATGTGGCCACCATTTTGTTTTTTTGGACTTCAATGGTGATTTTTTCGTCCCCAACCAGCGTTACCAGGTAGGAGATCAAACACGATGCACTGGATAATGACAAATGATGGTATCTGGTGCACATCTTATCTAAAAATGTGCCGTCATACGGTTTTGTTGTTATCCCGTGCTGACGTTATCCGGGGTTCCTCTATCTTAATGAGACAATTGGAAACGTGCAGCTACTGTGTAAATTACCAAGTGTAGAGATAACAGTGCCCCCCTCTCATCTGTTTTTTTTAATGTTCTGCATTGGCCTTTATGGGATTGGATGATGATGATTTTGAATTAATTGCTAAACACAGTCTCCCACCTATTTCCCCTTTAGATGTTTTTTTATTCTGCTCAAAGTGCTATTTAGTTTTTGTTTGGCATTTAGATTTCGGAACATCTGCAAGACAGTTTGCTCTTGTTTTGGTTTTCTGTTATGGCAACAAAGTTTTGCCTTGGAAGAATTTGTGCACTTAGCAAATGCGTCTCTGCCAAGGTTTAGCAACAATAGACTACAGAAAGAGTAAACTTTACAGCAGGGATTCTCTGGATGCGGCCCCATGGCGCCTCCACCACATCCGGAGGTGCCATGTGGTAGAGGAAAGGCAAAATGGCCACCTGGCTCCTGAAGCTGTCTGAGGGAGCGTGACCTGGCCCCCGGCTTTAAAAGGTTGAGAACTGCTTTACAGGGAAAGAGTTTGTAATTTGCAGGAAAAACCTCATGTAGATGAGCCCTTGCTATGTGATGTTTTCATATATTGCTATCTGGCCTTTATGTATTGGAAATGATTTCTAAAACTTCTCTAAAAAGTCCTGCTGGACTTTGCAGAATACAGTACCTTCATGTAGTCAACCTGGCTTGGTTGCAGTACATATGAAAGGGGTATAAGTCCTGATAAGACTACAAGTCAAACCTGAGGTGTGACAGGCAAAGGCAGTGTTTGCACCAGCAGAAGTAGAGTGTCTATCTAGGTCAGGGGTTTGCAAAACATGGCCTGCAGCGCCATTTCAAGTGGCTTGCCGCCTCCAGCAGTAGCGGTGAAAACAGCAAAAACATGCTGTAAATGCATGTTTACAGCCGCCGCCAATGCATTATACGGCGGAGGACCATGCGTCTGCCCCCGCTCAGCTGTCTGAGGGGGCGTGGTCTGGCCCATGGTGGGAAAATGTTGAGAACCCCTTATCTAGACCAAGAAAACTAATACTGTATCACTATTCTATATTGCTTTATTTACAGTTCACCAGTAACGTGTCCAGTTCTGGGCACTGCAGTTTAAGGATATCAGTAGGTTGGAGCATGTCCAGAGCAAAGTGGAAACCAAGCCTTTTGAGGAATGGTTGAAGGTGACTGGCATGTTCAACAAGGAGAAGAGAAGGCTGAAAAGTGATGTGGTCCGTTCAAAAATTTGAAAAGATGTCACATGAAAGATCAAGCATATTTGTTTTTATAGCTCCACAGGGTAATGATCTGAAGTAATGGGTTCAAATTATGAGAAAGGAGATTTTACTTAATATTAGGAAGAGCCTCTTCACAGTAAGAGATGTTCAACATTTGAATGGATGAATGAAAGGGTGATGTACTTTGCTTCATTGGAAATTTTTAACAGAGGTTAGATGCCTATCTAGCAGGAGTGCTTTAGCTTTGGATGTCCTGTTTTGGAAGACGTTGGGCTCAGTGACTCTTTGAATATCTTTCATGTTTTTCTTCCTGTGATTTTATAATTCTCTTTGGCCCACGAATGAACTAGAGCAGTTTTTCCTAAGCTTTGGTTCTTGGACTTTAATTCCAGAAGTCTAAGTCAATTTCCAAAAGCACTGATCACTTCTGGGAATTGAAGTCCAAGAACCAAAGATTGGGAAACATTGAACTAGAGTGTTCCCACTGCAACAGTGTGGCCAGTCAATTGTAATATACAGTATGGGTGGTTTTTGAGCAAGATAATGCACAGCTTTAGAAAATGATAATTCCTTTATATCCTGAGATAAAGCCAATATTCATATCCTTTTGAACAGATGTTAATTTTGGACGATTTCCAATTTTTTTCTTAAATTTTGTTGCAAAGATACTGTAACAGTTCCATGGTCATGATCTTCCTTCTATAGCCTCTCAAACACACTACTATTCTCTTGGGATAAGTGAACCCAAGAAAGGGTCATTTGTGGCAAAGCCTTTGGACCTCCCTCACCTGGCACCATATTATTCTCAACACTCCAATCTGTCATGGTCTTGGCAATGCTCCAGGGGGTAAAAAAAAAAACCCGGCTAGGCACAAGGAAGCAATGTGCCTACCCTTGTCACCACACCCACTGGTAAAAAAAATCAAAATCTATAACTGGGTGAGGCTAGACCTGGATTTATGTACCATAACATATGGGTCAAAATCTAGCTGGTTGCTAGAAAGTATTTTTTTATTTATTGAAAATTTTCAGATATACATAAAAAACATAAAAATACATTCCTTGACTAATTAGACAAGAAAAGAGAAAAATAATAATAAAAATGACATGAAAATTAGTACCTTAACAAATATAGAAGAGTCTACATAAAGATAATACTTCAAAAAATATCCACACTTATGATCTGTAGTGAGAGTTTAACAACTTAGCACATCTGACTACTAGATAATTCTTATTTTCGAAAAAGAAGTAAAGTTGAAATAGAGAAAAGAAAAGAGAATGACCTCTTTTATATATATATATATATATATATATATATATATATATATATATATATATATATATATATATATATATATATATATATATATATATATATATATATATATATATATATATATATATATATATATATATATATATATATATATATATATATAGCAGTCTACTTATACAGTATGTATATTCTAACTCAGCATTTTCTTTAATCTCATTCTCAACATAAGGTACAAATAATCAAACTTATTTTCTTAAGAGAAAAAAGAAATGCAAAAAATTCCATTTTGAAAGAAATTTTCCAATTCCAACAAAATTTCTAATTTTGAAAGAACTCTCAAGACAATGGAGCAAAATACAAAAACATAATTATGAATATACCAAGAAAACACCAGAAAATAACAAAACTAGCTAGTCTACCTGTACACACACTTCAGTGGAGCAATAAGTCAATTCTGGGACATGTACAGCATATATCTATTCCCAGCACAACATCAGAAAACTTGGTGAGCCAGCAGTCCTCCTAAAAGGCAAGTTGAGTACATGGACAGTGACCCTGCCTCGAGTGAGACAACTCATTAACTCACTAATTCAATTCTATACTTTAATGGACCATTTAGTTTGACACTCTAAAATACATTAGTTTTGTGTACAGACATACCTGTTTACCTTCAGGAATCTATTGCCGCATTTGCATGTCTTAATTATTAATGGTTCCTTTTGTTCATGGCATACACAAGTTTTCAGCTCACACGTGGGCAAGCCAGCTGTTTCCAGTCATGTACACAGAAGCCTCTGGAGCTTCTAAAGGAGAATTTCTATATCTTACACACACACACACACACACACAATTCTGTCACAGAGATACCTTACTGGTGAAAATAAACATGTATACGTCAGCGGCTATGTCTTTACTTTTGAATATGTTTCACTAGTCAGTAGGTTTTCTGTGCACATATGTCTGATAGTGATCTAAAAATTTGGTAGTTTGACAAAAGGAACACATGATTATGTGTTTGTGAAAGCAAAACAGGCTTACATCATAGTAACTTTACTTTTATAAATAAAAAGTGTATATACAGTACTTGATACTTGCTCCCTCTCCAAAAAGTTTATTTGTTCCCCATTGAGTGCTAGGAAATGTGACTTGTTCTGTCCATGATTAGTTAATGGAAATCAGGATCAAAGTGTCATTTGATATTATTTTCCATTGCAGCTTCCATAGTTCAGACAAAAGATGGGAATAATAGTTAATTCAGATGTGGAAAATAGTGGTTTCAGCTTTTCCTGTTACAGGTCTGTTGGTTCTTGTAATAGAAAACATGGCTTAATCTTTGTTTCATCTGGGTCATTGAGTGAAACATACTCACAGATACTGTACCAACAATTCTGGCTGATTTGTATGATAATGAGTTAATGATAATAAGTAACTGAACATCTTTTCTCTCCTCCTTTTTTCTTCTTTCAAAGCTGGACTGTTTAATGCAGTTAGTGAGAGCAGGGGCAGCTGTGAATGACTGTACAACACGATTTGCACAAACACCAGCCCATATTGCTGCATTTGGAGGACATCCTCAGTGCCTCGTCTGGTTAATTCAGTCAGGAGCCAATATAAACAAACAGGTATCAAATTTATGTTTGTCATTTATAAATCATAGTGTTTAATTACTAAACTGCCTCTACTCCTTTTCTCAATACCTTTTTTTGCCTCTCCTTCCACAGCGGATATAAAGTAATGCACTGGTCTAGCATAGAAAAAAGGAGAACAAGTACACATTCATACCAGTAACATTCTGTCTGTAGTAATTATCAAAATAGAGTAAAACTGGCTGAAAACAATAAAACAGTTGAAAAATTAAAGTAGGTGATATATACATAGGGTGCCAAAATGTATATACATTTTAAGAAAGGAAAAAACTTAAAATTGCAATACTCAATATATATTGATAATAAAAAATAAATACGAGTCATGTTTGACTTCTGCAATTACAAGAGGTACTCAAAGTGGTTACCATCAGGGTCCAGACACCTCTGATTAGGGTGAACTACTGCTTGAGCAACATTGACCAAAGTGGCCACCTGTATAACTGCATGCCATTTTAATTCCTTTCCAAAATGGTCTTGCCACCAGTGTAGCCGGTTTTCTATGGTATACCACATCCTTTAAGGTCCCCCTTAGGTAGAAGTCAAGTGGTGTTAAGTCAAGAGAATGAGGGAATCTCAATTGCACACCTTCATCCTATCCTGGCAAATTCTCATCAAGGTAAGTTCTCACATTTCAGAAGTGCAGTGGGGCTCCATCTTGTTGGAAGTAAAATCTGCTATTCCCCCAAAAGACTTCTGTAGCAAGTGTCTAAACTGGTTCAACACAGTAGAAGAAGCAGTGCTTGTTGCTGTGTGAGGCCTCCTGGATTTTCCCTTGTGGACATCACACACAGTACCATGCTTCTCAAACTTATCACAGATGTGTGCAATTGTTAGGCATGTTGGAGGTTCTGTTGCATACTCACCTCTCGAATTTCAAATACTGCATCAAAATTGTCTTGCACTCCTCAAATAACAACCATGCTTCTTTGACCTTTTTCTTTGATCTTTTTTTTAACTCTTGCCTGTATAACATTCTTTTGAACGAATGTCATACTACGCATTGCTACCATAATTCAATTTAACTTCAAAAAGTAAGACATAACATTTCTTAAAATGTATATACATTTTGGCACCCTCTGTATATAGTCAGCAACCCTTGCATTCTGCCAGGATCACCTATGAGTTGATTATGATGAGCATTCTTCTTTGTTGGCCATATGATTACAGTGGTACCCCGGTTAACACAAAAATCTGATAACGTCGGGGAATTTGAGGAAAACTTTTGCATCACACAGTGTTAACGTGCAATGCAAATGTTTTCCTCAATTTCCCTGATGTTGATCTCTGCCCCAAAGCCCGCAGGGCTGGAGACTAGCCCTGCAGGCTTTGGGGCAGATATTTCCGGAGGCCCCCTTGCTGAGGGGGGGCAAGGGGGCCTCTGTAGACCCAAGCGTACGATCTCTCCCCCCCCCCCAGTTAAGGGAAACAGACATCAGACGCTCACCTCCCTTCCCCGAAAGGAAGCCGATCGTCGGCTTCCTTTGAGGGAAGGGAGTCTGCCTTCCCCCAAAGGAAACTGGGGATCCGACGCTCCGATCGCCAGTTTCCTTTGGGGGAATGTACGCATGCGCTCTCCCCCAAAGGAAACGGGATCGGAGCATCCCAACACTGACTTCCTTTGGGGAAGGCGACGCTCGCCGGAGAGCCCAGCCCCAAAGTCGGCAGGGCTGGTCTCCGTCTGGGAAAGCGCTACCAACTTTGTGGCTTGGCTCGATGCGCCTGCCTCTTTGGAAAGTACAGCAGGAATTCCATGCATGGAATCCCCGCTGTCCTTTCCAAAGAGACAGGCGGATGGATCCCTGGTTCCCTTCAATGTAGACTTACTAATTGAAGTCAAGTGTATTTGATGTTAAACTGCCATTTCCCCCTTCAGGATTATGTTGGTGAAACTCCTATTCACAAAGCAGCCCGGTCTGGTAGTATGGAATCCATAAGTGCCCTTGTGGCTCATGGAGCTCAAATAGAGTAAGTAAACTTTGGGGATTTTTTTGGTAGTCATGTGTCTAGTTTACTAACATAGAACAGCAACTTCAAATATTAACTTTAAAAAACCAGAAGGCAGTTTTCCAAGAGAATTTCAGTTAGATGTGTTAAATTACACTAGGCACTGTATTAATATATCCTCTAACTTTGCACATTCACAGTGCAATCATGCATGATTATGCAGAAGTAAGCCCCATTGTATGAATTTACTTCCATGTAGCTATGTATAAGGCTAAAGCCTCAAGTGGTGTCATTGTTTATCATATGTTAACCACTGAATTGTAGTTAATACAATTAATTCTACTTGGTAGAATATGCTGTTTTTTAATGTTGTGTATCTGTCTTTAATATATGACAGATTATCTAGTTACTAGACAGAATAGAATGAGGCATGCATGTCTAGTAGTTTTTAATAGATATGTCCTATTGTTGTTCTTTAACTTCTTTCTTTAAAGGTTTTATTATCACAAAACATTCAGAACATCCTATAAACAATGACAACAAATCGCACAGGAAAAATGGATGCCTTATTCACTAGAACTGTTGAGTATAAGCTGTGTAGCTTATAATAATATAAGTGATATTAGCACTTTTCTTTTTTTAAGTAGTTTTATTATTTAAATAGAGTTTATATTTTAATCTGAAATATGGTCTATATATTAGTTCAGTGCTATAAGAGTTTACTGTTTGTTTAACCCTTTGGTTTCCATTTAATGAATTGTCTAATATTGAAACTCAGCAGAGAGATATCTGAAAGCCATATGTCTTTTAAAAGTCATTCAACAAATGGTCTTGCCAAAATATTATACAGTATATATCTCAGTTTAATTCTCATAAAATCTTTGTACTTGGTAAATGCAAGTCTTACCTGATGCTTGGTAAGTTCTTTCTTAACCTTAATCTGTGCCCTGTAAAACCTGAAATATTCTATAGAAGTTTTCAAAAATGTGGATGCCTAAAATAAATTGCATCACATTTGGGGAGCAAAGATTATTTTAAATTATAGCTTGATATCAGTCAGAACTGCCAGAAGGATAAATAATTTAAAGGGGAAATAAGTTTAAATAGGACTTGAAATAAAATTATGTGAAATTATATTGCACTTGTATAAGAACAGTGTTGCAACAATCATTTTTAAGTGTTGGGCAAGCATTGCTCAGTCTTTCTGCTCAATATTTTCAGATACCACATATTAAATGGAAATGCTCATTGTTTATACCAGATATTCTCAACTGGCAGCCCATGGGCTGGATGCAGGCCGAGGCACCATATGTGCCCCCCCCACTGCCTCCACCACAGGAAGTGCCATGTGGTGGAGGAAGGGCAAAATGGCCGTCCAGCCCCCGAAGTTGTATGAGGGACCATCATCCGGCCTTAAAAGGTTGAGAACTCCAGGTTTATACCACCTCAGCTTTTCAGCAGCTTCTTTGTTACTTCTTGTTTATGACTGCTCTTTAAAGGAATAAGAGCAATTCTGGAAGGCCATGAGCCAATTATGGCAATTTTTTATTTTATGTAGTCATTTCCAGAAACTACATCTAGCCACATGTATTTTTGACATTAGGCAGTTCTACTAGAAACTGCCTACCTTATTCAGGTATTCTGGTGGTGGCTTTTAAAGATAGTGTACATAGTATATAACAGCAAATCAGCACTGGTTGCTTGAACATAATTTCTGCCCTTATATTTTTTCTATAGGACAATGTTACCAAAAATTGTTGACTAAAATGATGTGAAGTATTATGATAGAATCATGTCATAAATCCTAGGCATCGAAAGGAATGTCTGTAAGAAAAGAGCAAGCTTCAGTGCTGCAGGTGTAAATAGTTTGAGGCCTGCCACATATTGTTGGGTTGGAGTTCCTATCATAATCCAGTATAATCTTTGAGAAAGTATAATTGCAGTTCTGGTCCAACAACATCTGAGCAGTCATAAATTGCCAGTGTCTGAATTGTTTTTTTAAGATTTACTAAAATACTGCTTTAAAATCTTGACCAGAGTTCCCTATGTCTATCCTCCTTTGCTCTAAAAGTCTAATATGAATTTTTGCCACTTTGGCCCCTTAAAACATTTTAGCCTGAATTTCCTATAATTTGGATTATGATCACAGTCAGCTGTTGTTCTTGGAACCAATTTCCTGAAACAAATTAAGTTTGGCAAGCAGCACTTTCATCTATAACACATGGGCATTCCTTTAATTACATGGCTTTGATAATGTGGTATCTGAAATTATTTAAGCTTTTAAAACAGCTGTAGTGAAATATTAATATGCCTACTATAAGGGGAACCAGTAATCTGCTGTGTTTTGCCCATATTAATATGAATTGATCATAATATAGTGACACAAATATACCCAGGAAAGCTACCGTATATACTTGAGTATAAGACAAGGTTTTTAGCCCCAAAAAGGGGACTCGGCTTATCCTCGGGTAAATGACCACGAGGTTCCCAAGACTAAGACGGATTGAGATGTACCAACAATTTAATTAATTGTATCATATTTTCATGTATTTTGATTATTGAAATTGACTAGCAGATGCTGAATTTCCCAACCTCAGCTTATACTCGGGTCAATATGTTTTCCTGGGGTTTCAGGTCAAAATTAGGTACCTCGGCTTATACTCGGGTCGGCTTATACTCGAGTATATACGGTAGTGAGATTTAGTGTGCTGCCAAGTATAGTAGGTCTCTGGTGTAAAATCAGTCGTTTATTTGGTCTTTCTGTGAGAATTGTATTTTCTTACTACTGCATTCTAAATTGATTGGGGACTTAAAAATCAAAGCAGAATTATGGAAGGACATGAGTTCTAATCCTCTGTTCAAGTTTCCAAATCAAAATGCTTAAAAATATTATCATTAGTCATGTATGTAGTAGTTGGCAATTTAGGCATCCATTTTGAAAACTGAAGCTCAAGATTAGTTTATATTGTATTTGGGCAAGATAGTAAGCAGTCAAATGTAGGGAACAAAGCATTTTGACAATATTGAGGCTAAGCTAACATGTTTTCCTGTAACTGGCTTAGTTTATGCAATTGAAAATTATTGCAGAAGGATTTAGAGTAGCTTCTATAAAAGTAGTATAAATACCTAGGTATCCTATCAAGGCAGTTTTATTCTTTCACTGGGTTTGATTTTTGCTTTCAAAGGAGGCTCATATTATAATAAATTGATTATACAGTATTAGATATACTAAAATATATTTCCAGCAGCCTCATAGAATTATTATGTAGCTGGAATATAGATCTGATATATTGGGAACATGGATAAATAAAATGGTGTAATCCATGTACACTCTTCTGAGCTCCTTAGCTACATTTAGAACTTCAATGGTGAGAAATCATACCATGTAAACTAAATCAGTGTATCATTGACATTTTTAATTAAAATACTAAAATATGAACACTTCCCTTCCTATAAAATTTAGCATAGTACTACTAACAATTGGAATAGATTAATGTGAAATGAAGGCCGTTTAGTATCTAGTTAATTTGTCCCAGACTATTCTTGCAAAGAGAGTGAAAATAGGGAAATAGGGGATTAAAGGTAACTGAAACTAAGATTTTGTATGGCTTTCCCTAGTATAAAGTCAGATTTCTGAATTGTGTTACATTTAATAGAAAGCTGTGCTAAATGTACCCCAATGAAAATTACTTTGATATGTTTGTGGTATTTACCTTCTCATTTTAGCTGGAGCATATTCTGTACGCAGTATGCCCAACAGACATAAACATGGTTGCTCCATTAACTTTGGTTCAGTGTTCATGGACACGTGAAGAGGGGAAGCAGGTGGTCCCAATTTCCTCATATCAGTAAAAGGTTTGAGGTGTAATTTTTTTAACGTGGATACATTTTTATCATACTACTGAATCATGATGAAAACTTGTGTAATGACAGATATTGCAAGTTGTCTATATTTTAACGTTTATCAGGTTAACCTTGCACATGTACATATTCTGGTGCCATGTTTTCTTTTGCCAGTAGTTTATGAACTTAGAATTTTATAACTATAAATTAATGACATTAGTTGTCAAATGATAGTGCCTTATTAAAGTAACAGAAAGATAAGTATCTTGCTTGCTATCCTTTGCAGATGTATAAATGTTTGAAACCATACTCAACTACAGTTATATTGTTATAACACTTCAGTTGACTACCTGTTCAAACATCTAAGGATAGCTATCTATCTGTATAGATCTATTCAGAGCTGCAGGAGTTCATAGGGGAAGAAAATTTTCACCAATGATCCATGGAGTCAAATCTTTTTGCAGAACAAAAGAATGGAACAAAAAGGCAGTTTTGAATTATTATAACAGCTGTATACTTAAATACTGGTTAAAACAAGGCTAGTTTAGCAGGCATTGATACAATATATTTCAAGTTCATCCCAGCCATTTATCCTATCAAGGAAAAGTGAGATGCAAGTTGTTCTACTATAATTATGAATGCTCAGTAACATAGCATTCATAATTATAGTAGGACAACTTGAATCTCACTTTTCCTTGATAGGATAAATGGCTGGGATGAACTTGAAATATATTGTATCAATGCCTGCTAAACTAGCCTTGTTTTAACCAATATTTAAGTATACAGCTGTTATAATAATTCAAAACTGCCCTTTTGTTCCATTCTTTCTCCCCACCCCCTTTCATATAGTTCTGTCTTCTTGGTGCTGCAGTCTCAAGGAAATAATTAGGTGTCAGAGATCATTAGTTTGCCGTAAACATCTCATCAAACAACTGTTACTAGTTTTATTTCTTGGACCAAATAGTGATTATCCTTTAAACATCAGTATCTACAAATAGTTAGATTCTTCAGTGTAGCCTTTGTATTATTTTCCCAGGCTTTTTTTCTGCAAGACGTTCTGTAGAAGTGGATTCGAGAAATTCTTATAGATGTAATATCTATTTTATAGTATATACCATAGAATCTTATCAGTAAGTTTATTGCGCCAGTCAATTGACCATGCCAAAGTACAGGAAGTCAAACAAAATCAAGGACAATAAATGCACACAACAATGAAAATTGACACAATAAATTTGGTACTGAGACTGAATACATAATAGGTCAAATTTTGCATATAAATGATTTAAAATTGACACAGTAAAATTGGTAAATGTTAAAATTGGATACATAATAGTTAAAACTTGACAAAACAATTTAAAATGTACAATGAAAATGTAGTAGGACTATTAGGGGCGTCATTAGTCGAGTTTACCAGCTTTCAGTCATACTATTCCAAATCTCGATGCTAATGTATAAGGATAGACTCCAAAGACTTCTCTCTGTGTCGAGCAATCTTCATTGCAAATACCGTATTTATTCGAGTATAACGCGCAAAATTTTATACCCAAAAAAAGACTCAAAGTTTGGGTGCGCGTTATACACGAGGACTGGGTGCGCGTTATACATGAGCCTCTTTTAAACGAGCCTCAAGAGCACGCCGCGGCCCTCCTCCCAGGCGGCGGCAGGCGCCCAGGTCCCGCTGCCGCCGCCGCTCACCTCCACGCACTACCCGGGCCGCGCGACTCAAGAAGCCGGCGCCGGGTAGGCACGGAGCACGCCGCGGCCCTCCTCCCAGGCGAAAAAAATTTTATACCGAGATTTCATGGAAAATTAGGGGTGCGCCTTATACACGAGTGCGCGTTATACTCGAATAAATACGGTAGGTACATTTTTTGTTACCCCAGCTTTTCTTTAGGTTCCAAGTAGTTCTTGCTCTTTAACAAGGAGGCTATATAGCATTATCTGATGTCAGTATACAACTTGCAATATAATATATAATGAGTTGCGTCTTCCACGGTTGATGCCCCACATTTACAGAGTCTATTTTGTACTGGTATACCGTGGAATCTCTCCAGCCTCATAGTTTCCATCTGTTCGTAGCATATCTACTGTAGAAGACTACTTAACATCTCATTATCTAAATCGAAAAGTGAACCTAGCAAGATCAATTTCCTATATATGTGCAGCTTCATACACATGGAACAGCATCATTTAGACTCAAGCAATATCAAGTAAATGCCAAGATTTGTATAATAGGAGTGACAATTCAGTCTTCTTGAAAGAGAATGTAATAATGGTATCTTTTAGGAAAAGATTGGAACTCTAGAAATAATAATGAATTTTGCAAATAGGCATGGGTATTGTGCCAAGGGCAAGGAGTCTGGCATTTTATGATTACTTCAGCAGAGACTTTGCTCATTGTAAGTCTAGAGGGTAGAACAGAATAAGAGAAAGTCAAACATATATAGAAGTGGCCATAAAAAGAGTGCAAATATGTCATTTTGTAACTCAGGTTTTAACACGAAAAGGCAGATATGAGCTGTATGATCACAGCAAAACTATTTATGTAAAAGAGGCTTCCATAATAATCTAGGGAAATCTTTTTGTTGGTGTTCAGTTGCAGTCAAGTTTGACCCTTTGTGACCACATGGAACACAGCACGCCAGCCACCTCTGTCAACTGCCGTCCGCTGGAGTCTACCCAGATCCATGCCCACTGCGTCAACAATGTTTAGCCATCTCATCTTCTACCGCCCCGTTCTTATTTTGCCTTCCATCTTTTCTAGCATCAGGGCATTCCCCAGTGAGTCCTCTTCTCATTTGGTGGCAAAGTATTTGAGCTTCAGCTTTCAGTTTCTGTCTTCTTAAGAAGTCAGGGTTGGTTTCCTTTAGGATTGACTGATTTGATCTCCTTGCAGTCCAGTAATACCCCTAAGAGCCTTGCCACCCCATTCCCCTGACCAAAAAACAAAGAGACAGACTCAGGCTTGGGAAAAAATATTGGGGCACTTTATTTAACTATTTACAGAAGGGAAAAAACAAGTTCCCTAAATAGGGGCCAAAAAGCATGGAGGGGGATTACCATCCCACTACTCTCAGGGGAGAGTTATGAAAACCCCAGCTGGGGTCTGGCTACTCTAGCTCAGGTAGAACGAACCCCTCCCCCTCCCAAAATTTCTAACCCCCTCCATGCCTTCCGCCAACCCCGGTCGGAACATTTGATTGAGGCCCCCCCCTCCAGGACCTTAGCAATCCCTCCTCTCATGTCCCTCAAGAAAATGTCCAAACCCTTGAGGCTAAGCTGCCTCCCATCCCCTCTAAATAGTGTCACATCATGTCTTGATATCCTGGTATGACCTATGACATCTAGTCCTTATTCAAACATCTCAAGAATCTTTGCGTTCACCAGGAGTCTGGCCCTCTTCCGGCCATTCACCAACGCCGCTTGCTGTGACCTTGCTGCTCTGTCATCTTCAGGTACTATTTCTGAAAAGAGAACTCTGACACAAGGGCATTTTGCCCTAATGTGAGAAATGGCATGTGCTGCCCAACCTGCCAACACCGACTCTTTGAAGGCCCCTAACGCTTCTCCCCCCATGTGAAGTACCACCACCTGTGGGTCACCGTACATCTGGAAAGCGTTCAGGTCCCCCGGAATGCTCCAGAAGCCCCGTCTGTGCCTTCTGCCCCACACCACATTGTGCATGCGAAAACCAAGATTCCATCCAAAGAAGTGACCCACAGCACGACCTGCCGCACCCTTAATGTGTTTGTCCCCAACAATCCATATTCCGATTGGGGTTACGAATACCTAGAACACAAAAACTTATTTACAACACAACAATAACATGCCCAAGCTCAAACTTTGAGCAAGTTTCGCACATACGAACAAAACTTGTTAGACGTCCAACTCCCCACATGTTTTATGGTTTCCTCCCCATATCCCAGGGCAGCAATAGTGGACGCCGCCCCTATTCTGAACGAATGGGAAGAAAACTTCCAACACTTTACTCTTACCTTTACCAGAGCCCTGGTAAAGACCGCCCCAAATTGGAATTTGGAGAGCTCCCATCTGCATGTATTAGGAATTTTCCCTGAAGGTCTCCCCTGACCTCCCCATACTTACCCACCTCTACTACAGGACAAATTTCCTTTATGGTGCATTCGCCCAGCACCAAACACCTGTCCCTTTTTGATCTGTCTTGGAATAGCGTATAAATACAAAAACCTTGTTACCCGATACTATTACACCCATCGCATCCAAGGCCCTTGTATCTGGCTTGCTCTTAGACATGGCAACCAGTTTACTAACTTTGAGTGCTGCAAAGAAGGCTAACGATGTTGCTGCTTTAAAGAGATAAGCCTCAAAGGTATCATCACAAACATCCATCCACACACCTACCAGTTTAACTAGCACTGGTGGGGAGATGGGAGTCCTCCCATCCCTATGCAACTGACCAGCTTTTTCCCACCCTTCCAAAGTCTTCCGAATGTGAAAGTAATTGGAGAAATCCGTAAAACCTCTGGACTTGGCTAGAAAGCTTAATGCTGCTAATTTCACCCTGATAGTCCTTCCTACTAATCCCTTATTATGTAACATCACACAAAACTGAAGAAGATGCTCCACTGGCACCGGCCAAACTACTCCCAAACCTACGACTCTGAAAACCCTGAATTCCTCACACGCCGCCGTGTAACTCCGTCTTGTGCTCCCAGAAATAGAGCAACGTATAGTCTCTGCTACTTGCCACCTCCAAGAGCCCAGACCTCCTGCGGCAACTGCACTGGAACCTAATGCGCCTTCGGAGCCAGTTTCATGAATCGATCCCATTGCTGTCAGGACAAAGCATCTGCTATCTCATTGCTGATTCCTGGAATGTGCTTGGCTACAAAAAGAATATTATTATCCAGACACTTTCTCGCCATTGCCCTCACCAGCACCAGCACCCTTTTTGACTTGGAAGTCATCTTGTTCACTACCTGCACCACTGCTTGATTGTCACACCAAAAAAGAATGGTTCTGTTTCTCCATTCT
This sequence comes from Bradypodion pumilum, assembly GCA_035047305.1. Lineage (NCBI taxonomy): Eukaryota > Metazoa > Chordata > Lepidosauria > Squamata > Chamaeleonidae > Bradypodion > Bradypodion pumilum. The sequence goes on from JAWDJD010000003.1 coordinate 178,334,494, forward strand.
TTTCCCCCAAATCCACAGCACCCCAACCACCGGAAATAACTTAAGAAAGTCATGTCCCTAGTAACCCTGTTTTCCATCCAGTCCTGTGGCCAATCTTCCCTGCACCAATTGTTCCTATAAAATATTCAAAAACTTATGCATCCTGATGCATCCGTAAATACTTGCAAATCTGTTTTCAGCAAGAACACATTCCTCCAGAAAGAAACCCCATTGAAATTGTTTAAGAACTCCTCCCATACCTCCAAATCTGCTTTCATTTCCGCTGTCACTCTCCTCCTGTGGAATTGCTTTGCCAAGCCTTGCATTGCATCACAAAATCTTCTAAGAAAAGCCCTGCCCGGGGCTACCACCCTGCAAGCAAAATTGAGGTGACCCACCAAAACTTGTAATTCCTTCAAAGTAACCTTTTTCCTTTTCATATCTGAAACAAGAACTCTCAAGGCCTCCAGTTTAGCTCATGGCAACCTAGACCTCTGCACCCGAGCATCTATTTCTATCCCCAAAAAGTCCAAGCACTGTTCCGGGCCTTCTGTCTTATCCTGTGCTAAGGGAACCCCCAACTCGTCACAAGTATCCTGAAAACATTTCAACAACCACCTGCATTCTCCTCCCCCTCTCTCCCCACAAATGAGAAAATAATTTAGATAATGAATCACATTGTACGATCCCGTTTCCTGAGTGAAAACCCACTGTACAAACATACTAAGACATTCGAACAAGGAACAAGAAATAGAACATCCCATGGGAAGCACCCTGTCTACATAGTAACCCTGTTTGAACCGAAAACCCAGCCATCTGAAATCATCCGGGTGAATAGGAAGCAGCCTGCTTTCACATCACCCTTGGCCAGGAAAGCGCCAGTCCCGCACTTCCTGATCATGGCAATGGCCACATCTAACGATGCATACTTTACCGAGCAGAGCTCCCTGGGAATTGCATCATTGACCAATTCCCCTTCCGGGTGTGAGAGGTGATTTATCAATCTGTTTTCTGTGCTCACCTTTTTGGGAACGCAACCCAGGGGCGACAGATGAAACCCCGGAGTGTGCTCCTCCCAAAAAGGTCCGACTATCCTTCCCAACTTTAGTTCCTTATCCAATTTTTCTTTGACTTTTTCTTCATTTCCCTTAATGGAACTGAGATCCCTAGAGGCCGGTCTACCTATCACCTTTACCAAGGGAAGTCTAAAACTGAACTTAAAACCTTCTAACAACAAAACAGCATCCTTTCTCTTTGGGCATTGCCTAAGCCAAAAGGCCAGCTCAGGAATCTTAATTGGACTGGGGAACTTTGTTCCCAGCTGGCCCAAAAGTCCCCGTCCTTCTCTGCTCCACTTGTCCTTGGCCCCGCCCTTACCCCCTTTTGGGCAGGCTGAAAAGGCGTGCGTCCCGCCGCACTGGGAACAACCACGCCTGTACCTACACTGCTTCCTAGAGCAGAAACGATGGGAATTGAATTCCCAACACACCAGCCGGATTGAACCGACTGCCCCCTGCCTATGCGAGGGGCAAATGATGTACTGGCTCCCGCAGGGAACCTCTGTAGAAGGTGTCCACTTTCATAATGCTCCCAGGAAAGTGGCCGCATCGGGGTCATGTACTGCAACCAAAAGTTAGAATATGGCTCCTCCCAGCTCATTTCAGGGTGGTGTTCCGCCCGAGTACGAAATGCCTCGTCATATTTTAGCCACACACACACACCCAAAAATTAATAATAATAATAATCCGTATATGCCTTATACCTCAGGCCCACATAATGCAAAAGCGGCATGGCCCTATGTGGCTGTTCATTGATAATGACCCCCATGTATTTAAAATACACCGGGAGCCAACTGTTCCAATTCCTAGGTTTTTTTTCTTGCACATAAGTTCCTTCTCCCTCTCATCAAGTTTCTCCATATCCTTAACCTCCACTTCCCTATTAAGTAGAGAGAATAAGTCCACATACTTCCCTTTCAAAATGTTCTCCTTCATAGCCTCAGATAAGTGCTCCCCAAACAGGGAAGCCTTCTTGCTCATCCCTAATTCCTGTCCTCCTCCAACCCCCTCCGGGCCCTTTATCTGACCCCCGAACACCGCCACTATTAGAAGACTTCTCAATTCCTTCCGAATCTCCACCCTCAACAGTCCCTGCCCCTTTCTCTTTCTGGGCAGACTCATCGCCTACCAATCCCAACATCTGCGTTGCCGCCAAAACTGTGCCACCACAGCCTCCTTGGCCTACCTCGCCCAATGTGTCCTCCGACCGCAGCCTCTTTCGCCTCTGGCCTTCGGATTGCCCCAGTGGCAGGTTCGCAACTCTCCTGCCCCTTTCCCCCACATTAGGCAGTACACCCCCGGTCCATGGCCACGCAAAACCCACCGACCATCGCCCTCCTTCTACACCCAAATTCCCCGCTCTTGGGTAACCCTCCCTGTCCAGTGAACCCACAGTCCCAGGAGGCCAACCCCACGGGAAAGGGAATTGCCAAGGCCAGACAGTCAGTCCAAAGGGTCCCCCAGATAAACCTGTATTCAACTCACCTACAAGTGAAGTTTCACTGCAACCTGGACTCGCACCACCGGCCTCCTCCCATTGAGCTTCTTGCTCAAAAGCCACCAATCGGTGCTCCCCATCCCCTTCACAAGTATGCACCACCGTGGATTCCATTCTGTCCTCCCCTTGCTCCACAGCCTCCAGCACTGTGTCCAGATCAGCCAATCTTTCTACTTGGACCCCACCTCCTCCTTCCGTGGAAGGCAAGGCCGCACCTCCCGCCTGAGAAGGGGCAATATTATTCTGAGCCTCCTCTATCAAGGCAATCTACCTTTCCAAATCCATCGCATATAAACGCCAGTCCTCCTTCCCCAATCTGCCCCCCCTTTTAATCCCAGCTTGACTGGCTTTTTGGGACGGAGGGGGAGCCCCCCCAACCGCACCCTCACCTGCCCTTTCCTCTGCAATAGGCAGATCAGAAATGAACTCCTCATCCAAGGATTCCGCCACTATGTCTTTTGAACACTGTCTTCTGGTGGAGGGAACTTCTCCCCTACCCCCAAACTGTGCTCTCCTACACGACATTTTGCACTCTTTCTACCAATACTACTCATTGTTCTACTCACACCATGAAAGTTCTGAAACCCGACAACAGTATATATAACATGTGAAAACCCCGCCTCCTACTCTACTCTCCAGTGCCCTTCCTTCCTGCCGGAGCCTACCAACCTGCAGGAGAGAGGGGTGGCAAAGCATCCTCGTAGGTCCTGAAGAGGGACCTTCTCCAGCTTTAGTGATGCATTATGCCTTCTGAGCATTAAAGGCAAATGGTTTACATCAGGTGTTCTCCAGAGCATAATTGTGAAAACTGTTTTGCATCTAAGTCTTAAGACTTTTCAGCATAGAATCCTGGAATCCTGAATGTACTTCCTTCATAGAAAATAGACAGCTTGTATCTTTGTAGCTTCTTAAAGATGTTTTAATGAATCCCATGCTTATTAATAAGCACATGTATGAAGAAAAATATTGTGACACTGCTGCAACGTTTTGCTAGTTCATTTGGACTCATTACTGAACAGAAACATTTCATTTTTGAAAAATAGTCGAACAATTTTTGCATTATTTGTATCATTTTCAGGTTTAGAATTATAATTGTTCCTCAGAGGCTGAGAGGATAATATATGATTTCAAGAAGTACAAAACAGCCCTATTCTGCAGTCTTACCTGCTTTGGCTTCTTGAATATTCACCAAGATTAGCCACCTTAAATTGAAGTCAGAGAAGAAATATCTTTGTTTTCTTTCAATAATTTATTCTTTTCCTCACAACAGATAATTAGAACCTATATCATACATTAATTGTGTAAAAATGGAGACATTGAACAAAAGATCATTACTCTAAATAGTTAGAAAAAGTATTTAGAATACACTACCACTTTTTCACTTTTTTCTTCCCTATAACAGTTCCTTTTTTCTATTTAAGTTTACGTTTTCAGAGGAGAAAGGCATCTAAAGTCAATGTATCCATTTTGCTAACATACTTATTTTGTGAGCATTCCTTAGTCACTGGGACTTCCATGAGATCCATGCATGTAGTTAACTCAGTTAAGTAAAACATTCTGATTTCCTTAAAACATTGCTACATATTCCTGGAGTTGATTAAAAATGTAATTGGACACAATATCATCTCCATTTACTGCTATTTTGTAATCTTGCCAATGTGTTTTATACTATAAATCCATTATTTTATGTCTTTATAGCAAAAGTTTAATACATGTAGTAAATAATGAGGCTCAACCTTACATCATCCCTCTCCTAAAAGAATCTGATTTTATTCCCTTGGTCACTATGTTTTTTATAGAATGATTTCATTTCCACTTTTTTCTTCAGTAGTCCTGAGGATATAGTAAATTATTGCTCTAGTGACACTGCAGTGTTGATAGCAGATTCTGCTTGGTGGTAGTTATAGTCCAAAAAGCTATGCACACACTTATGTAGGAAATTTTAGTGCTATGATTCTATCAGCTCTTTGATCTTAATTATGTTAAGAGTGTAGAAAACTAGAGTTGGGGATTTCTTCGGTTATGTACAGCATTTCTAAAAGTTTCAGAAAATGGCATTTAGGAGTAATACATTCAAAAATACATCTGAATTAGCATATATTATCTTATATTACTTGATACACTGCCACTGATTCAGTGATTTTTAAAAAATGAAGAGAGGGAAAGTTTGTAAGTACATAGGTTGGTTTTATGCCTACAGTCTTAAGTTATACTGGAAAAAACATGTCAGCTTTTATTAAATATTCCATATTATACACATCAGAGGAAAAGAAGAAAAAAGTGTGTATTTTGAAAACATAGTAGCTAGCTATATTTTATTCTTTTACTTGGAGAGCTTCATAATATGAACTTCTAGAAGCAGTTACAGCTTGTAGATCAGTTATGAAATATAAGTTCACATCAGTGTAAAAAGAAATCATGGCACCATAATATGTATACATGCAGTACATTTCTCCAGCAACTTTCTTCATAGTCTTGTTAACAATAGTCTCAAGATCACTTTGTTGTGCTTTCTATTTTTGGATGCCAAAGGGTTAAAACTTTCAGCTTATTGACGTTAATTTTGTTTAATAGCCTTAGGTTGGTATCTGAGAGAGTGTGGAACAGTCTTTCTTAACTTCGGGAATAATGCAGCAAGAATTTAATTTTTAACCCATGTATTAGCTACTTTTTCTTGAAGGAATAGTTAATTTATTTTTTAAAGCAATTTACCAAATTCTAGAAGTTGATCATTTTTTTTAGTGCATATCATGTTTACGTTTCAGAGAACTGACAGAATTACATTGAGCTTCAGGATGAAAATACGTGCTTGAGAGTCCATGCTTGAGTCAGGCGCGCTGTCTCATTGTTAAGGTGGTCACATGATGATGGCTTAGTGATAATGAATTATGTGCTACTGCACGTTTTGTATGTTAATATAACTTAAGTTTCAATCTTAATGTTGCCTGCAAATATGTGATCCCTTATGATGTAAGTTTCCTGTTTTATGCACCATTGCCCGTTCTTTTAAATCAAAAGAGAAGATTCTGAAACTATAAAAACTACACATGTCAATGTTTTACAGCTACGTAATTCGAATTGACTTGATTTTTTCAAGTAATCCTAGAAAGGGGGAGCATTCCATATAGAAACTGCTGAAACTGCCACAGGTGCTTCTCCGAAAACCTTACAGTTGTGGCATTGAATGTTCAGTATCGCTTCCTTTCTGCACACAAGGCATACTGTTGAGGTATTTGTTGCGGTGATTGGTTTTAATGCTAATCTAGGAATTCAGATATAGACTATATAGATTTGCATGCTTTTGTTTACCCTAATTTCAGTATCTTATTTTTAATTTGTAAACTAACAATATATTAAGCTTGAGTGTTTTTAAAATGGGGCATATTACATTAAGTCCTAAGTTTTTATTTTCTTGATTGTCTCATGGCATTGATGAAGAAAATAGTTCAGCTGTAGATAATTTGTTTTAGAGGGTTGTTAATATAAATGTACCCTCATTTTAAAAAAGAGATTTTTAAGTAGTCCTATGTTTTGTTCAAAGTATGTGACGTTATAAGTGGATGATACTTTCAGTTTTTCAGCAGTCATCTGAGAGGAATAGCAGTCCTCCTTGCCTAATTTCACATTAAAAACATCACAAGAAAAAAAATTCTAGGTCCAAGTACTGTATAAATTATTTAGATTAACCCAAAACATTTTAAAAAGTAAACTTCTACTGTATTTTTAATTGTTTGCAGTATGCTTTACTGATCTTTTCATTACATCAAGGTAAATTTGAATTTTGAAATTGATACTTTTAATAGACTTAGTTGATATGATTTGCTCCAATTTCCTAGGAATAATACATTTTGTAACATAAGAAATATCGCAAAATGCTTATTTTCTCATCGCACTCATAGGATGAATTTTCCTTACTGTCATGTTACTGAAAGGAAGCAATAGTTAGCTTTACCTGGCAGAGAGTGCATCTTATAGCACTTGAGGTTACTGATCACTTTTAGGAGGTTCAGTTTCAGATGTGGTCAAGGAATATTTGCTTCATTACTTCAATGGGAGTGAATTCTGCTAATGAATCAATTATCTGAGAGCATTACAAGAATTATGTTCTTAAAGATTGTATTCTGCATCACTGCTATCATTTAATAGCTGGTTTATAATATTGTAGCAGTCTCAGTGAATCATGGCCTTAGAATGGATGTCATGGTGACATAGCTAAATGGAAACTCAAAACAGAAGAAGAATAAAAACCACAGATGAGAAGACTTCTGTTCAAGACTAAACATAGTAACGAAGACTCTGGGAAGAGCCTATCCAGGAAGAACATGGATGAGGCAAAAAGGGAGAAGTCTGCTATGAATGTTATCTTTAGTACGACAAACAAAGGTATACATGTGCATCACTATTAAAGGTCAGAAGATAAACCATTTAATGCAGATAGATGAGGTTTACTCGTGTATAGGTAGTACCTTGAGACAGTCATTTATATTACTAGCACCTCCTTTACTTTCTTCATTTGCATCATGCAATTCCTATTTTCTTGATCTCAAATCTGAACTTTGATCTTGCATTTCTATCCAGTAAGGTCTAGAATATGAATCATTCTTCCTTAATGTTAAGAGTTCTAAAATGCACCATCCCAAGAAAATTTAAACTTACACAAAATGATCTGTGATACTAACAGCCTGCAGTAGTGGCAATATGTCTAAAGAGATGTTCCTTGCTCACTTGCATTGACTTCTTTAGTCAGACTTCGTACAGTTATGTTCTGTGCATCAGTTTCTTCGATAGTGAACTCATCCTTGCATTTGCAAGTCTATTTTTGAAATATTTCCTATGGTAGGTACACTATTTAGGAATCAGTGCATAGGGCTTTCTTAAAATAATCTCTTCAGCCATTTTTATATTAAAATTGTGTATCTTGATCAACAAAACCAAATATCTTAAGTCACTTTCTATTGCAGTCTGTCTTGGTTATTTGTACCATATAAGAAGTCTAATCTGGCATATAATGGGTTTAAATGAGAATAATTGTGTTCAAAGAAACTTTGCAGGACTGTTTTTCAAACTTGATTTTCCTTGCAGAAGATGCAACACATTGCATAGACCAGCATTATGAATTTTGGTAAATCTCAAGATTTACTTGTCATCTCTTTATTTTAGATAAGCTTAAAGTAGTCTTCTATATTTTGTATAGGGGAAAGTTAGACATCTATTCTTGAAGGGTCTCTTGCCGATTCTTTCTCAAAATTCCCTTTTCTCAGAATTTTTAAATACTGTATTTGTTCTTGTTCTTTACATCAGTTATTGGTTCCTTAGCAGAAAATCTGGAATTTTCCAGATAAGATTATTTTAAAAAGAATCTTTGAAGAAGCTCACACATACCTGCATTTTGGATTTATCAGGATTCTGAATAATTTGAAAACCAAATACCTACTTTATGACACATGAGGTGTACCCTTCTCTCTCTCTCTCTCCCCCCCCCCCATTTCTTTTTCATCTAATCCGTTTCCAGCAGGATTACTAAGAATCATGGGATAGTCACCTTTTGTTATTCCAGTATCGATATATTGCTTTCTGGAAAACTGTTAACAAAACTATATTTTCTCTCTCTGTACTTTCTTCAGGGAATTATTCCTGAAAATAATTCTGAAGTATTTGTGTTCCTGATGTCCCATGTACCATTCATTCAGTAGCTGCTTCATTTTTGAGACCTTTAGAATATGTGGAGATATGGGGAGTCAAATAAAAAATTTTGACACATAGCTAATAGCATAAATCAGCTGTGTTCTTCATCTTTTATAAAATATTTCTTATCTTATTGCCATCTCCACCTTCAGATATTTCAGGAGTCTTTCTGTATGCCTCCTTATGTTTAGAATAATGGAAATGGAAGGGGACTATAAAGCCATGGAGTCCAATCCTTGCTCAATATTCTTTTTTTGATCCTTACATTAATAAGAAGGGTTTTTATGCTTCCTTCAGTCAAATACAATAATAGAGGCATGCCCCCATTATTCCTCCACACACAACTGTATATTTTGGAAGATCAGTTTGAGGGTTGATAGAACTCTTTCCATTTGAACAAATCTTTAGGCTTTGGGAAGAAATAGGTATTTGGCTACACATATGAGAGGGTCTGGTGCTGAAGTACATAATACGTTATGTTACCTTCACCTCTGTAGGAACAGAGAGCAAGGAGGACTCCATTAAACAATACTGCTCTTCATGTTCAGGTAGCTTTTGCCTATAAAACAGGTTTTTTTGCCATGCACTTAGTTGTCTTGATGCTAAATTCATCTTGCTAACTGAGCTTACATTTCTTCAGTTGGAAATCTTAAAGTAAATAGAACAAATCTTCTGTAGTGCAGCACATACAGATTTGTAGGCATAACAAACCTTATCAAGAAAGTGTGAAAATTGTTTACTTGTCCAAGACTTGCTAGTTATATTCTCTTTTTGTTCTTTATAAGTACTGTCAGTTGAGGTAAATAATATAGAGAAGCTAATGCCTCAATAATAAATCTTTCTGATTAAAAAGGATTTCATTGCTGTTCTTTTTTGTTTATGTGTTGCCACTTTTTTGCTCCATTTAGTTAAGTGTGCATATGTTAAAGGTAAGCTATATTACGTGGTTCTTTGTGCTCTCCATGACTCACACCCAAGGGTGTTTCTGAGCCTACACTAAACTCATCAAAATATTCTAGAACTCAAATAGAAAGATAATTAGGACCACATACCTCTCCTGCAAGTATCAATGCACTTAAGGACTTACCCTTGGTTATCTTTTCCTGAAAATGAGGAAACATCAGTTGCATCTTTAGAGCTTTTGTCATTAAAATACTTGTTTTTCTTCTTTACAACCATCTTAGCTTTTGTCATTGTATTCCCTGGTTTTCCCTGGTTAATAACAGCTAGAAAATAACATCTTCTTTTCCGGCTTAGAAGTTCAATCAAATGCAACCCCCACCCACCCACCCACAATCATGAGTTGAAACAGTGGATGATAGTGTACCACTTATGATGTCACAAACTTTGAAATAAGCACTGAGCTTAATGCAAAACATTAATAAAGCCAAGGGCTGAATGTTGGTATATATGTAAATATTATACACGCATACCTTTTATTGTTAGGAGATCAAGAATGTATTTTTATGGTGTAAGATGTTAGAATGCCATGGACAACTAGTGCATTATGTACCAATTGTTTTGAGTATTTCAAAAATATTTTAAAAATCAAACTCAAAAGTATTAGATAGGACTTGGATGAAAAGTCTGAAGTTTGTGTAATGGTCGTGCTTCAGACAATAGGTGAGACGTTTTAGCCTTTTTAGGCACTTAAATAGGAAGCATTTACTTCTCCTGGCACATGATTCTTAATTGTACTGCCTCCACGACTGCTTAGAATACAAATATGTGCTGAGAGATCAATTATGTAATTTAACATTTGATAGCTTAAAACCCTTAATGGGAAAAAATTGCAAATTTCTCTCTCATCTTCTGAGTTAGTAAAGTCAACAGCAGTCACCAGGTTTTTGTTATGGGTATAATTCAGTATGTTTGTATTGTGCAGCTTGAGAAATGCGAGTGGCCTGACAGCAGCAGATCTTGCACATACCCAGGGCTTCCAAGAATGTGCTCAGTTGCTCTTGAACCTCCAGAACAGCCCGCTGAACCATTTCTATAGCAATGGCACATTAAATGGGCTTCATCAGAATACAAGCCCCAGTCTGGTCAATAGAAGAGTATGTCGAAAGCGGTCATTTGTGAATATGGATAGTATTGGAGTCAAGAAAGCTAGGACTGAAGGTAAGGCATTCATTCATTTATGAGCTGACTTTCTTCCCATAAGGGAGCCAAGGTGACTCACAATTCATATAATAATCACAAATTAAATGGACATGGAAATCAGAAATGAAAGTATAGAATGAGGTGAACTTGGAAGTTTGTTTATTGCAGATCCATGCTTCAGGCAGCTACTTGACTGATGACGTAGATGTTATCAGACGGCTAATAAAGAAATCAAATCTATACCTATAAATCTGAGCGTTAACCGTTGGAACTTGATAACGGATCCTGCACCAGGCCATACTAGTCTGTACCGAGCCTTCGTGCACTTGCCCGAACTGGATCCGCAGGTCAACAAATGTTTGAGAAATGCGCCAGTGGGGCAGGAGACCCATGAATGCGAACAAAGAAAAAGAACTTCACTTCCCAACGTTCCTTGCGCTGCAGCCAATCAGGCTGAGAGGCGCGAGCAAAAAGAACGTTGGGAAACACGCCGCGGCAAATCAAAATAGAGCCGCATTTAAAAAACGCCGAACGAATGCAAACCACAAACACAAAAATACAAGTCGCAGCGTCCTGCGTGCCATGAGCGTGCAGAACGCTGAGAAAGCCGGCGCGCGAAAAATAAACTTACAAAAGGCAATGGAAGCGCAAGTCCCCAGCAGGCAGACTCAGCACCTCACAGCCACACAAAATAAACAGCCCAAAAACACCACTGCAAGACATCCGCCGTCCTTTCCTGGAGCAATGGGAAGAAGAGGGACTCCCTCTCCTCCACGCTACCCCGCGGAAGACACGGCGAGACCACCACCGGCCTCAAGGAAAGTTGAGGTGGGGTGGGAAAAGACCAGAAAAACCGGAGGGGGGTGTTCAAGAGGGGGGGGGGTGGAGCATCCCCCCCCCGAAAGTGAACCAATTCCCCGGGAAGCAAAGGCAGCAAACAAGGTTCCGGTCACTGCCTTTACTTCAAGAGGAAGTGTTTCACTTTCAGAGAGGGGGGGAAATGCACCAGTAACCACCACCACCACCACCACCCGTTGAAAGCGAACCAATTCCCCGGGAAGCAAAGCCAGCGAACGGGGCTCCGGTCGTTGCCTTTGCCTCCCGGAGGTGCTCACCTGGGCGCAGCACACACATACTGGGCTGCACATTTAAAACCTGCCCAGTGTGTGTGCGCGCGCACACCAAAACAACCCCTAAACACCAACATCACCAAAAAGAAAACAAAAACAAACACCAAAACTATTACAAAATAATAAAACAAAAATAAATCAATAATTAAAAAATAAACAAAAATAAATAAACAACAAAATACACAAACAAAATCTTCCACAAAACCACAAACAAAACACCTAACTACAACATGAAAAACACAAACAACAACAAAATAAAACAAAAACAACCAGAAATAATCAAACCAATTAAACCAAACTAAAAATAAACCAACACACAAAAGACCAAACAGAAACACCTCCCAGCCCACCAACACAAAACCAAATCAAAGAAAAACCCCAGAAGAAAGAAACCCAGACAACGTACCAGCGTGTCCTCCCTCAACGACATCCGGAAGAGAAATGAAGAAACAAAGACGACTTACCGGAAGAAGCACCACCCAGAGGCCAGAAGAGAAAAAACACCTGAAAGGAAACCAAAACCCCTAGCAGCTCCACCTGCAGGGCACAATTGTAAAAACAACTCAAAAAGACTCAACAGCCCCACCTAGAGGCCACAAGAGTAAAAACAAGTCAAAAACATAACAAAATCATAATTTTACATAAATCACAATAATCTCAAAAAATAACATAAAAAGATTTCTAAAATCCTGTGTTTAGGTTTAACTCAAATAAAAACCCAAAACATCTAAACACAGTTTTAAAAAATTGAATGTAAAAAACATGTACTTTCACATTTTAAACATGATTACCTACGATACAACCATTAAAAAAAGGTCACATACTAAAATATTATTTGGTTAAATAGAAAAAATTATATAATCCTTTGTTCTTTTTTTAATCCACAAAAAAAAACCAAAGAAAAACTGATCACAGTTTATAACAGCCCGCCATCGTAACAAAAAATAACGAATATGTTAAAGCAAATATTCAAAAACACATTAGAAAAATTACAAAATATTAGTTGTTATTACTGTAAAGTATCACAACAATACAATCTATTTAACAAATGAAAACATAAAGGAATTGTGCATAAATAAAAATTTTAAAAAGAACAGTTACAGACTAACCTCTTTTTTCAAAACATTACCAAAAATTAAAACCTTCCAACACAATTTAAAACAGTCCGGCATCGCCGGGCAAACTCTGCTAGTAGAATATATAACTGGAAATAGAAGATGCAGATTTTTTTTTCCTTTCATACAAGATCAGTAGTAGTCTGCCAAATAATAGTGTGGATAATATTACTGAAGAATTTAAACCCTATGTAAAGAAGTTTTCTTCTGAATTCAGTTGAAGAACAGAGTTAAAATGAGAGATTCCATCAGAAAGAATTTGAGAAACACTTACAGAAACTATTTCTGGAGGCACGAATGACACAACTGTGGCTGCCCTACTTAGGGCACATCATTTAATTTAATAGCCATATTTATATATGCCGCCCACTCAGGCAGAACCCGACTCAGGGCGGCATTACAACAAGTTCTAAAAACACATAAAAACACTTTAAAAGACCCATATCCCACCCACTTTAAAAGACCCACCCATCTCACCCACTATAAAAAGAAGAGAGAATTCTTAATTGTTTACATAAGCCAGCAGGCGGGGACTGTGTTCCCATTGGGGCCCCACACCTGCCCTGCCAGCCAGGTCTTCAATCCTTTCCTGAAGGGCAGCAATTCTCTTTGAAGTCTTAGATCTGTTGGCAGGAGGTTCCAGAGGGTTGGTGCGGACATGGAGAAGGCCCTCCTTCGGGTGCTGGATAGATGTGCACTCCTAGCTGATGGCACTATTAGAGAGCCTCTCCGGTCCGCTCTGGTTGGACGGGCAGACACTCTTGAGACGATGCGGTCTCTAAGGTATCCTGGCCCACTGCCATATAGGGCTTTAAAGGTCAAAACCAGCACCTTGAATTGCACCCGGAGACAAACTGGTAACCAGTACAGCTCCCGAAGTAGCGGTGAGGCGTGGGCATATCGTCCGCATCCCATCACCACCCGGGCTACCACATTCTGGACCAGCTGCAGCCTCCGAATGGTCGTCAAGGGCAGCCCCATGTAGAGCGCATTACAATAATCTAGTCGGGAAGTGACCAGAGCGTGGGTGACCATAAGCAAGGAGCCTCGGTCCAGGAGCGTGTGCAACTGGCGAATCACCCGAAGTTGGGCAAAAGCCCTCCTGGCCACAGCCGCTACCTGTTCTTCTAGCAGCAGCCGCGAGTCCAGAAGGACCCCCAAGTTGCGCACTGGGTCTGTCTGGGGCAAAACAGCCCCATCCAGTACCAAAGATGGTAGCTCCCTGGATAACATGGGCCCCCTTATCCATAGCCACTCTGTCTTGCTGTGATTCAGCCGAAGCCCATTGGCCCCCACCCAGACCCCAACGGCCTCCAGGCATCCGGGTAGGATTTCAACAGCATCACTGGGGGTCCCCACGGGCCGAGATGTACAACTGGGTGTCATCTGCCTACTGATGGTACCGCACCCCGTGGGAACGAATGATCTCACCCAGTGGCTTCATGTAGATGTTAAATATGAGAGGAGAGAGCACCGAACCCTGAGGCACCCCATACTTGAGAAGCCTAGGGTTGGACCTCTCACTCTCTAACCACACCGACTGGAAAAGTCGGAAAACCAGGACAATACGGTGCCCTGGATCCCCAGTCATTTGAGCCGTTCCAGAAGGATACCGTGGTCGATGGTATCGAAGGCCGCTGAGAAGAGAAGATTCTCTGGAAAAGACAGTAATTCTGAGAAAGGTAGAAGGTAGCCATTTTTTCCTGACCTACCCCAGGATTACTGGATTACAGTTTTTCAATGCATTTTTGGCACTTCTGACAGCGGTCTATAGTGACAAGCTCTGGTAATGTGCCAGACCTGTCCCGACAATCAGGTGTTAAAAGACACGAAAACAGCGAATCTCAGATTCCTATCTGGCTCCAAAACTCGATGAAAAAAATTCGCAAAAACCATACTTAACTCCACATACTACCTACAGAGTCTAGCACGCACAGGGATGGTGCTATATAACCCTAAGGCGCAATGCACCCTGGAGAAACTTTTTCATATTAAAAAAAATTGGTATCTCGGAACATTATTTTCTCAGGAGATATTGTGAGATTTTTATTATTTGAGGCATTCATAACTCAAGGTTCCATTGTAGTTGAATAATATAGCAATAGCAGTTACACTTATATACCGCCCCATAGCACTGGGAGTAGGGCTGGCCAACCTACAGCCTGAGGTCTGAACCCGGCCCACAGCACCATTTGCTATTATCCAGCCCCCGTCAGAATAAAGATGACCTGGATCAGGAGGTACTTCCTATACCATGCCCAGTTCTGCCTCCTCAGCTTGCATCTGAACCTGAGCCCCAGCCTGTAGCTGAACCTGAGGATGTCTTGAACCAGGAATCTCAGCCTGCTTCTGGCCCAACTCTGACTCCTTAGGCAGATGACCTGTCAGACCAAAGGTCTGACTCTGACAGCAATCAGCCCTCAGCCAAGGAACCGTGCCAAAAAGATCTGCAGCTGAGACGTAAAAAAGCCAGAGCTCGTTATCAGAGGAGGCTTCCAGCTGACACCCATTAGCTGGGAGGCTTCTTAAGCAAGCATGTTTCACCAGTCAAGTGTTGGTACAATTTTCCTCTGTGCAAAGACCAATACCCTGCTTGATTTCAAATATCTCTTGTGATTGCCTGCCGTGACGCTGATTTTTCTTCCAACCCCGACAACACCCCCGGACAGCCTTTGGACTAGATGTCCACTGTGAACTACCGGTAACCAGACCTCGCCTTGCTCTTTGGACTTTGCTATTCGGATTCTCCTTGGATAGACTGTTGCCAGGACTCTGTATAGTGCTGCTGTGCAGTGACCTTTCCCGCTGCGGTAGGTCAGCACAATATTTCATGTGGCCCACCGCTGCCCTCACCACTACCGAAAGTGGACACATTTACAACAGCCGTAAAACGTGCCCACAGATGCATAATTGTGCCCACGCCTGCCTTAAATGCTGCTGTAAATGCACCTGTGGCTGTTGTAAACGTGTTTATGACGACACAGATGCATTTTGTGGCAGCATTTACAGCAGGAGGAACCACATGGGTGGCCTGCTCTGCTGTCAGGGGGCGTGTTCCAGCCAATGGCACAAATTTCTTTTGGGAACCCCTGGCTTAGAGTACTGGCTGGGTAATTCACAAGGTCTTTAGCATCCCCCTCCCCCCAAAAAAAATGTTGGATACTCCTTTTGCCAACCTTGGAAGGTTGCGTCAACCAGAAGCCCATCAGGATCGAACTCACAATGTCAGCTGTTTTGGCTGTAGTACTATAGTTTTATCACTGCACCAAAAACGATGTAAATTGGTGAGACACATATCCAGATACAGTAGTTATGTTCTTATATGTTACATGGCAGGGAAATCAATTACAGGATTGTTCAGCACTGAAATACATCAGTGTGATGCTTGACAAGACATTCTTTATTAAGCAGCACTGCCTGAATAGCACAGCTAAAGTTACTACAGTGGGACCTCGAGTTACGAAATTAATCCATTCCTCAGGATGTTTTGTATTGTAACATAAAATGCGGTTTCCCATAGGAATGCATTGAAAACCAATTAATCCATCAGAAAAAAGTAAAAACAACAACATCTTTTATCTGTTCAAAACTCTTTATAAAGTTCACTTTGGAATTCTTCACCACGCTTCTGCAATTTTATAAAAAGTTTTGAACAGATAAAAGACTTTTTCACTTTGTTCTGACCTCCAGAATGGATTAATTGGTTTTAAATGCATTTTTGGCACTTCCGGGTTGGTGAAAAATTCCAAAAACTGAGTAAAAATGCTCTTTGTACCTTCCTGCTGCTGTGGGAAGCGGCAGAGGCTGCCAAAACAGCCCCCAAAATGGCACGATTGCACCTGCCATGCCAAAACACCAGTGGCAGCGGCAGTTGTGCCATTATTATGGCTGCCTCCACCACTTCCCATGGAGGCAGGAGGGTATACATTTCTGCTCAATTTTTGGATTTTTGTGTGTGTGTGTGTGTTTCAGCAGCTAAAACACAATGTTTTTGCACTTCTGGTGACGGGGAGCTTCTGGGTTCCAACCACGGAACATAGGAGTGCAAAAAATCCGCATTTTAGCTGCTGAAATGCACTGAAAATGTGATGAAAAATTCAAAAAATGAAGCAGAAATGCTCTGCATACCTTCCCACTGCAGTGGGAAGTGGAAAAATGGCACAATTGTGTCCACCACCACTGAAAATTAAGCAATGGGAGCAACCACACAGCTGAGTGTTGGTGGCGGGTCCAGGACATTACCAGAACTGGCCATTAGAAGCTGCTATCTGAAAACCAAAAAAATTCTGTTCATGTTGCGAAAAAAATGTGACTCGGCATTATTTTCAGTGGATTTTCATTCGTAACTTGCATTTTTTGTAACATGAACCATTCGTAACTTGAGATTTCATTGTACAAGGAACAACTCCGCCACCCACTGCGTACATCAGCTTTGGCTCTGAGTATCTCCGTGGCAGAGTATGCTGCTCCAGTATGGAGCACATCCACATATGTGAAACAAGTTGATATTGCAGTTAATGAAGCAACATGTAAAATGACAGGATGTCTCAAACCTACACCAGTTGAGAAAATATATCCTCTTGTTGGTATTCTCCACTTACGGAGAGAAGTAGCACAAACACTGAGAGAACTAAGCAAGAGAAGGACCCTCAACATCCTCTAAATGGATATGAGCCTCAAGTTTGCCGGCTCAGATCCAGGAAGAGCTTTAGGGAAAGAAATATTCTTGAGGGTACATTAGAGCAAGATCAAATTACAAGATGGAGGAAGCTCACTGGACGAGGAATGTCATTAGAAGAGAATATAGCTGAGGAATTCAACCACCCCTGCATCACTTGGAAGACGTCAAATAGGTTGAGAGTCAGACAGAGTCCCTGAATGACAGGCCAACATGCTCAAGTTGGGACTGCTGGTGGACAACACTGTGAATGTGGAGAGAGATAGAACCCAGCTCGATAACTGGTCTGCCGATTACTGCCAGAAACATGTACCGTTTAGGACTTAAGTTTAGCCAGTGACAGAGCTAAGTGGCTTCATTTTGGTAGTCCAAAGTTTGAATTTAGCACGAAGGAAGACATTATGTTCTTAAATTTTCATCTGCATCTGGTGTACATAGACCCTAGCTGAGAAGGAATATCCAGAGTTTTGTTTTCTGATTGGACTCTTGGCCACTGCAAGGTTCCATTTCTGTATAGGCATGCATATAGACTCATTCTGAAATTTTGAGGATGATTGGTTAAGCTGTGTGTGTGTGTGTGTGTGTGTGTGTGTGTGTGTGTGTGTGTGTGTGTGAGTGAATGACAATTAAATAAACTAAATTAAATTAAAAGTAAGCATGAGACAGTCTCTCTTAGTATGAAAGATACTTGGGAAATCATGGAAACAAACCAGTTGGGAGTAGACAATTGGCAGTGGCTTGGAACAGTCTAGATGGGACAATTGATATTCTAGTATGGTTACAAAGGAACAAAATGACTGGGAATGTAGACATTAGCTGAGTATTTAACTGGGAGTATTTTTTAACCATGTCAGTGCAACAAGACATGGAATATTTTACCGTCATTGTTTACACCCATCCTTTTCTTGTTTTTAACCATATCGTAGGCATATGATCCAGGGAGGGTCTCTGTGTTTAGTTGCACATGAAATATTTATCACTCTGAATATATATGCATTTTCCCCTAAATAGATCAGCGTTTTGATGGCTTAATACCAATGACAAATGGAGGAGGTGAAGAAGATGCTGACAATATGCATGTTGATAGAGAATTTCCTATTATATCAGGTGGGAGTGGAGAGTTTCCTGTTAACCACAACAACATTCAAATGATTGAAGATACCAGACAGAAGAGTGGTTCTAATGGACCTAAAGAGATTGAAATTTTCACAGTTTCTGCAATGCAAATCCCTTGTCGTTGCAAGAATCAGTATGCATTTTATCTCTAATCTCTAGATATTCTCAAAGCACTATGTTACAAAGATACCTTAAGGCATTTTAATTAGTTTCTCGAGTGTTGTAAGAGATAACTGATTATAGTTATCTAAATACATTGCTAATGGCTTATCCAGCTAAGTTTAAGATTTGCATGCCATGTGCCTTGAACATAGTTGTGTTCCAAAATAATATTTGTGCTTTAATGGAACGATTATACATTGTAATTAATAGTTGATTGTGTTGCTTTTATAATAAGGCTGGACAAATATTAAATTTGCTACAATGTTTCCCTATGTCCATTGGAACAACATAGCATTTTGGTTAAGCTGAATTAATACTAAATTGTTGATATCAAAGCCTAAAGGAAAATGCTATCTGTATCTGGTCAAATCATAATCATTAGTATCCTCATTTCCATTTCAAGAGTTGCTACAGGTCTTTGGAATAATATTTGTACATAAAGCCTGCAGCCAGGTCAGGAGATTTAAAATTTTAATCTTAGATTGATGGTCTCCTGTTTACATTGAGATCACAGCTTGTGAGAAGGACAAGTTTAAACCTTCCTTTGGAGGCAGAATTCTGATAAAATCACCCTCTAAACCATTGAAAATGTGGGATGATTTTTTTAAAAAATTGATAAAATCACCCTCTAAACCATTGAAAATGTGGGATGATTTTTTTAAAAAATTGATTTAGTTGTGAACCATGTATGTCATGTGTGATTCGATGCTGTCACTTATTATGCAAATGGTTACACATGCAAAGATTTGTCATAATTTCTTGAAATAAATGGAAAAGTCTTGCTATACTGTTAGGTTGTTGAGAATATTCTTATAATGTAAGGTGTGGACTGTTCCTGATCCCTTTAAACTCAAACTGGTGGTAGTTGCATTTTCTAAACTCACATTTGCAGATTGTCACTTCTCAAAGGTTTAATCTCCACATTCATCCTTAAGATAAAGTCTGCAGGAGCTTTCATATGATTGGATGACATAGCCATTGCTACATTACATTGTGGGAAGAAAAATCTTGAAGACAATTATTTTTAAAATAGTAAAACATACTGCAACAACTACTGCATTGTGTTTGTAGTTTCAGTGCAGTGATTCTTGTCATAGCGTTAATAAGAACTTTACACAAATTATAATAAAAATACAATAAGGAAGTAGCTACTACCTTATGCAGACCTGTTCAACAGGCAACTTATATGTTTCATATTTTTGCCACATAAAAAGATTAAATTACCATAAAATTGATTGAATTAACCCTTGTATTTGCATACAAGAAATCAGAATCCTAGAGAATCCTGATTTATTATGAGTGAGTTACCGTCTTGTATGTTGTCTCCCCCCCCCCCATTCCCACTTGTTTTACCCACTATTACAAGTCACCAAAAAAGTTTGCCATATGAACCAGGGACGTGAGCCTTCTAGTTCTTTTCAGATAGGTTCCATAAATTAAGAGCCTGAATTTTAAAAATCCTGGCTTGAGAAAGGAACGTTCCCAATTTAAGCAACACAATAAGCAGTCAATCCCTGACTATATGCAAACAGAAATATATTTCAGTTATATTTGTGCTTAATGGCCTACTATACATGACCTATCAAGGTAAGAACTGTGGGAACCTTAGTTTACCAGTTGAAAGCACTGCTATTTATTGTGCCCCGTAAACTTGAGCCACTCTGGTTTGTTTTCCCCCAACTGTCTGGAAGACAGAATCCACAAACATGAAACAAACTTTGAATTTAAGGAAGCGAATCAGAGTACCAACTGTGCCCAAGTTTGCTTGGCATGATAAGATGTCCAGCAAAGCTTTATGGTTTGTTTAGCTTCCAGCTGCAAAGGGCCCCTCTTACTGTGTTGTGCAGTTGCACTATGTACAGCTGTTGGCATTGGTATAAATGTTTGAAACTTCAGAGAAATCTGTTGAATTGCCAAACAGTACCGCCTCTGTAATGCAGGGTAGAAAAATTTAGTGCAAGTTAGCAAATTTTGTGCATAGTATTTTTTGTTCTGCTACTGCTTCTACTCCCATTACACACACAGTTTTATTTTCCTAACAAACTACTTAGTGCATTAATTTTAAAATATGAGAGTAGATTATTGGTTTGTCTACAGTGCTGTTTACATTTTCCACACATTCATGATCTTTTTGCAAATGAATTGTATTTAAACTCTTGATTTGCAGGGGGACGCACCAAATTTACTGTGTTTTATATTTTAAATAAAAGTTGATCTATTGATTAATTACAGGCCATGTTGCATATTCATTCTTGCATAAGGCTTTTTTAAATATTGCTTAACTGCTCATTGGAAATCTAAAAGGACAAACTAATATTGGAATAAAACTGTTTTGTAATTATGGGCTATTATCAAGTTAATTTTTTATTAGAAGATAGCATAAAGTTTAGATCTTAATTTGCAATATGTATTGCTTTCTGTGGCCTATTTACAAAATGCTGCTTGCAGTATTGAATGATGCAGTTCATACCAGACACTATTAGAGATTTATTCAGCTTTTTTAGTATGTATCTCTACGTAACATAGGGCCTAGTGTATTCAATGGAGATGATTCTTAAGCAAGTATGAATAGGATTGTAATGTTTACTGATCCACAAAGTTTGGTATTCTGAACTGAAAGAAATTTATTTTAAGTTTAATTTATGCTAGTGGAGCAATTTTATCTGTACAGTAAAACCTTGGGTTATGATAGAGGTCTGTTCCTCTGTTGTAACCCAAAAAAATTGTAATCCAAAACATCCATAGAGATGCATTGAAAAAAATAAAAAAAATGGTCCTGAGTTGATTGTTGTAAACTGAAAAAAATACATTAAAAATTTGTAAACCGGGACAGCATTTCCATAGGGTTTACCATTGTAAACCGCAGCAAACTTAAACTGAGGCGGTTGTAACCCGGGGTTTTACTGTATATTATTCACCTTCCAGTATAGAGGACTCTGTTTTTGAAGTGTATATACTAGCTAATTAAGAGCTATACCATGAGTCAATACTAGAACATGTTTTTTGTTTGGATGGTTTGTAAACCTAGTATGGTAGAGATGCCTTTTATTTTGGTTTGAGTCAATTTGTGGTGACAGGTTTATTTTTTAATACAGATATGAATTGCAGTAACACCATACTGAATGCATTGGCAAATGGACATATCACCAATGGACATTTGGACTTCACTTCCTCAGCTCAGCTCAATGGATTGAGTACCAGGCGTGAAGAATGTTTAGCATTGGTAGTACCTAATGCTTGTAAACATGCAGGCAGCATTGGCAGTAGTGTTGAGGAACCGGAAAAAGTGGGGAATGCTGCGTCTGACTTGTGTGGCTCCTTGCATCTGAATGGAAGCCCTAGTAGCCTTGTGTCACACAGGCCTTCATGGATGGATGATCTTGGAGATACATTGCACTATGGACATTACCATGGTTTTGGAGATACTGCTGAAAGTATTCCTGAACTTAACAGTGTTGTTGAGCATTCCAATTCTGTTAAAGTTGCACGGAAATATGATAATACTGTCTTGGGTACAATGTATCTTTATCATGGTTCCTAAACTAATTACATTTTTTGGGGATGTTGAGCTTCTTTTGGATCTAATGCTATACAATGTGATTTTGGTGGGAGGAGATACCATCTGAAGAGAGCAAGAAGCAACATTTTTTCACATTGGTTTGATAGCCTTATGTTCCTAATTTTGCATGCACAGATTCATTTAGTTAATAGATACTTATACAATAGTTTGGATTTTTTATGACACATTAGTTTTTATATTATTTTAAGCTGTTAGCATGCTACTTTAGAATTTCATTTCCCCTTTTCATTAAGTTCTTCTGAAACTAAACTTTGAGGAGGCATTCTTTTTTATATTAGAAAAGTACAATTTTTCTATTTAAACACCGTTTGTTGAGACTATGGTAAACCATATCAGTGCCTGCTGTGCCTGTGCAAGGAGTGGGTGATGGCAGTAAAAACACTAGATGTAATCTACTTGCTCACTTCTCAGAAGGGAGTGGACTTTAAAAAATGAATAAAAAAGCTTAAAATAAAGTAGTGATGGGTGGTTGAAATCACATTGGATCAGGCAGCTTGTCTTCTTATTCATAAAGTGAAGCAAAGGTGGCAGTCTGGTTTTAAAAAAACTCATTTCTGTTACAAAATACTTCTACAGAATTAATGTTACAGAATTAGGGAATGGGCTAAAACTGGGACACTTTCATTGTAGGGATATATGATATTTTACTATAGCTCACAGAATCGCATGTTGGCACTGTTCTACTGTGTGTGAATTTTTAAAACTGTTGAATTGTCTGGTCAATATATTTCAGCTTTTATATGCATATATTTGTTTCCGATTTTTTTAAAGTGAGATACATTGCTTTGTATTATTGAAATATTGTGAATTCCCAGTCTAAAGAACGGACTGCTTTCTTTTTAAAAGTCAAATTCTGTGGAACTATACTATTTGAAAGTTGAATAGATTGTATGTATATGCAGAATATGTTCACATGCACTGCAAAAACTAATATCACTACTTTTGTGATTTTGGATGATACTAAAATGAACTAAAAGCAGACTGGTTGTGTGTTTAAAATGTGTTTGTATCTTTGCTTCAAGTGGGACCTTTATAAAACATTTAAAAATAAACCCTGTTTTGTGTTAACATTGTAATTTTTGTGAAGCAACAGTATTTGGTTTTTTGCCTAGTGTTTGGCTCTTAATTTTATTTCAAATGCAGATTATATATACTGTATATCCCTTCGTGCAGTAAGATGGAATTAAATGAAAGTATATCACTCATTCTGTTTAAAAGTTCAGTTGTTAAAAGTACAAAATTAATGTACCTCACAACCTTGCACCTTTGGGTGCTTTTGTTCCAGCATGTTGCTTTTTTTCCTACAAGTTTTCTTTTCTGCAAATGCTCTTCTTGTACTAGCATTTTTTGCCCGCCCTTGGTGGGCAGTTTTTTTTTTAATGTGTTGGGGTTATTTTTAGGTGTGAAAGACACGGCAAGGGCAACAGGCAGGGATCCGCCAGGGTAGGCTTAACCCTGACGGATTTCTGCCTCTCGCCCTTGCAATTCTCCTTCCGTTGTTTCGAAAACAGCCCTCGAAACAACGGAGGGAGATTATCAAGGGCGAGATATGAATCTGTCGGGAGGAGCCAACCCTGATGGATTCCTGCTTCTCGCCCTTGCAATTCTTCTGCTGTTTCGAAAACAGCCCTTTAAACAACGGAGGGGAAATTGCAGGGCTAGAGGCAAGGATTCGTCATGGATGGTTACTCCCCTGATGGATTCCTGTCTCTCGCCCTTGACATTCTCCCTCCGTTGTTTTGAGGGCTGTTTTTGAAACAGCGGAAGGAGAATTGCAAGGGCGAGAGGCAGGAATCCTGTTGGGAGGAGCCTACCCTGGCGGATCCCTGCTTGGCGCCTTCTCCCGGAGGGAAGTGGTTTGCTTCTCTCTTTGTTGGCAGGGGCTGAAAGCTTTGGCCCCCGCCAACAAAGAGAAGTGAACCCCCGTGGAAGATGATTGCTTCCCTCCAGGAGGCGATGGCGGAACAGAGCATCATTCTCTGCCTTCGTCTCCCGGAGGGAAGTGGTTCGTTTCCCTCGGTTGGCAGGGGCTGAAGCTTTCGGCCCCCGCTCTCTGTGGAAGGCGATGGCTTCCCTCTGGGAGACGAAGGCTGAGAACAGAGCGTTGCTCTCAGCCTTTGTCTCCCGGAGGGAAGTGGTTCGTTTCCCCGCTACCCCGCCGAAGCTGCATGGGAAGAAGAGGGGCTCCTCCCCGCAACCCCACCAAAGCCATGGCAAGGCTGGCACTGGCCTTCATCTCCAGGGCCATGGGGAGAAGAGGTGCTCCTCCTCCCCGCAACCCCGCCGAAGCTGCGGTGAGGCCGGCGCCGGCCTTCATCCCCGGAGCTCCGGGGATGGCTTCTCCGAGAGATGAAGGCCGTTCTCAGCCTTCGTCGCCTGGAGGGAAGTGGTTTGTTTCCAAGGCGATCGCGCGTCGGCCGTTGTTTTTTTACATGCACACCGGCTGCCCCGCCTCCTCCACGCTCACGTCCTTCAGCCTGATTGGCTGGGGGGTGGCGTGGCGTGGTGGACGCTGGGAAGCAATTTTTTTTGTTCTGGTTCATGGGGCATTGGCCCCACTCTCGGCTTCTGGACCCTTGCGGTGATGCTCGCAGGGTCAAAAGGTAAGTGTTGACAGCTCATTACGGGATAGTAGGGACGGATGTGGCCACGCATGCCGGACATGCACGGCCCAACCCCCTTATAGGTATAGATATGTAGTTATGGCAGAATATACTGTGGATATTGTTAAGCCTTTACATGACATGTCAAGAGAAAAACTCCTCTAGACTTCCCTTTGGAAGGGATAAATGGTTCCTCTCAGCATGAGCCATTGCAATTTAGAGACTGTTTCGATACTAGTTGATTGTGGCTGTCAGAAGTACTTGTTAGTTTAGGTATACATATTTTTGGTTTAAAAAAAAACAATTTCAAGTTCCAAGAATTTCCTAGGAAGAGTTCTGGGAGTTTCTGCCCACAAACAAACATTACTACAAACATAACCTGGAACAGGACACCTACATCAGGGTGCATGGCCTTCTCTTGCCTTTACTAGCTGTAATTAATGTTAAAAGGAAGCTACCACAGTGCTCTTGCAAGTCATTGTCTTTTTGCCCTTTTGGCTCTACAAGAGGGTACCTCCCAAGCACCTATGGCTGCGATAGCCACTGTGTCTGCATCACAGTCAACAATGCTTGCTCAGCAGGTAGCAGCTCAGTAAGAGAAAGATATAGTCGGTTACAGAAATATTGGAACAGGGATAACTTTTTTGGCAAGTGGTCTCTGAACCCCACCACAGTGAAGATGAAAGGAAGTCAGGACAGCTTTAATGCAAGGTGGTTGACAAAAGCGAAACATTAACCAGTCAAGAAGACCAGCCATTGGCTGACATACACTCCCACAAATAAAATACCACTCAGTACCATATCCTAACAGTTCAGGCTTGGAGGATCCCAGTTGAATGATAAAACTTTCCTCCAGGCAAAAGTAAAATTAGAACCCATCAAACTAAGGAGGTTACTCTTTCTGTTTCGAAGAGACATTCAATCCATGCATGTCAACAGTATCCTTAATTTCAGCACAGTACTCTGGCGTCAAGTGGTATCAGATTGATTTAAATTGTTTTATTCGATTTGTATGCAGTCCACTCAGCATACGCCAACTCAGGGCGGCTCACAAAAATCACAACATAAATCAACAATATACAAAGTAAATATACAATAACACGATAATAAAATTCAATCTACAAAAAACAACACATTAGTAAACACAATAATACAATATGCAATATAAACAATAATTATACCATATTCGTCCTACAAAAGCACATATCTATACCTATAAATCCAAGGGTTAACCATTGGAACTTGCTATACATTTCTGCACCCATCCATCCTATCCCATACCGAGCCTCCTGCACTTGCCCAAACCCGGTACGGAGGTCACTAAATGGATGAGAAAGGCGCCAGTGGGGCAAGAGCCTCATGAAAGCAAACAAAGAAAAAGAACATCAATTCCCAACGTTCTTTGCACCGCACCACAGCCAATCAGGCTGAGAGGCGCAAGCAAAAAACGTGAGACGTGCTGCAGCCAATCAAAATCAAGCTGCAGGGGAAAAAACGCCACATGAACAAAAAACAAACGCAAAAAGACAAGCCCCAGCGTCCTGTGTGCCGCGCCGTGAGCGTGCAGAATGCTGAGAAAGCCGGCACGTGAAAAATTAAAATTACAAAACGCAACGGGAGCGCAAGTCCCCAGCAGGCGGACGCAGCGCCTCACAGCCTCACAAAACAAACTAGCCACAAAACTCCACCGCGAGACACCCACTAGTCTTCCTTCCCGGAGCAACGGGGAGAAGAGGGACGCCCTCTCCTGCACGCTACCCCGCCGAAGACACGGCAAGACCACTGCTGGCCTCAAGGACAGTTGAGCCGGGGTGAAAAAAAACAAAAACCCAAAAACAGGCAGCAGTTCGTCAGGGGAAACACCCTCCCTGGCGGATGACTGGCTGATGCCTTTGTACTTCCGAATATGAAAGCAGCAACCAGCAATCCGCACAGAAGAGCACCTGCCCATCTCCGGTTAGGTAAGCCAGGAGAAAAAGACAGAGAGGAGAGAACCATTATTAGGCAGAGAAAGTTAATAAAAAAATAAAACAAAAATAAATCAGTAATTAAAGAAAACATTAATAAACAAAAAGTAAACCACAAAATACACAAAAAACATCCACAATACCACAAAAGCACATAGAAATCACCAAACTACATGAAAAACCACAAATTACACAAACAACTAATTACAAAAATAAACAACAATGAAATAAGAAAAATTAAACAAAACCAGACATAACCAAACCAATTACACAAACCTAAAACCCAACCAAGACAAAAAAGAACAAACAGAAACACCTCCCAGCCCACCACCACAAAAACAAAACAAAGAAAAACCCCAGAAGAAAGAAAACCAGGCAACTCACCAGCACGTCCTCCCTCCACGACGACCGGAACAGAAATGAAGAAACAAAGAGAATACTTACCGGAAGAAGCCCCATCCAGAGGCCAGGAGAGAAAAAACACATGAAATGAAACCAAAACCCCACCTGCATGGCAGAATAGTAAAAACAACTCAAAAACACACAACAGCCCCAGCTAGAGGTCACAAGAGTAAAAACAAGTCAAAAACATAACAATAAATCTAAAGTTTACACAAATCACAAACATATATTAAATAAATAAAAAGATAACATCCTGTGTTGAGTTTTAACTCAAATAAAAACCCAAAACATCTAAACACAGTTTAAAAACATTGAATTTAAAAAACATGTACTTTCACATTTTTAAAAATATTACCTATGGTACAACTATTTACAAAAAATAAATAAACACAAACTAAAACATTATTTGGTGAAATACAACAATTTGAAACAATTATATCATCCTTTGTTGTTTTTAATCCAAAAAAAAAAAAAAACAACAACCAAAAAGCTGATCACAGTTTATAACAGCCCAGCATCACTGGGCAACCTATGCTAGTCAAATATAAAATGGTACAACAATGCAAAAGTACAACTATGTTTCCACTTTGGCCAGAGGAGAATCCAAGTACGGCGGTGGCGAAGTCCTGCCATGTACTGCCATAGCAGCCTTTTGTGCCCTGGCCCGGGGCGGAGCCCAAAATGCCAGCAGTGATGTTGGGTCCCGTCGCTGCAGTGGCCTCTCCATCCTGGCCACAGGGAGTATGGGGCAGAGTCCTGCTGCTGTTGCGGCCACTTGTACCTGGCCCAGGGTGGGCGGGGCCCAGGACATCAGCGGTGGTGTTGGGTCCCGTCACTAGTGCCTCCATCCCAGCCGCAGAGAGTGCGGGGGCGGAATCCTGCCACCGTTGCAGCCTCTTGTACCTGGCCCAGGACGGGTGGGGCCCAGGACGCTGGCGGTGGTGTTGGGTTCCGTCGCCGTAGCGGCCTCCGTCCCAACTTCAGGGAGTCTGGGGGCAGCGGCCATCAAAGTTCACCTCAGATGAAGGTGTTCCATCAATTCCACGGCAAAGAATGCTATATGCAGGTTGTCCTAGGGAAATGCCTTGGTTCTCTCCTATGCCTTGTTGGTATGTGGGATCTTTCACAATTGAGTGATGGGGTCAACTCATTCCCAAGCTGATGGAAACCCAAAGAAGGCTAAGCCTTATGCACCTCTTTCACCACAATGAGCTACACAATCTTGTGACTTCTCCAAATATCAAATATCAGTTTCATAAGAACATAAGAAAAGAACATAAGAAAAGGCCACAGCCCATCCAGTTCAGCATTCTGTCTCACACAGTGGCTCACCATTTCCTTCAGGGTATTCCCAAGGAGATGCCTTCACCTGCTTAGGATTCCCTGGAAATGATATTGAGAGATATCCTGCCTATCTCTCCAACCCCGAGGTTGTCCTTAAGTATCCATAATTATAGCCATTGATACCCTTGTCCTCCATGAACTTGTCTAATCCTTTCTTAAAGCTGTTAAGACTGACAGCTGTCACCACTTCTTCTGGCAGGGAGTTCCATAGACCAGTAATCCTCTGGGTGAAAAAGTCCTTTCTCTTATTTGTTTGAGAACTAGTACCCAAAAGTTTCATCGAGTGTCCCATAGTTCTAGTGTTGTGCGATAGGGAAAAGTTTTTCCTTATCTACTTTGTCCACACCGTGCATGATTTTATAAACTTCAATCAGGTCACCTCTTAGACGCCGTCGTTCAAGAGTGAAAAGGCCCAACCGTTGCCGCCTCAGATGGTAAAGAAGGTGTTCCAGTCCCCTAATCATTCTGGTTGCCCTCCTCTGCACTTTCTCCAACTCCATAATATCCTTCTGGAGGTATGGCGACCAGAACTGTACACAGTATTCCAGATGGGGCCTCACCATAGATTTATAAAGAGGCAAAATGACACTTGCTGACTTATTTTCTATACCCTTCCTAATGATCCCTAACATTGAGTTTGCTTTTTTCACTGCTGAGGCACACTGGGTTGACACCTTCATTGAGTTGTCCACCAGGACACCAAGGTCCCTTTCCTGGTTTGTCGCAGAGTTCAGACCCCATCAGTTTATAAATGTAATTGTTTTTTTTTTTGCCCCAACATGCATCACTCTGCACTTACGAATGTTTACTAATATTGAAGCTCATTTGCCACTGTTTTGCCCACTCCCCCAGTGTCAAGAGATCCCTCTGGAGCTCCTCACAATCTCTCACAGTTTTCACTACCCTGTATAATTTAGTGTCGTCAGAAAATTTGGCTACCTTGCTTTTTACTTCTACCTCTAGATCATTTATGAAGAGGTTGAAAAGCAGGGGTCCCAGTACTGAACCTTGGGGGACCCCACTCTTTACTTCCCTCCACCTGGAGAAGTGTCCATTTAGTGCTACCCTCTGTTTCCTGTCCCTTAGCCAGTTGCTTATCCAGGACAAGACCTGTCCCTTTATTCCATGACTGGTAAGTTTATTCAAGAGCCTTTGGTGTGGGACCTTGTCAAAAGCCCTCTGAAAGTCCAGATAAACAATGTCAACTGGATCCCCCTTATCCGCATGCTTGTTGACACTCTCAAAAAATTCCAACAGATTAGTGAGGCATGATTTGCCCTTGTAAAAGCCATGTTGGCTCTCCTTTAGCAGCGCCTTCTCTTCTATGTGCCTATTCTATCTTTTAGGATGGTTTCCATCACTTTACCTGGGACACATATCAAACTGACAGGTCGGTAATTTCCTGGATCATCCCTGGATCCTTTTTTGAAAATTGGTGTTTCATCTCAAAATATGGAACCACAGAAGCATACTACAGTTTCAAAGACAAGCTTAAGAAGACTTCCATTCACTCGTTTGTGATCCTTAGTGGTACCTCACTTAAAGAGCATAATGCGTTCCATGGGTTTGCTCTTTAAGCGAGTTTGCTCTTTAAGTGAAACACCATTGTAAGTGACCAATTGTGACTTCTGGCGGGGCGGGGGGGATTGCAAACTCTGATTTCGTTGTTAAGCAAGTTTTTGGTTGGTTTTAGTTGTTAAGCGAGGCGACCATCCAGAGAAAATTCTGCTCTTTAAGCGAGTTAGTCTCTAAGCGAGATGCTCTTTATGCAAGGTTTTACTTTAGTCAACATGCTCTCCAGTCAGATCCTGATCCTGATTTGGTTTCTACAAAGAACCAACTACTGAAACTGAAATCTCTTCATACTGACCCTCAAGATTTGGATGTAGAGAATGACTCGAATGGCTAACCTAAGCCTATACTCTGAATCTAATTCAGAACCATATTCAACAGAGGAGACTTGGTTGGCTTTGTTGATTACACTGGACTCAGATGTACAGGTAAAACTCAGAAAATTAGAATATTGTGCAAATGTCCATTCATTTCACTTAAAAGGTGAAACAAATATATGTAATGCCTTAATTCATTACAATTGTGATTATCATGGCATACATCGGACATGAGATTATGTGATGATTATGGGGTACAGTGGAACCCCGGACAATGTCATTTTCAGACAACGACGCGTTTTTCCTGAAAAGTCATCTCTTGGACAATGACGTTACGTCGTTATCCGGGAGATCGTGTTTGGTCTCTTACCTGTTCACGCTGGTTGGGGAGGAAAAAAATCGCCATCTTCAGGTCCCTGTGTCCAGCTCTCCGCTTACCCAAGAGTGTCTGGGAGCCTGGGAATACCTAGTCCTCACTGTTTCCACCTTCTTAGCACCTCTCTGGCTCGCCCAACAGCTGAGAAAATTTGTGGCCGCCATCTTGTTTTTGAAAACTAAAAAATTAGATGGCGGCCGCAACTTTTCTCAGCTGTTGGGCGGGCCAGGGAGGTGCTAGGAAGGCGGGAACAGCGCAGAATAGGGCCTCCCAGACACTCCTGGGTAGGTGGAGAGCCGGACACAGGGACCCAAAGATGGCGATTTTTTTCATCTCCAACCAGCGTGAACAGGTAGGAGTCCTTTTTGTGGGGGTGGGCAGAGGCAGCCTGGGTGCCTCTGTTAGGCTCTGGAGAGGCGACCCGGGCTGTTTCTGAACTCCACCGAGTCCCCCCCCCCTGCAACTCCAAGCCAAAGCACATGGGGAAACCTGTTGTTGGCTGCAATTTTTGGCTTGGAGCAGTGCGGGGGGGAGGTCAGAACTAGCCCAGATTGCCTCCCAGGAGCCTAACAGAAGCACCTGTGGTGGCAGAGAAGCAGAAATGGGCGAAAAAAATTC
Organism: Bradypodion pumilum; assembly: GCA_035047305.1. Classification (NCBI taxonomy): domain Eukaryota; kingdom Metazoa; phylum Chordata; class Lepidosauria; order Squamata; family Chamaeleonidae; genus Bradypodion; species Bradypodion pumilum. The sequence continues at coordinate 178,365,797 of JAWDJD010000003.1, forward strand.
CATCACAACAGAATTTTTTTTGCCCATTTCTGCTTCTTCGCCACCTCTGGGAGGCTCAAGGGACCTTATCTGTGCTGTTTCTGACACCCCGCAACCCTCCCAGGTGATGCAAGGAAAAACGCCGGGGGGAAATCCTTTGTCAGCTTGAGGTTTTTCCTTGCAGCACCGCCTGGGGGGGTTGCGGGGTGTTGGAAACAGCGCAGATAAGGTCCCTTGAACCTAACAGAGGCACCTCGTGGTGGCAGAGAAGTCAAAATGGGTAAAAAAAAAAAACATTACCACAGAATTTTTTTTCACCCATTTCGGCTTCTCCGCCACCGTGGGTGCCTCTGTTAGGCTCCAGGGACCCTATCCGCACTGTATCCGACACCCTGTGACCCCTCCAGGCGGTGCTGCGAGCCAAAATGCCGGGGAAAACTGTCAGCTGGAGGTTTTTCCTTGCAGTACCGCCTAGAGGGGTCACGGGGTGTCGGAAACCGCAGATAGGGTCCCTTGAGCCTCCCAGAGGTGCCGGAGAAGCCGAAATGGGTGGAAAAAAATCTGTAGTGATGCGCTAGGCTGGTTCTCCCTCCGGAGGGTGAGCGTTTTTCAGTCTCCTAGACAAGTGACAAAAACCGGACAAAGACATGACTTGTGGAACCAAGTTTTGTCATTGTCTGGGGTTCAACTTTACATGAGATTGAGGGGTTGGGGTTTTCATAAGCTGTAAGCCATAAGCATCAATATAACAAAGTAAGACTTGAACTATATCATTTTGCATGTAATGAGTATATCAGTGATGGACAGTCTTGGCCCTCCAGCTGTTCTTGAACTTCAAATCCCAGAGGCCCTGATCAGCAGGAGTGCTGATTTGGGCTTCTGGGAATTGAAGTTCAAGAGCAGCTGGAGGGCCAAGACTACCTATCACTGATCTATATCATATATGCTCCTCCAAAAAATGAAGGGAACACCTAAACAACACAATGTAACTCCAAGTCAATCACACTTCTGTGAAATTAAACTGTCCACCCTGGTAGCATCACTGATTGACAATTCTGCATGCTGTTGTGCAAATGGAAGAGACAACAGGTGGGCATCAGAGGCAATTAGCAAGGCATCCCCAATAAAGGTGTGGTTCAGCAGGAGGTGACCACAGACCACTTCTCAGTTCCTTTGCTTTCTGGCTGATGGTTTGGTCACTGTTGAACGCTGGCGGTACCTTCACTCTAGTGGTAGCATGAGACGGAGCCTACAACCCACACAAGTGGCTCAGGTAGTGCAGTTCATCCAGGACGGCACATCAATGTGAGCTGTGGCACAAAGGTTTGCTGTGTCTCCCAACGTTGTGTCCAGGAGACAGGCCAGTACATCAGGAGACGTGAAGGAGGCCGTAGGAGGGCAACAACCCAGCAGCAGGACCACTACCCCCGCCTTTGTGCAAGGAGGAACAGGTGGAGCACTGCCAGGGACCTGCAAAATAACCTCCAGCAGGCCACCAATGTGCATGTGTCTGCTCAAACGGTCAGGAACAGACTCCATGAGGGTGGTATGAGGCCCCGACGGCCACAGGTGGGGGTTGTGCTCACAGCCTAACACCGTACAAGACGTTTGGCATTTGCCAGAGAACACCAAGATTGGCAGGTTCGCCACTGGCACCCTGTGCTGTTCACAGATGAAAGCAGGTTCACACTGAGCACATGTGACAGACATGTCAGGGTCTGGAGACACCGTGGAGAACATTATGCTGCCTGCAACATCCTCCAGCATGACCGGTTTGGCGGTGGGTCAGTAATGGTGTGGGGTGACATTTCCCTGGAGGGCCGCACATCCCTCCAAGTGTTCGCCAGAGGTAGCCTGACTGCCATTAGGTACCGAGATGAGATCCTCAGACCCCTTGTGAGACCATATGCTGGTGTGGTTGGCCCTGGGTTCCTCCTAATGCACGACAATGCTAGACCTCACGTGGCTGGAGTGTCAGCGGTTCCTGCAAGATGAAGGCATTGATGCTAAGGACTGGCCTGCCCATTCCCCAGACCTGGATCCGATTGAGCACATCTGGGACATCATGTCTCGCTCCATCCACTGACTGTCTAGAAGTTGGGGGTTGCTTTAGTCCAGGTGTGGAGGAGATCCCTCAGGAGACCATCCGCCACCTCATCAGGAGCATGCCGAGGTCTTGTAGGGAGGGCATACAGGCACGTGGAGGCCACACACACTACTGAGCCTCATTTTGACTTGATGTAAGGACATTACATCACAGTTGGATCTGCCTGTAGTGTTTTCTTCCACTGTCACTCTGAGTGTAACTCCAAATCCAGACCTCCATGGGTTGATGAATTTGATTCCCATTGTTAAATTTTGGGTGATTTTGTTGTCAGCACATTCGACTGCAGTATGTGAACAACAATAGGAATACAGTGTTTCAGTCATTCAGATCGTGGGATGTCTTATTTTTGTGTGCCCTTTATTTTTTTTGAGCAGTATATTTGTTTCACCTTTTAAGTTGCATTACTGAACTGAATGAACATTTGCACGGTATTCTAATTTTTCAAGTTTCACCTGTAGGTGAGATTCATCCACCCTTCTGAATACCACCATTCTTATGCTGACTTGCTGACTCATTTAGGGAAGTCCTTTGCTCTTGAAATTTAAAAAATGCCTGTTCCCAAATCAGACTATATGATAAAATCAATAACGATTCTCCAATTCCAATTACTATTGGGATGCTTCCTTCCCTCTTAGACCTGGGTCATGCTATTTTCCTCAAAACCAAAGTCAAGGAATGTTGTGGCCCTATTTCAGATTATGAGAAGAATGTAACTTTATTGAAATCCACAACCAAATTCAATATTAATGGATGCCTCTCAGTCCAAGGTTAGAACATGACAGCCTTTCTGTTCTCCTATTAAATGGATTCCCTTAGTAAGCAAATATATATAGTACCACTGCATCACTTGATATTAGACTGGCCAACTAGCAGGGAGCAACAAATGCTTATCAATGGTAAACTTTGGGAACAAAGACATTACTTTTTTGAACACTTATTGAAAGGAAAAGAGATGCAGAAACCCCACCCATGTCAGTACAGCAAATGCACTCAGCCAGGTGTTCCATCAATTTCATGGCAAAGAATCTCTAGCAGTAACACTTCATCACATAGTTGAGATCAGCAGGTAGTATTCAGGATTCTAGAATCAAGATTTACCATTTATGGGGCTTTCTTATTTCATAACAAAACATCATAGATAATCTCCATAAGCATACTGAGGCCCACGGAGCTCGCCCGCCAACCGGCCAAGAAGGAGGCGGGGAGGAACATTGGCAGCACCTGAAGCTTGCCTTGCGGCAGCCTCAAAAACCTCTCCCCTGCCCCCCTCCACCACCGATGCCAGGGCAGGGAGGCCCACAGAGCTCGCCTGGCAACCGGCTGGGAAGGAGGCAGGGAGGAACATCGGCGGCACCTGAGATTTGCCTTGCGGCAGCCTCAAAAACCGCTCCCCTGCCCCCCTCCACCACCGACGCCAGGGCAGGCAGGCCCACAGAGCTCGCCTGGCAGCCGGCCGGGAAGGAGGCGGGGAGGAACATCGGCGGCACCTGAAGCTTGCTTTGCGGAAGCCTCAAAAAACCGCTCCCCTGTCCCCCTCCACCACCGACGCCAGGGCATGGAGGCCCATGGAGCTCGCCCGGCAACCAGCCGGGAACTGACCGTTGCCGCTGCTGTGCTTCGGGCTCAGCCTTCTGCCTCTGGCCAGGACTTTGGAGGGCTGTTGAGGCTGCAGGCATTTTGCCCTCTCTCCAGCTGTCCTGATTGGTGGGTCGGCCCGCAGACTGCAGCGATGATGCCGACCACCACTGCCGCTGCACTTTGGGCCTTGCCCTCCATCTCCCATCTCCAGCCAGGACTTCGAAAGGCCATTGAGGCGGTAGAACTTTTTGTTGTTGGTACTGTATTTTCATCTGCTGGGGGTGGGAGTGGGTGCGTGTGAATGCTGGTGTCAGTTTGCTCGTGTTGTAATTTTGCTTTATATTGCTTTATATTTCTTATATTGTGTTTTGTACTTATTGTACCCTGTATTAGAGAATTTGCCATATTGTGGAGATTTCTATTGTAATTGTAATTTATTTGTATTTTGTTATTTACATTGTATTTTTGCTTTTGTTACTTTGAATGCTGTTTGTATTGGAAGCCGCCTTGAGTCATACTTGTACAAATTTAATAATAATAATAATTTTCAGTCTCAGTGCAATGTTCTCCATGTATTCTGTGAATCTCCACTTTTGGGTTCTGCGCCTTCACGGAGCCATTACTGCGCACATTCCTCAGTTCTCTTTCCGCCGTAGCAGCAGGAGACTGTTGAGAGCTCTCTTCAATTTTTTTGTTGATTCCTCAGAAAAGACTTGTTAAAAATCAACTTTTCTTGGTGATCTTGTCCTCAGGGCAGGATCACCCAACTCTGGACTGTTCTTCCTCATGGAGGAGCAGTTGTCTTCATTTTCACCAATTTTTTTTGCCTCAGGGTTGTTTCTCCCTGGTGGGGGAAGCAGCCATCTTCCTTTGGGAATATTTTTTTCCCCTCAGCCATTCGTCCCTTGTCAGTTTTTTTTATTGGTCCTTTCTTCAGAATGGACTGGCACCCCAGCCATTTGCTCACTTCGCGGCGGGCATTTGGACTGTTGCTCTCTTTGTCTGAGGAGAACTTTGATGGCAACAGCGGTCTTCAAGCATTGCACTGTTTGCAACAAGAAGTTCCCTTCATTGGACGGCCACAGTGAGTGTTTGTTGTGCCTCGGAGAGTCCCATCAGGTCCAGTCTTGTGCTCACTGCAAGAAATTCACTCATCTTGCTGTGCAGAACAGAAAGTATCATCTTCAGGTCCATCTGATGGTGCAGGTACTATCTCCGGCTGCAGCCTTTCAGGCCTCACAGCTTCCCACCCATATTCTGGCACCCAAAATGGCCGCCCTAGAGGGAGAAGGATCCAAGATGGTTGAGATGACCATGAGAAAGAAAAAGGACAAGACAGAGGAGAGGAAGAAGTCCAAGAAGGCAAGCCACCATTCTCTGCCTTTTACTCCATAACCAGCTTGTTCTCGCCCATCTTTGTCATTTTCTCCTTCATCTGCAATTTTTCCTCGGAGGCGTTCCCCAGTGCAGACCTCCATGTCTTGGGTCTATGAAGGACGTTCTTTGGAGTCACTGTCCAAGACCCAATGGACAGATTCATTCATTCATTCATTCATTCATTCATTCATTTATTCGATTTATACCCCGCCCTACTCGACCAGGGCCGACTCTGGACGGCTTACAACAAGTAAATCAAATACAGTATACAAAAATTACAAATGGTACAGTGTTACAATACAGCAAATTAACAATAAATATTAGAAATACAAGATCCATAAAACACAGTATAACAGCAATAGCAACAATGTGATCAATATAATCAAAGGATATAATTTCAAAAATACCAAAAAATACAGAAATGCAATAAAGACATAAGCAGCAATAGTAATACAATAATTAATCAAAAAATACAGTTAAAACGATCAATACAAAAATACATACATAGGCCAGAGGGCACGAAAGGAAAGTCCTCAATTCCAACTGCACAACAGTTGCAAGTAGCCTAAGAACCCCAGAACAGTGTAAGAGTTCCAGGGTAGGCAGGAATCCCTCCTCGCACCGTCATCTCCACCGGCGGGGAGAGCGCAGCTGCGGCTCCGGCGGCGTTTTCGGAGCCTCCCGGGCCACGGGAGGCTCCCTTTATCCCCCCGCCGGTGGTGGGGGCGGGGAGAGCGCGGCTGCAGCTCCGGCGGCGTTTTCGGAGCCTCCCGGGCCACGGGAGGCTCCCTTTATCTCCCCGCCGGTGGTGGGGGCGGGGAGAGCGCGGCTGCGGCTCCGGCGGCGTTTTCGGAGCCTCCCGGGCCACGGGAGGCTCCCTTTATCCCCCCGCCGGTGGTGGGGGCGGGGAGAGCGCGGCTGCGGCTCCGGCGGCGTTTTCGGAGCCTCCCGGGCCACGGGAGGCTCCCTTTATCTCCCCGCCGGTGGTGGGGGCAGGGAGAGCGCGGCTGCGGCTCCGGCGGCGTTTTCGGAGCCTCCCGGGCCACGGGAGGCTCCCTTTATCTCCCCGCCGGTGGTGGGGGCGGGGAGAGCGCGGCTGCAGATGGATTGGCTTCTCTGCCTACTCCGCTATATCACTCTCCTTCACCTCCACCGCCTTGAGGGATGTCTTCATCGTTGGGTGTCCGTTTCACCACTGGCTTGATGCGTCCCGGCTAACGTTTCAGCGCCTTCGGCTCTACCTCAAGGGGTACAGCTGGACTTTTTGCAACCACTCCTTGAGTCGGTGGTCAAGAAGATAGGTGACCAACTCCTTGCTGTCACTTCTCATGTTCAGCAGCCCAGGCCCGTGAGTACTGTTTCTCTTCCTCCAACACAGGACTCTTCAGGAACTGTTGCTCCGCTGCCTTCCCTGGAATTGAGCATCTGCACCATCAGTCAGCCCAAGCAGCACTGGTGCATTTCTGACATGGATGTGAGGATTCCTCCACTGTCTACGGACGAGTCCGAGTCCTCTTCAGAGGAGGAGGACGTGGAGGTCAAGGCGGACAAGACACCTGATCCAATCATCAGAGCTGCAGAACCGTCTCGTGGCGAGGACCCAAGGTCCTTTACAGACATGTTGACTCATCTTGGGACTGCTTTAAATATCCAGGCCGATCACCCATCATTGCAATTGGAGGACGCCGTCCCAGCCAAGCTAGGCAAGAATGTGATATGGCCTGTCCACATCGGTATGTTGTCTTCTCTTCTGGACTCTGCCAAGGTGTGTAGAAGAAACCCATTTTGTCACACACAGTCTCGACGAGAGTAGACGGCCTCTACAGATTCTTGGGGGATAATGTGAAGTTTCTGCAGCCCCATCCCCTACCGAACTCCATGGACGTAAGGGCCTCGCAAAGCTAGATGATCAGCAGCATTTTCCCCATTACAGCCTCACCAGAAGGCAAGAAACTCGGCACTTTGGGATGAAAATTGTATGCCACTGCGTTGTTGTCTCTCCGTGCGGCAAACTGTGCCACAACAATGGGGCTCTACAACTCCCATCTCTGGGAGAGGGCCAAGTCCTTGGTCAAGCTGCCAGTAGACTTGCATGCAGAGTTTAATTCCCTTTGTGACGAATGGGACTACCTCTCGGAGCAACAGATGAGGACGTCCCATCACATGAGCGACGTAACAGCAAAGGACATGTCTACCTCCGCTTTACTGCATTGTCATGCTTGGCTATGCTCCACCGAGCTGGAGGAGCCAACCAAGAAACTGATAGAGGACTTGCCATTTGATGCCCAAGGGTTGTTTGCCCACGATACGGACAAGGCTTTGAATGAGTTGCATCAGACCAGGACGACTGCCAAATTCTTTGCACTTACATCACCTGGCCAATCCACTTCAAGGGCACGATACCCGCCATTCTCCAACCGCTACCATGGACAGGCCTACCAGCAGCCAGGCCCCAAGCAGCAGCCAGACAACCAATGTTCCACATTTTCTGCCCACACCATCAATGTCAGCAGTACCAGCCATACCAACAACATGGCAAGCGTTCTGAGAGGAAGTCAAAGCAGCGCGTTTGACTTCCCTCTGACCAAGACTTTCTCTCTCCACCTTCTGTACATCCACCTCTGAAATTTTCTACAAGCATGTATAGGCGTCACAAATGACCAGTAGGTTTTGAAAATCTTATCCTCTGGTTACACCACTGAATTCATCCGAGTTCCTCAAGTTGGCAAGCTCTGCCACTCACCTCCATCCACTCATCTACAGGAGGAAGTGTCCACGCTGTTGCTGAAAGGAGCCATAGAAACTGTTCATCTGCCAAAATGGACTGACGGTTTCTACTTGTGGTACTTTTTGGTGGAAAAGAAGGATGGAGGACTTCATCCTATCTTAGACCTACGACGCCTCAACAAGCATATCCACACAAGAACATTCCGGATGGTGACGCTCCACGCAGTCCTCCCCCTCGTCAACAAGGGAGACTGGTTTGCAGTTATAGATCTCAAGGACGTGCACTTCCATGTCAATATCTGCAAGGAGCACAGAAAGTTCCTTGTTTCCAAATAGGGAACAGAGTTTACTGGTATCAATGTCTTCCCTTCAGCCTCTCGACAGCACCTCTGGTCTTTACAAAGTGCATGGCACTGGTGGCAGCTTTCTTCTTCAGAAGGGCATAAGGGTGTTCCCTTATATCGACAACTGGCTGATCGCTTCTCCCATGAGATCGAAGGCCACTGAAGACATCTCTTACGTGGTAAGACTCATGGAGAGTCTCAGTCTATGGATCAATTTTGACAAGTTGAAACTAAATCTGTCCCAATGCGTTGAGGACATTGGAGTGATACTTGACTCAACACAAGTGAGAGCATCTGCCCCTCCAAAGTGCCTACAGGACATCACCAAAGTGATCGAAGTATTTCGGCGCAGGACATATATGCGGGTACAGAAGGTTCAGAGACTCTTGGGACTTATGTGTCGACCACGGCTGTGGTTCATCATGCCAAACTGAAGGTGCGTTCGCTGCAATCGTGGCTACTACACAGCTTTGACTCGCTTGACTGAACACCCTACAAAATGGCTTTCCCCGACACCAGAGCTTGTGGACCAGCTGGAGTGGTGGACTTCACCTCTGAACCAACTGTACAAATACTGACTGATGTAGCCACAGATAGTCACTTGTAAAACTACGGTTACAGGTAGGTAACCAGTTCTTCAAATACTGAAAAAATATATTTAGATATGACTCAACCTCTGGATTTTGGTCAATGTATCTAAATTTAAATAATTTTACAATTAAATATGCTTCTTGGGCTTAGATTAAATTTCCCTTAAAACTGGCAAATGGATCTGCCTAACTTGTTAAAATATCTTGAGGTGGTTCTGTCTAGCCACCTCACTTAAGTGGTACACTCAATGTTAATTTGATTGTTAATAAATGGAAACATCTTGGTTTTTTCCCTGGAGGAACTGCAGCTGGTATGGCTTGACAGAATTGATACTATTAATATCCCTGTTCTTCCTAAGCACAATTACTTCTTCCAGGTAAGTTATTGGCTGGTGTTGCAAACTTCTTATTTAAAAAGATAAGAATGATTACAATTTAAAACATAACATTTAATCCTGCCATTTTTATATGGCGTCTGCAAGATGAGAGAGATCCAGAACTGCCACAAGCAGCCATTAGATGCTCTAGTTTAGGTGTCATGGGTATACCTGATTTGTGATGCTAGTATGAGGCATATTAATTTATCAACTTGTGATAGTCAACAAAAAGGATGCCATCAAGATAGTTTCCACCAGCACTAAAGGGAACGGACAGAAAAATTCTTCAGACTCCTCTAAAATGCTATTAAGAGAAAAGATCTGAATCAGATCTCCATTCCATTTTTGTTGTCCCTTATATCTGACGTAAAGCACCATCACAAAACCCAACTAGTCTAAACACCTTCTCTAGTGTTGTTCTGCACCATCACGTTGAAACTGACTTATAGCAACCCTGTCAGGGCTTTTAAGGTAACCAAGATATATAACAGGGTTGCCACAAATCTGGAAATCCTGGAAAAGTCAGGGAATTTCGTCAATAGGAATTTGTGGTAATCATGTATAAGGAATGTTTTACCACTTTCATATCTCAAGTGAGTTTCCATGGCTATGGAGAGATTCAAATCCAGGCCTCCTGAGTCCTAGTCTACTACCCCAAACACTATCCATTACATCACACTGGGTATCCACAACACTTTCATTCTCTTCAAGTGCCATGCATTCTTTCCCCCCCAGTTATACAGTTTATATAATCAAAGGTAAATTGTTTATTCTTCATAAGAATCTTTCTCACACTAGGCCAGGTGAAAGGAACTGCAGAATGAACTCACCAAAAGAAGTCTACATTTTGGCAGTTTCACATCTGGCCTAGACATGGAAGGAGAAGTAGGTTTCTAGAGTATAGAAACTAAATAATCTTTAGACTCAAAATTCCTTCTTTGAGAAAATTGTTTCCTTCAGAGAAAACAGCCATGTAGTCTCATTGTGGATCGGCCGCTTACGCAATTGGCATAAACTCTTCCAGCTGCGTCTGCTCGGCTGAGAAAACCGCCTTGACAATCACCCAGATCCGTAAGGAACAGAGATTGGGGCCGGGCGATTAATTGATAGTGTCATTAATTCACCATGGCTGAATCAACCTGGTCAGACGCAGGCTGCTCCCACAAGGTGGTGAACTCTGATAAGCCCACACAATAGCATGACTCATCCCCGCAGGTCGTGGGTAAGGTCAGATGGTAGTAAATAAGCTGACCCCAAGGTAGATCCGGGAGAATCCCGAGATAGAAGTGAGAACAATAGTCTCGCAAACCCCTAGCTTATCAGTAGAAACAGAACTTCCCTATGACATCAAAGCCCTCTCTGCATTGTCTTGAGTAACTTCTGTAACCCTGAGAATGTAACTTATCAATAAAGTGCCACGTCGGCATAAGCCTTCTTTAAAGGATTCCCACGCAAGAGGTCAATAAATATCAGTCTCCCGACCCAGTTCGGGGCTGGACTTTGCTGCAGCCTTGCCTCGTGTACCTTCCTTGAGTCCAACCACTCCAACCTCCGTGGGCCATTTCCGTGACCCAGCGGGCCATATCTGGCCCACCCCACCCCAACAGTCTCATGATCTAGTCTTCCCTATCTCCCATGGGAAAAGATTTACTGTATCGATTAAATATGGTTTTGCTGTATTTCATCCAGTGTTTGTTTGTTTATAGTTTGCAGTTACCGTCACATCTTTAGTTACAGTCAGAAGAATGGAGGAAAAATTGAGACCCCAGTATACAGAAACTCCTGCATGTTTTAATGCTTGGAGAACAGAGGAGGAGGACTTTCAACAAAACAATGGAAGCAAAAGTAACAGGATAGTGCTGCCAACATTTGAGACAAGCCCTTCCCTATCTTCCTGTTTGCTTTTGCTTCCGCTATTTAATTGGAAGTCTCCTAATGGACTCATTGACACTTGCAAACGTCTTCCCCACATTAAGGGGGGGGGGTGCATCCAAGAAGGGGTGGGTGAGATTACTGTGCACTATTACATTCTCTTGCAGTCTCCGTAACATCCAATTCCAAGTGTTCCACGCCAAAGAGAAAAATTTGTGTCATTGTTTAGATTGATTTTTTGAAGTGCTGGAACAATACTTTTCTCTCTCTTCCCACTTTGCTTTACTCACTGGAGGTTTTGATGAATGATGATTGCTGGATGGGTTTTGACTGGATGTGCTGCATGCCCTAGGGCAAGAAGGCGGGATATAAATCCAATTAAATAATAAGTAAATAATAATAATAATGTTCCCCCAAGTCATAGCGTTTGTATTTTATCCCATTAATGATTTTAAAATTTCTTTTAATGTTTAGAGAGAACTAGAAATAAACATAATGGAAGAGACTCAGGGTAGAGCAGGTCAGAATGTTTCTTAAAGGGCACATGGCAGGCAGTCTCAACCTGTATGACCATTATTCAGGTACAGGGCAGGTCAAGTGTTTTCTGCACATGTCTAATTCTAGAGCTTGCCAACAAAGTCTTAGTATCATAATTCAAATGTATTAATAATAACACAAGCAAACAAAAAATGCTGGTCATTCCAAAGCAATGAAAAATGAGGAAAGTGTTCTTTTAAGGAAATAAGTGTCGCAAACAACTACCAATACAATTATAACTCCAAGTCTGAGTGTAAAAAATAAAAACTTATTCTTAACTCTATACTCCCATCTAGTGGAAATAAAAAATAAATACTTCAGCCAGTTTCCAGCTCAAGCCCAAATGTGTATTGCAAGTAAAACTCCTCCACATGATTAAGAAAAAGTTGAAAACCTTTTATCTTCAAAAATATACTAGTATAGTACTGAGGAAGTGGCAGCTCAGTACTTTTTCACTATAATGACTTGAGAGGTGCATTAAAAGAAGCATAATAGTTGGATTAGCAACTTTGAAAAATTAATGAGGTCTGCATAATTTTTGAATGGTGATTGACACTATGTCAAACTAAGTGTGAAGGTAAAATGTGACTTCTCCATGATCAGCATATTTTCTTCTATCAAAAATTGATTCTTACCAAGTCGGACACTTGGACATTCAGATTGCATATAAAGCAATCTTCTGGAGACTGATCACAAAGCAAAGTCGAATGGAATGTAAGATACATAGCTAAGTGACAGTGCCAAAGAGGGACAGTTGAGAATTAGACATCTTTCACAACTTAAGGTTGTTTACTAAGAGAGAGAAAAAATCCAGGGTCCAGATCCATAACAGAGTGTTTCACTGTCCAAAAACTAGATGTGAGTAGAATACTTGAAACAAAGGAAAATACTGTATTTGTAAGAGTGCTATAATTAAACAGCAACCATGACCAAGTACATATGCTCTTAAAATAAATTAATGTGCTGCTTTCTGGGAACTGTAAAAGAAAAGACAAAGAACTTAGTGACTTATGTAAGAACAAGAATGGAGAACATCATGCTGGAATAAATTTCCTGGCTGATTATGGAGCCAAGCTTTTGAAATGTCTGCACCAATTAACTTAGTTTATCCTGGTCTGGAGAGGTGGCAGAAGAAACAAAGCCAGGCTTTATGTCATTAGCAGAGAAAGCAAAGTCCTGTTATAGTTTGTCAAAAAACCAATCTATGCCTATAAAATGGTGTGTTAACCGTTGGAATGTGACAAAGGATGTTGCACCAGGCCTCACTAGCCTGTAATGGGCCTCCGTTCACTCGCCCGAACTCGGTTCGCAGGTAACTGTCGGATTGAAATTTTCGACCCGGGGGCAGGAGCCCCCCAGTCGCAAACAAAAAAAGGGAACTTCAATTCCCAATGTTCCTTGCGCCGCGCCAGAGCCAATCAGGCTGAGCGGCGCGGCAAAAGGAAAGTTCGGAAATGCGCCACGGCCAATCAAAAAAAAAAGCCACAGGGGAAAAACTGCTGCAGTAAGCAAACATGCACAGCCAAAACTACAAGCCACAGTGTCCTGCGTGCCATTAGCGCGCAGAACGCTGAGGCAGCCGGCGCGCGAAAAATAAAAGTAAACAAAAAAAGGCCCACCACCGCTGCCCTTCTTCCCCACGGGCCAGCCAGCATGGCCCGTGGGAAAAAAAGAAACCCCACCACCACCGCTGCCCTTCCGTTCGATGGGCCAGCCGGCGCACGAAAAATAAAAGTAAAAAAAACCCCACCGCCACTGCCCTTCTTCCCCACGGGCCAGCCAGCATGGCCTGCGGGGGGGAAAAAGAACCCACCCACCGCCGCTGCCCTTCCTTCCCACGGGCCAGCCAGCATGGCCCACGGGAAAGAAAGCCACCCCCCCTAAAAAAGTAAACACAAAAACACAAGCCAAAAACACTCAAAAATCCAAAAAGGAAACACAAAGACAGCCAAAAACAAACAAGAAAAAACACACAGACCTCCCCCCACCAAAAAACCCCAAACACTCCCCACCCCCCATCCCCCCCAAAAAACCAGAGACCTTACCAAAAGACGTCTTCTATCCATGAGGACCGGAACTCAAATGAGAAAATAAAGAAATAACTTACCGGAAGCGACACCCAGAGGACAGAAGAGAAAAATTGTTGAGAGGCAGAAAAGCTCACCACCCCCACCCAGAGGCCAAAAGAGAAAAAACATTCAAAAATATTGAAACTAATAAGATTAATTCCAAAATTAATCAAATAAGTTATAAAAACATTCAAAAATAATCACACTAATCTCAAAAAATACAAAAACAAAACAAAACAGAAATCACTTTTCACTCAAAAAAACCAAAACAAAAAATAAAAATGCATAAAAATAAATATTTAAAAAACCAAAATTAAATTTTAAACTAAATAATATTAAATTAAAATAAAATAAAATTTGCATAAACATAAAACAAAAACCTTCAAAAACCAATTTAAAGAGCCCGGCACTGAGGAAGCCGGCACGCAAAACAACAAAACACTGGGAGCGCAAGTCCGCCGGAGGCGGACACAGCACCTCGAAGCCACAAAATCACAAAACCTTACAACACCATTTAAAACAGCCCAGCACCATTGGTTCAAGAAAAAACCCGAAACCTTTTACTATCCAACACAATTTTAAAAAGCCTGGCACCGCCGGGCAAAATATGCTAGTATATACATATAACATACATAACAGCAACATGCTTATCTAGTAAAACTGCTTGGTTTAATATTAGGATGTAAACTGCATTGGGGTGGTGGAGATGATGGGTGGAATCCAGAGGAAAGAATGAAATATTTTTTATTGAAAGGCAAGTGTTCAGTCCCATTTGTATTTAACTGGAAGTTCCTTCAAACACTAAGTATTGGCTTCTGAGTCAACATGTATACAATTGCTCTGGTGCTGAAGAAGAAGCTATCATTGGAAAACAGCTTAGCAAAGCAAAGTGTTTGTAGGTGGGCGCAAAGGGAAAGATAGTAAAAGGAAAGATAGAAGGCGACACGCAAAAAGAAGGGTGGTACTAGAAGCAAGGAAGTGGATGGCAAGTAAATATCCAAGTAACCACATGTAACAGACAGGTCCAGTGGTGTAGTAGATTCCAAGCTCTCAGGGCTGAACCTTGAGATGAATCAAAAGGGACCATGACACCATCAGCTGTCACTTCTGCGGCTTCCATGTTACTTCTGAGTCTAGTGCAGTCATGGCAGGAGCTGGGATTCCTTCAATTAATTCAATTTTTTAATTTTTGCGCTTATATACCACCCACTCAGGTGGACCTGACGCAGGGCGGTTTACATGGCGGACAATAAATACAAAATACAATATACAATGAATACAGTAAAAATATCAATCACCAGAATTACAATTACAAAATCTCTGTCCCCAAAATATTACAACAAAAAATATGTACTACAGTATGCACTACATATGCACTACAATACAGTTTCAAATAAAAAATAAAACATTAAATCCCAGGGGGAAAAGAGCAACAATAAATATGTCCCATCGATGCCCTAGCCCAGGATGTCGGGGCACTGGGCGGGCTTCTCCATCAGTAGGGCCAGAGGCAGCAATGCAGGTCCTGCCGCCTCTAAGGTCCTTAAGTCCTCCCTGGGGTGGGTGGGGTCTAAGGACACCAGGGGAGATGGAATGCCCCTGGCGTCCGGCACTAGGTGGGCTTCTCCACCGGTGGGGCTGGAGGCAGCAACGGGAATCCTGCCACCTCTATGGCCCTTAAGTCCTCCCTGGGGTGGGCGGGGTCCAAGGATGCCAGGAGAGATGGAATGCCCCTGGCGTCCGGTGCTGGGCAGGCTTCTCCGCTGGTGGGGCCGAAGGCAGTGATGCAGGTCCTGCCATCTCTATGGCCCTTAAGTCCTCCCTGGGGTGGATGGTGTCCGAGGATGCCGGGGAGATGGAATGTCCCTGGTGTCCAGCGCTGGGTGGGCTTCTCCACCGGTGGGGCCAGAGACAGCGACGCATGTCCTCCCTGGGGTCAGTGGGGTCCAAGGACGCTGGGGGAGATGGAATGGCCCTGGAATCTGGCACTGGGTGGGCTTCTCCGCCGGTGCGGCTGGAGGCAGCGATGGAGGTCCTGCCACCTCTACGGCCCTTAAGTCCTCCCTGGGGTGGACGGTGTCTGAGGACGCTGGGGGAGATGGAATGCCCCTGGCGTCCGGCACTGGGTGGGCTTCTCCGCCGGTGGGGCCATAGGCAGCGATGCAGGTCCTGCCACCTCTACAGCCCTTAAGTCTTCCCTGGGGTGGGCAGGGTCCGAGGATGGTGGGGGAGATGGAATGCCCCTGGTGTCTGGCACTGGGTGGGTTTGATGTTTGCAGATTGATACGCAGTAGGCAGCATTCATAAGACCAAACACATCTTTATTGTAGTTGTAAGCTTTCTGAACATGAGCTAATGGCGGAGGCGCAGCTCCTTTTATACAGCATGGTACATTTGAAACTGGTTACATGGTTGTTCATTGGTTACTGTATTTGTGACGTCATTGTGATGCACAGCATTCTTCATCAGGTTTACCTGTGGCAGAAATGTTTCCCGTGGCTGGCTGTAATTGGATAACCTGTACTATGTGGGTTGATCGCTATCAGCTGCCTCTCGATACCATCTAGAGGCAGTGGTAGCTCATTGTAACTGTTGCAATACATTGGGTTACATTGTTACATTCCATCTTAAAGGCATAGCATTCCATACATAACACTCCTCCCCCCTAGGATGGGACAAAGTCCCTTAACCATTGTGGTTTCCCGCATGTTCGCTTGGGCCGCACGGCAGCTTGGCCAAGCTCAGGTGAACCAGGGGCTCTGTGTTCCTCAGACCCTCGTCCTGCAATGGGAAAACGAGACTCGTTAACTGCCTGTCGGGAACACTGCTCTACTCGTGAACTTGGGGGCGAGAAAGGAACAAACAGCTGCGACTTGAAACCCTGCTTTGTCCCCACAGCGGCTGGGGACCTTCCTAGCACGAAACTCGGGAGCGAGGAAGAATACCTTAATGCAAAGTCCCACCTGTCACTCCATGCAGCGGGCGGTTCCATGGGTGTTTGTGTTGCTGCTTGGGAAGGGATGGACCCAAAGGCCGGAGGACCGGTGGTATTGGGGACTAAATTAAAACCCCACTTCTCACTCGGACGGGTGGGGGACCACTCTGCAAACTTCCCTCGGTCCCGAAAATCAAATATTAAGTCATTGGACTCTTCCCCCCCTGGTGGGTACAAAGGGCATGGATTTGTACGCGCACCCCTGCTGTGGGGAAGGAGGTACTCTGTCTCTCTGTGGGAGTCCCCTTGTGGGGAGTACCCCGTGTCTCCCCCTTGGAATAAGCAGGTCGGGGAGGACCCTAACGTTGACTCACCCGGGCTGTCCCCCCCTCTGGTTGTTTGCATCACCCAGGCTGGCCTCCCCCTGGGCGTCCGTGACCCGTCATCTGAGTTGGTCAGTGTGTCGTCTCCATAGTAAACCTGCACTGGTTTCTACTTTGTATGATACTAGCCCGGTCTGTTCGATAACAACCCCTGGGACCCACGCTGGCTGCATAGTTTCTGCAATGCACCGGGTCCCCTACTGCGAACACCTTTGTGTTTTCCATCTCTATATTCCTCCCTTTCTCTTCCACCCTGGTCGGATCCAACCAATCAAAAAGGGTTACTGGTCTCCTATACATTAGGATCTCAGCAGGTGAGAGTCCAGATGCCAGGGGAGTTGCCCAGTAAAAGAGGAACTGGCACAGTTGCAGGTTCAAATCCCCGGGACCCATTTGCCGAAGCGCTTCTTTGGTGGTATGCACTTGGCGTTCAACCTGCCCGTTAGTAGCGGGATGGAAAAGGGGTGAGGTGATGTGCCGAATAGCATTTCTCTCTAGGAATGCCTGAAATTCGGCAGACGTGAAGGTACTGCCGTTGTCGGAGACAAGTGCATCGGACAGTCCAAAGCAACTAAACACCTTGCGCAACTGCTTGATTGTTGTGGCTGAGGAGGTGTTGGACATAGGGATAACCTCTAACCATTTAGAGAAGGAGTCGACCACGAGGAGAAACATAAGAGCCTCGAAACGGACCAGCAAAATTGATATGTAATCAAGACCATGGTCCGTGGACTGTGTCCCATTCTCTGTGAGGAAGTCGGGACTCCTCGGGTCACGAACTCTGGCAACTCTCACATGTGCCCACCAAATGTTCAATATCAGCATCTATCTGGGGCCACCAGAAGTAGCTCCTGGCCAAAGCCTTTGAGCGCACGATTCCCGGGTGGCTGGTATCCAGCAACTTGAGCACCCTTGCGTGTAGCGCCTCGGGAATGACCACCCATTGGCCCCAGAGGAGGCAACCCCTCTCTAACGAAAGTTCAACCCTTTTTCGGAAAAACGCTTGGAACTCCTCAGCTGGCGGAGTCGTAGGCCAGCCCTTCATTACCCATAAGATTACTTGGGACAGAACCTTGTCTTTCGCCGTAGCCTTGGCGAGGCCTGCGGGCCTTATGGGCGGTGAGTTGAGGGATTCGATTAGCAACACCTGGTGATCACCCTCCACCTCGCATTCGGCTTCTCCTATCTCCAAGAGGGGCGACCGGGAAAGCGCATCAGTGTGGCTGGTCTCTTTGCCCGGGCAGTGGACCAGTGTGTACTGGTACACATTTTAAAAAATGGCCCACCGAAGCATTCTTGGGGACAGAATCTGGGGTGTGGTCTTGTTCGTGGTGAAAATACCCAGTAGAGGGTTGTGGTTGGTGACAATGGTGAACCCCCGACTGTAGAGGAAGTCGTGGAATTTCTTGGTCCCAGCGACTATAGCGAGAGCCTCTCTATCTGTCTGCGCGTAATTGCGCTCTGCCTTTGAAAGCGACCTGGAGTAAAAGGCCACTGGGGCTTCCTGCCCGTTTTCCAACACGTGGCACAGCACTGCCCCCACCCCCACTGGTGAAGCATCACAAACTAATACCACGGGCTTCTTGGGGTCGAAATGGTTAAGATTGCCTCAGAGGAGAGGAGCTGTTTCAACTCTTTGAACGCCTTCTCCTGGCTGTCCCCCCACCGCCAAGCCGCGTCTTTCTTTAAAAGACGATACAGTGGCTCCAGTACAGATGCTTTCCTTGGCAAGAAGGAGTGATAGAAATTTAGGAGCCCTAGGAAGGACTGCAGCTCTGGTTTCGTGGTGGGGTGAGGGGCATTTCGAACAGCCACAACCTTTGAATTGGAGGGCTTAACACCATCGGGGGTTATCTTAAACCCTAGGAATTCAACCTCCCTCGCTAAGAACACACATTTATCAAGTCTCAATCTCAGTCCCGCTCTCTCAAACACAGGACTTTATCCATTCTTTTGGCAAATTCCCCCTCACTCCCCGCTGTTATCAATATGTCATCAAAGTAGGGGAGGACCCCAGGGAGACCCTTGAGGAGGCGTTCTACCAATGATTGGAAAATCCCGGGGGCCGAGTTCACGCCGAACTGTAGGCATGTTATCTCGAAGGCACCTTTGTGCGTTACAATGGTTTGCGCAGCTGCGGCAGCAGGCGTAACCGTGAGCTGCTGGTAGGCTTGTGCTAGGTCTAGCTTGGCAAAACATTTACCCCCATGTAACGTGGCTAGCAAATGGCTCACTACCGGCACCGGGTACACATTAGGGCGAATCGCCTTGTTAATTGTACACTTATAGTTGGCGCAAATTCGAACCTCCCCATTTGCTTTCATTGCTGTAACAACAGGAGTTTCCCACTCCGCAGAGTCCACTGGAACCAAAATCCCCTGACCCACCAGTTTGTCCAGTACCGCCTCGATTTTGTCCTTGAGGGCAAATGGCACCCTCCGCGGCTTGAGCCTGATGGGTCAGATTTCTGGGTCCAGGTCGAACGAAACTGGGGGCTCCCTGTACTTCCCGAGGCCCTTCTTGAAAACAGCTGGGTGTGCGTCGCACATGTCCCGCACAGGGTCAGTCTCTACGGCATTAATGCCGGACAGTTCAATTCCCAGGGGGGCGAACCATTGAGTCCCCAGGAGGCAACAGGACCCTTGTTTGAGGACCACTAGGAGCAGTTTCTCCATGAACCCTTTGAATTTGACCATAAAACCCCCCACCCCCAAAACCAGAATTCCATAGCCTTGCACGTCCCGTAAATTTGACTTGAGGGCCTTAAGTTTTGGGCGCGCATTGGGGGGAATGCGCAAAAATTCCTTTTGGGAGATAATGGAGTAGGACGAGCCCAAGTCCACCTCCATCCTAACCAGGACCCCTTGCAACAGTACCTCAATGAAGAAACGTCGGTGCGCCAGAGACACGCGGTTTACTGTCGCGTCGTTGTCGGAGACCTTTCCGATGCCGTCAGCCCACTGTCGTGGCTGGTCCAGTGGCTCTCGGTCTCCTCTCTGCCACCACCTGCATGCCTTGACGATGTGGCCTCGCCGTCCGCAACTGTGGCACTCAGCTTTCTGAAAAGGACACTTCTTTCGGTCGTGGGATGCTCCACAGCCATCGCATCGACGGCCCTCCTTGTTGCTGGTGCTTGGCTCGGTTGTCTTCTTCTGAACCTTTTGGACATCGTCCTCCGCGCTGGAGCAGGAAGCCGCTGGGGCAGAGGCCTCCGAAGATGATAGGGGGATCACTGGAGGTCGGGGCGAGCGCCATGCGGCCTGGACAGCTGCCCGTGGCCCTTCCGACACAGCATTCTTTGCTCTGAAGGTTCTAATTCTGGACCTCACCACTTCAGCCGCCTGAGCCTGGACTGCCTGAAATGAAAGGTGCTCTCGGACCATCAACCTTCCTGGACTTCTTCATCCCGCAGACCGCACAACAGCCGGTCTCTCAGGGATATTTTCAGGCTCTCCCAATGACAAGGGGCGGCCGCCGACCTGAGGGCCGCTGCATAATCAGCCACCGACTTGCCCGGCTGCTGGTCCCTCCTGTGGAAGGTGACCCTGGCCAGAAAAATGGACACGGCCGGCTGGAAGTGTTCCCGTAGAGCCGTTAAGATTTGCGCGAGCGGGACTGCATCGACCTTCCTTCCTCGGTGCGAGTAAGTTGATCGGGAGCCTTAGTGCCGGAAGGCCTATCTCTGCGAGGAGGCAAGACCGCACCTTCTCCTCCTCCTCGATGCCCTCGGCATCCATGGGGTGACTTAACTGGCACTCGTACAGCTCCCATGATTCTGCATTGTTGATATCGAACTGGGATAGCTTATAATTTCGGGGAGCCATCCACCTTCATCACCAATTTGATGTTTGCAGATTGATACGCAGTAGACAGCATTCATAAGACTAAACATATCTTTATTGTAGGGTAAGCAATCTGAACATGAGGTAATGGCGGAGGCGCAGCTCCTTTTATACAGCATGGTACATTTGAAACTGGTTACACGGTTGTTCATTGGTTACTGTATTTGTGACATCATTGTGACACACGGCATTCTTCATCAGCTTTACCTATGGCGGGAATGTTTCCTGCAGCTGGCTGTAATTGGATAACCTGTACCATGTGGGTTGATCGCCATCAGCTGCTTCTCGATACAATCTAGAGGCAGCGGTAGCTCATTGTAACTGTTGCAATACATTGGGTTACATTGTTACATTCCATCTTAAAGGCATAGCATTCCATACATAACACTGGACTTCTCTGCTGGTGGGGCTTGAGGCAGCAATGGGAGTCCTGCTGCCTCTATGGCCCTTAAGTCCTCCCTGGGGTGGGCGGGGTCCAAGGATGCCAGGAGAGATAGAATGCCCCTGGCGTCCGGCACTGGGTGGGCTTCTCCACTGGTGGGGCCGAAGGCAGCAATGCAGGTCCTGCCACATCTATGGCCCTTAAGTCCTCCCTGGGGTGGATGGTGTCTGAGGACGCTGGGGGAGATGGAATGCCCCTGGCATCCAGCGCTGGGCGAGCTTCTGCACCGGTCAGGCTGGAGGCAGCGACGCTAAGCTGCTACCCACATTGTAATGCTCAGTGTATAAAGGTAGTTTGGCCTTTCAAATGGATGGTTAAGATCTGTTAACTTAACAGAAGTCATTCCCATGGGAACAAAACCTGCAAGAAATGATTTGTTGATATGGATCAATACAGGTGCCTGCAGTGTTGGTCATTTTTTCAGTCGTATGTGCTGTGTGTAAGCAGATTGTCATAATGAATACAGTAAAACCCCGACTTCCATATGCCTCGAGTTACATAAAATTCAACTTACATAATGATTTTGTGCTAAAACCATGTCCCGATTTACACGATTTCCTATGGGTTTGCTTCGAGTTACATAAAGATTCTTTTTCCTATGGGTTTGCTTCAAGTTACTTAAAAAAAACAATTGAAGCAAAAGCCTACGGAACGGACTTTTTTTCGTAAGTAGGGGTTTTCCTGTACTTCCATTTCAAAAGGTCTGACTATAGCACCAGACTTGAAAGGAGCAAAACACCCCAGTATGAAGGCTTCACTGCCTATTGTTCTGAATCCTGCTGTTCCTCCTCAGCTTGGGGAACCCTCAGGTGAGCCAAACCTCTTGTTCAGGATTCTTTCTTGATGATGTAGATCCACCCAGGAAGAGGCAAGGGTGGCTCTTCCTCTGCAGACTTCACTGCCACCAAGTTCCCTTCAATGCCTTGCTTCTCCTCATCTCCTGTTCCTGTCTCTTTCTCAACTCCTTCTTCCCAAATTTCCTCTATGTCTACCTCTGCTAAGGCTATCTTTATCTGCTGAAGCTCAACTGACTCCTCCCCCCTGACTTTCCATAAAGTTCTCTCTCTTCTTGCTCAACCCTTACCTGCTCCTCCACTACCTCTTGTTCTTCCACCTCAACGAGGAAAGCCCCGCCCCGTCAGCATCTTCAGGCTGCATAATCGATGGGACAGGTCATTATTTGGAACTCTGGGTATGAAACCACAGGGGGCAATGAGCCGTGAACCTTCTGAGGTTCTTCTTGACGTTGACTTAAGATGTATTGCAACTGCATACTTTATTTAACATTCAGACACTGAGAAACACGGTGACATTAAAATATACTTGATGCCTCATTTGATACAAGTACCTACACTACTTGCACAATGACCAGCTTAACATTTTCTTGCACACTACTAATGAAAATAAATTATTGCCATAATAACGCTTGGCCTAAAATCTATCATTTATTCTAATTGGAGTTTTGTTGTTCAGTCGCACAGTCGATTCCGACCCTTTGTGACCCCATGGACCATTTTCCTCCAGGCACCTCTGTCCTCCACCATCCTCCTCAGCCCGCCAAGCTCTGTGCCCACAATGTCCACAATACCATCTATCCATCTCATCTTTGGACGCCTCCTTCTTCTCTTGCCCTCCACCTTTCCCAGCATCAAGGCCTTCTCAAGTGAGTCCCCCCTTCTCATTTGATGTCCAAAGTACTTTAGCTTCATCTTCACTATTTGTCCCTCCAATGAACAGTCAGGGTTGATTTTTTCCAGTATTGATCTATTTGTTCTCTTTGCTGTCCAAGGGACTCTCAGGACTCTCCTCCAACACCACATCTCAAAGGCATCTATTCTTCTAATTGGAGTAGATCCATTGAATTGACTGAAAGTTAAGAACATACCACTTTGAGTAAGTTCCATTGATTCAGTAGCTCTAAGTTTAGATGAGCAACAATTGTTTTTCAGCTGTTATAGTTGACAATTACTGGAATTATGGTTGATACAGGGGAAAATACTGAATAGAAAAAGTAACAAACTTCACCATGGTTATATATCAATGTAAAGAAGTGAGAATACAACATACATTTAACGTACTGGTTAGAAATGCTGCGTTAACTGTAATAACATTCTAGTCTTCGCTCTGGAGTCTTGGTGGGGGAAAGCGTGGGTTCATATTTGGTGGGGTTCCTTCTATCCTGGTAATCCTTTCCTGCTCATTTCCCCAGCCACCTTCTTGTGCTGCTGGAAACAATGACAGGTTAAGAAAATCCACTCAGCACGCACGCACACACACACGCTCTCACTCTCTATCTCTCTCTAAAACTGGCAGAGCAATCCTGTGGCAGGCAGCCGAGCATCCTGTGAGTTCAGAATAGGAGACAGCTCCCCAACCACTACCACTACATGGTACCTGATGTGTACAAATTGATGCTATGAGATCTCACTCTTATGTCTGACTTGATCCACAAAAGCTCACATTAAAACAAAAACAGGAGTTAGTCTTTAAGGTGCCAGAACATTTTATTTACCTTTGAAAAACTAGCTAAGAAATCACAGTACAAACTCCAGCTACGAAATAAAAATCAAGAGAACCAGGACTGCTATACAGGTATGTTGTGGAATGTTCTTTTGTTTTGTTTGATTTTTATGGAAAAAAAGTATATGGTCCTGTTGTGTTCTGTAAAGCAGTGCCTTTAACAATGTACCTTTACCATGTGTTATCAATGTAACCTTTCTGTGTGCAACATTATAACCATCACCTGTATCAATGTTAGCCTAATAAGGGGACGCGAGCTAGTGACCACCAGAGGGCAGTAGCGAGCGTCCAGCTCTAATTGATCATCAGCCACCTGGTTCAGCAGCGCGGGAAGATTCCCCGCGACTTCCTCACCTGGTCAAAAAGGGCGTGACCTCCTACGACGTCACGCAGGCAGCAACCAATAGTCTGTCAACGAGCCACATTCAAATGTATAGCCAGCCGTATATATTGAGCTACCCATCCGCCATTACCACATGTTCCTCCGGATCATCATGCAATAAACCTGTGTTAAGCCAACCCTTCGGCTGTTTCATTGTCTTTGGTCCCTTACACCAAATTGGCGATGAAGGTGGGATGGCAGCCCACGGGACCAAGACATGCGCCGGTTTCGAAATCAGGAAACCGGGCGACTGGGAGATCTTCGAGATGGACTTCCAGGCCGCACTGATCGAGTCCGAAGTCACGGAAGAGGCGAAGAAAAGGGCCATCTTCACCAGAATGCTCGGACAAGAAACAAAAAGGACCTTGGTGGACCTGATTGCACCGAGGAGGGTGAGCGAATTCAAGGCCAAGGAACTCATGCAGTTGCTGCGTGAGCACGTCCGGCCCGCCACGGCGATGTTTCCCGCTCGGAGTGCGTTTTGGAGGCGAGTCCAGGCGCCCGGGGAGACGGTCGCCGCGTTCGTGGCGGCCCTGCGGCTGGCGGCCGGCCCGTGCAAATGGGAAAACGTCGAAATCACCCTCCGAGACTGTGTGCTGTGCGGCCTGAACGACGCCGAAACCCAGCGCACATTAATGAACCAAGAGCCGCCTCCCACGCTGCAGGAGGTCGTCAGAGTGGCCCAGGCCGCAGAAGCTACGAAGGCCGGGGTCCAAGAACTCCAGGACTGGCGGCCAAAGTCGAGCAAAGCAGAGGCTCCGGTACAGGCGGCCCGACGGACTTCGAGGTCGTCTACAGAGAGCAGCGACGACGAGGACGTGCAGAGGGTCCGGAAGGAGAGCCGATGATGCGACGGCTGTGGCGCGGCCCACGACCGCGTGAAATGCCCCTTCCGGAAGGCCGAGTGCCACAACTGC
The DNA here is from genome assembly GCA_035047305.1 of Bradypodion pumilum. Lineage (NCBI taxonomy): Eukaryota > Metazoa > Chordata > Lepidosauria > Squamata > Chamaeleonidae > Bradypodion > Bradypodion pumilum. The sequence continues at coordinate 178,390,775 of JAWDJD010000003.1, forward strand.
GGCCGCCGCGGGCACATCGCCAAGGTGTGCAGGAAGAAGCGCGAGTCCTGGAGGAGCTCCCCAGACCGTTCCGCGGGACGAGACCGCCCAGCGAGACCCAAAGACGGCGCCCAGGCCACGCGGAAGCAGGACGGCGTGGGCCGCATCGCCGACGGCAGCGAGGACGACACCCCAGTGTTCAGCGTGTCTACGGGACACCCCCGCTACTTTGTTGAGGTACTAGTCCAAGGGGTGCCCATTAGGATGGAAATTGACTCGGGGTCCTCATATTCAATCATTTCCCAGAGGGAGTTTTTCGGAATTGCCCCCCAAAAGCGGCCCAAGCTCAAAGCGTTGAGGGCCACACTACGGGACGTGCAAGGGAACAGTATTCCAGTGTTGGGGGTTGGAGAATTTCAGGTCAAATTCAAGGAGCACGCCGCGTCCCTTCCCCTGGTCGTGCTCAAGGGAGGAAATTGCAGCCTCCTCGGGACTCAATGGTTCCAGCCCCTGGGTTTGTTCATTCGGGGGGGTGCATGCCATGGGGATGCACGCTGTTGGGACTGATCCAATTCAGGAGGTGTGCGAGGCGCACCCCGAAGTCTTCAAAATGGGACTGGGGAAATTCAAGGGGCCCCCAGTGACTTTCGACCTGGACCCGGAGGTCCGCCCTGTTCGCCTAAAACCACGCCGGGTGCCGTTCGCACTCAAGGACAAGATAGAGGCGGAACTGGACAAATTGGTGGGTCAGGGAATTCTTGTGCCTGTAGATTCTGCGGAGTGGGAAACTCCAATTGTAACTGCTCTTAAGTCCAATGGGGAGGTCCGCATATGCGCCGACTACAAGTGCACCATCAACAAGGCGATCCGCCCGAATGCATATCCGGTGCCGGTAGTCAGCCATCTGCTGGCCAGGTTACACGGGGGGAAATGTTTCGCTAAGCTCGACTTAGCACAGGCCTACCAGCAGCTCACGGTGTCTCCTGCCGCAGCTGCTGCGCAGACCATAGTCACCCATAAGGGGGCGTTCCAGGTGACGCGCCTCCAGTTCGGCGTGAACTCGGCGCCAGGAATTTTCCAGTCACTCGTGCAACGCCTCCTGAAGGGTCTGGAGGGGGTGTTGCCTTATTTTGATGACGTGTTAATAACAGGGGGGAGTCGGGCGGAATTGGCCAAGAGGTTGGGGAAGGTCCTGACTATATTCGAAAAGGCGGGGCTGAGGTTGCGCAAGGACAAATGCGTCTTCTTCGCAACCGAGGTTGAATTCCTAGGGTTTTGTGTGACTCCTGAGGGGATAAAACCATCCAAGTCTAAGGTGGCAGCCATCAAGAAAGCCCCCCGCCCCACCTCCAAGCCCGAGTTGCAGTCGTTCCTAGGGCTGCTCAACTTTTACCACTCCTTCCTTCCCCGGAAGGCAGCGGTGGCTGAACCGCTACACAAGCTGCTAAAGAAAGAGCAGGCATGGAAGTGGGGCGATGACCAAGAGAGGGCATTTAGTGAGCTGAAAAGCCTCCTGGCGTCCGACGCCATACTGACCCACTTCGACCCCAAATGCCCGGTAGTTCTGATCTGTGATGCATCTCCAGTGGGGGTGGGGGCGGTGCTGTGCCACGTGCTGGAGAACGGAAGGGAGGCCCCGATAGCATTTTACTCCAGGTCCCTGTCCCAAACAGAGAGAAACTACGCACAGACGGACAGGGAGGCCTTAGCGATAGTCTCGGGGACGAAAAAATTTCACGATTTTCTGTATGGCCGCCCCTTCACCATTGTGATGGACCACAAACCCCTGCTAGGCATTTTTACCGCGGATAAGCCCACCCCTCAAATCCTGTCCCCAAGGATGCTCAGGTGGGCCATTTTCCTCAACGCGTATCAGCACGCGTTGGTCTACCGGCCCGGGAAAGAGATCAGCCACGCGGACGCCCTATCTAGGTCTCCCCTTCCCCTAATGCCCAGCCAGGTGGGCATGGGGGAGCGGGACCATCAGGTTCTCATGATAGAGGTGCTGGATTCGCCCCCCGTAGTGCCCGCCGACATTGCCAGAGCGACAGAGAAAGACAAAACGTTAGCGACAGTAAGCTCCTGGCTGCAGAAAGGGTGGCCCGCATCCTCCCCAGCGGAGGAGTTCGCTCCATTTTTCAGAAAAAAGCTAGAACTGTCCCTAGAGAGGGGGTGTCTCTTGTGGGGGCAGCGGGTGGTGATTCCCACTTCCCTTCGGCCGCGGGTGCTCAAACTGCTTCACGTCAGCCACCCCGGCATCGTGCGATCCAAGGCGCTGGCCCGGAGTTACTTCTGGTGGCCCCAGCTAGACGCCGACATCGAGCACATGGTCGGCACTTGCGAAAGTTGCCAATGCTCCAGACCGGAGGAGGCCCGCCTTCCCCACAGGGAATGGGACGCGGCTAAGGGGCCGTGGTCCCGGGTGCACGTTGATTTCGCGGGCCCGTTCAGAGGCACCCTGTTCGTCCTTGTAGTGGATGCTTTCTCCAAATGGTTGGAGGTTATCCCAGTCACGAGCACCTCCTCGGCCCAGACCATTAGGCATTTGCGGAGGCTCTTTTCCACGTTCGGCATACCCGACACGTTAATTAGCGACAACGCTAGTTGTTTTACGTCCTCCGAGTTTAAGGCATTCATGGAGATTAACGCCGTTCGGCATATTACCTCCGCCCCGTTTCACCCGGCCACCAACGGCCAAGTAGAGCGCCTCGTCCGCACCACGAAGGACGCGTTGCGGCGCATGGGCCCAGGGGATTTGAACCTACAAGTGTGTCAGTTTCTGCTAGGGTACAGGGTGACCCCGTTGGCGTCAGGATACTCCCCCGCAGAGCTCTTAATGCGCAGGAAGCTGACCACCATCCTTACTAGGCTAGACCCCACGAGGGTAGAGGACAAAGGAAGGAACATCGGGCTGGAAGTTACAAAGAGTTTCAGCATAGGCGCCCCCGTGCATTGCAGGAATTACGCCAGCTCAGGCCCAGCCTGGGTGCCGGGCGTAGTCGTGGAACAAACCGGCCCCGTGTCGTACCGCGTGGAAACCAGCACAGGGCTCCTATGGAGGCGGCACGCAGACCAGCTCCGACGCAGAGTCTCCGATGAGCAGGACACGGTGCACGCAGGAAATAAGTCAGTGTTAGGGTTCTCCCCCACCCGTTTAGCCCAAGGGGGAGGAGAAAGGGACCGTGGGCCCCCACCAAGGGGGGAGGAGGATATCCTCGTAGATACCCTGGGGGATCTTTCCGAGGGGGGGGGAACCCGACCCCATACATATCTCGCGGAAAGTCCCCACAAATGCGGGTACCCCTACCAACTTAGATTTTGATTTTCAGAACCGGGGGGGTTTTCGGAGTGGTCCCCCACCCGTCCAAGCGAGAAGAGGGGTTTTTCGTTAGCCCCGACGGCCCCCGGTCTGCCCACAATGGAGTTTTTCCCTTCCCCTAAGTCCGCCAGACAGCGGCAAGCCACTAACAAGTCTCCCTCTCCCGTTTCAGGACAAGGGACCAGGGAACAAAGAAGCAATAACGCCCCCGGGGGGGCAGCCCTCTTCACGGCCCAAACGCACATGCAACAAGCCATCTTGGCTGAGAGACTTCGTCTCATCCTAGGGGGGTGGGATGTTGTGTTCTGTAAAGCAGTGCCTTTAACAATGTACCTTTACCATGTGTTATCAATGTAACCTTTCTGTGTGCAACATTATAACCATCACCTGTATCAATGTTAGCCTAATAAGGGGACGCGAGCTAGTGACCACCAGAGGGCAGTAGCGAGCGTCCAGCTCTAATGGATCATCAGCCACCTGGTTCAGCAGCGCGGGAAGATTCCCCGCGACTTCCTCACCTGGTCAAGAAGGGCGTGACCTCCTACGACGTCACGCAGGCAGCAACCAATAGTCTGTCAACGAGCCACATTCAAATGTATAGCCAGCCGTATATATTGAGCTACCCATCCGCCATTACCACATGTTCCTCCGGATCATCATGCAATAAACCTGTGTTAAGCCAACCCTTCGGCTGTTTCATTGTCTTTGGTCCCTTACACCAAAGGTCCCCAAACACAGACAGTGCCATATAGAAGGCTTTACAATAGTTCAGGCCTAGGCAATCACATGTGCCCATCCATCCTAGGATCTCAAAGGTTTGCTCCTATGTTTTGTCACTCTCATTTTATTCTTAATTTTAAAACTTGATTTTGCCCTTGAATAACCATAGGTTTCAAGTTATTCAGCCCTGCTATAGACAATGAAAAATGGACATCTTTGGATCTACTGTGCAAGAACAAATCCAGTTTTCTCCCCCACTGGGGAATCTAGGCACTCTGCAATATGTGGCTTCTAGTCCCAAATTCCAGAGATTTCTTTTCTTAAGTCTTCTTAACATGCTACAATGTTTCATGGCTTTCCCCTTCCTTTCCAGCTTAAATGTATACCCCAACAAAATGGCCTCAGTAAGAGTTCTTTCAGATTATTAATGATATGACTTTTTGTAGTGATAGAGCGATCCAGGCAAAGTTAATAGTATGATGCCAGTAGTATTGTGGCTGCCACCTATGGTTAATATTTTTGTGTAGTCCCGGGTTGTCTTTTCTTGTTTGTGTCTAAGAGGTGGAGGCTGCACTTTCAAGACATTTCAAGGGGAAATTACTTGCATCCATTTTTTAAAAAAGAAAATAAATAGATCTTCAAGCATGACAGTTTTTGATAAATTGCTAAGCGTGTATGCCAAACATGCTCAAAGAAAGGCATGGCATTTTTTAAATTAACTTTAAACCAAATTTCTGAGCTACTAAATGAAAATCAGATAGTAAATCAGATTGTCTGATTTTGTTTATGGAGCTATGCAGTCAGCCTCAAGCCTAAAGATTGAACTCTTCCAAGCGTTATAAAGGTTGATTGCCAAGGACAAGACAGTGTCCCAGTTTCTATTAAACCTGTTTTGAAGTATAGTATGTACAGATTCCTCCTTTTCCTTTATATATTTTTCATGTTACTCATGCATATCTATCTGATAAAAAAAACTATGCTCATGTCCTGATTTATTAAACAGATGTTCTAAAGCAGTGGATCATGAGATTGGCCTAAATCAGGTTGTTCTAAATCTCACTGTACTCTTATGATCATAATACTGTACAGGTGACCAACATCCTGAAGTTTCAGCCTGCTAAATAGCTGTAAAGCAAAATCTGGGAAATACTCTGTGACAGCAGGGTTAAATGGACACACTCTAAAGCAGAGGTGGATAACCTCAGAAGGGCCAAGCCTCAGAAATGAGTGGAAACGATGAAAAATTAGTTCATAGAACCAAAAAAAAAAAAAAATGGGAATTCTCATTCTGGTTTCATTTCTGTGTAACTGGGAGTGGGTATCTCTGCACCCTGGTTTATTGCAGATCACAGTTCCCAAAAACTACCAGGAAGGGGAAATAATTATCTGTCAGTGTCTGGATTGTGGGCGGCTGGTAAGTAACAAGCACCAGGATCCAGAGCAACCAGGCAACAGGCCAAACAGTAACCATATCACTATCCAAGTCCAAAATCAAGCCAAAGGTAGACAAAAATACAGGGTTTGTCCAGACAACAGGGCATAGTCAAAGCAAGCCAAAAGTCTGATGGCTGAGAAAACAGGTCATGCAGAGTACCCTCAGGATTGGAGCAGAGCAGGGAGGGGGTTCAAGGAGCAAGGATCCAGGCAAGACTTAACAACAATCCACAGGAGCCATGAACAGGGCAAGAAGTATTTGGAAGAGAGAACCAGGAACAAAGCAGGAGATCTTCAAAAGAAGGAGCCAAGAGCAAGGGAAGAGATTCAGGCACAAAGCAACAAGTTCAGTGACCTTCATTGGTAAGGCAGCTTCTAGGGGGAAGAGCTGGTTCTTATATAGCCCAACCGCCCAGGGCCTCCAACCCTGCAAACACTAGAGTTGCTCTCCAGGCTGGGGCTCCAATCGTGAGCATCAAAGCTACCTCGGGGAAATTCATCCTGCTAATACCCGCAAATACTGACATCTTTTTTGAAGTTTTGTTTTCCTAGGGGAGACAAGATTAATTTAATTTAATTTATTTATGCAATCCCAGAGTCCTGACTAGTAGCAAAGTAGTGTGTTTCTGCCTTGAAGGATGGAGGGTGCCATACATTAAAATTAATTTAATTTAATTAATTTAATTTTTCGAATTTCTACGCCATCCACTCAGGCAAACCTGACTCAGGGCATAAGAACATAAGAACATAAGAACATAAGAACATAAGAACATAAGAACAGCCTTGCTGGAACAGGCCACAGCCCATCCAGTCCAGCATTCTGTCTCACACAGTGGCTCACCATTTCCTTCAGGGTATTCCCAAGGAGATGCCTTCACCTGCTTAGGATTCCCTGGAAATGGCATTGAGAGATATCCTGCCTATCTCTCCAACCCGGAGGTTGTCCTTAGGTAGCCATAATTATAGCCATTGATAGCCTTGTCCTCCATGAACTTGTCTAATCCTTTCTTAAAGCTGTCAAGACTGACAGCTGTCACCACTTCTTCTGGCAGGGAGTTCCATAGACCAGTAATCCTCTGGGTGAAAAAGTACTTTCTCTTATTTGTTTGAGAACTAGTACCCAAAAGTTTCATGGAGTGTCCCCTAGTTCTAGTGTTGTGCGATAGGGAAAACAGTTTTTCCTTATCCACTTTGTCCACACCGTGCATGATTTTATAAACTTCAATCAGGTCACCTCTTAGACGCCGTCGTTCAAGAGTGAAAAGGCCCAACCGTTGCAGCCTCAGATGGTAAGGAAGGTGTTCCAGTCCCCTAATCATTCTGGTTGCCCTCCTCTGTACTTTCTCCAACTCCATAATATCCTTCTGGAGGTATGGCGACCAGAACTGTACACAGTATTCCAGATGGGGCCTCACCATAGATTTATAAAGAGGCAAAATGACACTTGCTGACTTATTTTCTATACCCTTCCTAATGATCCCTAACATTGAGTTTGCTTTTTTCACTGCTGAGGCACACTGGGTTGACACCTTCATTGAGCTGTCCACCAGGACACCAAGGTCCCTTTCCTGGTTTGTCGCAGAGAGTTCAGACCCCATCAGTTTATAAATGTAATTGGGGTTTTTTGCCCCAACATGCATCACTCTGCACTTACTGATGTTGAAGCTCATTTGCCACTGTTTTGCCCACTCCCCCAGTGTCAAGAGATCCCTCTGGAGCTCTTCACAATCTCTCACAGTTTTCACTACCCTGTATAATTTAGTGTCGTCAGCAAATTTGGCTACCTTGCTTTTTACTCCTACCTCTAGATCATTTATGAAGAGGTTGAAAAGCAGGGGTCCCAGTACTGAACCTTGGGGGACCCCACTCTTTACTTCCCTCCACTTGGAGAAGTGTCCATTTAGTGCTACCCTCTGTTTCCTGTCCCTTAGCCAGTTGCTGATCCAGGACAAGACCTGTCCCTTTATTCCATGACTGGTAAGTTTATTCAAGAGCCTTCGGTGTGGGACCTTGTCAAAAGCCTTCTGAAAGTCCAGATAAACAATGTCAACTGGATCCCCCTTATCCACATGCTTGTTGACACTCTCAAAAAATTCCAACAGATTAGTGAGGCATGATTTGCCCTTGCAAAAGCCATGTTGGCTCTCCTTTAGCAGCGCCTCCTCTTCTATGTACCTATTAATTCTATCTTTTAGGATGGTTTCCATCACTTTACCTGGGACACATGTCAAACTGACAGGCCAGTAATTTCCTGGATCACCCCTGGATCCTTTTTTGAAAATTGGTGTTACATTCGCTACCTTCCAGTCATCAGGCACAAAGCCTGATTTGAGGGAAAGATTATATATTTTGGCTAGGATATCAGCAATTTCATCTTTAAGTTCCCTGAGAACTCGTGGATGGATGCCATCTGGTCCTGGGGATTTGTTAGTGTTTAGCTTAACAAGACATGCAAGGACCTCCTCCCTGGTTATTTCTATCTTGCTTAATTCTTCGGTTTCCCTCCCTACGAAGATAGGTTCTGTTTTGGGCATGTGGTCTCTATCTTCTTCAGTGAATACTGAAGCAAAGAATTCATTGAGTCTCTCTGCAATCTCTGTTTCCTCTTTAATAACCCCTTGCCTTCCATTGTCATCTAATGGTCCAATGGCCTTCCTAGTTGGGTTCTTACTTCTAATGTACTTAAAGAAGTCTTTGTTATTCCTCTGAGTATTTTTAGCTATACGCTCCTCAAAGTCTTGCTTTGCTTTCCTGATTGTTGCCTTGCATTTGTTCTGCCAGAATTTATGTTTCTGCCTGCTGTCCTCATTTGGACAAGCCTTCCATCTTCTAAATGAGCTTTTCTTGCTCTTGATCACTTCCCGAACAGCTCCTGTAAGCCACATTGGAGTCCTCTTGGACCTGGCAGTGCCCTTTTTCCTTTTGGGTATGCATTCCAATTGGGCCTCTGTTATTGTTTTTGTAAACAGCCTCCATGCCTCTTGGAGTGTTTGGACTCTCTCAATTTTCCCTTTCAGTT